>BSBN01000814.1:10000000-11250000 GCA_027924645.1 Cunninghamia lanceolata
ATAGGTTTATCATAATTAACTATGCATTGTTGACTTGTATCTCCATGCCTTGTTGTATGTAACGCCCCGCCAAGAAACCCTAGAGGACAACACAACTATGCTATAGAAAAAGGACAATTTTTTTTTAAAATAAAAGAAATATCAACAATCATATATTTATTCATAACATCATGTTAAGCTAATCCTCTAGGGTTCCATGGCTGCATTACTAACAAACTATTTAACAAGATCTAACCAATATTATGAATTAACTAACAACCATGGTTCATTCTATATCTAATTACATCAAATGAATAAACACATACATTTCCATATCATATCATCAGATAGGTAAACATCAAGATCTTGCAAAAAGGATACAAGTACATATATAATTTCCTTTACAAGAGAGTACAACATTACATTATTTACAATATCGCTATCTAGATTACATTGGAGTACATACATCAAGATAGCAGTACATGATTCAACTGATATACAAGACTGGATCATGATCATAAGTATCTGTCTCCTCAAGCTAGAGCAAGATCTAAAATATGCCATACAAGGTACATCCTTCTTGCACATGAACAACAACAAGGGAAACCAATGGAGATAAAAACACAACCACTCGACTATGTGGAACCCTAAGGTCCACCCCCTGTGCTAGGAGATAACAATACACTCCCACTAAACAAACAGTCAAGAAGACAATAGGCTAACATGTGCAAGGACTACACATGACTCCAATATGAACATCACAAGCAACTCAAGAAACACTTCCAGAGGAAATCACACAGTCAATGGGGAAAACACACTTAGGGATGCTAGGCTGCAGTAGGGAAGAGTGTCATCGCATGGTCCTAACATGTGTTATCCTGGTAGTCTCTCACTGGATGTCAGCCCCCATCCATGGGTTAACCTGGAGGTCTAGACGTCGGCCCCCATCTATGGTTATCCTAGCAGTCTCTCACTAGACACTGGCCCCATAGGGTGACATGCAGAACCAATATTCCTTTTATGAGGACAAGGAAGTTGATCTTACCAACCATAGCCTTCTCATCCCATTCTTATCCTGAATGAGAACTACAAGCATGGATGAGGCATCCAATTATCTTATTTAGTGTGGAAACTACCCAACCCTCTAAATTTATTATTAAGTTATCACTAGAATAAAAACTTCCAATGGGTTATCCTGGTAGCCACTTTGGGCACTGGCCCCACATTGAAAGCCACTCCCCTACCTACACCTAGAAGACTCTATCCATGAAGCAAGACAATTACCATCACAATGACAAGTAACATATACAATGCAAGGCATTTACCTTCTTGCATACAAAACATAATCACATGGACCAATTCTTTTCCCAAAACATAAACCAAGCATGAGCTACCACATTCTCATCATGATGCATTTACAACATAGAATACACATCATTTCACATCACACAGAGCAAGGCATTATCCATCTTGTATAGTCATCATAAACACATGAATAGGTACACTGAGCAAGGCATTATCCATCTTGCACATGTATCATACCAACATGAATAGGAGGCAACATTATAGGATTGCATTTCACTTAACTCACATGATGCACACATAGCCAACCACCACACACAAACACACCCTCCAAGGCCTTTGGAATCAACTTCCCCAAATGACACAAACACTTGACACCACTAAACACAATAGTCAAGCAACACATTCACTCTCAAAGCACATCATAAACTAATACCCTTCAACAATATTTCAAATACAATACCATATATGCAACATATGATATAATGCACTAATTATTGGTCTTAAAGAATATAACATTAATCCAATCATGATCAATCATCTAACAATTATAAAGTGAATCTATCTCATCAATACAAAACTATAACTTTCTAATCACCAATAGCAGTTATAATATGATCATAAGATATAAGTGTCCATGAGTATCAATATTTAACTAATAATTCTCAAGACTTATTTTAATTTCATATAACCCTAAGGCATACAAATTAAACACTAAAATTATTTACACTATTTACTCTAATGTAGATTTCATTAATAATTAGGACAATTTTATAAATTCCATTAAATATAACTATATAAGCAAGACTAAAAGCCCATGCTATAAATCTCTTGCACTAGTTAGAATCACAAGATACAAAACCTGAAGCTACAATAAAAGAACCTTGTTCTAAGGTTAGCTTGAGAGGAAAGGAATACATAACAACAAAGCATTCCTATAGATCTAACATCTTCATCAAATCTACCTCACTTTTAACCACATGCATAAGATAAGATTATTACACAATTAAAGGATGGTTCAAACCAAGTAGAAGTATCATGGCTAAAGCAACTCAAGAGTGAATGCTAAGAGGGCACAAGTAAAAGAACAATATTTTTCTAGGGTTTACCAAATTCTGTTCAACACACGAATAGGAAGAGAGAAGTTCAGGTTGCTATGGGAAAGCTTAAGTGTCAACTGAAAGCATAGACAGGGCATGTAGACTGATTGGTAGAATGCTTTAAAGAGAGTCATATGATGGAAAGTAATGATCGTAGGATATGCACAAAATGATTTTGTTGAAAAATTTTAGAGAAACCCAATTCAAAAATATAGAGTTATTGGTGACGCAACTAACTGTTTTAATAGAGACAAAATGGGTGAGAGATAGACAGTCACAAAATATTCATATCTCCAAAATGACAAATTAGGTATGGCTAGTTTTTGGATATGATTTATAAAACTAGGTCGTACACCATATATAAAACTTCTAGAGGAACCTAGTTCGTAAAACTAAAGTTATGGCTAATGCAACAGATTGCTAAAATAGAGACAAAATGGGTGAGTGATAGACAGTCCCAAAATATTCATATCTCCAAACTGACAAACTAGGTATGGTTGATTTTAGGATATGATTTGGATAACTAGGTTGTGCACCATATATAAAAAAAATTAGAGGAATCGAGTTCGTAAAAATAAAGTTATGGCTGACGCAACAGACTAAAAAAACTAGAGATGAAATGGGTGAGAGATAGACAGTCACTTCAATCGGTGATTCCCAGAAATGCAATGATACAGACATGCACAATTAGATCTGATAACAAAGATTTTAACCTCTCAATAAAATTACAATCGACAGGAAAAATTATAAATCAAGCATTTGCTTCAACAGAAAACTGAGACAAAAATTAGAACCAAACGAACCTGATTTCGCTTGCTTGACTGGGCTGAAGATTCAATGCTAGGTTCAACTGCTACAGCCAAAAATTAGTCTCTCCCATCTCCTCTCCTCCCAAAAGTTCAATCTGCTGAAGATTATTATGAGAGAGAAATCCCCCCAATATCTTTTAGAAGATTCCTCCCATTAAAGGCAAAAAATTCTGCCAGAAACACTATAACAATTTGCTATTTTTATCGTTTACCACTAGCCAAACAATATTTATTTCCTTTACAACAAGACAAGAATCATTTTTATTCTTACTTATTTAGTATTTACTATATATGAGTTTTATGACAACTCATTAATGAAATAAATTTATTTTATAATCACTAACAAAATATTATTTGTTTAAAAATATTTTCATATTAATTTATCAATTGTATTCTTGATTTAAACAATTTATTTATTTCATTATTATTGTTATTAATTTTTCAAAGTGTCTCTTTAATAATTTTATTATAATAAAGAAATTAGCCATAACATTAATTCAAACTATTTTAGTGTTGATTCCAAGATTGATAGATCCTCTATTAAATGGATTCCACCACCTGTATCTTTTATAAAACTAAATTTTGATGGTGTGAGCAAAGGTAATCCTGGTAATTCTAGTACTGGTTGTGTTTTGAGGGATCATAATGGTTTAGTTCTGAGAGCTTTGTCAATTAAGCTTGGTTTGTGTTCAAACATTGAGGCAGAAGCATTGGCTTTAATAGCTGGCTTAAACTTATCTTTAAAATGTGGTATTACAAATCTCATAGTGGAAGGGGATTCATTTAATATTATTAGAGATTTTTCTATTAAATCTTCTCCTAACTGGAAAACTGATTATATTTTAAAATTTGGAAGGAATCTACTTGACCTCTTCTAATCTTTTAAAATTATCCATACTTACAGGGAAGGTAACTTATTAGCAGATTTCTTGGCTAACTTTGCCTTTTGCATTATCGACTCTTCTAAGGAATGGGACTCAAATTCTTTTTTGTTGATCTCGGGAGTAAGTAACATTTTGGCTAAGGATAGTATTAAGTAATTTGTGGAATGTCCTTTGTAACGCTAGGTTGCTTTATGTTTTGTAAGTTGTAGTTGTTTTTGTATGAATTGTTTTGGTTACATGAGTCATAGAGGTTGCAGAGGATGCTGTCAGTGTGTTTTTTGTGTTGTTCCATCGATTATATTGTGTTTTTGTGTTTTTCCACTAATTATACATTTTGTGTATATATCCCTTATGTATTTTGAGATCTTTGCATGTGTATATCACAAATGTTTGTGAGTTTTATTTTGTGTGTATCCTGCATTTGTTTGTCAAGGTTGTATGTTGTACTTTGATAAGATACTTTGAGTTAGATACAAAGGGTGATTGGCTATATCAGTGACATTAGGGAAAGATTCATTAGTTTACCGGTTGTAGCAAGTCAAGTCTTGCATATTCAAGGTTAGTTTTTTGGTGTATCGGTGAAGGAAGTCTTTGGGTGGTCGATTGTGTAAGTTTTTTGTGTTGAAACATACATACTAGGTGCAGATTATTCAATCTTTTAACTCAGGGTTGGTGGTGAAATAGGTATGTGTAACTACATAGGTTGTTGTCAGTGTGATTTTTGTGTTGTTCCGCCGATTATACTTATTTTTTGTGTTGTTCCACCGATTATAGATTTTGTGTATATATATCGTTAATGTATGTTGAGAACATTTCATGTGTATATCACAAATGTTTGTGAGTTTTACTTTGTGTGTATCTTGAATTTGTTTATCAAGGTTGTATGTTGTGATTGTACATTGAAAAGATACTTTGAGTTAGATACAAAGGATGATCGGCTGTATCAGTGACATTGGGGAAAGATTCTTTAGTCTACCAGCTGTAGCAAGTCAAGTCTTGCATATTCAAGGTTAGTTCTTTGATGTTTCAATGAAGGAAGTATTTGGGTGGTCACTTGTGTAAGTTTTTTGTATTGAAACATACATACTAGCCGCAGATTATACAAGCATTTAACTCCTTTTCATAACGACTTCAGATTTGCGGCTTGTATGTTAGCAATGCACATCGTAATGTATGTTTAAATATACATTGTGCAATTCATACAACTTATCCAAGATATGTATAAAACACATTGTATATTTTAATGTACATTCGGATGTGATGCATGCTTTATACTATATAATAATCCTCTTTGAATTTCAGTCTATATGTATAAAGCAATGTATGTGTTGAAACATACATACAAGGTGTGGAATACACAAGCATTTAACTTTTTTTCATATCAACTTCAGATCCTCGGCTTGTATGTATCCAATGCACATCGCAATGTAAGTATTACATATACATTGCGCAATTCATACAACTTCTCCTTTGGCAGTTCTGGGATATGTATAAAACATAATGTATCTTTCAATGTACATTTGGACGTGATGTATGCTTTATAACATATATTAATTCCCTTTAAATTCCAGCTTGTATGTATAAAGCAATGTATGTGTTGAAACATACATACAAGGCGCGGAATATACAAGCATTTATCTCCTTTTGATAATGACTTCAAATCCATGGCTTGTATGTAACCAATGCACTTTGAAATGTATGTAATAATTATACATTGTGTAATTCATATAATGACTTATCCATATTTAATAACTTTTTGGGTCTAAGCAATGTATAAAGCCCTTGTATTTTAGGGCGAAGGAAGTCTTTGGGTGGCCGATAGTGTAAGTTTTTTTGTTGTTTCACCGAATACTCAATCCATGTATATATCACCAATGTATGTTGAGATCATTTCATGTGTATACTGCAAATGTTTGTGAGTAGCATTTCGTTTGTATCCTACAACTGTATGTCGAAGTTGTATGTTGCAAATTGAAAAGATACTTTGAGCTTGATACACAGAATGATTGGTTGTATCAATGACTTTCAGGAAAATTACTTTGCAAGTCTTGCATATATAAGTTTAGCTCTTTGAAGGTGAATGAAGTATTTGGGTGGCCGAAAGTCTTGCCGATAGGTGAATTAGAGATTCTCCATCGGTAAGAGATGTGAGATCGGGAGGCAAGATTAATAATAGGCTGATGGATGTATGTCAGAGTGAAGAAGGGGTCGGCATGAAGTATGTCTGCTGGTGGCAGTTTTTTTACATTTTGGTAAATTTATACAGGAAGATTTTTTAACCCAAATTTTTTGTAGGAAGTTTTTAATGCTATGAATTTTTTGCAAAACTTTGATATGGTAAGAATTTTGAGTCTTTTGTTTTGTTCAAAATGCTCTTTTTTCTAAAGATGCTTTTAATAATGTGTTAGAGGATTTTGTTTTGCTTTTAGGTACTGCTCTTGTGGGAGTTTGTTTGAGTACAGGAATCTTTCCAATTAGCAGGTGAGAGTTGAGGATGCTTTTGGTAGAGGAAGATAAGAAGAGGCTCTTGATCTGTAGGGTCTTGATGTTGAAAATTGTAGGAGGGCAATTAAATTCTTTGTGTTTTGTAGATAGTTTTGTTATTTGTTGGCTTTATCAGTTGGTTATTTTGTAATAGTGATGTTTGCACAAAAAAAATTCTTGTAAGGTTTTAAGCCACAGACTTTTATTGGGTTGACTCTTCCTTCTGAGTCAATTTTCTATTGTATCTATTTTAAAGGGCTACAATCAGAGGTTTTCTTTAACGATTATTTCCTACTAGTATGCCTTATTGAATCTGGCATTTTGTAGTTTCCTTTTTATTATTAATATAATTTTAGTGGCTCTGCCACTTTTTATTAAAAAAAAAACATTAATCAAACAACTACAATATAAATAAATCAAATGCTGAACAATACCTGACGAAAACACACGATCAAACAACAGCGACTGACAACATGCCCATACCGACCTTATTGGCAGGATGCAAGATTGAATACTCATCCTTTTCAAGGATAGTACCAAGATAGGGGACCCTACGTTATCTCCATTCAACTTTTTCCATTGGATTTTAAGGCACGCTCAAACCTATCAGTGTAGGTGGAGTCGATGCCTGGTACCTGCAACCTGTAGTAAACAAACATGGTCAAAGATGCATAACTATATAATCATACAGTCAAACATACCATGAAAGGAAATCATAGCATAGCAGGATACTCATGCATGACTAATGCAACATTGTTGCTTTCATAATAAGCACATCAAACAAGTAACCACATCATACATAACCTTCAATCAAACAAGATAGGACAATCAGTTTCATAATGATCAATTATGAGCAAATACCAAAATCAGCATCATACCCATAATTAGATCATCCTATAATACAAAATTAGTTGCATAAAAATCAATTCTAACATATGACAATCATAGTAAAATCAACATCATAATTACCTGAATGTAAAACAATGTCAGAGCATATGAATTATTAATGTCACAACATAGATTATTGATAAAACCTACTAACTTCATCTTCATGCTCCTTAGCCCGACCGCCTGCACATCCAAGGTGAGAATGGAGGGGCACTACATTGTAACCATCCCAAAGAGATTATCCAAATAATGGAAATATAAAATCTTTACTATAAATGGAAACACAAGAATAATATTGTATTGAAATGATAAATTCACATTGCACAACATCGTTGGCCTCTTTGAAGGGGAAACCTCCTAGAGTCATGCTCAATAAATATAATTCATAGATGATCAATTCTACTATCAAAGCATTTATTTATACTAATTCTACCAAAACGAACTACTAATTCCCAAGCATGCAAGATAAACCAATTTAGAAAAAGGGTGACTTACAAAGCATATGTGTTTGATGCTAAATTATTAACAAAGACTAATGCAAAAGTAACTAATTAGAAAGAAATAGTTAGGGATGCAAGTCTTAACACTATACTTGTATATATTATAATATTTTAGTGGTAAAACTTTATAAAATAAACTCTATATGCCCAAATTAAAGCTCTCAAAATGTTTATTAAAATGATTTATAATTACATCTATGAACCTTGAAAATTGCAAAAAATGATAAAAATTTAATATCCTAGGTTCATGAAAAAATGATTAGTGTGTTTTCAAGGAATATACATTTTTGTTACAAGTTAGTGCACAAGAATTATAGAGAAGGTGGACAAGGGGTTTAATTTACTTTCAACCTCATAAAGGCTTGTTACATTTACAAGAGTGTGCTCTCTCACTTTCTTCAATAGATGTTAGGAAGATTGATGGAAATTATTTAGATCCATGGCTTCCATTGTTAATTCTATGGGAAAGAAACATCCTTTCCACTAAAAACCCACAAAATCCCATATAGGATCTAGGCTACCATAAGAGTAGTAATGTAGACATTTCAATGTCATTTCAACCTATCACAAGTCTACTATGTTGAACTTTTTAGTAGCATAACATCCATTGATCTACCTCCTACTCAATAACCTTATCTCCAATTTAAAACTTTGCACCTTGCACTAGGCCATGTCACCATTGATCCACCATTAAACCATTGTTCACGGTGAATATATAGAATTTGCTTGAATGTTTAAATTTATAGGCTTTGAAATTTAATTTTTGAGGAAGAACATATTAAAACCGAGTGAAAAATGAGATTTCTCTCATTTTAAATTTAATTGATCTCCATTAAATGCATTCTATTACAATGTATTGGATTTATAAATCCTTTATTTCTCATACAAATCTAATTACAGGAATATAACTCCCAAAACAAACTAAACAACTTTATTTAACAAACTAACAATAGTAAGTTAATTTATTATTTATTTATTTTATTTTTCAAGCACTAAATTCTAACATTCACCCTCTTAGTGCTAACAAAGGGTGAAAAATTAAGCCACACAAAATTTAGTACAAGTATTCTTCATCACTTTAGTTTGCAATTTCTTCATCACTTGAAGTGTGTTCCTTTTCTTCTATTATCATAGTTTTGTCTTGCAATTTTTTGTCAAAGAGATTTTGTTGCTCTTTGTTTGCAATTCAATACTACATGTCCTAGACTTTTACAGTAAAAGCATGTGTCATTTGAATGTTTCAACTTTATCACATGTTTTGAATTTTTGTAAGAAGTACTAGGCTTTTTTTGTGCATCTAACACAACTTATTCTTCTAAAACATGTTTATTTCTCTCATCAAGAAATGTGGATATAATATTTTTTAGATTTAGATTTATTTTGCTTTGAGTGAACATCTTGTGAGACATACTCTTTGGCATGCTTATTATTAAAAGTATGGCTTTTTAATTAGTTTCCTCTATTTCTTCATTTATACCAGCCAATTAATTTATCAAAGAACAAAACTTACTAATGTGAGATACTATATCTTCTCCTTCTTCCATTTTCAATCCATACAATTTTTTATTTATGGTTATTTTTGTAATATCTACTTTGGATCCGAACAGAGTATTTAATATTTCCCATATTTCCTTAGATTATTTTTTAAAATTCACATGACAGAAGTAGGGTTTAGATAAACTAAGACTAATAATGGCCAATGATTTCTTATCTCTAACCTTCCAGTTTTGAAATTCATCCACATTTGATAGATTTTCATGGTACCATCAACAATACCTATAGATCCCTTTCAACTCTACAACAAAGATACTTGGTCCATTAAATACCAGTTAGTGGTGATGGAGAGTAGTTTGGTTTCCATGCAATGCTATAATTTTTTTTACAAAGTATTAATTTACCCAAAAAATAAGGTAAAATGGTTAAAATGCTTCACCAAAATATTTGATAGGCAACCTTTGTAGGCATTCCAGCAACACAAAGAGGAATTATTCCAACCGCATAGGAATAGAAGCAAAAAAAAACTTATCTTTGATGCCCTACCTCATGCCTTTTCCTTCAATGTCCTAGCTCATGCCTTAGATGAGATTGTAATGGCTATTAAAACTTGTTTAATTGTCTTAAATCTATTCAAACACCTCAAATATGTTCAAAATGCCTCATCAAATCTTCAAAACACCTCATCAAATCTCTTCAAAACCATTCAAATATATTCAAACACCTCTCATTGCTAAATTTTCTAGCACTCAAAATGAACTTGGAGTGCCACCAAATTATCAATGCTAGATTTCCTATAATATATTGGAATGTATATATATATTTTTTTAAAAAAATTGGGATGAAAACAATGAACATAATGAAGTGTCAAACAATGGAAATAATGAACACAATGGAGAGAAAGAGAAGTGTATATGGATGATGGAGTCAACATGGTCTACATCGCTCACCTGTTGATAGAATGCAAGAATGGTCAACAACAATAGCAGTTGCATGTTGTCTTCACTACAATACCATTGTGAGCATTGCTATGAGATAAAGACAAGTGAATGAAGGGAAATCAAAGAGAGTTCCAAGAAAAACCTGCTCTAACACCATATTAAAAATGAGTGGAAAAGGAGATTTCTTTCATTCTAAATTTAATCAGTTTCTATTACACACATTATATTACATTGTATTGGCTTAATAAAGCCTTTATTTTCTATACAAATCCAATTACATCAATATAACTCCCAAACAAACCAATCAACTTTATTTAATAAATTAGCAATAGTATGCTAATTTATTATTTATTTATTTATAAATTTTATTTGTCAAGCACTATATTTTAATAGAACAACAGTAAAATTTTCAATTAAGAAAAGATCATAGTCATAAAATGGATAAAATTATAAAATAACTGCCCTTACTAAATTCTTATTGGGGTAAGTGTGAGATCATCAAGGGACAAACAATACCTCTAAGTGGTAAGGAAAATGATAAAAAATAGACTTAAGCAACTTTATGTAAAAAAATGAATGGGTTATCTACACAGTTTGAAAATATGTACGAATAGAATTTGTAGAAAATTGAATGTAGTTTATGGGGTGCTATTTTTTTTTTTAAAAAAATTATTTGGTGAAAATTGGATATTTCAATTAAGCACTACTAAAAGTTTTGAAAAAAATAAAAAGTAGCTATCATTCTAGCCAACCTAAGTATGAGAAAAAATCCTTTTTAAAATCTTTAAATATATAAGTAAAGGACACATGCCCAGAAGTGACATATTTTTGTGAAATTTTTTTTGTAAGTAAATAATTAGTTATGAATTATTTACTATGACTTTTTAAAAATGTTAAAAAGTAATTTTCTGGCCAACCTAACCTGGTAAAAAAAATGAAATTTAAAATTCATTTTTTAGACCTGTAGTCAATGAAGCCTAGATTGTGACACATCTTTCAGAATTGAGAAAGGTGAAATGATTTGAAAGTTACGGATGTTTTTCAATCAGTGTGTCCATCAAGAATTTAGACATATTGTATGTAGAAAATTATTAATAATTACCTATTAAATTTATAATTAGGCATATATTATATTTTTATAATCTTAACAATTTTCTAAATATACCCTTTTTGTTTCATGAAATTCTAATAAAAATGTTCATTAATACGAACGGTGAAGTCACAAAAAGAGGATGAAACCTCTAAACACATTGGAAGAATGGAAAACCTAGGATTGACGTTCCCAATCCTAAATCCAATGCATTCCCAAGGAAAAAAGGAGGGAACAAGTTTTAGGAAAAAATAAAGGATATCTATTTTTAAATAACATATATCGTTACCTACAACTACTAAAAAAGAGTCCAATAGTTTAGGTAATGGATATTGGTTTTACCATAATGGATATCCATTTTGAAAATTGATATTTGTTATGGTAAAATGGATATCCATTACCTAAAAGTGTGATGCCCTGTCATGCAACCCTAGAGTGTTAGACTAACAAGTGCAAAATTTACAGAATTTTTTTTTTGAAACAAATACCTGCATTATTCAAAAGACAAAATTAGACTATTATCAACATTTAAATAAGTTGTACAACTAACACCTCTAGGGAACATAACTACATCAGATAATCATGAAATCAGAACAATACAAGTGATATATCGTATAATACAATAGAAGAGAATTTACATCATTCATTTGCAAAGATGAATAATTTACAAAGGTTCAAATACAAGATTACATGACCGATCACATTGGTTTACAATATACAACAATATAATACAATTCTAAAATTATAATATAACTCTTGAGGATGCAAGTACAAGTCTGGAACTAGAGAATCATCTGCAGTGATCATGAATTAGGTCGACCAAGAAAAACCAATGGATTAAGCTCTTCCACCCAACCATGTGGAACCTTGAGGTCCACCCCCCGAGCTAGGAGATAACATTGAGGTTCCACTAAGTCAAAGGATACAAGCAAGCAGATACAGACTTGACATAGACAACTCAGATCATTAAGACTACACAAATCATCAAGACAAGTCAAATCAACAAGACAAGTCAAATCATTAAGACAAGTCAACTCATCAAGACAAGACAATAATCTAGAGGCTACAATAAAATACAAAGAGGAAGTAACTAAGCTACAGTAGGGAGAGTGTCATCGCATGGTCCTAGCATGGGTTATCTAGGTTATTTCTCACTAGAAACTGGCCCCCATCTATGATTATCCTGGCAACCTCTCACTAGGCACTGGCCCCATAGGGTGACACATGCGGAGCTGACACATCCTCTCATGGAGTCAAGGAGGTCAACCTTGCCAACTAGGCCTTCTCATCCCATCCTTAGCCTATGAGAGCACATAAGGCATGGGTGAAGCATCATACTTATCTTGTTATGTGAGTTACTACCCAACCCACCTAGATAAATTATTAAGTTATCACTTAATTACAACTTTCATGGGGTTATCCAGGCAGCCACTTTGGGCACCGGCCCCACCATGAAAGCCACTCTCCTACATACAACTAACAATCTCTAGCCAAAATAATAACATGCCTGGACAAGGGACTAGAAGGCATCTATCCTTTACAATCCAATACAAAGTCCATTTCAAATGTCAACCTCAACAATAAAACTTCCCTTTATCCACTTCAAAAATCTCACATCAACAAATCATTTAAATAAAATGACATCATAACAAATTGAAGCCAAAGTAGCCTAACCACTAGAGTTGGCAAGTTGAACACAAAACCATTTACACAAGTCCATCTTCCAACATGGATACAAGGGTTTAAATGACTATCTCATTCCCTAAAACAATATGACTTAGGACCAAAAATAACATAAAAACCAATTTGCATCATTACTTCTAGATGCTAACAACTAATAATGGGACTTCAACAAAACCATAATTCAAATCAACTTGACATAACACCAATGGATGATATAAACCGACAAGCATTACAAGGTTTTTACTCTCTTTAAAATGAAATAAAATAACATATACTATTACGTCTAATATTTATGTAGCCATTACCATAGAAATCTAGTATAATAATTCAAATCACACTAAAGCTCTAACTTATTATTTAATTACTAAAATCAATGTAACCCAGGATAGTATGTAACAAAATTATATTTAATGACCATAACTAATTTATTCATTTAACCAACTTGCACCTACTAAAGCAACATTAATTTAATTCTAAAAGAATACAAATCTATCCTAATATTAACTTTATCACTATACAAATAAAAGTAATCTATTATAAATTTTAAATTCTCATAATACAAGAAGTTTTTAACTTATTTTAATGAAATTAATATTTATTTTCAAATTACCACACCACAAGGAAACATTCTAATCTGAGTTATAAAGATACTTAAGGAGTTGGTTTTAGAAATTTTCTAAAATCACTAATTTACTAACTTTCAACTATAAACTCACAAGTTCTATTAGTGTTAACACATGAATGAAGATTGAGGATGAAATTACAGAGATTATCAAGTTGAGAGAAAGCACCAATGCTAGAAAACAACCTGAATTGATTTATTGCAAAGGTCAAAGATCAACAAAGGCAGCTGGAAGAATAGAGAAAGGCAGATTTTTAGGTAGGAAAAACCATTTAGGTAAGAATTAATGAAATTTCATATTAGATTCAATAATTCAACTGAGACACCAGAAATTACAAAGAAACAAAGAGTCATAAAACAAGTCTAGCGGAATAAAATCTGCAAGAGGTTTGGTAAAATGACCTACAAGAAATATGGATTTCCAGGCAAGAAAAAGTTTTTATCTTCATTTATTCTTTACTGGTAAAAGACCCCCAGCAGCAGACCGTACGACGACCCACAAGGAGGATCAGATTGTCTTCAATAAAAACTGCATCAGACCTCCCTCTTATACTGTACGGTCAATGACTAGTAGGGATAAAAAAGAAATTTCAAACAAAAGAAAAAAATATATATATGAGAGGATCGTACGCCATATGGTCAATGGCAATGTTTTGCGGGAATAAGAAAAAAAAAGTTTGAAGAGGAAACAAAGAGTCTATATGGCAACGGAGGCATGAGTTGAAATTAGATTGAAACTGAATTTAAAACACATCAATCCATTAGACTATGTTTATAGACTTCAAGCATAATTTAGAAGAAAGGTTGAGGGTCGTATGACGACAGCTGAGGGAGAGTTAAATTGTAGAAACTAGTTTGGAATATGACAAAAATCACTCCAGTATGATCATTGATATACTCTAGCAAATACTGAGAATGATTGATGAGCAAGTTAATCAGAGGTAAAAGTATTGATGGGATTCTAATGAGTTTCATTTCCATGTGTGAATTTAAGATAAAGATCTCATTATCTGGTAGAGAAGTCTAAAAAAAATTGATTTAGAGCAATTAACAATTTGTTTAATAAACCTTGCAGATTTCCCATATAGATTGACAGAGGATTGAGAGAATCCTAAGTTTCTCAAGGATGAAAAAAAAACAATCTAATCGATACAGAGTCAAATGGCACACAAAAGATTCCTCAAGAAATTAAAACTAATTTGCCTAGATTGCTATAGAAAATGTAACGCCCCGCATGAACACCTTAGAGAACAACACATCTACGCTATGCAAAACGGAATAATAATTTTTTTTTTTTTAAATGAATAAAATAACAAAGTAATGTTAACACATCTAAATACACCATTTGACCTAACGACTAGTCCTCTAAGATATCATGGGAGCATTACTTGACAAAACAATTAACATAATCTAACACACAACATGAATTAACATCAGTAGACCATTCTAAACCTATTGCATTAAATCGATAAACATTTACATCTCCATAACATCAGATAAATAACCATTAGGATCTAATACATAGTTACAGTTTCTTCTCACGAACGAGTACATCAATACATTGTTACTTAACACCTTCTGAACACATACATTATAAATCAACTAATACGCAAACAATAATATGAATACAAATCACTTACTTCATACCTGGTACAAGTTCTGACGGATGATACACAAGATACAACATCCTCGCACATGAACAATAGTGAAGGGGAAAAAACCAATGGATAAAAGCTCTTCCACCCGACCATGTGGAACCTTGAGGTCCACCCCCCGAGCTAGGAGTTAACATAAGGTTCCCACTACAACATACAGTCAGGTAGATAGTAGACTAAAAGAACAAGACAACACATAACTCCAACAACACAAGTCAATATCACCAACAACTAAACAACACTTCCAGAGGCAAGCACATAACAAATGGGGAGAATACAACTAAGGAATGCTAGGCTGCAGTAGGGAGGAATGTCATCACATGGGTTGTCATGGGTTGTCCTGGTAAGCCTTCCTAGGCCCCGGACCCCATCTTGGGTTGTCCTAGCAGCCTCTCCCGACTCCCGGCCCCCATACAACACTCATGCGGAATCAACATACCTTTCATGAGGACAAGGTAGTTGATCTTGCCATTCCAGGCCTTCTCATCTCATCTCAAGCCTAAACGAGCACTTGAGCCCTGAGTGAGGCATCCACTTATCTTGTTTAGTGTGATTAGCTACCCAATTTCCCTCTAATTCATTATTTAGGTTATCACTGAGTTATCAAACTCCCACATGGGTTGTCCTGGAAGCCACTTTGGGCTCCGGCCCCCATTGAGAGCCACTCCCCTACTTGCAACTAGAAAACCCCACTCAACAAGCATAGAAAACATCATCAGGACAATAGGGATACATGAACCATGCAAGGCATTAACCATCTTGCATCACCATCATCCTCATATCAAGGTGTATATATAACAACGCAAGGAATTATCCATCTTGCATATCAACTTAATTACAAGTACATACTCTCAAACATTTTCCATAGCTTCCAAGTGAAGCAATCCAAAAATCACATAATCCCTTTTACATTTCCTGATGCCTCCCCATTCACAAAATCCAATTCAAAAATCCATTACAAAATAAATACAATTAAATGGTCAACAAATCATCCAAAAAGGAATTACTACCACCCCAAGGTACATTCACAAATCAGATCATGCATCATTCACGTTACCCTTTGCCTCATACATGACTAGAGACAACATAACATCATATATTCAATACACATAAAAACACTATACTGGAAAACCAATCACATTATCCTATGCCTCTGGATTGACCACCTAACAACTTGCACAGTGGACCCCATTACATCCAACAATCTCATGACAATGTTAATAAACCCACTATCGAGACTATTTAACCAAACTTCAATTAACAAAACCTTCATAATGATGTTGTAATAAGATTGTTACCAGAATTAAATTAATCAACAATAATCGTAACAATTTAAATTAAACTTTTAACTACATTTCTTTATAGTTCAATAAATTAAATCTATTAACTTAACTAAAATATTAATCTACATTTGATTTTGCACTTTTAAAACTAACAACTATAATATTTATACAATTTCCCATTAGACTTCCTCCCATACATTTTCTAGATGGCTTGGAGATGACAACAATCTTATTTGAATTAATAACAATAACATAAATAATAATATTAACAATAATAATAGTAAAATCAATGGGATATAAGATAGTCAATATTTTTCATCGAAAGAACATTAAATTAACATTGTAAATAAATTTAATAAGACAATTAGTTATTCAACAATGCCTCTAAAATACTATAACCTACTTTAGTATAAGTAAATTATACTAACCCTATTATGCATATCATCATAATCCAATGTAAATTTTGACAGTTTGTTTCAAAATCTCTTCTGCCACAGGATACGGTCCTTTAACAATTTCAGCTGTAAATTACAGTTAAAATAAATGTTCTAACTATGGTTTCATGTCCTTCTTACTTAGTCTGTAGATCAAACTTCTATAAATTGATATCCCTAAATGCATTAACCTACAGGTGACCATTACAAACAAGGTTGGTTGTCAGCTTTCTTGGGGACACCCTAAGTCAAAATAATCATTACTTCAAATCTACACAAGTCAGCTGAAACTAGTCCCCCTAGAATGTTAGACATTTCTGTAACTAGGTTACCTAGTGTAAATGACGATACTAACATATAAATGCAGATTGGAGCAGCTAATTTCATTAATTCATTGGTCCAACTACATGCCACATCCCAATTTGTCTACTACAACCACCGTTTGATAGAGAAGGATATATCACTTCGCTTCCTAGAATTCAGTCAGGCTAAGATTCAACAAGGTATACAACAGGCAGAAAACTTTAAACCTGGCAGGAATAACAATTCATAAGTGCTTGGATGTAGGGTGCCCCTCTAAATTAAATTCTCCTAAACATTGGACATTAAATTTGCTAAACCTTCAGATGCACTCAAGAGCTTTAAAGAGAATCCTCTCACGTATCACATTTTATTCGCTTTGACTCGATTTCATTTTATAAACAACGGCTCCACCAATTCCCTTCAAACGGTATCTTTGAATCATGCCTTGAATCACATTTGTAACCCTTAACGCATCATACCTGCAATCAATTCATTAGGTGTACTGCGTTGACCTTCTTGCCTGTGCGGCTATCTTGAAGACACCATAAACTTTATCATTGCGATACCTGTTAAATCTGCCAGGCGTTTTCTTGGTTCCTACAGATCACATATGAATATCAGCCTAGGAGTATTTACAGCAACACTACTTGTTGACTACACCACTTACGTTCTTTTTCCAAACATCTATGCAGAAGTGAGCTAATGTGACGAGTTTCAATGGTAAGGAAAATCGATGCAAGATAGAGGAATTGATAAGATCACTGTGTGCAGTTGGATTTTTAGGCCGTAGAAGGGTTCACACTTTTCATGTGGCAGACATATCACATCCATAGGCACAGGAATTTTTGCAAAGTTGGGAAAATTAGCGCGGAAGAAGAAGGCAGCCGTGATCTAGATGTCATCATACGGAATGCAATGTACGCAGGATATACACGGAATAAATTCATTGCCAAGGCTTTAAAGCTTCCTTACGAATGGAGTCGATAAAAATAATAATATATTTTGACAGAAAACATTATAAAAGTAATGATTGAAAGATCTGCGGACAGTGGATATAAAAACAAGGCTTAAAACATCCATCAACACATAATCAGAGAACAAATAATTTGCTATTCTGGCCTTACAAACTTTCAAGCAAATGCACTCGGCAGGAGCGAATTAGATCTGACAGAATTTAGAATATGATGTCTACAGAATATCCTTAAAAATGATTTGAATGAGTAGAGGAATGTGCAGAATAAGAATTTCATTAAGGAAACCCTAGATATAAAGCAAGATGAGAAATAACATTCACACAATAAAAAGAACCTGTTTACGCTGCAAGACCTCTCTCTGTTCTTCGCAGCTCCGTTCTCCTTCCGCGATCTCCAACTCTGCTTTTTCCTCCCCTTCTCTCCTTCTCTCTGCTTATTATATAGAATTTCCTACCCTCAATGTTTGTACTCCACCATAAGGGAATAAACACATGATCCAATGCCAATCGAAAATACAACTTACTTTCATTTAATATAATACAACTTATAATCTTTACTTTATTTAATTTAGTATTTTATAGATATTTGGTATATAATAACTCATAAATATATATTACTTTACTTAATCATGTATTTACTTGGCCACATATATTTACTTTCATGTTTATTTTATTAATAATAGAATAATTCCACAACTTATAATGCCACTTTATAACTAATTTATCTCCTTTATTATTTATTTTTATTTATTAATTATTTAATATATATATTTGTTATATAACAATCAATAACAATAGGATCTAGTATGACAATTATTGTTAAAGTATCATAACCCTGATTAAATATCGCATTAAACTCAGAAATAACATTAATCCATTATATCAAGTATGTCCATCAAAATATGAAACATGAAATATCAATAATCTTATATCATCAATCGTCATCATAGAAATAGGTCCATAAACAACTCCTCGAAATAACAAAGAATTCCACGTCATGATATCTAATCCTACTAGGAATACTATCAGTCTGACAGAAGCAAGGTGAGGGGCACTACAGAAAACACAAGTAAACAACCCAGAAATTTGACCCAAGCTTCAAATTCTTCAGCTACCTCCAATTCTTCCCCAACTTTTCTATCCAATTTCTTTCCCCAAATTCTCTCTGTCTTTCCTCTTTAGTACAACTCCCCTTCAAAAATAATAACCCCAGAAGAAAAAATAGCCAAGAGTTGTAAATGTCCACTATGTCCCATTCGTTATAGACAATCCCACTACTTAGAAGAAATTAAATTTTTACTTTACATAGAGATTCCCCAAATCTGGAATCTTATCCGACAACTAACAAGAATTAAATTATCAACCAAAATTATTCTTTGAATAACTATATACTAATTAACCATAATAAAACTTATGACTCAGATACTATTAAAAACATTAAAATAATTAATTTAATCTATATTAAAATTTACTTAAATGATATTCCAAATTTTATGACTAAGCAAAATACTATTATATTTGACATGTTATTAACATTATTAAAGTAATAGTTATTTGTACACATAGGCTTAACTAAACCAAAACTCGACAATAACTCCACATACCACTAGATGACCAACAATCTGAAACAAGGACCAAAGAGTGACACCTCAACTCATGGCCACAAACTAAAGACTGAAACTGACCTAGGGAAAACCTCATGTTATCTTCCATCAATGTTATCCATTGGTGCAAGGGCCGCTCAGACCTGCTAAGTCAGGTGGAGTTGAGGCCCGGTACCTACAACCTGCATCAAAACAATATGTTGCATACACATATAGCACACATACAGAGTTAGGGATTCACAACATAGTAGGGTGCTCGAGTTGAGAAATACTACATTGTCCCTGCTCTCAAGCAAGACAATAATCATAAACATTTCCACTTAACAATCAGATGATAACAAATCACATAAAAAATGATAATATCAATCTGCATAATCTAACCAACCATCAACTAAACATGTCAAAATACATCATGGGCTGAAATATCAATAATGTCATCATAAAACTCATAACACATGTCAAAACCACATCAGTCAAACATAGTCCATCATGATCATAGTAGGCATAAACCATAGTCTAATAACTTGTAGTGCCCTTTTGTTTTTACCTAGGTTGTGCAGGTGGTCTGACTAAGGAATCTGAAGATAAAGAGGGAACATGAGCTTTGGTAAGTAAAAATTCTTATTGTTATGTTAATAATACAGTCATATGAGGTAGTAGTATGTGGTTAGGATAGGTGGAAAGGATGACATCGTACCATTGAACATATGGGAATGAGATACGAATGTCAAAGTTCCTTTCCTAGTGCTTCGACTATTATGTGTACTCTAATTTGGGATGCTTGAGTGAACAGGTATCAGACATCGACTCCACCTGAATTAACAGGTCTGAACGTGCCTTAACCAATAGAGATTTTTGAATGGAGATAATGTAAGGTTTTCCCTCAGCTTGTCATCAACCTTGAAGAGGATGATTTTCCAGTCCTGTGTCCTATCTATATGGTCATGTTGTGAGTTTTTGATGTGTGATTCTGTTTGTTGTCAAGTTACACCTGGTTTGTAGATTGTTAGGTTATTTCTATGCAGTTAATTATTTTATTAAAAAGAGTTATTGGTTTTCTTTTAATAAATAAAGAATAATTTTGAATAAATGAACATATTTTGTTGGTGCTACAAATAAAAATATATTTATTATGTGTGTGTGTGTGTTGTCAAGATATTCTATATTTAACATAAATCTTTTTATGTCGTCATTACAAGTTGTCTTGATCAGGAATCTTTATTTAGTAAGAATCTGGCAGTTTTGTAAAAGGTAATAAATGAGTTTTTGTTTAGGAGAGAGTGATCGTTGGGAAGTTATTTTCATTAAGTTATTCTATTTTCTAATTTTGGGAGGGGGAAGAGCATTATTTTGGAATCACTCTCTAGCTTCCACAGGGGAGGCTCTCTTTTATTTTTGGCTGGTTCGTTCTCGGGGGGGGATTTTTCTCTCTCTGGGGGTCGTCCTTTTCTCTGGGTTGCTGGTTTTTCTTCACTAGGTCATTAGGATCTCCGGTGGTGCCATATACGCTAGCAAGAAGACCGACATGGTGGGAATAGGAAGTAGTTTTCAGAGGAGATCTACAAGTAAGTGCCTTACATCAAAATAAGTATATTGTCTATTTCAATCTTACGAATTGTTAATAGTATTGTAGAATTTGACTTTTGTTATTGGGTTACATATCGGTTTCATTTTATCTCTGGTCTTTATTGTTTGGACATTACTTGTGTTCAATATCATCTCCATTTTTGTCAAAATGTAAATCTATCATCAGTATCTAGTACTCTGTTATTCCTAAACCTTCCCTGTATGATCTTCTTAACTAACCTACAGGAAACATCTCAACTGTTGATACATCTAGTAATCTGCTCATATTATTTTGATCAACCGAGTTGTTAAACTCCTTATCAATAATCAATTTATGTCTCTGTTAATTGCAGTAACATCTTGCATTGGTTTGAAAGTCTTAGAAGTTCATCTCTTATCAAATCCATTTTGTGCATATCTTGCAATCGTTGTGTTTCACGTGATGACTTCTCCTGGGGATTTTCAGTCAACAAACCATGTGCCCTGTCTGTGCTCCCTCATTATGCATTTAGGCCAACTAGAGATTTCTTTTTTTTAATCAGAATGTCTCTCAAATATGCAGTCTTTGATCCGGTGACCAAACACCACACATTGGTCAACTATCTTCTCTTCATCTGGATGGCATTTTGCTGTGTCTGCATACTATTCGCAGGTCCTTTAACTCCTATCCATGGTTTTCTATGGTCTAGAGTTTAAAAGTGTGTAATCTTGTTTTCCTTTAGTCAGTGGTTCCATACAAACCAAGTGGGAGCCTTAGGCTCGGGACCCTGCGACATTCAGCAGGAAGTTCAAAACCTTGGCCATTCCTCTCAGCAGTTCCTTCAGAGGCTAACACCATTTTAGGCCTTCACTATATTCAACTCTCATTTATGAAGTCTACATGGTTGCACGCCAAGTTCAAGCAAAAATCACAATGTTAGGCTGTGTGCAGAGTGCTTCATTGAGTTGAGAATTTTGAGAACATTATTGCCAAAAAAATTTAATTATATCTTTCAATCCTTGCATTCCAAAAAATGTTATCCTCTAAGGCGTCCTATTAGATAGTTCATTGCTCTACCTATGCTTTTAAACTTGTATTTGTTTGAAAGTTTCTAAGGTCTCTTCAATAGGTCCGCTTCGGAGATGAAGCTTATCAGTGTATAAACAAATTCATTCACTTCTCTATTCATTATACATGTCAAGTGTCTATCATCATTCTAGTTTTTTTTCAACTGCGTTGGAATCATAAAATTACCAAGTCCCATCAGATTGAGCTTAAACAGATGATTTATAAAATCGAATAGTTCTGTATATAATCTATATTGCAAGGGTAAGTGTTTAAGTACTCACTAAATGCATAACCATCTAAATCTCTATATCTAATTCAGCAATGGCCATCTATATACATATTTGCAAACAACAAATTGGCATAGAGTGAGAAAGCACCTAAATCAACCATGACTATGATTCCTAGATCATACATACTACTACCATCACCACTAAGATCATGCAAAACCTATGTTGCTCAATCAATTTTCCAACCTACTATAAATTTGTCAAGTTGGTCACACCCATAGCTATTTATCTGATATTTGTCTTAGCTACCATTACATATTAGACCCCGATGTTATAGTTGTAGTAGAAATGCTTGAAGTAGTATTAGTTGTTTTAACAATCTTACTTGAGATCTTATCAATGGCCTTCCTTATTTTTGTTGCTGGGAGGATGGTCAATAACATGTTCAACCTAAAGGATTAGAACCTTAGAAAGAAAACATCTTGGATAGTTTAATGTATTTATTCTTTTTCATATATATTTATCTTGGGTAGCAATCTAGTTTATGTGATTAAAGAGTTATAACCATCCAGTATAAATATTTCTTCTTGCGTTATAGTCTTGTCTACTTTCTAAAATAGGTTTAGGAAAGATATGATGTGGTTATAAGATTAGCTGTTGTCTCCAAATTTTTATTTAAACATAGAATGTTTGAAATTGATTTTGTTTTAGGAAAATTAGTAAGATTACGAAGGTTGCATCTATGGAAGTAATACATTAATTGTTACCTTTTGTTCAATCTTGGTATTGATCTAAAAAGAAAGGTGTTGTGTCTCAAATAAGTTAGTAACTATCTTAGGTTTTATATGCAAATTTAAGAATGTTTAGTTGATAGTCTAGAAAATAAGTATATAAAGTCCTGATATAAGTACTTTTGTTATAGTAGCTAGAATATTATTATTCTGTATTATAGAGATAAATGTACATTTATCTATGATTAGGAGTTAGATCATGGTTGGTTAATGTTACCTTTCCTAGTCCCATGTCTTGTATATTATTTCATGTGTTACAAACATGGAAGTAAATGAATGATTGTGAGGGATCTTAGTTTATGATGTTTATTTGAGAGGGTTTGTGTTGTGCCAAGTGTTGTGTCATTTGGGAAGAAGATTACAGAGGCTTAGGAGGGTATGATGGTTGGCTATGTGTGCATCATGTGAGTTGAATGATATGCATGTTGGTTTGATACATGTGCAAGATGGATAATGCCTTGTTCAGTGTACCTAATTCATGTGGTTATATCTTGAACTCATATTGTTGTCATGTCATGATGAGGTTGTAGAGTCCTTCTTGAAAGTTGTGGATTATTTTTGTGTGGATCATGTAATAATTACTATATTGGTTTACATAAATGATTGAGATTTTGGGAGCAAAATGACAAATGCCTTGCTCTGGATACATGTTGTTTATGGTTGTCATGACTGTTTCAACTGGAAGTTTTGGGATGATGAATCAAGAGTTGGCCCTTTGTTTTTCTCTTACAGGAAGGTTAATGACTTGCAATGTATATGTTTTCTTGTCGTCTTGCTTGATGGATAGGGTTTTCTAGATGTAGGTAGGAGAGTGGCTTTCAATGTGGGGCTGGCACCCAAAGTGGATGTCAGGGTAACCCATTGGAAGTTATTAATCTAGTGATAACTTAATAATAAATTGGAGGGTTGGAGAGCTTTCACACTAATCAAGATAAGCAAAAGCCTCACTCATGGTTCAAGTGCTCGTTTAGGCTTGAGATGAGATGAGAAGGCCATGGTTGGCAATATCAACTTACTTACGAAAGGAATGTTGGTTCTGCATGTGTCACCCTATGGGGTCGACGTCTAGTAAGAGACTGTTAGGGTAACCATACATGGGGGCCGATGTCTAGTGAGAGACTGTCAGGGTAACCCATGTTAGGGCCATGTGATGACACTTTTCCCTACTGCAGCCTAGCATTCCCTCTTTGGTTTTCTCTCCTTATGTTGTGTGTTTTCCTCTGGAGAGTCAATTAAGTCTGGAAGTGATGTTTATGATGCTTTTAATGTCTTGTTGACTAGTGTTGTATTTGAGTCATGTGTAGTCCTTGCACCTATTAGTCTTTTATCTTCTTGTTTGGTTGTTGTTGCGGAACCTTATGTTATCTCCTAGCATGGGGGGTGGACCTTAGGGTTCCACATGGTCGGGTGGTTGTGCTATCTTTTTGTTCTCCATTGGTTTTCCCTTGCTTTTGTTCATGTGCGAGAAGGATGGACCTTGTGTTGCAATTCCCAGATCTTGTACCAGATTGAGGAGATAGTTATTTATGCTCATATGCTAGCCTTGTGTATCAGTTATATCATATTGTAAGTATTCCAATGTAATCAGGAAAGTGTTAATGCTATGATGTAATAATGTACCCTCTTGTAAATAAATTGTGTATGTACTTGTAGTTCTAATTATATGATCTTGTTGATTACTTATCTAATGTTATAACATGGAAATGTTTGTGTTCATTCGTGTGATCCAATAGATTAGAATTCAACTTTTGATGTTAGTTAATTCTTGATCCTGTAAATAGTTTAGTAAGTAATGCAGCTATGGAACCTTAGAGGACAAGTTAGTTTAATGATATGTATTGATGTGTTTGACATTACTTTGCTATTTCTATCTTTGAAAAAAAATTATCCTATTTATTTAGCATAGTGTGTTGTCCTCTGGGGTTTCCTAGCAGGGTGTTACATAACTCAAATGTCTCAACTGTCAAAGTGCAATATAAAACTACTAACTATCTCAAAACTGTCTAAAACAATAGAAGACTATCATTTGTCTCAAACCAAAATGAGGGGCATTACATCCTCCCCCCCAGAATCAGGCTTCTCCTAGAAACCTGCAAATAAGTAAGGGTATAACTCTCTCATCCTGGAAGCATCCTCTCAGGTAGTAGAAATCTCATCATTAGGATCTCACTAGACACTGACTTGGTCCACGTCTCTACCCCTAAGAGCAAGTCTCTTGTGCTATAGAATGCCTACGGTCTCCAAAGCCAACTGCCCATCCTCTACTTGTAGAGAATTCCAATCAAGAACATGAGCAATATCTGGATAGTAAGGTCTAATTATAGAAACATGAAACACATCATGGATGCGTGAAAGGTTGGGTGGCAAAGAAAGACAATAAACAACAGGATTGATCCTCTCCAACACTTCAAAAGGTCCAACAAAGTGTGGTGCTAGCTTAGAGCCTTTTTCGTAACGGATTAGACTCTTTCGCGGTCGTACATGCAAGAACACTCGATCCCCAACTGAAAACAGTTGATCGATCCTATGAGCATCTGCATACTTCTTCTTGTCCTGCACTGCCACCAGATGCTCTCTAATCTGCTCAACCTACTGCTCCATATTTCTAAGCATATTTGGTCCTAGAAGAACTCTATCCTCAAGACAATCCCAACTTAGTGGGGTCAGATAAGGACGACCATACAAAGCCTGAAATGGAGACATACCGATAGAACTATGATATCCATTATTATATGAAAACTCCACCAGGTATAGGTAGTCCTCCCAACAGCTTTGTCGATCCATCACATACATCCTAAGCATATCCTTAAGGACCTGATTAACCCTCTTTGTTTGAACATCAATCTCAGGATGGTATGTTGTACTAAAGTTCAGCTATGTCCCCAAGGCATGCTACAGAGAAGTCCAAAGGGTTGAAGTAAAAATTAGATCCCTATCAGAGATGATCCTATGAGGAATCCCATGAAGTCTGACTATGTCCTCCATGAACACTCTGGTCACCATCGAGGCATTATAAGAAGAACAGACAAGAGAGAAGTGAGCCACCTTCGTCAACCTATCCACTGTGACCATAATGACATCATGTCGACGGGAGGATACCAGCAAGCTAACAATGAAGTCTATCAAAATGATGTCCCATTTCCATTCTCGGACCAAATGAGGCTGCAAAAGACCTACAAGGTGCTGGTGCTCCACCTTCACCCTCTAGCACTCAAGACATATCAACATAAAATTAGCAATATCCCACTTCATACCACTCCAGAAGTACAGTTGATGAAGATCTGCATGCATCTTCTTGACACCCACGTGAGCAGAATAAGGTGCCTGATGCACCTTTGACAACACTAGGGTATAAAGACCCTCTGATCTAGGAACATAGATATGAGCCAAATGTCACAAAAGACCATTTGACTCAAGAGAGTAACCCGCAAATCTACCCTTCAAAGGTCTACCTGACTCAACCTCAGACTTCACCTCCTGATACCAACTGTCAGTAGGAAGTGCTACGAGAATCTAACCTCTCAAATCAACTATGAGGGTGACTACCGAGATCTCATGCCTTTGATGACTAAGAGCATCCATTAATACATTCTCTTTTCCTTGAATGTACTTGACCTCAAAGTCATACGTGCACAAGAACTCCATCCATTGCCTCTGCCTCGCATTCAAGTTTGGCTGTGTAAAGATATACTACAAACTATAATGATCACTCTGCAGCTCAAACTGATGCCCCAAAAGAAAATGCCTCCACCTCACCAAGGCATGCACAACTGTGGCTAACTCCAAATCATGAGTGGGATAGTTCAATTCGTGATCCTTGAGTTTACGAGACTCATAGGCAATCATGCGACCATCCTGCATTAGAATTGCTCCTAAACCCTCCAAAGAAGCATCTGTACACACAACAAAGTCTGTGGTAGGATCAGGAACTGCTAGAATAGGTGCACTAGTCAACCACTCCTTAAGGGTCTGAAAAGCTGCCTGACATTGCTCTAACCAAACAAACTTCTTCCCTTTCCTCTGAAAAGAAGTGATAGGATGGGTGATCCTCGAAAACCCCATAACAAAGCGGCGATAGTAGCCTGCCAATCCCATAAAATTGTAGACCTCTGAAACATTCGTAGGTGCAGGCTAATCCATAATAGCTTGGATCTTCAAAGGGTCCACCACAATACCCTCTCTAGAGATGACATGACCCAAATACTTCACCTCTATCTAAAAGAATTCACACTTCGATAAATTAGCATAAAGCTAATTTTTTCTTAGACACTGCAACACCTAATGCAAATGCTCCTCCATAGTCCTCGAATAGATCAATATATCATCCAGAAATACAAGGACAAATCTGTCGAGATAAGTTTGAAAAACTCCATTCATTAGGCTCATGAAAACTAATGGTGTATTCATCAACCTGAATGGTACAACTATGAACTCATAATGTCCATAATGGGTGTGAGATGTTGTTTTATGAATATCTACTTCAAAAATCTGCAACTGATGATATCCTGACTTAAGGTCAATTTTAGAAAACACCTTAGATCCCTTAATGTGGTCAAACAAATCATCAATCCATGGCAAGGGATACCTATTCTTCATTGTCACCTTATTGAGCCATCGATAGTTGATACACAGCCACAGAGATCCATCCTTCTTTTTTACAAAGATCACAGGTGCTCCCCATGGAGAAACACTAGGTTGAATGAATCCTTTGGCTAACAACTCTTCCAACTACAATCGAAGCTCCTTAAGCTCCTGAGTGGTCATCCTGTATGGAGCTCATGAGATAGGCTCTGCGTCGGGCACAAGATCAATCTTGAAGTCGATGTCATGCTTAGGTGGCATCCTTGGAATCTCAAAAGGAAAAAACATCAGCATACTCCCTCAAAAGTGGGTGATCATCAAGAGATGTCTCTTGACTCTCCTCCATCTCCAAGTCATTAACTAACACTGCAAAAAGCTGACATCCCTGACGCATGTATCTCTCAAGTTGCATAGTAGATATCATACATAGGGAAATAGGTCTTTGAACTCCTACTAATTCCACCTCTCTACAAGAATCATCCATACATATGATAGACTTACATTGACAATCGATCACTGCCTGATGGACCTCTAACCAATCCATACCCAAAACTATATCATATGACCTAAGGGGTAGGATGCGAAGGTCTATGGTAGTAGATAGAGAGCCAATCCTCAGGTCACAACCATGCACTAGAGACTCAACTATGACCTTAGCCCCAGAAGCTAACTCAACTTGCCACCTATCATCCTACTTTGTTGCCACTAAGCCACAACACTCCACAAGAGAAGGAGATATGAATGAATCAGATGCACCGGAATTAAAGAGAATAGAAAAACCAATACCTCACATGAAACCAGAAGTCTCCACCATGGTGCCCTAATTTTCTGTCTGACGGTTATCAACCACTGTAAAGACTCTATGCGATCTGCCTGCATCACCAATCATTAGCTCTAAAGCCACCGGCCAATGTCCAAACCCTAAAGCACTCCTCTGAGGACACTATCTAGCAATATGGCCTTGTTGGCCACAAGAGAAGCACCCTACGCCTCTACCAAAATCACTGCCACCCTGAAAGGCACTAGACTGCTGGAAACTACCCCTACTCATTGCAGACTACATGCCCTGGGTGGGTCAATCAACATGATCCTGTCTAGAATGCTGCCAATTTTGATTCTTCTTATTTTGAAATCTAACACCCTGCTAAGTCTGAGAATTCTTCAGTTTGGCCTAAGAGTTATGCTATTGTCCACCCTTTAAGGGTGCATGAGATCCTGATGCCTAAGTATGCCCACCATGAGAACCAAATCTTGAAGAAGGTGCACTGTCAATATGCCCACCGAGTGCCATAGTCAAATTATCCTCCACTAACCAAGATTTCTCCATTGCTACCTCCATAGTCTTGGGTTTGAAAACACAAACCCCTCCACTGATCTAGGCATTTAAGTACCTGATAAAATGCTGCACTAGCATAGTCTCACATCTCCAATACTCACATACTGCTTGAGTTCATAGAATTTGCACTCATACTGCTCAACTGACATGGCCATCTGCCTCAGCTTGTGAAACTCATCTACAGTCGCATTGCCTCCAATGATCAGATAGGAAATGGGCTCTAAATCTCTCTAAGAACAACTCCCAAGAAACAGTGCTAATGTACAAGTGCAGCTTCTGCTCCTCTAACCACCACCAAGTTGAAGAAAAACCTCTGAGATGTAGAAGAGCACATCTAGCTTTGGTGTTACTACCATATGGATGCATGGCAAAACACCTACCTATATCCAATAACCAAGTCTCTGCCTCTAGACCACTACCAGCTCCATCAAAGGTGGGAGGGCGTGCCCTCAGAAGATCTCTCATATGACTGGCTAAAGTGGCCTCCTGCTCCACTATCAACTCTCTCCGCTTAGGTGATCTCTCCCTTTCCCTAGGTTCTGGTTGGTCTACCTACTGACCCCCTCTAGGATACTCAACTTCCTGTCTAGGGCCTAAACAGGCAAGGGCCTCATCAAGTAAACGTCACAACTTGGCTCCCTCGGGATAACCCTGACCTTCCATATTCTGACCCCCACCTTCATGGGCACTCTCATGAGGAGAACTAGGAGGAGATGTACCACTACCACCTCACCCATGACCCTGACCTCTGCCATGACCACGGCCCCTACCTCTAGGTATCTACAACATCAAAGGATAATTTATTACACATAGAGAGGGAAACAATAGGGATGAAGTTAATCTACAGAGTTTAAGCACTAGGTCATATAATGGGCACAGTTATAACAAGAGTACCCAGTGTTTAAACCTAGCTCTAGTACCAAATGTGATGCCCCGTATGCAACCCTAGAGTGTTAGACTAACAAGTGCAAAATTTATAGAATTTGTTTTTGAAATAAATACATGCATTATTCAAAAGACAAATTTACACTATTATCAACATGTAAAGAAGTTGTACAACTAACACCTCTAGAGAACATAACTGCATCAGATAATCATGAAATCATAACAATACAAGTGATATATCTTATAATACAATAGAAGAGAATTTACATCATTCATTTGCAAAGATGAATAATTTACAAAGGTTCAAATACAAGATTACATGACTGATCACATCGGTTTACAATATACAACAATATAATACAATTCTAAAATTATAATATAACTCTTTAGGATGCAAGTACAAGTTTGGAACTGGAGAATCATCTGTAGTGATCATGAATCAGGTCGACCAAGAAAAACCAATGGATTAAGCTCTTCCACCCAACCATGCGGAACCCTGAGGTCCACCCCCCAAGCTAGGAGATAACATTGAGGTTCCACTAAGTTAAAGGATACAAGCAAGAAAATACAGACTTGACATAGACAACTCAAATCATTAAGACTACACAAATCATCAAGACAAGTCAAATCAACAAGACAAGTCAAATCATCAAGACAAGTCAAATCATCAAGACAAGACAATACTCCAGAGGCTACAACAAAAGACAAAGAGGAAGTAACTAAGTTGCAGTAGGGAGAGTGTAATCGTATGGTCCTAGCATGGGTTATCCAGGCTATCTCTCACTAGAAACTAGCTCCCATCTATGGTTATCCTAGCGACCTCTCACTAGGCACCAGTCCCGTAGGGTGACACATGCAGAGCCGGCACATCCTCTCATGGAGACAAGGAGGTTGACCTTGCCAACTAGGCCTTCTCATCCCATCCTTAGCCTATGAGAGCACACAAGGCATGGGTGAGGCATCATACTTATCTTGTTGTGTGAGTTACTACCCAACCCACCTAGATAAATTATTAAGTTATCACTTGATTACAACTTCCATGGGGCTATCCAGGTAGCCACTTTGGGCACCGGATCCACAATGAAAGCCACTCTCCTACATACAACTAGCAACCCCTAGCCAAAAACAATAGCATGCCTAGACAAGGGACTAGAAGGCATCTATCCTTTACAATCCAATACAATGACCATTTCAAATGTCAACCTCAACAATAAAACTTCCCTTTATCCACTTCAAAAATCTTACATCAATAAATCGTTTAAATAAAATACATCATAACAAATTGAAGCCAAAGTAGCCTAACCAGTAGAGTTAGCAAGTTGAACACAAAACCATTTGCACAAGTCCATCTTCCAACATGGATACAAGGGTTTAAACAACTATCTCATTCCCTAAAACAATATGAGTCAAGACCAAAAATAACATAAAAACTAATTTGCATCATTACTTTTAGATGCTAACAACTGATAATGGGACTTCAACAAAACCATAATTAAAATCAACTTGACATAACACCAATGGATGATATAAACCGACAAGCATTACAAGGTTTTTACTCTCTTTAAAATGAAATAAAATAACATATACTATTACATCTAATATTTACGTAACCATTACCATAGAAATCTAGTATAATAATTCAAATCACACTAAAGCTCTAACTTATTATTTAATTACTAGAATCAATGTAACCCAGGATAGTATGTAACAAAATTATATTTAATGAGCATAAATAATTTATTCATTTAACCAACTTACCAGCCTGAATGAGGCTATTTTCAGCCCTTATGGCTATGGTATAACCCTGTGGTAGGGAAAATCCTCCCATGGATTGAATCATGACAGAGATGTTGCTATTTAAAGCTCTCAAAAAATATAGGAATGCATGGTCAGATGTAGGTCTTACCGTTAGCGGGATTCTATCCCACGTCTTTTGGAAATGGTAGTTGAAGTCTGACATTACTTCGTGAGGGGATCTTTTGATTGTAGATAGCTGCTCCACTAGTGACAGATGGTCTGATTTCTCCTCGAAAAAGATGCACAGTTCTTCTCCAAAGCAATCCCATGAATCTATGGAATTCACCGCAAGACTTCTAAACTACTACAAACCCTTCCCTTTCAGGGAAGCTACGAACAACCTAATTGCTACATTTTCTTCTGTCACATGATGGACAACACACAGGTTTGCAATGTCCTTGATATGCTCAGCTGGAGTGATCTAATCTTCACCATGAAAGAATGGCAAACTCTTCAAGGCAACAATAGGAATATCATCATGTTGAGCTAGATTCAACAGGCTACCTTGGTTGAAAGTGATAAAGGGCTGATTTCTGGCCACAAGGATCATTGTGACTAAGGCCCTTGGGGTAGTATGAGCTCCAATGGTAGGGGGAGTCAATTTGGCTCTCTTAGACTAGACGCGAGTCTTCTTGTGCTTCTCAGCTACTACCCCTCTTCTCCTGGGTGGGGATAATTGTAGGTACTCAAAAGGTGAAGAGCTGCTTCTGGTATGTATTCTTCTCATAAGCAAATATACACTGATTCTGCTAGACCAAAGTTTGGAGTTACCAGATGTGCAAAATTTTGACCTCTTATAGGTCCGAATATCACTAGTTGCACATCAAAACCAGTAATCAAATGTAGCACTTGAACTTGTTATTCTTAATTCTTAGTCCCACCGGGCATGCCAGAAACTATTATCACCCATATTTGCACCCTTTGTTGCAGTTGTGATACCTTAGCAATCCAGGGTAACATGGGAATGATCTCAAAGTGTGGGACCTTGCGATTTGAGAGTAGACCTCCAAAGAAGGTTGGTTCCTCTCTCGAAGCCTATTACTTAGAGAAGTGCAACTAAACCTAGTGCTAATAGTTTGTAGGGGAAAAGGGTTAGAAGGAAAACTGAAAGGGAAAGGGGGTGATACACCAGATTTAGCAAGCGATGGTGGTCATGGTGTGGACACAACAATGATTATTTCATTGTTGAGGGAGATTCACACAGACTTAAGACTAGTTGAGGCTTCGATATGAAAGTTAAACCTGCAGAGGGGCTGTTTTACCCACATAATAGTCTACAATTTCAAATAAAACACAGAAATCTAGAGATAAGAGAAGTGAGAAGTCAGCATCTATTAATCATGAAGGCCTAGAAACCATTAAAATACAAAAGGTTCAAAAATAAAAGTGATCTATCTACAGAAAATTCTGCAGCATAACAGCCCCAATCAAAACCATCCTCCCCTTTAACAAGAGAGTTTACATTTTATATATAGGTCCAACCCTTGCCAGAAAAGCATGGGGTCTCTGCTCCACGGATTTGATGTCATAAATGTTAGAACTAGGGGGGCATGGACAGAGGCATGGTGAAGGGACATGGACCATGTTGTCGCCAGGAGAAAACCGTAGAAAATGGCAACCATGATGCGAGATAGGACAGGGGATGGAGAAGCAACCTCCAAAGTCACCACCCACCGCATAGAAATTGGTCCTGCAAGACAAAGAGCCCATACGCCATGAATGCACCTGCAGAAATTCACCAACCGGAGCCACTATGAGGAGAAAAACCCCTCAAAACTTCAAGGCGGCTGTTGAAACGTCTAATCAGCCAAAACATGCAAAGCCAGATCTAAAAAATGAAAACCAAAAAAACCCCCAAAAAAATCCTGTCAAATGAAAGAGGAGGCAAAAACATGCACTTTTTCCTCTTACAACGTGTCGAAATTCACTAGGATGGAGGAGATACAAGCGGTTAAAGTTTTGGTCAACCACCTATATATATTGCTTTACATCCGTGTATATATTAGCCTCTGAAAATACCGCGGAGTCTGCCTTTACATGTACAAAACGCTTTGCATGTATCTTTGTCTTTTGGTGCCTAAAAGGCTCCTTGCAATTACCTTCAGAACATGCATTTGAAAATGCCTCTTAAATTGTCTTTGTATGTTTTGTCGATGCATATTGTCTTGTATATGCAAAGATACAAGTGGAACATACATACAAAAATTTTGCACATACAATCAAGCACTTTACCCCTTTTTATTCGTAACTTGTATATGCATACAATTGCCCTTGTATGTGTGGGTCCCACTGGGTGCATATCCTTTGTATCTGCAAAGATACAAGCCGCGGACCCCAAAATGGCCATTAGCTGTATTTGACTCCCCTATCGGGTCCAGATTGTATTATTCCCCTTTGTATATCTCTTTGTATGTGCGAATATACAAAGCCCCTATACATACAAGCCATAGACCTGATGGCTGAATATGCCAGAATTTGATCTCCAAGTCAGGTCTGCCTTGTATATTTTACTTGCATCCTAGCTTGTATATCACGGATATACAAATGCCTTTGTATATCTTGGACCCCACCACTTGCACATTCGGCCTTTGCATCCTTCAATATGCATATGCTTATACATACAAGCCATGGAATTTAAAACCTTTATATGCATTTTGAAACTTGGTTGAATTCCACCTTGTATCCTTCTCTTGTATCTCCATCTTGTATGATGCACATACAAAAGCAAATATACAAGTCACAGATTCCAACTCCTTTATCTTGTATCTTATCCAATGCATCAAACCTTTGTATATCGCATATACAAAGACAATATACAAACCGCGGACTTGAAAATTTTATGAAAGCAGTTGAAAAAGCAATCAGGTCTGGGCTGTATGCAAATATTTGTATATTGTAATTGTATGCAAAGCATACAATTGCATATACAAGCTACTGTAGCACCTTTCCAATATACATTCATTGTTCATTTGCCTTTACATTCGGCCTTGTATATTTTTCATTGTATATAGCCGTTTGCATGCGCGGATATACAAACCCGATATACATTCATTTTGATATGCAAGCACAGAATATTCTGGGGAATCTACGAAAGATTCCCCAAATGTATATAATCACTTCCTCCCCTTTTTGAAAGTTGATTGAGCCCTTTTGACCTGCCAATGTATCTACCTGTTGTATGTCAAACATACAATGCAATATACATGCAGACATTTTGATACATCCGCAGAATATTCTGGGAATCTTTAATGTATATTTACCTTGCACCTTTACATGTGACCCGATATACAAACCGGGAATATTCCTGGAATTTGCAACAGATTCCCCAAATCCACATGCATCTTTTTGAGCCTAATATACATTCAGAAATGCATACAACTGCGGAATATTCCCTGGAATCTGTGATAGATTCCCCCTTGTATATGCACTTCTTAGGCTTGATATGCATTCAAAAATGCATATAACTCACTTCTTCAAGGCTGATAGAGAATTTGCAAGCCCACCAATGCACATTTGAACCTGCATGTACATACAAAAGGCCTTGTATATACAAAGATACCTGCATGCAACTATTTTCTGCATTTTTTGAGCTGCGAAGGTCAAATGACTTAGAAATTCTTTGAAACTAAAAGCTTTCTGGGTTTTCTGGGTTTTCTGCAAGGAATCCTTGGGCAAGATTTTTTTTTGGGATTTTGGCAAAGCTGAGTGTGAGATCTTGAAGAATCTACACCTTGTATGGTCACTTCTAAAGGATTTTCAAGAAAATTACTAGGTTAACTATTTAACTCTGGGCAGAGGAAAATAGGATAACATTTCTGGTGACCTTTATGGGGTGTTTACCTGCTAAACAAATGATTAGTGGCCTTACATCCATTGGGCATGCAGTCAAAAGACTGAAAGTACCTTGATAAACATCTTGACCCCAGAACCCTAGCATGACAGTAATGAAGGACACAAGAAGACCAAAAGCCCAAACAAAATGCCAAAAGCAACCCACCAACTATGCTAGATAGCAGTTAGGGAAAACAAAGAGGCATCTAAACTATTGTGCAGCAACACTTATTGAAAACATAGAGACCTAATCTATCCATTTACAAAGCACTCATAACTCAAAACACCTCTTCAGGTGTATCCCATTGACTGGGATAGGCAAATTTTTCCCATCCATATTTGATAACTAAAATGCATTGTCCTCCTTGCATTTAGTAATGAGAAATGGGCCACTCCACATGTTGTCAAACTTGGAGTGTTTTCCTAGCTTGCTCTTCAATTCATCCCATTTGAGCACCATATCACCCTCCTTAAAAGTTCTGGGAGTGGCCCTCTGATCAAAATTTCTTTTGGTCTGAAGCTAATGATACTCCATAGTCTTCTTAGCTCTATCTCTGGTTTCTTTAAGCTCCATGAACTGAGCATATCTGATAGCCATGGGGTCCTCTTCTTCTAACAGCTCCAACTGGTTCATGATGTCAAGAGCTAATAGCTCTATAGATACAGGTAATCTTGCCTCTTTTCCATAAACAAGCATATATGGAGAGTTCCCAATAGACCTCTTGGGGGTGATTCTATCTACCCATAAGGCAGATTTCAAATTGGTATGCCAGGTCCTCTGGTTGTCCTCCATTATTCTCTTGATGATCCTTATGAGGTTTTTATTTGTGGACTCAGCCAGGCCATTACCCTGAGGGTAATAATTTGATGAAGTGCCCAACAGATCCCATTTTTCATAGCCTAGTCAGTTATTTTTAATCCAACAAAAGACAAGGCATTTTCTAAGATGATAGATTCAGGTACCCCAAATCTAGCTACCAAATCACTATAAAAGTTAAAAACAACACTCTCATTGGATTCCTTTAGAGCCACTGCCTCAGTCCACCTTGTGAAGTAGTCAGTTGTAGTAAGCACCCACCTGTGGCCTACACTAGATGGTGGATTGATGGGGCCTATGAAGTCGATGCCCCATCTCATGAAGGGCTGCTCTACTTGAATTGGCTGCAGGGGTAGAGTTGGCAGTCTTCCCTTGCTTGCAAAAATGACACACTTCACACACTTTCTAGCCCAGGTGTGAGCATCCTTAAACAAGCTGGGCCAGTAATATCTAGCTCTCATTATCTTCCAAGCAATAGTCCTTGGGGTAAAATGACCCCCTGCTGCTCCATCATGAAACTCACAAAACACCCTGTCAGTCTGAGTTTCATCGATGCATCTTAATAATACACCATTAAAATCTTTCCTGAATAGGATGCCATTGATCAAAATGTATGGAATGGACTGCAGTCTAAAGTATCTCCTCTTGGCTTTATCTAGCCCTAGCGAACATTCACTAGTTTGCAAAAAATGAATCATAGCTTGAACCCAACTTGTGCCCACCATCGCTGTGTCAACCTGATGTTCACCTCCAATAGCCAGAAATGCCTCCTCATCCTTCCTTGCTTCATTTTCAGGACTAGAAGCAAGCTATTCGCTGAGTCCTCTTCCTCAGATGAGCTTGGTTACTTTGATGTCAACGTCATACTCCATGATCCTGGTAATCCACCTATCTCTTTTCTCATTGACATCCTTACTTAACAGGAACTCCTTCACGCCAGGGTGAGTGACCATCAAATGTAACTTATTATTGGAAATAAGATGCTTGAATTTCTTAAGTCTCCTTACCACTGCAAGGACGTGCTTCTCAATGAAGCTATACTTTTGTACATAATCCTCTAGGCCCTGGCTGAAAAAAGTGATTGGCTGTTCAAAGCCTTCACTCTGTTGTTTTACCAGAATTGCAGAAATGGTATCCAGACCGCCATAAGCATACAAAATAAAATCCTTGGAGAAATCAAGATTTACCAGAGTTGGTGCAGCTGACAACGCTTCTTTTATGGAATCAAAACTAAGTCTGGCCTCTTTTATCCAACTGAAAACTACATTCTTTCTTAACATGGATGTCAAAGGCTTCAAAAGATTTGCAATGTCTGGTATAAACCTCTGCAAAAAATTAATTCTGCCAATAAAACTTTGAAGTCCCTTCTTGTGGCTGGGTAAGGGCAATTCCAAAATAGCTCTTACCCTTTCTGCATCAATGGTAATGCCCTCTTTTGACACAATGTGCCCTAACAACTTGCCCTCATGCACAATGAAAATGCATTTTTTAGGATTGAGAGATATCCCAAACTCTGCATCTTTCAAACACTTGCCTCAAATGGAATAAATGCTCAGACACGTTCTTGGAAAAGACTGTGATGTCATCTAGGTATACTAGCACCAATTTATACAGCAAACCCCTGAAAGCCATGTCCATAGCCCTTTGAAAAGTTGAGCCGGCATTTGATAGACCAAAAGGCATTCTTTTGTAGGCCATGGTGCCCCATTTGGTAGTAAAAGCAGTTTTATACCAATCCTCCTCCTTGACTAACACTTGATTATAACCGGAAAAAATGTCAAGCAAGGAGAATCTCTCTTAGCCAGCTACTACCTGCAGGATCTGCTCCATTAAGGGCAGCGGGTAGTGGTCCTTCAGGGAGGCTTTGTTTAGGTCTCTAAAATTGACACACAGTCTGATCTATCCATTCTTTTTTCTCACAGGGACAAGGTTGGAGACCCAAGAAGTACGCTTGATTGGGAAAATGATCTTTCCCTCATTCAACTTGGTCAATTCTTTAATCATCAGGGGCTCAAGCTTTGGGTTTAAGGGCCTTTGCTTCTGCCTTACAGGTTTTACGCCTGGCTCTAATTCTATGGTATGCTGGGTAATGTGAGGGTCAAATCCTTTTAGGTCTAAATAATCACAGGCAAACACATCTTCAAATTCATGGCACAGAGTAATAAAAGCCTTTCTATCCTTAGGTGAATAGATTTTACCAATCTTGAGAAGCTTACCCTTAAAAATTTCCAGCTCCTCGTAGTGCTCCTCTTTTATCTGCATGCCAGTTTTGGCCCTCTTCATCTAATCATTAGTACCAAAAATAGACTCCAATGTTACCAGTCCCTTGGGCAGCTTGTTTGTTCTTAACTAAACAAATTGATCGTTACCATACTGCTGTCGGAGCTTATCTTGGTTAACCATAGAGAACTCATCCTCTAACAAAAAATGCAGGATTTGCTCATCACTTTTGAAAACCTACCAATGAATGTCATTGTTAGGGATAGAGGGTCTATCAATGACTTTTATATGAGGCTGTACCCTCTCCCTTTGAATATCACTGGGAATGTCAAACTGAGCCCCAATTGTAGCTAACCTATCTGCATGGTAATTCTAATTTCTTGGAATAGAGATCAGATTGAAAGCATCAAACTCTTCAATCATGTCCCATACCCTATGCTTATAGGATTTCAAAGTATCATTCTTTGTAGCATGCAATCTTCTCACCTGGTTTACAATGAGTTCATTTTCCCCAAACACTTGCAAATGGCCAATCTTCCTCTTCCTTGCCACTGCAGTCCCTGGATTAACCCCCTCATATTTGGTAGTGTTATTGGTGCATGAAAAGGCAAAATAGAAAGTAGAAAAATACTTGTCACCATGAGGAGACACAAGCATTGCACTGCCACCAGACCCATTCCTACTCCTAGAGCCATCAAAGTACATTTTCCATACATGATCTTTCTCTTCTATCTGTAGCTCTGGGCTCTTTACAAGGCTTGGAATTTCTAATTCAGTCTCATCCAATATGTACACTCCCATACCAATCTCTTGAATGTGTTCCTCAGGACAGTCAATAGTATTTTCCAATGCCCACTCCCTTAACAGTACCTCTGGTATAATTTCAGCTTGCAGTTGCTGAGCAGCAACAAGCTCAGGATCATCAGAGATAATGCAATTTGCATTAATGACACTTGGTGTGTAGTGCTCTATGTGATGATTTGAGAGTAATTCAGATTTTAGGGTTACTTTGGTGCCATATCTGGTCCTGAAAAACATGTGGGACCAGTCCGAGGATAAATATCCTCCTATCTTTGTTGTGAACTCCCTTGACAAACACATGGTAAAATGAGGAGGTAGGTCTATGATGAACACTTCCTAAGTGATGGAAACGTTTGGACATGTATGCAACATAAGGCTCAATTCCTTTATCACACCTACGGTGTTAACAACTGTGCCATCTAGTTGGAGCACACCTTTTGTTAGGGGTTGGTAGTTCAGTCCTGATTAGTCTGCAATCTTTTTAGGCATCACAGAACTACTTGCACCACTATCCACCATGCAATTGTGCACTAGCTTATCTCCTATTATTAATGACACATAGAATGGAAGTGGTTTGACATTCTTGCTTGGCTATTTTCTGTTGTCCTGAGGTGAGTTGGTAAGGACAGTTCTATTTGGGTCAACAGTTGTATCATCTAACACCTTTAAACCAGACAAAGCAGATTGTAGCATGTCCTTCTAACCCAGGATTACTAGGGAAACCCACATAGACATTGTCACATTCTCCTTCTTCATATTCTCAATAATATTGAAAGGTGCAGTAACACTTACCCTTTGATGTGGCTTTGCAGCAGCAATATCAGTCTGCAACTGAGGCTGCTCCCTGGCGGCTGCATGAGTATTCCTTTGTAACACATAGGGAAACTGGGATGTAGACGGATCATCTGGTCCTCTTCCTTTGCTTGTTGCCTAATCCATTTCATAAGTCCTTTTGGCTCTCGTGTTCACTGCAACTGGACTGTCATCTCTATTCATGCCACAAAACTCATTTTCCTGCCAATTTAGGAAGGCAGTATCATGTTGAGGTTGTTCTATCTGTTGCACAATCCCCTCATTAGATGTGCTTGGTTGCGAAACTACAACATTTTGCACCGTCAAGGCTTGATTTATTGCTCCATTTGGAGACGTTGCTTGACCGTGTGGTTGATTGCTTGGAGAGCACCATTCATACTCGGATGCTAGGTTGTTCTGAATAGGGACGATGTCACTAACGGCATTGGCAGGCACAGGATTGTAAGGCTGAAAAGTCCTCTGATTCATATTATGCCTAGCCCCCTGGTAATTACTCTAATAGGGTGGCCTATTAGCTTGGTAGGGTTGGTTCTATCCCTAATCAGGCTAGCTTTACCCTTGGCTATGTGGTTGATAAGGCTATCTATTTTGGAACTGTTGCTTTTTTATATTAGTCAACTCATTACCAAAAGATTGCAACAATCCTTTGATCTCGAAAGACTAATTTTGAGCAGCGCTTTTTGACCTATTTCGCTACACATTAGCTACTGGCAATGCTGGTGCGGTAGGTATAACAGCTATGGGAGGTACATATGTTGGGAATGGCGGCTGAATAGCGGGGAAATTTGGCAAAGGAGGCCTAGGGGCAATCTTACCAGGTTGAATGAGGCTATTTTTGGCCCTTATGGCTATGGTATAAGTCTGTGGTAGGGAAAATCCTCCCATGGATTGAATCATGATAGAGATGTCAATATTTAAATCTCTCAAAAAATCTAGGAATGCATGGTTAGTTGTAGGCCTTACTCTTGGTGGGATTCTATCCCACATCTTTTGGAAATGGTTGTTGAAGTCTGACATTACTTCATCAAGGGCTCTTTTGATTGTAGATAGCTGCTCCACTAGTGACAGATGGTTTGATTTGTCCTCGAAAAAGCTACACAGTTCTTGTCCCAAGCGATCCCATGAATCTATGGAATTCACCAGCAGACTTCTAAACCACTGCAGAGCCTTCCCTTTCAGGGAAGCTGCTAACAACCTAATTGCTACATTTTCTTCTATCACATGATGGACAACACAAGGTTTGCAATGTCCTTAATATGCTTATCTGGAGTCGTCTAATCTTCACCATGAAAGAATGGCAAACTCTTCAAGGCAGCAACATGAATATCATCATGCTGAGCTAGATTCAAAGGGCTACCTTGGTTGAAAGTGACAAAGGGCTGATTTCTAGCTGCAGGGATCATTGTGACTGAGGCCCTTGGGGTAGTACGAGCTCCAACGATAGCGGGAGTTGATTTGGCTCTCCTAGACTGGATGCGAGTCCTCTTGTGCTTCTCAGTTGCTACCCCTCTTCTCCTAGGTGGGGATAATTATAGGTACTTGAAAGGTGAAGAGTTGCTTCTGGTATGTATTCTTCTCATAAGCAGAGATACACCGATTCTGCTAGACCAAACTTTAGAGTCACTAGATATGCAAAATTTTGACCCCTTACAGGTCTGAATATCACTAGCTACACATCAAAACCAGTAATCAAATGTAGTACTTGAACTTGTTATTCTTAATTCTTAGTCCCACTGGGTGTGCTTGAAATTGTTATCACCTAGATTTACACCCTTTACAGCAGTTATGAGACCTTAGCAATCTGGGGTAACATGGGAATGATCTCAAAGTATGGGACCTTGCGATTTGAGATCAGACCTTCAGAGAAGGCTGGTTCCTCTCTCTAAGCCTATTACTTAGAGAAGTGCAACTAAACCTAGTGCTAATAGTTTGCAAGGGAAAAGGGTTAGAAGGAAAACTGAAAGGGAAAGGGGGTGATACACCAGATTTAGTGAGCAATAGTGGTCATGGTGTGGACACAACAATGATTATTTCATTGCTGAGGGAGATTCACATAGACTTAAGACTAGTTGAGGCTTCGGTATGAAAGTTAAACCTATAGAGGGGCCATTTTACCCACAGAATAGTCTACAATTTCAAATAAAACATAGAAATCCAGAGATAAGAGAGGTGAGAAGTCAGCATCTATTAATCATGAAGGCCCGGAAACCATTACAATACAAAAGGTTCAAAAACATAAGCGATTTGTCTACAAAAAATTTGGCAGCATAACAACCCCAATCAAAACCATCATCCCCTTTAACAAGAGAGTTTACATTTTATATATAGGTCTGACCCCTACCACAAAAGCATGGGGTCTCTGCTCCACAGATTTGAGGTCATAAATGTTAGAACCAAGGGGGCATGGACAGAGGCGTGGTGAAGGGACATGGACCATGTTGTTGCCAGGAGAAAACTGTAGAAAATGGCAGCCATGATGCGAGATAGGATAGGGGATGGAGAAGGAACCTCCAAATTCACCGCCCACCACACAGAAATTGGTCCTGCAAGACAAAGAGCCCATATGCCATGAATGCACCTACAGAAATCCACCAACCGGAGCCACTGTGAGGAGAAAAACCCCTCAAAACTTCAAGGCGGCCGCTGAAATGTCTAATCAGCCAAAACATGCAAAGCCAGATCTGAAAAATGAAAACTAGAAAATCCCCCCCAAAAAAAACCCTGTCAAATGAAAGAGGAGGCAAAAACATGTACTTTTGCCTCTTGCAGCGTCTCAAAATTCACTAGAATGGAGGAGATATAGGCAGTCAAAGTTTTGGTCAACTACCTGTATATATCACTTTGCATCTATGTATATATTAGCCTCTAAAAATACCTCTGAGTCCACCTTTGTATGTATAAAACACTTTGCATGTATCTCTGTCTTTTGGCACCTAAAAGGCTCCTTGGAATCGCCTTCAGAACATGCATTTGAAAATGCCTCTTAAATCGTCTTTGTATGTTTTGTCGATGCATATTGTCTTATATTTGCAAAGATACAAGTGGAACATACACACAAAAATTTTGCACATACAATCAAGCACTTTACCCCTTTGTATTTGTGACTTGTATATGCATACAATTGCCCTTGTATGTGTGGGTCCCACTGGGTGCATATCCTTTGTATCTGCAAACATACAGGCCGTGGACCCAAAAATGGCCATTAGCTATATTTGACTGTCCTATCAGGTCCAGATTGTATCATTCTCCTTTGTATATCTCTTTGTATGTGCGAATATACAAAGCCCCTATACATACAAGACATGGACCTGACGCCTAAATATGCTAGAATTTGATCTCCAAGTCAGGTCTGCCTTGTATATTTTACTTGCATCCTGGCTTGTATATCACGGATATACAAACGCCTTTATATATCTTGGACCCAACCACTTGCACATTCGGCCTTTCCATCCTTCAATATGCATATCCTTGTACATACAAGCCGTGAAATTTAAAACCTTTATATGCATTTTGAAACTTGGTTGAATTCTGCCTTGTATCCTTCTCTTGTATCTCCATCTTGTATGTTGCACATACAAAAGCAAATATACAAGTCACGGATTCCAACTCCTTTATCTTGTAGATTGGAAAACCTTTGGGATCCGGCTTGTATCTTATCCAATGCATCAATCCTTTGTATATCACATATACAAATGCGATATACAACCCGTGGACCTGAAAATTTTATGAAACCAGTTGGAAAAGCAATTGGGTTCGGGTTGTATGCAAATATTTGTATATTGTGATTGTATGCAAAGCATACAATCACATATACAAGCTACTGTAGCACCTTGCCAATATACATTCATTGTTCATTTGCCTTTGCGTTCGGCCTTGTATATTTTTCATTGTATATAGCCGTTTGCATGCGCGGATATACAAACCCGATATGCATATAATCACTTCCTCCACTTTTTGAAAGCCGATTGAGCCCTTTTGACCTACCAATGTATCTACCTATTGTATGTCAAACATACAATGTAGTATACATGCAAACATTTTGATACATCCGCAGAATATTCTGGGAATCTTCAATGTATATTTACCTTGCACCTTTACATGTGACCCGATATACAAATCGGGAATATTCTTGGAATTTACAATAGATTCCCCAAATGCACATGCATCTTTTGAGCCTGATATACATTCAGAAATGCATACAACTGTAGAATATTCTTGAGAATCTACGATAGATTCCCCCCTTGTATATGCACTTCTTAGGCTCAATATGCATTCAAAAATGAATATAACTCACTTCTTCAAATCTTGATAGAGAATTTGCAATCTCGCCAATGCACATTTGAACCTACATGTACATACAAAAGGCCTTGTATATACAAAGATACCTGCATGCAACTATTTTCTGCATTTTTTGAGCTACGAAGGTCAAATGACTTAGAAATTCTTTGAAACCAAAGCTTTCTAGGTTATCTAGGTTTTCTACAAGGAATCGTTGGGCAAGATTTTTTTGGGGATTTTGGCAAAGTTAAGCATGAGATCTTGAAGAATCTACACCTTGTATGGTCACTTCTAAAGGATTTTCAAGAAAATTACTAGGTTAAATATTTAACTCTAGGCCTGTTATCATCCAGATTTGCACCGTTTGATGTAGTTGTGAGACCTTAGAAATCTGGGGTAACATGGGAATGATCTTGAAGTGTGGGACCTTGCAATTTGAGATCAGACCTCCAGAGAAGGCTGGTTCCTCTCTCTAAGCCTATTACTTGAGAAGTGCAACTAAACCTTGTGCTAATAGTTTGAAAGGGAAAAGGGTTAGAAGGAAAACTGAAAGGGAAAGGGGCTGATACATCAATTTTAGCAAGTGATGGTGGTCATGGTGAGGACACAACAATGATTATTTCACTGCTGAGGGAGATTCACATAGACTTAAGACTGGTTGAGGCTTCGGTATGAAAGTTAAACCTACAGAGGTGCTATTTTACCCACAGAACAGTCTACAATTTCAAATAAAACACAGAGCACCTGAAAGAAACCTTGCACAAACTCTGTAGAATGCATACAATCATCAGTAATATAGAAATTATACTCCCTTGTGATCTTTCTATCATCCCCTATACTATCATTCGCATGAATGAATGCGATGTGTACAAATATAGAAACCTGTGTGGAGTTGTAATATTGTGATTGCACCTCACGCTGTGGCTGTAGACTGTAGTTCTCTACAAAGTTGACGACTGAAACAATGCTACCAACTAGAAATGTGTCCTTGCATAACTTGAATTGCAAGTCCAACCATTGAGCTCTATGGGCATGTCTTGAATACTCATACACTATGCTGTCACGAAATATAGGCATAAACTGATACACTGGAATCTTTTCAATAACCAATTTACACCTCTTTGCTTCTTTACCATCTTTTGTATTGTATGCCACTATTTTATACTTGCCAAACTCTACTAGTTCATTTCCAACCACATGTGTTCATTCCATATGTTCACATATTGGCAAATGTTGCAAGCCACCGCAACGATGACATGTGCCATCGAAGCATAATTTCTTGTAGAATATTTGACCTTCCTCTCTTTCACATAAAATTCTTGATATGAAGTCTCTTGAAGATGTTGGTGGGGCACATATGGTACAACCCTGCAAATCATTGTTACTATGCATATCTAAACATATAGACCTATAAGCATCAAAATGGTAAGAAAATTCAATATGTAATCTACAACAAGAAGTAGTGCATGTGTGATTTATCTTGACATAGAAAGGTTTTAGCATTTCAAAATATCTTTGACAAATTTTAATTTGAGGATACTTCTCTAGAAATTTACCATAAAACTATGTTTGAGTCTCATCCAAAATATGCTTTGGATGTGGCTCACAGTTCTAACTACCAATTCTCCTTCTTACCACATCCCTTTGATTTGGAGATACCCTTGTGTAATTCTTCCAAAAGTCTTCAATTAGTGATCTCAATGCTTCAACAATTGGTTTATCTTTTCATGGTAGTCTCCCCGAGAACACCCATAATTCATTGGCATTAGTGTCCTCAATTCTTTGGTGTCTTCCAATAGCTCTTGATAAAGTTTTCCTATTAATTCTCAATTGTTGACTCGTCTTTCTAATGAGACGAGCTTTCCTCGTTTGACTACTTACTATAGTCGATGTAATCACACGTTGTGTTGCATTACTATCTTTTGTGCGTGAGGTGTTACCCACACTCTCATACGCACTCATTAGATTCTTGACAATAGATTTTTCACTTGAAGCTTCTAATGTTCTCAACCCAAGAATCTTTATGATGGACCTATACTTTATACTTCGCATCATTTCAATGAATAGTTGACATCTTGCAGTCTCATTTAACTTTTCAAAGAACAATCTCCAAATCTTATGAGCATATCTTCTACAAGTGCATTTTGGAATCTTACCTTCCATTGGCTGCAAAATATTCTCATCAATATCAATCAAATACTTTATCTTTCTATGCAAAATTCTAGGTGGTGTTAGGTAAATTCATCTCAACATTAGGAATTTTATCAATATTTAAATGAGATGGGCTAGATGGCATACCTTCAATTGAAGATGGAATAGATGACATACCTTGAGGTTGAAGTGGGAACGATGGTGTACCTCCTTCATCACATGTGAGTGATGATGTACTCTCAACTTGAGATATGGTAGATGGTGTCCCTACATGTTGACTTGCGGTAGAGGACGTGTCTCCAACTATGGTATTCAAATCTCTCGTAGCATGAAGTTTTTGCATTCATTCTCTTTGTGCTGCCAATACCATATCTCTTTGTGATGGTTGTAGTTCCTCTTCAATTGGCATGTCTTCATTTATAGTGTCTAATTTCCTCTTCTCATGGAGTTCCCTCATAGCCACTGCTTTCTTTACATTCTTAGCTTCTATCTCTTCTTGTGTTGGTTTAATTCTTGATCATTTCCTCGGCATGACAGAGAATTTGTCTGTAGCATGATAAAGAGACCAATATTACTTCCTAAGAAATGAATACAAGATAATAGTGGGATTGTATTTTTATTATGTTGTATGGATTTATTCTTGTATAGTTTGACATCATGGTATGTTAAGGTCTGTTTATTACACATAATTATTAAAGAGCCCAAGTGTAGAAAATATACATGGCATCATGTGAGATTGTAGGCTACTTTGTTGATTGGGAATGTGTCTATTTTAAACTTGTATGATAAAGCATAATAAAGTAATTCAAATAGAATTAAGGACAATGTAAAGAACATGCGTGTAAAGACTTGACATACCTAAATAACGAAGATTCAAATGGAGAGAGTACCCAATTATGTAATGTTTTTTTCTTCTTGCATCAAACTCCTCAACAATTTGAGTTTTTCACCACTTGCTTCCTTTTCAATGTTAAATTGAATAACACTCAAATATAATTACTAACAACAATACTATTAACCAATATATAATGTTAACTTCCTAAAATTGAATCACAATTAACATTGCAACACTACAAAAATTGAAACTTGAATAGATATATATCAAACTTGGTGTGAAAACTATGTTATTTCCTCCTTCTCAAGTTGGCAAAGTAGAAAAGGTGGTGGAAAGATCATGCAAAGGTGGTACAATGTGTCAAATGTGCATGTGAACTTCCCAACAACATGAAATCACTTGTTTTTTGTCGGAGCACGTGCAAAATTAGTATGAAAATAGAGCATGTGGGCCTGGATCACAAGGGTCAACACTTTTTTACTGTTTCTATAGGAGGACAAAATGTGAATGCATTATAACGTGCTCATGTTTTGTCCTACTATAGATTGATCACATCCTGTGCATTATTTTCCTTAACACAAGAAGGGATGACCACATCCAGTGCTTCATCAACTGACACTTCCAAGCCTTACAATTCCACTTAAATACAAGAGGATCCATGACTGGAAGAGCCAAGCCACTTCATCCCGCCTTGCTGAAGGATGACATTCTGGGAGAATTAGGAGATTTTCCTTTGGAGATCATATAATATTTAAATACTTTCCATCTTGGTAGATCCTCTGCATTAGAGAAAAACCATTGATGGTGTCTGAGAAATAATAAATTCATCTCTTTGGTGATCCATTTCTCTTTCCAAACCTTCCCCTTCAGACTTGAATGACCACAAGGTTTTTGAGGGAGAACTTTTCCTGTTTCCTCCAAGAGCTTGCCAGATGCTCCGCCATATGATAGGCATAACAATGAAGGGGCAAGCCCTCATAATCAAGTTCTTGATAGAAAATGCCCATTGAGGATGAAAGACAGATCTTCTTTGGAAGCAGAAGTTCTAGTTTGTGACAAATCCTTATCCAAGCATAAATAGCAGGGGTTCTATCAAGCGATTGCCAATCCACTTCCATAAAGTCTCCTGAAGACTTCTTGATTGATTCCAAAACATCCACACCCAAAAACTGGAGAGGCAATCAATATAATCAAACCCATAAATCTACATTTGATGAAAGAAACTCTCTTCAGGCTAGATTAAGAGTCCATCATTTCATCTCAAGTCTAAACCCATTAACATCTAAATAACCTGAATACAAAATCTCTATTTGCCTATCTTTAGAACTCAACCCTCAACGTCAAACCCTAATCCCTCAACCCTTAACTCTGATCCCTCAACCCTCAACCCTATCCCTAAACCCTAAACCCTAAAGCCTCAACCCTCAACCCTCAACGTCAAATCCTAATCCCTTGACCCTTCACTCTAATCCATCAACCCTAAACCCTATCCCTAAACCCTCAACACTAGACCTTAAACCCTAATCCCTCAACCCTCAACCCTAAACCTTATCCCTAAACCCTAATCCCTCAATGCTCAACCCTAATCTGTCATCCCTCAACTCTAATCCCTCATCCCTAAACCCTAAATGCTATCACTATTCCTAAACCCTCAACAGACTCGATACTATACCTTAAACCCTAATCCCTTATCCCTAAACCCTCCAACCCTATCCCTAATCCTTATACCCTCCACACTCTACTTTAACCCTAATCCCTCAACCCTCAACCCTATCCCTAAATCCCTGACCTTCAAACCTCAACCCTCAACCCTCAACGTCAAACCCTAATCCCTCAACCCTTAACTCTAATCCCTCAACCCTCAATCCTATCCCTAAACCCTAAACCCTAAATCCTCAACCCTCAACCCTCAATGTCAAATCCTAATCCCTTGACCCTTCACTCTAATCCATCAACCCTAAACCCTATCCCTAAACCCTCAACACTAGACCTTAAACCCTAATCCCTCAACCCTCAACCCTAAACCTTATCCCTAAACCCTAATCCCTCAACTCTCAACCCTAATCTATCATCCCTCAACTCTAATCCCTCATCCCTAAACCCTAAATGCTCTCCCTATTCCTAGACCCTCAACGGGCTCGATATTATACCTTAAACCCTAATCCCTTATCCCTAAACCCTCCAACCCTATCCCTAATCCTTATACCCTCCACACTCTACTTTAACCCTAATCCCTCAACCCTCAACCCTATCCCTAAACCCTTGACCCTCAAACCTTAATGTACTCAACCCTCAATGTCAAACCCTAATCCCTCAACCATTAACTATGATCCCTCGACCCTCAACCCTATCCCTAAACCCTAAAGCCTCAACCCTCAACCCTCAACATTAAATCCAAATCCCTCGACCCTTCACTCTAATCCCTCAACCCTAAACCCTATCTCTAAACCCTCAACACTATACCTTAAACCCTAATCCATCAACCCTCAACCCTAAACCCTATTCCCTCAACCCTCAACCCTATTCTGTCATCCCTCAACTCTAATCCCTCATCCCTAAACCCTAAATGCTATCTCTATTCCTAAACCCTCAACAGACTTGATACTATACCTTAAACCCTAATCCCTTATCCCTAAACCCTCCAATCCTATCCCTAATCCTTATACCCTCCACACTCTACTTTAACCCTAATCCCTCGACCCTCAACCCTATCCCTAAACCCTTGACCCTCAAACCTCAACCCTCAATGTCAAACCCTAATATGTCAACCCTTAACTCTGATCCCTCGATCCTCAACCCTATCCCTAAACCCTAAATCCTAAAGCCTCAACCCTGAATTTCAAATCCTAATCCTTCAACCCTTCACTCTAATCCCTCAACCCTAAACCCTCAGCACTATACCTTAAACCCTAATCCCTCAACCCTCAACCCTAAACCTTATCCCTAAACCCTAATCTGTCAACCCTCAACACTAATCCATCATCCCTCAACTCTAATCCCTCATCCCTAAATCCTAAATGCTATCCCTATTCCTAAACCCTCAACAGACTCGATGCTATACCTTAAACCCTAATCCCTTATCCCTAAACCCTCCAACCCTGTCCCTAATCCTTATACCCTCCACACTCTATTTTAACCCTAATCCCTCGACCCTCAACCCTATCCCTAAACCCTTGACCCTTAAACCTCAACCCTCAACCCTTAACTCTGATCCCTCGACCCTCAACCCTATCCCTAAACCCTAAACCCTAAAGCCTCAATCCTCAACGTCAAATCCTAATCCCTCAACCCTTCACTCTAATCCTTCAACCCTAAACCCTATCCCTAAACCCTCAACACTATACCTTAAGCCCTAATCCCTCAACCCTCAACCCTAAACCCTAATCCCTCAACCGTCAACACTAATCCGTCATCCCTCAACTCTAATCCCTCATCTCTAAACCCTAAATGCTATCCCTATTCCTAAACCCTCAACAGACTTGATACTATACCTTAAACCCTAATCGCTTATCCCTAAACCCTCCAACCCTATCCCTAATCCTTATACCCTCCACACTCTACTTTAATCCTAATCCCTCGACCCTCAACCCTATCCCTAAACCCTTGACCCTCAAACCTCAACCTTCAACCCTTAATGTCAAAACCTAATCCCTCAACCCTTAACTCTGATCCCTCAACCCTCAACCCTATCCCTAAAGCCTAAAGCCTAAAGCCTTAATCCTCAACGTCAAATCCTAATCCCTTAACCCTTCACTCTAATCCCTCAACCCTAAACCCTATCCCTAAATGCTCAACACTATACCTTAAACCCTAATCCCTCAACCCTCAACCCTAATCTGTCATCCCTTAACTCTAATCCCTCATCCCTAAATCCTAAATGCTATCCCTATTCCTAGACCCTCAACGGGCTCGATACTATAGCTTAAGCCCTAATCCCTTATCCCTAAACCCTCCAACCCTATCCCTAATCCTTATACCCTTGACACTCTACTTTAACCCTAATCCCTCAACCCTATCCTGAAACCCTTAACCCTCGAACCTCAATGTACTCAACCCTCAACATCAAACCCTAATCCCTCAACCCTTAACTCTGATCCCTCGACCCTTAACCCTTAAAACTTGAACCCTAAAACCTATCCCTACACGCTCGACACTCGACACTATATCTTAAACCCTAATCCCTTAACCCTCATCCCTAAAGCCTCAACCCTAAATCCTTAAACCTTCAACCCTAAACCCTATCCCTAATCCCTCTACCCTCGACACTCTTATTTAACCCTAATCCCTTGACCATTAACCCTATCCCTCAACCTCAACCCTCAACCCTCATCTCTCAACATTAAACCCTAATTCATCACCCCTAAACCCTAATCCCTCAAACCTAAACCCTATCCCTAAACCATCAACCCTCAACACTAAACCTTAAACCCTAATCCCTATCCCTTAACCCTTAACCCTTAAAACTTAAACCCTATCCCTACACCCTCAACACTTGACACTATATCTTAAGCCTTAAATCCTCATACCTAAAGCCTCAACCCTCAATCCTTAAACCTTCAAACCTAAACCCTATCCCTAATCCCTCTACCCTCGACACTCTAACCCTAACCTTTACATTAAATGCTAATCCGTCAACCCTAAACCCTAATCCGTCAACCCTAAACCCTATCATTAAACCCTCAACCCTCAACACTATACCTTAAACCCTAATCCATCAACCCTAACACCTAATCCCTTAAACCTCAACCCTAAACACTATCAATAAACCCTCAACCCTCGACACTATACCTTAAACCCTAATCCCTCAACCCTCAACCCTAATCCCTCAACCCTCAACCCTAATCCCTCACCCCTAAACCCTAAATGTTATCCCTATTCCTAAACCCTTAACCCTTGACACTATACCTTAAACCCTAATCCCTTATCCCTAAACCCTAAACCCTATCCCTCAACCCTTAACTCTTAAAAATTAAACCCTAAAACCTATCCATAAACCCTCGACGCTCAACACTATATTTTAAACCCCAATCCCTTAACCCTCAGCCCTAAAGCCTCAACCCTCAATCATTAAACCTTCAACCCTAAACCCTATCCCTAATCCCTCTAGCCTCAACACTCTACTTTAACCCTAATCCCTTGACCATCAACCCTATCCTAAACCCTCACCCCTCAACTCTCAACATTAAACCCTAATCCGTCAACCCTAAACCCTAATCCATCAACCCTAAATCCTAATCCCTCAACCCTAAACCCTATCCCTAAACCCTCAACCTTCAACACTATACCTTAAACCATAATCTCTCTACCCTAAACCCTAATCCCTCAACCCTAAACCCTAAACCCAAAAAAATTGCTTTGCCTTATGTTAGGTTGTTAAACCCATCATTTTTGACAATCTTCTCTTAAAGATATTTGAGTTGCAAGAATATGTCAGAAAAATGGCTATGAACTCTTTTAATGTTAGTAATGTTATATGGCATGTTTTTCTAGTCCATCTGGGGTTCATTATGTAGATAGGTGTACACTCTATGAGAAAAGCTTTACGTATGGTACATCCATAGTGAGTAATTAACAGTTGAAATCAGAAGGATGATCATTATGAGAAAAGATTTGCATTGGGGTACATCTATGTTTCTTGTTGTCCACCTCGCACTTAGGGGAGGTATATTGTTATGAAATAGGCAAATAATCTCCTATTGTTTACTGGCTCTATCCACAAGAACTACTAAACTATACCTTAAAACCTAATCCCTCAACCCTAAACTTTCAACCCTAAACCCTATCCCTAATCCCTCTATCCTCAACACTCTACCTTAACCCTAATCCCTTGATCCTTAACCCTAAACGCTATCCCTAAAGCCTCAACCCTAAACCCTAATCCCTCAAGGTCCTAAACTCTAATCCCTTATCCCTAAACTCTAAATCCTATCCCTAAATGCTCAACCCTCAACATTAAACCTTAATCACTCAATCCTTATCCACCCCTCTCCTCCCCTATCTGGCTCACTCCCATCTATACCCTCCTCTACCCTCGACACTATACATACATACGTATAGGCATACATAGATACATACATACATATAGGCATACATACATACATACATACATATAGGCATACATACATACATACACAATTAATAGCCTTGAACATAAAAAAATTTAAGGGGAACATAACGCGAGTGCGTTATAATGCACTCACATTATTTCAAACATGACAAACAACAAAACTTTTGTGGAAAAGGAAAAATGCAAAGCAAAACATAACGCAAGCGCGTTATGGTTTGCTTTGGGAATCCCAAGCCTTGGGCTTGGGAGTTGCTTTGGATTTCCAACCCAAAGGCTTGGAGTGCCTTTTGAACAGCCACAGACGTGTTTTTCCATATTCTTCAAGATTTCACATAATTTCGTTAGTGCTAACCCTCAAATTTGCACATGTTTCAAGGTTGAACAAATCAAACACCTGGGTAATGTTAGGCTTTCTCTTAGCTATTTGACGATGTGATTTTTTTCACATTTTAACAATATTAAGCCTTTCATCTTTAATTTCTTTTGTTTGTGTGTCTGTTTTTGGGCAAAAACCACTGTTTGGTCTTTTTTTCATTGTAAATTAACCATTCATTGAAATTTCAAAAAAATTACGTATTTAGAAACTAGACTCCATTCTAGAAATATTAAAAAAAGAAAAAAATGATTTTCAATTAGTTTTCAAAATTTATAGGGGTACCATGGCCAAAATTCTATTTTTAAGGATGTGTCCACTTTGAAAATTAGTAAAAAAATCAAATATTCATCAAAAAATTATCAGAAAAATTGGGCATAAACTACATGCTATTAGCTAATTTCTCACTAAAGCGATTTTTAAAATAACAAAAAAAGTTGACCTTTTGAGGTAGCCACAAAACATGCTATGTTATGTTTTTTTGACAAAAGCAACACCAATTTCTGTGGCTCCCTCTTTTGAACCCCTTAATATATGCCATTTTAAAAAAAAAATAGTAGTTTAGAAAGTAGACTCGAAGCACTATGAACATTGTTTTGGTTGCATCTCCAAATTTTGAGTGTAATTATGCTCAATTTCTCATCCAAGGCCAGTATTTCCTGATTTCAAAAAAAAGTGGCCACTTAAGACCCCTTTTTGTCCCCCCATCTTCTTGCACTTACCCAGGTGAATGCTCCTACTAGTGGAGATTCAACTCGGTTGATATGCCTTTGAATGTTTGGTGTGAAGGAAGGATTTGCCTTTGAAACATAAACCCCTCTTTTTATTGCCTAAACATTTTAGTGAACCCATGTTTTTGGACTTTTTGGCACCTTGCTGAGTGTTTTGTGATAGATTTGCATTCATTCATTTCATTGCATTTGAAAAATTACAAAAAGATTGAAAATTTTGAAACTTCTTGGGGGATAGCTGAGATTCATGGATAAAACTTCTTGAGATGAACGCTGTTGACAGGTTCATCCAAGGGAATGCCTTCAGGTGTTGACAGAGTGTATGCACCGGATCCATAGACTGCTGTGATAATGAAAGGACCAAGCCAATTTGGTTCAAACTTGCCCTGTTTCTCTCGATGCTATTGATTCCTTTGGTTTTCTTTAAGGACAAGGTCGCCAACCTGAAATCTGCGTTCTCTGATCTTTTTGTTGTAGCTGCGGCGTAGCCGGTTTTGATAGACTTGAAGATGGTTCAATGCTGTAAGGCGGCGTTCATCTAATAGCTCAAGATCATGGAGTCTGGACACTCGATATTCTTCATCTAAGATAGTATGTTGCAAGGATATGCGCAAAGAGGGGATCTCAACCTCGATAGGCAAAATAGCTTCAGTTCCATAGACGAGAGCATAGGGTGTGGCGCCAGTAGGAGTTCTGACACTTGTTCTATAGGCCCATAAAGCAGGATGCAGTTGTAGATGCCAATCTTGACCAGCTTCATTAACAGTCTTTTTAAGGATCTTGATGATTGTCTTATTAGAGGCTTCAGCTTGACCGTTGCTCTGAGGATAATAAGGCGTAGAGAACCTATGTTGAATATGGAACTTATTGCAAAGATCTCTAACCTCTTGGTTCTTGAAAGGCCGACCATTGTCTGTGACAATAGCTTGAGGAATTCCATAACGGCAGATAATGTAATGTAAGATGAATTTAGCTATTTGTTTACCTGTGATGTAGGTCATTGGTATGGCTTCTACCCACTTTGTGAAATACTCAGTGGTAGTGATAATAAACTTATGACCATTTGATGAAGTAGGATGGATTTTACCCACGAGATCAAGTCCCCATTGCGAAAAAGGCCATGGAGTGACAATAGGCTGAAGCTCATGTGTTGGTGCATGTATTAGATCTCCATGTTTCTGACATTGTAAACATCGCTTTGCAAATTGTTGGGCATCTTTTTCCATAGTTGGCCAATAGTATCCTGCTCGCAGAAGTTTCTTAACAAGGCCAGGGCCAGCGGAATGCGAACCGCAGACACCTTCATGTACTTCACGTAAGGCCATTTTTGCTTCCTCGGAATCAAGACATCTAAGAAGGATACCATCAAGACTCCGGTGATAAAGGGTGTCTCCTAAGATAGTGTAACGAGAGGCTCGACAGATAAAAGTTTTACGCTAGGTGTTGGATAGTTGAAGAGGCAAGGTGTGATTACGGAGATACTCGTATATATCCTTGTACCACGACGAGTTGGGACCAACAATCTCACATATGAGCTCAGACTGTGGAACTTCAAATGCTGGGATCAAAAGCTGTTTGACCAAGAATTCACATTTATGGGTGTTAGATGGCATGTCTAAAAGAGATCCAATCATAGCCATGGCATCTGCTGCTCTGTTTTGTAGTCTTGGAATTTGCTCGAAGGTAATGTCCTCAAAATATTGCTTGAAATCGTCCACCATTAGCTTGTATGGAAGAAGCTTCTCGTCTTTTGTTTGATATTCATCTAAGACATGTTTGATAACTAGCTGAGAATCACCAAAGACTTGTAACTATTTGATAGCCCATTGTACTGCCATGCACAAACCTGTGATTAAAGCTTCATACTCTGCTATGTTATTGGTACATGGGAATGCTATTCTGTATGATTTAGGTATGCAGTCTCCTTGGGGAGTGACAAACAAGATACCTACTCCAGATCCGTGTTGAGTGTATGATCCGTCAAAGTATAGCTGCCATCGTGCTGGAGAATTTAAATTAAACAATCCTTCATCAGGGAATTCTGGATATATTGGCTGAATGTCTGTGATGGGTGCTGCAGCTAATTGATTAGCAATAACTTGTCCTTTGATAGCTTTACGGTTCACATATTGTATGTCAAATTCACTCAAGATCATAACCCATTTTGCTAGTCTCCCTGTGAGAAGTGCTTTTGAAAGGAGATACTTGAGGGGATCCACATTAGAGATGAGCTTTGTTGTTTGGTTCAGCATATAGTGTCGTAACTTTTGGGAAGCAAACACTAATGCTAAACAAGCTTTTTCAATGAACGAGTAATTGAGTTCATATCCCACAAGGGTTCTGCTAATGTAGTAGATGGCTTGTTCTTTTCCTGAATCATCATGTTGAGCTAGAAGTGCACCCAATGCTGCGGTTGTTGATGATATATAGAGCAGTAATGGATGATCAAGTACAGGAGGTATTAACACAGGAGGTGTTGCCAAGTATTCCTTTATCTTATCAAAAGCCTGTTGACACTTTTCATCCCACTTAAAAGGTTCACCCTTACGAAGAAGATGCTGAAAAGGATGACATTTATCTGCGAGTTGTGAGATAAATCTGCGGATAGATTGTAGCCTACCCTGTAAACTGCGGAGCTGTTTGAGATTCGTTGGTGGAGGCATTTCTATGATAGCTTTTACCTTGGCTGGGTCCACTTCTATCCCTCGTCGAGACACAATATATCCCAATAGTTTTCCTGATGTTACGCCAAATACACACTTCTTTGGGTTTAGTCTGACTTGGTATTTTTCTAATCGATCAAAAATTTGTGCCAATACTTGTAGATGTCCTTCCCTTGTCTTAGATTTTCCCAGGATGTCATCAACATAGTCTTCCATGATAGTATGAAAAAGGTCATGAAAAATAACTGTCATAGCTCGTTGATAGGTAGCTCCAGCGTTTTTGAGACCAAAAGGCATTACAACCTAGCAATATGTGCCCCATGGACAAATAAAAGATGTTTTATCTTGGTCTTCCTCTGCTATTCTGATTTGATTATAACCTGAAAATCCATCCATCAAAGATAGCATTTCGTGTCCTGCTGTAAGATCAACAATGTTGTCTATGCTTGGTAATGGAAAATCGTCTTTAGGACATGCTTTGTTAAGATCTCTAAAGTCTGTGCAGCAGCGAACTCGTCCATCTGGTTTTGCTACAGGTACTAAGTTTGAAACCCATTCTGGATAATCAATAGGCTTTATGAACTTTGCTTCTAACAGCTTCTGAATTTCTGCTTTGACCAGTAAGGCAACTTGTGGATGCATTTTGCGCAATTTTTGTTTGACAGGCTTTGCATCAGGGAATACTGCTAAATGATGTACCACAAGTTAAGGATCTAGTCCTGGCATGTCTGCATAAGTCCATGCAAAATTTATAGCTCTTCTCAGAAAAAATGCTGTGAAGTCCTTTTGTTCTTGCTCTGATAGTGATGCTGCCAAAAAAGTGATCTTCGGATTCTGTTCTGTTCCCAAGTTCATGTCTTGTGATTTTTATTTATTTAATTAAAATCCCATTCTCATCCACTTAGCCAATTAATTAAATAAATTGTATTTATTTAATTAATTCCACATCATGTCTTATCTCATTTTATGCATTTATCCTATTAATTAAATAAATTTTATTTATTTAATTAATTTCCAACTCCTATCCCAACTAATTCAAATATTTTATTTGAATTAAGCCCTCATCATTTATCACATTTCAACACTTGTCCATTTCCCACTCATCATGTGTTGTAAGACAACTTTCATTTAAAATCCTTCACATGCACAACTAATTGGACCTAAATTTAGTAACTTTCAATCCTAGCCATTCACATAGCCTCTGAATCTCCACCGTTGATTGATCTTGGCTAAGTTCTATATAAACACCCTCTCATTCCATATGAGAGGGGGGGGATCCAGCAATCTAGTAATCCAGCAATCCAGCAATCCAGTAATCCAACAATCATATAGCACCTACATTATCATCTTGAGCATTTGATTATCCAACTGAGCTTTTATCATCAATCATGGCAGCTTTCAGCTTTGCAATTGTTCATTGTTGAAGAAGCAGTCCACATCCCTCAAACAAGGAATCGCACAGTCTAGGTGATGTTATGCTTGAATTGCATTGTTCTTTGATTTCATTTAGATTAGATTCTTTGATGATGGTAGGGTTAGGATTTCATGACTATGTCTGATCTGCTACACCTGACTTTCACCTATCACAATAATTTATTTCTTTCGACTGTGCCATAATCTATTTCTTTGATATGACACCACTTCTTCTAGTCGCTATGTCATATCAAAGAGGGGTAAAATGTAGACACCTAAAATGACCATGTCCTTATGACACTACTAATTTCACCTAGACACCCACCTTGTGACACTTCCATCCTAGGACCCTTCCATGTTCCCTTCCATTAGCCAATTAATTAAATAAATTATGGATTTCTAGGTTCAACGTTAGTGTTGTGATGTTCACAACATGCCCCATTTTACTCCTTAGCAAAATGAGGACCCTTGTTGTGGTTGTTGCTTTTGTTTTGTGTGTGTTGGTATGTTGTGGTGGTAAAGGGAAAAGAGGGTAAAAATTACAGACCTTGTTAAAAATAGAGAAAAAATGCATTTTCAGTACCAGGGCATAATATGGTTGGATTCCTTGTGAAAAATGAGCTAGGGTTGCTTTTTGAACCATCTTAAAATTTGCCATATTTTTTAAGTTATGATCATTTTGGTAAAATGTACATTCAGGTTGGTATGTTGCATGTACAATGCCCTTTGTATATCGCTTTCCGTATCCAAAGTTGTTTGTATATGCAAAGTCATTTTTTATGCATAGTTGCATGGGTCATCGGGTTTAAATACAAAGGGTTTTGTATACAAATTGGGTTTATATACATTGTTTGCCTTGTATGCATTTGCTAATGTTATATTCGTATATACAAGGTGGACCTAAAATAGTTAAGAGTTGAAATGAATAGTTGTTTAAATCCATTGAATGAACTTTATGTTGTATGTTTAAACATGGAAAGCCAATATACAAAGCCCATGTGTAAGTGGCGGAACTAAAAGGTTTATGAAGGTTGGTTTAGTCATTGTATTTTTCATGCTTTGTATATCGAGGGCATACATTGTCCACATGCAAACCGCGGACCCGAAGTGATTGTTAAACAAAGTGAAGTCCTTGTATATTTTGCAGGCTTGTATATTTCGGTGATATGCATTGCAAATATACATCACGCGGACTTGAAAAGGTTTTTAAACAATGTTAAATCATTGTACATTTTGGGCTTGTATATTTATACATACATTGCGACATACATTGCACTTATACATTCCACGGACCCAAAAGGAGTATTAAAATTGGTTAAATCGTTGTATAATCCCAGCTTGTATGTATTTGACATACATTGCGTGATATACAAGCAATGGAACTCAAATGTTATAAATTAAAGTTTAATCCTTGTATGTATATTGAGATATACATTCCGGTAAGTATACATTGAGGAACATACAATGCGGAATCCAAAAAAGATTAAAATTGGGTTAAACACTTGTATGTATACTCGAATGTATATTCAAAGATACAAACACAATATGCATTGAAGCATACATTGGCTGGAACTCAAACGTTATGAAAGGAAGTTTAATCCTTGTATGTATATTGAGATATACATTCTGATAAGTATACATTGAGTAACATCCAATGCGGAATTCAAAAGGGGTTAGGCATGGAATATTCTTTGTATGTACATGCTTGTATGTAAGCGATATACAAGCCGATGTGCAAAGTTGAATATGCAAGGCCGGATGCGAAGAAGAAGTTAAAAATGGATAATTCCTTGTACATTTGGTGCTTGTATGTGAGCGCTTGTATGTTCATAATGTACAAGCCGGTATATACAAAGAGCATATGCATGGGAAATTGAACATGCGATATATAAGGAAATAGATGGGAAAGCAGGGCAAGGGCATTTTGAAGCTATTTTGGAGCCTGAATGCATGTTTCTGGTCAACAATGGTTGTCCTAACCAATTTAGCATTGTATATGCATTCTGGATGCACGATTTTCATGGATTTAGGGCCCGATACCTGCATTTGCACATTCATAGCATGATTTAATAAATGTTTAATTTCTTACTGGTTTATTAAATGAAATGATATTTATTGCTTGTCTATTTTTACAGGTTTGCAGGTGGATTAGGAGGTGAAAACTTAAAGATGATGACATCACAAAAGAGGAGATTAGATCTCAGGAGCAGAGGTAGATAAAGATGAGGTGCGAAAAGTCAAGGGTCTTCATTGATGAAGACAAAATGCAGCTGAAGACATCATTGCAGCAAACAACAGAAGTTATTATTGAGCTGCTAGGGTTTCCAAAAGGGCGTATTTTGCCCAGATTTGATGTATGCTCAGAGATATTTTTGGAGACTTGTTTTCCAACATTTATTGCTGTAACCGGAGGTTTCAACCATTGATTAACTAGGGTTTTAGAGCTGTATTAAGGACAGTCAAATCTATATATTGTGCCTCTTTACACTGTAATACTTTACACAGGGATTTGTAACAGTAAGAGTTTGTAAAAAATAGCATTTAGCATAGAATTTAGGAGTAGAAGGAGGTCGCCTATGTCTGCAGTAACAAACATGTGGAAGATCCTGCTTCCTTAGTGTATCTGTAAAGCTTGTAGGTTTTTTGTAGTTTGATCAATGAAGCTAAGAGTCATTCAGACATTGTAAATCTTATATGACTGTCTATTTCTAATACAATTGAATCTAGAATTCTACATCTATCTTCTGAGTGTTTTCTGGCTCTTCTTTGTGTTTGGAACATTATCTCTTAAAGCTTGCAATCCTGACTGTATGTTTGTGAAAATGCTCAGAACTTACATTTAAGGTTTAGTTTGTGGATTTGATCAAATTGCTGCATTATTTACAGAGTGCATAACAGAACAATTAGATCATTTAGTAGATTAAATGAAGTTTAGTTTAGATCTTTCTAACTTTTCCCAACCCATCTGAAAATACTTAGCCTAAAACGCAAAAATTTGAAGGAAATTTGTCTCATATTTGAAAAGCATAAACAACAGAGCTAAAAGTAGATAGTTTTTATAATATTGAAGAGAAGAAAGCTTGCAATAATTTAAATCATTTAAAGATTTGAAATATAGTAACAAGTCTGTGCAAAAGAAATGAATAAAATGATGATATTTATGATGTTTTGCATAGTTTGAGTCTAGTAAACCACCAAGAAACCCTAAATCACATAAGGCCCCTTGAACATTATAGCTTCACATCAACCAACTGAATTTGCCCAATAGGTCAAGACCTGACCATATTAAACTTGGGATTAAGCAAATCTTAATTGATTTTTTCATATCTTTCAAGTTAGTTAGGTTCATTTTATGTGAATTTGAACTAATTGTTATGACTGTGTTAAAATAATCATCAACAGTTTTCTAGCGCTAGAAGGAGGGCCTGATAGGATTTAAGGTTGATTTTCTGAGTTTTAATGCTTTATTCTAAGATATGTTAAATCTCATAAAATTTTAAAAACGTAAAAGGTTGAAAACAAGGTCCCATTTTAAATGGACTCATATGGGGACAATTTTCAAGTTAGTGTTCTTGCCTTTTAGGAAACTTTGAATAGGCAGCTTTATCCTCAAAGTTTACCTAACTTTGGTTTATCCAGTTGTTGCAGGATACACCAGTCTGTGGAACATAGTGAAATTAATTGTTTAACTTTCCTCACCAGGATATATTCATATTTGAAAGGACTAATTCTTTTCTCAGATGTGTTTAGGGTTGAAGTCTGGCAGAAAAATGAAGAAATTCTGGAGCAACAAGCAGATACAGCAGTAGAACTTATCAGTTGGTTAGACAATACAATAGCTAAATCAGTTCTAGAGGGAAATAATAGAAAAATATCTTTCCTTAGGTCATGTTATGGTGGGATTGATAGTAGTTCTCTATTCCCTAATACAGGTAAAGGGGAGTGTGGCTATAAATCTTTGAAACTTGTAGACAGGAAACCATTTGTCAGGATGAAATCTTTGATGCTGATCCTAGTACTTTCGAGAAGGGTAGTAAACATCTTTCTTTGAGTCATTCTATGGTAAAGAAAAATGTGGACATATGGATGAATTTAAATGCACTACTGCTGATGAAGTTCCCATTACAACTGATGAAGTCATAGAAAAGAAAGTAAATCTTAATTCCATAGTTGATGGATTTAAATTAAATGATCAAATTAAGGATTGTTTCAGATCAGTGGAATCAGACTCTCTACTAGATGGTAGATGTGATTTATTTGAGAACAATCCTTGAAAATTGAAAATACAGAAGATTTTGGAATTGTTGTGCATAATCAGGCATCACCCTAGCATTATTTTGAAAGTGAAGCAGGGGAGTATTCCTATCAATCAAAAGATGTTGTTCCACCTTTACATTCAAGTGATCTAGAAATGATTAATTTATGTATATCATATTATGATTATGAATATACTCACTTAAGTGTTGATGTGTAGGAAACTGATGAGAAAATTGAGAGGTTTGCTAAATTTGAGGATAAACTGAACATGGAGAATGAAGGAACAAGGTTGGAAAAAGATGAAGAAATGATACATCTAGAGTCATTCATCTTTCAATTTGAAGAGAGGCTAGACTTGGAGCTAGGCAATGAAAGTGCAGGGTTAAAAGGAGGACCAGCTGTCAATAAACAAGCATGTCCAACAGAACCAAAAGTACATCAGGTTGTCTCTTTCCTCTCCTCAGTGAATAATGTTGAATACTATTTTGATTATGGAAATTTAAGAGATAGGACATGCATATGGATCAGTCATGAACATGATGGGCTACCTCAATTGCCGATAATTAGAGATTATCCTGTTAAATACAATGAATTTAGAGTACAAGAGCATTTTTTAGAATTCAAAGATAAATTTGCTAAGTTAAGAACCATAACTAGTGCCCTATTACTCCTACACAATCTAAGGAAATATGCAAATAGGGGTGTTTTTGGGTCTTTCCCTAGGTTTTGTTTGCCTTGTGGAGGCTTGTGTATAGTTTGGTAGGGTAGTTGTTCTATTTTCTTTTCTTTGTTTGCTTGTCTTGCTTTGGTAGGTTAGTTGTTTGTACAGTTTTTTTTTTTTTGCTTTGTTTTTTGTTTGTATAGTTTGCTTGTTGGTTTGCTTTGTTGTTTCCTCAGCAGGGATGTTTGTTTTTCTTTGGAGTATGAAGGAGAAAACCAACAACCATTGAAAACAATAGGAGATTTAGAATATTCAAGTTAATTGTTTGCAATTTATGCATAACTTGTTGTGACTGTCATGAATGTGGAAAGTTGTTTTACTTGTTAAATTTTGTATTCAATAACTGTGGGTTGAGTATTCAAGGGAGGTTTCTCATGATGACACACCTAAAATTCTTGGGTTTGTTGAGCCTACTAGTGTAGATATTAGGTGAAAAATCAAAGGTCACCCTTGCTACCATTACAATTCTCAGCTTAATTTCAGCAAGTGACCATTCTTTGCATCATGAAGTTACAACTGCAATATCTTATGAAATCTATATCAAATACATAAAAAAATTTAAAAAATAAAATGGATTATACTGAAAATCTAGATTAAGCCATCTAAGTAAGTCTACTGGGGCTATAGACGCTCGCTAGCAGTGTGGCTCTACTTAGGAGAATTGTAACGATAACCTTGTCGGGGCTATGGATGCCTGCTGGCTACAAGGCTCTATCCAGTTGGCTATTAGGGAATGACTTCACCTACGTAGGCTAATATAAATCACTAGTTTGTTCAACTGATCTTCAAGATGAGGATAATTAATCACGTGCACCCACTTAAACTAAAAATGAAAAAATTCATGCACCTTATTGAATACATTGAGTCTCAAGTTGGATAATCATCTGTAGAAAAGATAGTTGGAAGTTATGAGTTTATTTCATTTAGTTTTCCTTAATGTCTTGAATTTAATTATTTTGTTTGGTTGCTAGTTGTTGTGATGTTCACAACACGCCCCATTTTACTCCTTAGCAAAATGAAGACCCCTACTGTGGCTGTTGCTTTTGTTTTGTGTGTGTTGGTCTGTTTTCGTGGTAAAGGGAAAATAGGGTAAAAATTGTAGATCTTGTTAAAAATAGAGAAAAAATACATTTTCAGTACCAGGGCATAATATGGTTGGATTTCTTGTGAAAATGAGCTAGGGTTTCTTTTTGAACCATCTTAAAATTTGCCATATTTTGCAAATTATGATTATTTTGGTAAAATGTACATTCAGGTTTGTATGTTGCATGTACAATGCCCTTTGTATATCGCTTTCCATATACAAAGTCGTTTGTATATGCAAAGTGATTTTTTATGCATAGTCACATGGGTCATCAGGTTTAAATACAAAGGGTTTTGTATACAAATCGGGTTTATATACATTGTTTGCCTTGTATGCATTTGCTAATGTTATATTCCTATATACAAGGTGGACCTGAAACAGTTAAGAGTTGAAATGAATAGTTGTTTAAATCCATTGAATGCACTTTATGTTGTATGTTTAAACATGCAAAGCCGATATACAAAGCCCATGTGCAAGTGGCGGAACTGAAAGGTTTATGAAGGTTGGTTTAGTCGTTGTATTTTTCATGCTTTGTATATCGAGGACATACATTGTCCACATGCAAGCCACGGACCCGAAGTGATTGTTAAACAAGGTTATGGGCTTGCATATTTCGGTGATATGCATTGCAAATATACATCACGTGGACTTGAAAAGGTTTTTAAAAAATGTTAAATCATTGTACATTTCGGGCTTGTATATTTATACATACATTGCGAAATACATTGCACTTATACATTCTGCGAACCTGGAAGGAGTATTAAAATTGGTTAAATCGTTGTATAATCCTAGCTTGTATGTATTTGACATACATTGCATTATATACAAGCAATGGAACTCAAATGTTATAAATTAAAGTTTAATCCTTGTATGTATATTGAGATATACATTCCGATAAGTTACATTGAGGAACATACAATGTGGAATCCAAAAAAGATTAAAATCGGGTCAAACACTTGTATGTATACTCGAATGTATATCCAAAGATACAAGCACAATATGCATCGAAGTATACATTGGCCAGAACTCAAAAGTTATGAAAGGAAGTTTAATCCTTGTATGTATATTGAGATATACATTCTGATAAGTATACATTGAGTAACATACAATGCAGAATTCAAAAGGGGTTAGGCACGAAATATTCTTTGTATGTACATGCTTGTATGTAAGCGATATACAAGCCAATGTGCAAAGTTGAATATGCAAGGCCAGATGCGAAGAAAAAGTTAAAAACAAATAATTCCTTGTACATTTGGTGCTTGTATGTGAGCACTTGCATGTTCATAATGTACAAGCCGATATATACAAAGAGCATATGCATGGGAAATTAAGCATGCAATATACAAGGAAATAGGCGAGAAAGCAGGGCGAGGGCATTTTGAAGCTATTTTGGAGCTCGAATGCATGTTTCTGGTCAACGATGGTTGACCCGACCAGTTTAGCATTGTATATGCATTGTGGATGCGCGATTTTCATGGATTTAGGGCCTGATACTTGCGTTTGCACATTCACAGCTTGATTTAATAAATGTTTAATTTCCTGCTAGTTTATTAAATGAAATGATATTTATTGCTTGTTTGTTTTTACACATTTGCAGGTGGATTAAGAGGTGAAAACTTAAAGATGATGACATCACAGAAGAGGAGATCAAATCTCAGGAGCAGAGGTAGATAAGGATGAGGTGCAAAAAGTCAAGGGTCTTCATTGATGAAGACAAAATATAGCTGAAGACATCATTGCAGCAAACAACAAAAGTTATTATTGAGCTGCTAGGGTTTCCAGAAGGGCATATTTCATCCAGATTTGATGTATGCTTAGAGATATTTTTGGAGACTTTTTTTCCAATATTTATTGTTGTAACTGAAGGTTTGAACCATTGATTAACTAGGGTTTTACAGCTGTATTGAAGATAATCAAATCTATATATTGTGCCTCTTTACACTATAATACTTTACACAGGGATTTGTAACAGCAAGAGTTTGTAAAAAATAGCATTTAGGAGTAGAAGGAGGTCACCTGTGTCTGCAATAAGGAACATGTGGAACATCCTGCTTCCTTAGTGTATCTGTAAAGCTTGTAATTTTTCTGTAGTTTGATCAATGAAGCTAAGAATCATTCAGACATTGTAAATCTTATATGATTGTTTGTTTCTAATACAATTGAATCTAGAATTCTGCATCTATCTTCTGAGTGTTTTCTCGCTCTTCTTTGTATTTGGAACATTATCTCTTAAATCTTGCAATCTTGATTGTATGTTTGTGAAAATGCTCAGAACTTACATTTAAGGTTTAGCCTGTGAATTTGATCAAATTGCTGCATTATTTACAGAGTGCATAACAGAACAATTAGATCCTTTAGTAGATTAAATGAATTTTAGTTTAGATCTTTCTAACTTTTCCCAACCCATCTGAAAATACTTAGCCTAAAACACAGAAATTTATAGGAAATTTGTCTCATATTTGAAAAGCATAAACAACAGAGCTAAAAGTAGACAGTTTTCATAATATTGAAGAGAAGAAAGCTTGCAATAATTTAAATCATTTAAAGCTATGAAATACAGTAACAAGTCTGTGCAAAAGGAATGAATAAAATGATGATATTTATGATGTTTTGCATAGTTTGAGTCTAGTAAACCACCAAGAAACCCTAAATCACATAAGGCCCCTTGAACATTATAGCTTCACATCAACCAACGAAATTTGCCCAACAGGTCAAGACCTGACCATATTAAACTTGGGATTAAGCAAATCTTAATTGATATCTTCATATCTTTCAAGTCAGTTAGGTTCATTTTATGTGAATTTTAACTAATTGTTATGATTGTGTTAAAACAATCATCAACAGTTAGTAGTGTCGTAAGGACATGATCAAATTTTAGGTGTCTACATGGACCAAATAAAGCATTCTTCACCACAAGCTTTGGTTGAGGTGCCATTGGAGTGAGAATTTGACCTCTTTCTAATGTGACTAATGGTATTTCTATTGCAAGCAAGTTGCATTCGATTGTGAGATGATTGAAGGAGTTTTGTAAAGGAAACAATTTGTTGGGTAGGGATTGGATAGGAAAATTCATTTTATAATTTCCCCAACCCCTCTTTTGGGTCTCATATTTTCCCCTCTAGGTTGGCCTCTAATAAGGAAAATAGGAAGAAAGTTCAAGTTGAGAAGCTTTCTAGAAGTCCTTAAGGCAATTTAGTCAAAATAAAAAAAGGTTGATAGTGCCTAAGGACAAGGTTGTTGTTATGTCACAAACATTAGTGAAGCATTTTAGCTTCAAACTACCTCGAGCTATTGGATTTGGTATCATTTTTGGGTGGTTTCCCCTATTTTGTTTTTCCTTGACACTAGTGGTGACATACTAGATTGTTGTTATAATGAACTATCTTTTTTCTTTGTGCTCTTTGCTTTTATTTCATGATGTTGCTTGAATGTCTATAATCTCCTTTAGCCATTGTAAACTTCTACTACAATAATGAAAGATGTTCTTAACAATAATTTACTCTATAAAAATCTTAAATGAAATAAAAATCAAAGATAAAAGCTTGAAAAAAATTTCATAAAGTTTACTTTTTAATCTCCTATATTAATATACATTTGTCACAAGGACAAATTATAATTTATTAAATTTCTACCATAGTATATTATAGTACCTAAACATACAATCACTTCATTATTCTCAAAAAGATACTTCATTAAATCTAGAGTTACAAGTAGTAAAACATTAACTAAAATTTAAAGGTATTAAGTATCTCCAAACTACAGACCCTTTGTCTTAGATATGACATCAAAGCTAGCTATTTCTGTTTCATGATAATATTGACCAGAAGGTGAGCCTAGAGGAAGAAGGGCTAGCATGACGGGACCTTTTGCTCCTTCATCAATTGACATCCATCCCATATTAAAATTCAAATCAGTCTTTACAAATCCCGGATGAACACAATTCACATACAAATCAGAGTGTTGGAGTGCAAGAAGACGAGTATAAGCATTTAGAGCTGCCTTAGAAATGAAGTAGGCTGAATGTGAAATAGGCCAACCATTGCTTTTCAGCAGCCCTTGTTGAAAGTCCTTCAAAAAACTTTTGAGGAATGCAGCTATTTTTTCCTCTGTCAAATCATTGAGGTTGCTCAATTGTTGCCTTAGAGTCTCACTTGGAATGTACTATAACAAATGTAAAACAAATGAAAATAAATAAATAAGTGAATGATTTAAGCAGGATTGCATATACTATTCATTGTTTAAATTCAAGATAAATGCACTATTAATTTTTTACAATGTTTTATTAAAGGTAAAAAGTAATATACATTCATTTAGTATCATATTTCATTACAAAATACTTGTATGCTTTTTAGCCTTACAACTATTTTTATTTTTATTATATCAACAATTAAATAAAATATAGCTTAAACAAATAACCTGTTATTTGTTGTGCAAACTTTAGAACATCCAAAACTTTAAATAACAAACATCTTATGAACTATTTACTTTTAAACTTTAAATATCATTTTTTTATTTAGAGTTTATTGACTTACCTCTAAAACCCCAGCACAAGAAGATACATTTACAATTCGACCACCACCTTTACTAGCAAGTTTTAAAAGAGGAAGAAGGGCTTTCACCATTCTTTTGGTGCCATAGTAGTTAATATCAATGCACTCCTTTGCCATTTCATAAGATTCAGATATTCCTTCTACAGTGCTTCCAAGGGAAGTCTTTTTTAGACAAGATTAAAAAGTTAGTAAGATGATCTCAAATGAATGAAATCTTGAATAATTAAGGTCAGCTAAAGGACTTACAAGTAATTTGCTGGGATCGGTATTGTGGGCCTTCAAAATGTCATAATTTATTGCAAGTCCTAATACTGCAGCATTATTAACCTGTATTTTCAAGGCTAGATTAGTTATAAATTGATAGCCCAAATGGACTGAAAAGAGGAAGAATTCGTACTTAAAGTTGAAGCAAGTTACGTAGTCTTAAATAAAAGAAAATTCCATAGTTAAGGGTTGGAAAATTGCATGGTCAAGGCTGAGCTAGAAAAACATAAAATCCAGATAAATTTGTAGGTAAGAGTGTTGTAGTAAGCTAAGAAAGCTTCAATGTGAGAAAAAAAATATAATTAAGGGTATTAGAGCATGGTAAATAGGCTTGATTAAAAGAATTATGATATAAGAATGTTGGAACAACCAAAGTAAAATTTAATATGGAAAAAAATCAATAGTTAAATGGTGCTACAGAAAGCTAAATGGTCTTAAATGTTAGAGAAGCTCAATGGAACAAACTAGAAGAATTTGAGCATGAAGAAATCTCAACAAGTATAATTGTTAGAGCAAGTTAAATAGACTTGAGTTTGTTGAAAGTCTCACAGTTAAAAGTATTGAAACAAGTTTGAAAGACTTAGATGCAGAAAAAATCCATAGTGTTGAAAGCTAGAACTCCAAATAATCATTAGTATATCGAAAATTTAAATATAATTACAAGAGTATAAGAAAACTCCATATATTTATAAATCTATTTGAACTTGAGTATAAAAAATATTTAAAAAAAGTAAACTATTTCAAAGATAATATAGTTTTAAAAAGTTATTAAAGATTTAAAACATGGAATGGAATGGAAAATAAATCTTATTATAGTCTATAGTGTCTAATTTTGGGTCTATAGGTGGCTTATAACATATGAGACTACCTCATTCTCCCAATATACAGGAAGCACCTAATTGTGCTTCTAATATGAAGCACATATGCCACACCCCCTGCAAGATTTGAACCTGAAACATACATACCCTACCCCCATAGAGAAAAACTTTGTTGGACACGTTAAACCAACTTAAACGGGAAGAAAACTCCATACTTAGGTTGTCCAAATAAGTTAAACATCATAACACTACGATGCATAACCTTTGGATCCTTAGTTTCAAACAGGACTATTCGAGTTCAGTAGAAAGGATGTCTACTGAAAGGATGGGTCATGAAGTGTCTGCTGCCAAAAAAATAAAATAAAAAATATTGATTTCAATTGATCACATAAATAAATAGTGCAGCGAAGAAAAAGATAATACAGTACCAGAATATCAAGTTTGCCATAGTGCTCTTTCATCCAATTGGCAAACACATGGATGCTCCTCTCATCCTGCACATCCACCTGATGGAACACAACGTTATGAAACCCTTCATCATTCAGACTCTTGGCTGCAGCCTTACCTCTCTCTTCATCTCTTGCTGTTAATATGACACGGATCCCATGCTCTGCCAACTGACGAACAATTGCATAGCCAATTCCCTTGTTGGCCCCTGTTACCACTGCCACTGTGTCCTCATTCCACCATCTGAAATTGAAATTATCTGGCATTAAATGTCAAAAAAATTACTATGAAACCCCAAAAAACAGAGATGACAAAGTTAGTACCTATTGTTCAGCGATTCAGAGCTGTCCATGGCTGTCTTGTATTGTATTAGACAGTGAATTTGTTTGCAGGTTTCTAATCCAATTGTTAGAAGTCTTAACCTGGGTAGATAAGCCTATTGAGCTTTAAACAAACGGTGGGTTGAGATCTAGACGGTGGGTAGATAAGCCTCCTTTATGCTCTGACGGTGGGTAGATAAGCCTCCTTTATGTCCAGACTGGTGTACACCGTTTCAATATATTTCTGTTTCAGTTGTCAAGATTAGGTACTATGGGTCAGTGAGCAATTGTCATCGCATTGAAGTAACGCAGAAGTAGGCAACTTTGGATTGTTATGTTTGTGGTGTTGTATTGATTGGGCTATCCACATTTCATTGTTTACAAGATTGGCTTCTAACTTCTGTGGGTTACAGAGTAATTATTTAAGCAAACATTGTGTTAAGATTCAAAATGCTGTGACTGGGTAACATTATGTTCACACTGGTGTGCCCATTTCAAGGTATTTGTCTTTTAGTTTTAATTCACGTTCTACTGTATCCAAAATTATTAATTCCCTAAGAAAAACAAATTTGTGGATGACCTCCATCAAAAATAATTTGACAGTTCATTCTTGACATTAAATTTTCCTCACTTTCACTCACTCTCATTTTCTCCAAGCAACCATTCACTTACATGTATATAACCTAGCTACCTTATTAAATGTACCCAACACACATGGCCTAAAGTCAAAATTCACATACACGTATATAACTTAGCTACCTTGTTAAATGTACCCAACACACATGCCCTAAGTCACTTTTTAATATGGTCTTAGTCATATTAATAATATGAAGACAAAATTCACAAACACATATATAACTTAGCTACCTTGTTAAATATACCCAACATGCATGGCTTAAAGTCACTTTTTAATATGGTCTTTGTCATATTAATAATATGAAGACGTTCTTTTTTGAGCTTTTTGGTTTGTTTTTTTTCTTTTTCTTTTTCTTTTTTTTTAAAATTTATTGAGGTTTATTAATTATGCCTAGAGGCATTCCACAATCGGGTGGAGATGAGAAAACTCATTTTCGATGTAAATATATAGAAAAAGAATAAAAAATAAAAACCGAAAAAGAAATTGAGCAATTTATGTTTCAATTGTCATCACAATCCACCATTTTCAAGATTAGCTACTATGGGTTAGTGAGCAATTGTTGTCATCACATTAAATAACACAGAAATAGGCACCTTTGGGATTGTTATGTTTGCGGTGTTGTATTGATTGGGCTATCCACATTCATTGTTTACAAGATTGGCTTTTAACTTCTGTGGGTTACAGAGCAATTATTTAAGCAAACGTTGTGTTCAGATTCAAAATGTTGTGACTAGGTAACATTATGTTCACATTGGTGTGCCCATTTCAAGGTATTTGTCTTTCTGTTTTAATTCACATTCCACTATATTTAAAATTGTTAATCCCGTAGTAAAAATGAATTTGTGGATGACCTCCATCAAAAAAATTTCACACATTACTCTTGACATTTAGTTGTCCTCACTTTCAGTCAAGCAAACAATCACTTACACGTATAATGTACCCAACACACCTGGCCTAAAGTCACTTTTTAATATGGTCTTTGTCATATTAATAATATGAAGACGAAAATTCACATACACATATATAACTTAGCTACCTTGCTAAATGTACCCAACACATATGGCCTAAAGTCACTTTTTAATATGGTCTTTGTCATATTAATAATATGAAGACAAAAATTCAAGGTTGTGAGCTTAAGCACAGTAAAAAAAATAAAAGTTCTTTTTTGAGTTTTTTTGTTTGGTTTTTTTCTTTCTTTTTTTAAATTTATTTAGTTTTATTAATTACATCAGTTTTACATCATGTTAAGTTACTAAAGCATCATGCAAAACCAAAAACAAAAGAACTATGGACAATTAGTAATGGTTATCATGAAACAATATTGGATACTTTAAAGGTATGAAATGGCCCCTCAAGTACACTTGACTAGCATATAAACTTCCATAAGGGACAAGTATGGCAATCTTCATCTTAGTGAGATTCTCGTTTGTTCCATTTTATTGGAATTATTTTAGTGAAAATCTTGTTTCTTTAATTATAATACATGTTTTTTATTGTCCAGGTCTATGAATGAGGTTATCTACCATGGCATCCCAGACACCATGTACAATTTTGAGTGTGCATTTTTGTTGAAAAATATTTTTGATGTTCACATTTTCTTAATATTTTTCTTTCTAGCATTTTGTGTATTGATTTATATTTTAAATAGAGTTTAGTTTTTAGTGTGAGACTAAAGAGTAGGTATAAGAATCATTTTGGTTTCAAAGAGTCCCTAACATCAACCTTATAGACTATTATGTCCATCTTGTGGCCTCTTGACATGATATTTTATAATTCATAATTGTTATGATGACCTAGCAGTCATGTGTCATAATGTCCCTATAATGAGATTGTCTAGCATAACCAACATGTGATGGTATAATAGTTTGGATATATATCTAATATGACCTAGATGCTCCATGATAGCAATTTCTTATTGCCAAGGTTAATTTTAAACCTCCTATGGTTGTTATCAATGACCTTATGCATGACAATCCTCAATAGTGTGTATCATAACATTCAAGGGTGATTTGATGGTGTTTTGTATGTGATAGTTCTCTACTACTAGCATTTAGGCCATTTATGAATGCATTATCTAGTGCTTTGATAGATGTAACTAACCTTTGGGTTGATTATAAATTTTGATTGTTTTTTTTAATTAGTTAGTCCTTGTAATAATTTGTAAAACTATTTCAAAGTGTAAATTTGAACAAATCTTTTTGATACATCATATGGGATTTTATCACTTAGTTATGGATTTATTGAAGAATGCTTAGTTATGAATGTTTCTAGTATTTGGGATTATATTCCAATTGTGATTATACAACCACACTTTTAAGATTCCACATGCATACCCAATTCTTCATATAAGAACTTACATATGTGTTAATATTTGAAATCTAAATTTAGACTTAGTTACCCATGTGATCAAGGCACAAGCCTATGATAGTTAATAATTCTATCTCATTCAAACATAACTTAACTTCTACATTATCTGAGTGTACTTTTAGCACTTTCATTAAATAGAGTAAATGGTTCTATGACTTGTGCCAAAACATAACTGAGACCCTACTTGATTCATCATGAGGGAACTATGTTTATTAGACATCCTAGCACCATGCATAACATCATGTACTATAAATGTGTGTTGTATCTTAAGGGAAAATTTGATTGCCACACTTTAGGTGGATTATGTATTGTGGATTTAGATTGAATATGCAGTAGGCTAGAAGTTAAGGGGATTCATACAAGAGATATAATATCGAAAACCCCAAATTTTGATGTAGTAAGTTTTGAAATGGCAATACTTTTAATATTCTATCTTAATATCATATTATCAAGTCATTTGGTGTGTTTTCTAGTACTAACTTAGTACATCTATCCATGGAGACCACATCACATTCAATTTAATATGTAATGTATAATCTACATTTGGTTATATTCTAGTAAAGGTTATTGATATATTCAATGTTGTTGGATTTTAGTTCTAATTAGCATGCGTAGATACAATATATGTTGATTGATGCAAGGTCAATAATTATAGTCCTACAGTGAATTAGGGTGTAGTGGTACAAACAACTAATCTAGTTGCATCTCTATGGTCATAGGGGAAAATAGTGGTGGCCATAAGTTGAGATGTCATGTATTTTTTTTCTCATTAGATGTTGTTGTCTTATAGGGTTGCTTATGTTTTATATTGCATGCTGACTCAATGTGTGATTTCTTGTGGCATCTCAATGTATGATTTCTTTATGGTGGAATAAGGAAAATAAGAGAAGAGGTTGAACATGGAGAAGAAAGAGGGGGGGAAAGAATGAAAAGGTGTAGGATTTTGGTTGAAAGGTATAAAGGTGTATATGAAGACATAAAAATATGTTTCTATGAATAGAGAAGAAGCTTTCTTTTTTGGGACTATGGCTAGAGTTTCTTAGTGAGAGTATTAAATGTGTAAGACATCAAATAATATGACTCCCCTATGAAAGATGGTGTCATTTTAAACAATCAAAAGCATTCCCAAGTGTATGATTCTTATGAGGTGATGGATGACTTTACCCCTTTATGATCTAATCCCTCGCATTTATGAATGTCCTCTCTATTGTTATAATAGTTTTATGACTACTTATTCATCATTTTGTCCTTATTTTTTCCTTTATTTATGTCCTCTCTACTATTATAACTATGTTATGACTGTCATGACTGTGCAATGGCCCTAGAAACAACATTTTGTGTATTTCACACAAGGTTGGAGTATTGAGATCTACTTATGAGGTTGGAAACAACGTTTTGTGTATTTCACAATAGGTTGGAGTACTTAGATCTACTTATGAGGTTGAAAACAACATTTTGTGTATTCTACCTAGACCATGACTGTCTTATGAGTATGATGAGGTTATTTTTCATAACATTTTTTAATATATAAATGCAAGTGTTTTGGGGAATAAATCTATTGTATTGAAGGGATTGAGATCAATGGTTAAAGCATTTAGCTTTCATTGACATTTGATATAATTTCTAAGGTGACATCTATGACAGAATTGTAAGTAGTGATTCTTAATCTTCCATCAAATTTTTTACAACAAATGTTAAGTTAGTTGTAGTTGATGTTGTTTATTTTTCTTAACAATTTTTCAATATAAATGTAGGTGTATTTCACACAAGGTTGGAGTACTTAGATCAACTTATGAGGTTGGAAACAATATTTTGTGTATTCTACCTAGACCATGATTGTCTTATGAGGATAATGAAGTTATGATGGCAATACATCCACCATTGTTGAGTTAAGAGCAAGTAAAAGTTTATTTTGCTTAACAATTTTTTTAATATAAATGTAGGTGTTTTGGAGAATAAAGTTATTGTATTCAAGGGATTGAGATCAAGTAGTTAAAAATTTATCTTTCATCATTCAGACATTTGATATAATTTCTAATGTGACATCTAAGATAGAATTCTAAGTAGTGACTCTTAATCTTCCATCAAATTTTTTACAATAAATGTTAAGTTAGTTGTAGTTGATGTTGTTTATTTTTCTTAACAACTTTTTAATATAAATGCAAGTGTTTTGGAGAATAAATCTATTGTATTCAGGGAATTGAGATCAAGTTCTTAAACCATTTATCTTTCATTGTGGAAACATTCGATATAATTTCTAAGGTGACACCTAAGATATAATTCTAAGTAATTATTCTTAATCTTCCATCAATTTTTTTACAAAAAATGTTAGGTTAGTTGTAGTTGATATTCGGGTAAAAGAACGAAGTTGAGTCCACTTCTCGTGGAAGTTTCAGACTTAGCCAAAAACCTAAAATTGGGCAAACCAAAACAGGATCCTGTTATGTACAAAATAGGATCTCGTTATGGATCGAGATCTCGAGCCTAAATTTAAAACAAGATCTCATTCCGTAGTGGGACGTCAAACATAGGACCAAGAAACACAATCCCATTTTACAAAATGGGATCCCGTTATGAACACAATCCCGTTTAGAATGGGATCCCATTTCAGAAAAAAGTATTTTTTTTTTTAAAATGCTTGCGAGCTCATTTTTCAACGATAGCCAAATGAGAACTAGAATGGGATCCCGAGTTGTAGAGCACTATTTCCAACCATCTAAAACTCCATGTCAGTGATTTTTCCCCCTTCTTTTCATTTTTTGTATTTTGTAATTTGTATTTTAAGTTTATTTTCTATATTGTTGTAAATTAGATTTTAAATTTGGTTTGAATCTTCATGCAAAACTGTATAAACCCTACATTCAATTGAAACTAAAAATAATTACCCTACACACAAAAAAATGACCCTAAACTAAATTGAAACAAAAATATGAACCCTAAAATGAGATTTAATCATGATTACAAACCAAAAAACAAGTTTTAATTATTGTTTAATGGTAAAGCAAAAAACAAGTTTTTCATTTACAAATTGTTTTATGTTTTAAATTTGTATGCAAATCAAAATCAGATAATACTTAATTTCTTTGAGAAAAAAATCTAGATTTGTCTAAGTTTATTTCATTGCATTATTTAGCACTTATTATTAATTGTTCAATCTTGCCACATACAATTAGAATTTATAGCACATGGCATCCATATGTACCCATGCACAAACACCTACTCTCTAACATATTAACATGTACATATAGTTTTCTATCGACGTAATCCTTGAACCGCCTTTAGGTGCAAGTGCTAGTATATATTCCTTTTTTATACTTGTAATCCCTAGGAGGTTTCTAGATATGTTGAATTATGAATAAGATACAAATTAGTCAAAGCTATAGACTAATTACTTAGTTTCACATTAAAATATAAAATTAGAATCACACATTGCCATAATCTTATCGTTCCCTACATATACCTAGTCCATATCATTAGGATCACACATTAGATCCAATATAGAAGAATAAAATCGATAGAAACAATGATCTAGGAATATGTTAGCATTCAATCATATTGATAATGGGCATCTAATACTCCCTCCTAAAATATGATTGTTCATTGAGTTTATCCTTCTCAAATGGATTAACGGGATTAAGTTTACCTAGAAATTTACATATTTAATGTTCATGTGAGATATTTTATTCCATGTCATTAATGCAATATATCCATTTGGTTCAATTTGAATTATATAAATAAAATGTCAATCCATGGATAACCAAATTTCATCCTAAATGAGCAACTATAATGTATTTATAAAAGTTGTATCCACTCTAGAGGAATCATATTTTTTTAGACTTGAATATAAATCTACATATACTTGTAATTACTAGATAAGGAAACATTCATCCTAAATATGCAACAACCAACAAAATAATTCTAGATATTAATAACTTTGACTCCACAATTTGATTTGAGTGATTTAATTCTTAGGGCATATCTATAAATTTAATTCTCATCATATAATTTATCTCATAGATATCTTCCCTAGTGTGTCTAATCCCTACCATCCAATCTATAAATTTAATTCTTACTTGTGAGGATCTTGAGAGTTTGGAGGATTTGACTGATTTTGTAAAAGTAATCCATTCTAACATAGATTATTATTTTTAAGTCTCAATGGTTCAAACGAATTCATAAAATGGTATTTCATTGAGAGTAAAAGGATAAATGCGAAATTTTATATTTTAATGGCAATCAACCCCTTAATGATGATCAATTGCTTAAGGAGGTAGATGAAGGAATGTTTTAGATATGGGAATGATTCTAGATATGAATAAGTAGATTATGGGGGGAATAGAAATAAAGGATAAAATCAATAGCATCAAAGGACCTCTATGTGGCAAGGTATTCTAGAGTATAGGGAAATAATTGAGAAACTTGAGTAGGAATTTAAAATGTGCCCCTACAAAACTAGATTTCACATCACATTAACAATTATTTATTTTTCAAAGGTAGACAAATTGCATGTCATTATCAAGGGATGATCATAAAATCCCCTTAAGCCACTAATAATAGCACTAATTCCCTTGAAATCTACTCATTGTCAAGGGATGATCTAAGAGGATGTAGATGACCTACAACTTGAAATCTACTCATTAATCCCCTTAAGTCACTAATAATAGTTGAAAATTGATCATTTACATTTTATCAATTTGTATAATGTTAGATGCTCGAATCTTTTACAAACTTGTTAAAGATATATATATTAAACTTGGTCAAGTTAAGACAAAATCATTCCATTAGCATGGTTTATGGACCTAGGAAAGATGACATGGATTTAAGGGATTTATGAAAATTGCTTAAGGCCCATCCTAAGAGGATGTAGATAGTTAAGGATCTAGGGTTTAGGGTTAAGGGTTAAGGGTTGAGGGTTAAGGGTTGAGGGTTTAAGATTAAGGGTTAAGGGTTGAGGGTTAAGGGTTTAAGATTAAGGGTTAAGGGTTTAGGGTTAAGGATTCAAGGTTTAGGGTTTAGGGTTTAGTGTTTAGGGTTAAGGTTTTAGGGTTTAGGGTTAATGCTTTAGGATTAATGGTTTTAGGTTAATGGTTAAGGGTTTAGGGTTTAGGGTTTAGGGTTAAATGTTTAGGGTTTAGGGTTTATGGTTAAGGTTTAAGGGTTTAGGGTTAAGGGTTTAAGGTTTATGGTTAAGGGTTAAGGGTTTAGGTTTTAGGTTTTAGGGTTTAGTGTTTAGGGTTTATGGACCTAGAAAATATGACATGTGGATTAAGGGGATTTAAGTAGAATTGCTTAAGGCATGTCCTAAGAGGATACATAGATGGTATAACTTGAAATCTATTGAATTTATATCAAGCCACAAAGTTTTATATGACTTAGACATAAATGAATGGAAATCAATAATATGTCATCAAAATGATAAGTTTATAGTTATTAATTAGCAACAGGAGGCCATCATATGTTATTAATTATGTCCTAAATACATTTAAAAAAAATAGTATATGTAAAATGAAAAGTGTACAATCAATTAATTATAGGTAGGGGGTTGAAACAACCAATAATTAACCTACAACAATAGTTCATCAAAATGTGGCCCTATAAAACTAGATTTCACATCACCTTAACAATTATTTGTTTTTCAAAGGTAGACAAACCACATGTCATTGTCAAGGGATGATCATAAAATCCCCTTAAGCCACTCATAATAGCACTAATGCCCTTGAAATCTACTCATTGTTAAGGGATGATCTAAGAGGATGTAAATGACCTACAACTTGAAATCTATTCATTAATCCCCTTAAGCCAATAATAATAGTTGAAAATTGATCATTCACATTTGATAAATTTGTATAGTGTTAGATTCTTGAAGTTTTTACAAACTTGTTAAAGATATATATATATTAAACTTGGTCAACTTAAGAAAAAATCATTCCATTAGCATGGTTTATAGACCTAGGAAAGATGACATGGATTAACGGGATTTAAGAAAACTGTTTAAGGCCCATCCTAAGAGGATGTAGATGGTTAAGGATTTACAGTTTAGGGTTTAGGATTCAGGGTTAAGGGTTAAGGTTTAAGGGTTTAGGGTTTAGAGTTAAGTGTTAAATGTTTAGGGTTTAGGGTTAAATGTTTAGGGTTTAGAGTTAAGGGTTAAGGGTTTAGGGTTTAGGGTTAAGGCTTTAGGATTAAGGGTTAAGTGTTAAGGGTTTAGGGTTAAGGGTTAAAGGTTTAGGGTTTAGGGTTAACTATTAAGGGTTAGGGGTTTAGGGTTGAGGGTTTAGGGTTAAGGGTTAGGGTTAAGGGTTGAGGGTCAAGAGTTCACAGTTTAGGGTTAAGGGTTTATCATTAAGTGTTTAGGGTTTAGGGTTTAGGTTTTAGGGTTTAGGGTTAAGGGTTAAAGGTTAAGGGTTAAGGGTTATGGGTTTAGGGTTTAGGGTTTAGGGTTAAGGGTTAAGGGTTAAGGGTTTAGGGTTTAGGGTTTAGGTTTTAGGGTTTAGGTTTTAGGGTTTAGGGTTTATTGTTTAGGGTTTATAGACCTAGGAAAGATGACATGTGGATTAAGGGGATTTAAGTAAAATTGCTTAAGGCATGTCCTAAGAGGATACATAGATGGTACAACTTGAAATCTACTAATTTTATATCAAGCCAAAAAAAATTATATGCCTTAGACATAAATGAATAGAAATCAATAATATCTCATCGAAATGGTAAGTTTATAGTTATTAATTAACAATAGGAGGCCATCATATGTTATTAATTATGTCCTAAATACATTTTAAAAAATAGGATATGTAAAATGAAATTTGTACTATCAATTAATTATAGGTAGGTGGTTGAAATAACCAATAATTAACCTACAACAATAGTTCATCATAATGTGGCCCTACAAAACTATATTTCACATCACATTAACCATTATTTATTTTTCAAAGGTAGACAAACCACATCTCATTATCAAGAGATGATAATAAAATCCCCTTAAGCCACTAATAATAGCACTAATGGACCCTTGAAATCTACTCATTGTCAAGGGATGATCTAAGAGGATGTAGATTACCTACAACTTGAAATCTACTCATTAATCCCCTTAAGCCACTACTAATAGGTGAAAAATGATCATTCACATTTGATCAATTTGTATAATGTTGGATGCATTAAGTTTTTACAAACTTGTTAAAGATATATATATTTAACTTGGTCAACTATGGACAAAATCATTCCATTAGCATGATTTATGGACCTAGAAAAGATGACATGTGGATTAAGGGGATTTAATAAAATAGGATTTAAGGGGAAACTTCACTATTCCTTGTAAACACTTTAAAGTATGTATTGAAAGCCACAAAATTTTATATGCCTTAGACATAAATGAGCCTTACACATTTTGTTAGAAATTTACCTTTTTTATGTACATGTTTTCAATTTATTTTTTAGTAAGTACATGTATTAAAATTACATAGAACTAGAATCTCTTAAATTTTTAAATTTGTATGTATGCTCAAGTTGAATGATGTATGTATGTGTATGTAGATCCTAATTTTGCTTTTAAATGTAGTCATGTATGTTTAATTTAATTATTTCTTGTAATTTCTCAACATGTATAATATCTAGTTTTTGATATGTTTATTTATAATTTATATATAGATTCTTGAAAGTTAATTTTATACTTGTTTATATATTTATGTATATATGTAGGTTCATATTTTTTATATCATAGATATTCACTTTGATATTGACGATTTTCTCAATGCACCACCTCCACCCTCATCACCTGAACACCATGATCCACCTCCATCTCCACCTCAAAATCCCCCACCTCCACCCCCACCTAGATCTAATGAGGTTCCCTTGTGAGCTAAAATTAATGAAAATATTAGTTCCATCAAATAAAAAATCAATGCCATTTGAAATGAACAATTTATGCCACCTCACTTGATGCATTTGATGCAAAATGTTGTAGATTTTGTTAGGTCCATTGAGGTGGACTTGGACACTTTTTGATTATGGAGAGAGGAGAAGCACCAGTTTTATACTGACGGCCTCTCTTATAGGGAGATCCTAGATTTGAAAATCACAAAAGCCCATTTAGCTCAATATTTTAGGCACCCCATCACTAATGAACCAATTTTCCCAAACAAGAAAAGAATATCAATTAGGTGGTGTAGACATGCAAAGATGTCTACCAATTTTTGGGGTCGGTGGTGGATTGTATTTGATTATCCACCTCATGCTAATTGTGAGGTTCCTCTATATTTTTTGAGAAAATTATATGCAGAGTTTTGATGAATAGGAAACCCAATTATTTTCATTTCAGATCATTCCAGGGTATTGGTAGTGGCATGCCACAATAGAGGTTAGGGGCGTAGGTTGATCCCTAATGACTTGTGCCTTCTCAACCTCTTGTCAACCTTCCTTCTACTACCATTCCTGCACCCATCCAACATCGTGCAGTAGTATCCACACTAGGAGCATTGATTACACTCTCAGCTAGCCTTGATGAGAAGGCTTCTGCGATCCTAGCTGGGGTTAGTGGGCGAGACCATAGAGGAGTTGATGGTGGAGATGGTCCTAGTACCACTCCACATGTGTCGGTGCCTCATATGTGTACGAGTTGCAATCAGTTATATTATGGACCTAATTAGGCAGCATCCACTTCAGTTGCACACACATCTAATGATATCAGTTCATTTGTTGATTTTCTAATTTGTTAGGATCACCCCACTGATCATTCGACATAGGTATATATATAGGTACACATGTTGAATTTATAGCAATTTTAAGCATGTATTTTTAATGAACATATAGATAAATTAAATTGTAATATTTTAACAATCAAATTGTTTGGTGTCGATGATGGCAATAGGCACAATGAGTTCTTTTGATCAATTGTGTTTTGCATTGACACCTGTTCATGTTGGTCACCTATTTGGGGTATTTTGAATGATTTTTTAAATATATTAAATAATTTTAACTTAATTTTAATTTGTAATTCAATCCTAAACATGTGTTAAATATTTATGCTAGTTCAATGAAGTAATCTGACATCCACATCAGATCCTCCAGAGGGTGTGTCGAGTACTCCTCCATTGTTAGGCGTCTCACATGAGCCACTTGTATGTATACTATTTTAAAAAACTATACTTAGATTTTTGTATTTTAAATTCACTATATCAAAAGTGCATGTACTTATATATATATATATATATATATATATATATATATATATATATATATATATATATATATATATATATATATATATATATATATATATATATATGTGTGTGTGTGTGTGTGTGTGTGTGTGTGTCTATATAGGTTGACACAACAATGAGGATGGGTATTGCAACACAACTAAATGATCCAAGTCAATTTCAAGAGTCGATTGCATTTCAAGTTGTTGAAAAAATTATCTGTGTATGTGCAATATGTAGGTCTTTTAAATAGATTAAAATAAAAATTGGGTACACAAGTGACTATATGTTTTAACCTAATTTGTACACATGTGCTTTATAAATGACCTTGTAGGACCTTGTTAGTTGCATGTTTCATCCTGCTGATACCATACCACCTACAACAACACATGTAGAGTAGGATGATAGAGGAGATGAGCAGCCTCATAGGTATAATATAAAATTTAGATTATATTTAAAGTTAATTATAATATACATTGTGAACTTAAAGTAAATTTCAATAGAATATATGTTGACATGTGTTAAATTCTTTTTCTTCTATAGCATGAGATAGGTCATGTAGCAGAGCATGTAGAGCAGGTCGTCAGAGGAGATGAGTAGCTTGATACGATATTTTTTATGATTTTATAAATTAAAATAAATATAAATTATCATTTTTAAACATTTTAAATCTGATTTCAATTTTCTTTGTCTTGTTCAGACTGATTCAGATCATCCTAGTCCACATGGAGTGAAGAGGTCTCTTGATTATACGGATGATAGGAGTTAGACATATATATGTTTTAGTACATTCCATGGACTCTATATATGTTTTAGTACATGTTGCATACATACTCTTTATACATGTTTCAATATTTTAGTATTTCATGGACTCTATATGTACATGTTTATGTATTTCAATATTTTCATGGACTTTATTAATTTTAGTATTTTATGGACTATTGTTGTACATTTACACATAGTTAGATTTATGAAATTTAATTGCTTGTAGTAGTGATAACAATAATAAAATATTCAAAAGTTAGCAAAAACATAAACATTTCAAATATTTTTACTTTACAAATCTGATTCATGTAGTCAAAACATTCAATAGTATTAGAATAGGAATAGGAAACTATACAAATGTGAAGCACATGTTATATATCATTACTTTAGATGCTATACATGTATTACTTATGATGCTATTCAAGATCATGTAAATCAACAATATACAAGAATTCAAAATATACTTGAGGGGATCAAATAATTCAAAATTTTCTTAATGGAATCAAAGAATTCAAAGTATATCTCATGTTCAATCACACTTTATATAATTAATTAGGATATATATGAATTAAGGGGTCCTAGGAGAAATGATGGCTTAAGGGGTCATAATAGGATGTCTCAAGGGGTCCTAATAGGATGTCTTAAGGGGATGAAAGAATTCAAAGTATGTCTCATGTTCAATAACAATTGATATAATTACTTAGAAAATATATAAATTTAGTGAAGTTGCCCAAGGAAACCAAATTTAACAGTAATATACATGACAAAGTGATTATGAGAAATGATGGCTTAAGGGCTCCTCGTAGGATGTCTTCAGGGGTCCTAATAGGATGTCTTAAGGGGATAAAAGAATTAAACGTATGTCTCATGTTCAATCACAATTGATATAATTAATTAGATTATATAAAAATTTGGTGAAATTGCCCAGGGTAACCAAATTTAACAGTAATATACATGACAAAGTGATTATGAGAAATGATGGCTTAAGGGCTTCTTGTAAGATGTCTTAAGGGTTCATAATAGGATGTCTTAAGGGGGTGAAAGAATTCAAAGTATGTCTCATGTTCAATCACAATTGATATAATTAATTAGAATATATATAAATTTGGTGAAGTTGCCCAAAGCAACCAAATTTAACAGTAATATACATGACAAAGTGATTATGAGAAATGATGGCTTAAGGGGCCCTCGTAGGATGTCTTAAAGGGTCCTAATAGGATGTCTTAAGGGGATAAAGAATTCAAAGAATGTCGCATGTTCAATCACAATTGATATAATTAATTAGAATATATATAAATTTGGTGAAGTTGACCAAGGCAACCAAATTTAATAGTAATATACATGACAAATTGATTATACATTCAAATTTTAATAAGTTTCAAATTAGGAAAACATGCACATAATGATCAAAACATATCAAATATTAATTTATATATATAAAAGTGTAGAGTAATTGTGTATGTACATATACAAATTTGGTATATATGCCAACTCAAAACAATATTTACAAAATGTGGCTATGCCATCTCAAGGAAATCCAAAACTTGTGGTGGATCATCAAAATGTAGCCTCTTCATGCCACTTGATATCAAAATGACAATAAATCAATTTTAACTATGTATATAAGCAATATCAATATATCATCAAAACATATATTTAAATTTATATAAAACTATATATATACTTACTTGTATTTACAAGTATTCCATGTTGTAGGTTGAATCTGTATCCTCTCTTTTTAATCTCAAAGTATGTGATGAATGTGACAATGGATTAAGAATACAAAGTGACAATAATTTTTTTTTAATTGTGTATATAAGCATAAAATATATGAGTCGATACAAATTTTAAGTTAAAGGGAATAATATAGAAGGTGAAATGAGAATGAAAGATTATATCAAAAAAAAAAAACATTGATACAATATGTAACTAGATAACATGTGATATGAAAGATATGAGTATATACACAATTACCTAATGCGTTCACTTTTAGTTGAAGACTACAAAATTGATCCAAAAAATTTGTATGATGAAAACTTGTAGTGACAATTATGTAGAAATCTACTTGTAGGGTACACCTACAAAAATAATGAATGTAAGTAAATTAACTATATATACATGAGTCGATACAAATTTTAAGTTAAAAAGAATAATATAGAAAGTGAAATGAGAATGAAATAATATACAAATGTTCATCGATACAATCAACAAGATGACATATAACCACTATATATATATACTTACCTGTATTTACAAGTATTCTATGTTGTAGGTTGAATCTGCATCCTCTCATTTTTGTCTCAAAGTATGTGATGAATGTGATGATGGCTTAATGATACAAAATGACAATAAATAAATTTTAACTGTGTATATAAGCATAAAATACATGAGTCGATACAAATTTTAAGATAAAGGGAATAATGTAGAAGGTGAAATGAGAATGAAAGAATATATCAAAAACACAAAATATTGATACAATATGTAACTAGTAACATGTGATATGAAAGATATGAGTATATACACAATTACCTAATGCATTCACTTTTAATTGAAGATTACAAAATTGATCTAAAAAATTTGTATGGTGAAAACTTGTAGTGACAATCATGCAAAAATCTACTTGTAGGGTACACCTGCAAAAATAATGAATGTAAATAAATTAACTACATATACATTAGTCGATACAAATTTTAAGTTAAAGAGAATAATATAGAAGGTGAAATGAGAATGAAAGAATATACAAATGTTCATTGATACAATCAACAAGATGGCATACAACTACTATATATATATATATATATATATATATATATATACACACACACACAAGTATTTCATGTTGTAGGTTGAATTTGCATCCTCTCTTTGTTGTCTCAAAGTATGTGATGAATGTGATGATGGCTTAATGATACAAAATGACAATAAATATATTTTAGCTATGTATATAAGCATAAAATACATGAGTCGATACAAATTTTAAGATAAAGGGAATAATAAAGAAGGTGAAATGAGAATGAAAGAATATATTAAAACACAAAACATTGATGCACTATGTAACTAGATAACATGTGATATGGAAGATATGAGTATAAATACAATTACCTAATGCATTCACTTTAATTTGTAGACTACAAATTTGATCTAACAAATTTGTATGGTGAAAACTTGTAGTGACAATCATGCAAAAATCTACTTGTAGGGTACACACCTACAAAATAATAAATGTAAGTAAATAAATTATATATACATGAGTCGATACAAATTTTAAGATAAAGAGAATAATTTATAGAAGGTCAAATGAGAATGAATGAATATACAAATGTTCATCGATACAATCATGTAGGATCTCTAGACTTGTAGGGGACCTACAAAAATAACGAATGTAAGTGGAGGTAAGAGGATGGATGAAGGGGATGTAAGAGAATGGCTTAAGGGGATGTAAGAGAGGGGGTGTAAGGGGGGAAAATTATGTCATGTGAGAAAATTAGTTCTATATTTATAGGAAATTGATTAAGGGTAGGTAAGAGGATAGGTTAAGGTGAGATAAGGGGATGACGTAATAAAAATATATTAACTATCAATTAAATATATACAACTATATACATACCTGACAATTTATTCCATTATACCATATGCATCCTATCTCTTTTGCAATGCATCTATGATCGTCTCATGCTCTTCCATAGAAATTCTCCATAGCTCTTTATTAGCAAGTCTTCCATGATACCTCACTATTTTTATATTTGTTTCCACCACCAAATGCGAGTAGTGTATAATCTTCTTATGTGTTTCATAATCTTTGAATGTAGGAAAACCATTCTTCCTTGTTAGGTATTTTAGTAGCCAAGTGCCAACAACCACCAGTGAACCTATTAGATAATGAAAACCATCATTATCTTCTCGAGGTGCCATTACCTTATGTTTAGTCTCCACACATTGAGCCAACCAATATTTTGTTTCCTCTGCATTCTCCTCAGCTGTAACAATAACATACACATGTCCTGCAAACAAAATTTAATGCAGTAACTTGTGTGACATATAATTTGTCCAATTTCTACATACATGCATCCATATATAATTAAATATATTACGAAATAGTAATAAAGTGAAATAAAATGAAATAAATTAAATTAAATTACCTTCTTATACAAGATCTAAAACACAGTCATAGTCATCCGATGTAAACACTTGATCATTGTCTTCAACTGTTGTTTCATATTAATCATGTGTTTGTGCAGGTGTCAACGATCTTTGCTTCCACTCTTCAACCCATTCTATATTCTCACATGCTTCCCAATCTTCTGAAATACAAAACTAACAAAAACATGCAAGCTCCCTTGTCCATATAGTCCATGTGTTTGCATTTAAACTCTTAAATGAATAACATTTAGTAGATCCACTGATTGTTTCACAACCATGTCTAGGTAGAATGTTCTCATCTTCAACCAACCAAAAGAATCGTCAAACTGTAGAGTACTCACTTGATCCTGTAGATATTTTTGTATTGCACCAATCCACAATCGCACATGCATCTTTAAATTTTACTACATCCTCAAATTTCAATTATTCTCTAGCAATAATTATTTTAACACATGCACCAGCTCCATCAACCATGTCAAGCTTAAAAAATACTCCACATATGTTGGACATAATTTTTCTTGTGAACCCTTCTTAACCAATAAAACATTCAAGCATTCTTGAACTGTCCCTTACAATTATTTGACCATATGAGATGTTCTGTCATTTGGATTCCTCTTTCTTCTAAATTTTTATAAAATATATTGAAACAATATTGAACAAACTCTGACGAGTGTAATCGATTGTCGCTCGTATAGAAATGATATTCCCTCATAAATTTTCTATCATCCTCTATACTATCATCTGTATGCATGTATACAATATGAACAAACATAGCCACCTGCACTGAGTTGTAATATTGTGATTGGATTTCCTCTTGTGGAGCAAGAGTATATTTTTTTGCAAAATCAACCATTGATAGTATAGTTCCAACTGAAAATGTGTTTCTACATGTGCGAAATTGTCCATCAAGCCATCGAGCATGTTGAGAGTGTTTGACATATTTTGGTACAATCTTACTCTTAAATTCTGAAATGAATGCATGTACACTAATTTTTTCTATGATTAATTCACAATGCTTTCCAAATTTTCCATCCTTTAAAGAATACTCAACATTCTTAAATTTTTTAACATCCACTAATTGTTGTCCAAAATCATTTTCAACACTTTTATGCATACAAACTCCTAAGAATGAAAGATTGCCACAACTAGTGCATTGTCCAAAAATACATGAACTTAAATAAAATAAATGCCCATTAGATTTTTCACAAAACAAACCTGATATAAACTCCTTGATTGTTTCAGGGCATATTAATACAACATTCCTGCATAATCATATTAGTATGTAAAGTACAATGTATATATCAAAAAACTCCATAATAATAACGAAATTACACATGTGTTTTACAACAAAAAGAGATTCATTGCTTATTAATTTTTACATACCAAGGTTTACATTTTTCTAATGATCTTTGACTTATGCTATTATTTCCAGGTAACACTAAATCATCTAGAAATTTTCTATAAAATTCAGTTTGAGTTGTGTCTAATAGGTGTTTTGGATGAGGATCGCAAATTTTGGACACCACTCTTAATTTCAAAACATCTCTAGCATTGGATGATACCCTAGTATCATGCCAATATTTTTCAACAAAAGATTTGATTTCAATATTCAATTTCATGTCAGACCTTGGGAATCAACCACTAAAACTCCAACATTTGTTGATTGGATCATTTTCTATACTTTCTCTTCTCTTTGCCACACTTACCAATATTTTAGGATGCATGTTTAGAATTCCACTAATGTTGCTTAACATTCTTTTATCCAAAGTTGTTTTATTAACTATAGCAGTTGTTATAACTCATCATGCCGCATTGTTATCTTTAGATCAACTCTTCTTTTCAATAGACTCAATGGCACTATCAACAGTACATATAGCATGCTTAAGTGATTCATCTTTTCTTTTTGGTTTCACACAAATGCCTAACTTTTTCATTACTTTTCTCATTTTCCACATTCTCATCAATTGCATCATGAGTTGAAATTGAAATGCTAGTCTTTTTTGATAAAAAAATTGTTTGTATAATCTATTGGCATATGTTCTTATTTGTCTCCAAGAAATCTTACCAGGAAGATTATCCAAAATAGTACTTTCAATTTTTAAAAAAATATTTTCATTTTCAACAACACAAGGATTTTCATTATCAACAACAAAAGGATTTTCATTTTCACCTTGAACACAAAGATTTTCATTTTCAACAACAAAAGGATTTTCATTTTGACCAACACAAGGGATCTCATTTTCAATATTCATTTCTACAACTTGTCTATGAATTAAATCTATCTCAACATTGTTATATCCAGCTTCTTTTAAATGATCAATACGAATATCATATATAATCACATTTTCCATATCATTCAAAGGTGGATTTGAAGACGTACTTGGATTCATGCCTATTGTCACATTTTCCATAGCATAGAAAGGTGGATTTGAAGACATACCAAGATTAGTTTCTATTATCATATTGTCTTCCACATTCACCCCTTTCAAATTTGCATCACCTACATCCATGGTCTCTTCAATGTTTTTATCTTCAACAGTCATGGAATCAGATGCTTTAACATTATTCATTGCTTGAATCCTCATTCTTCTATCTCTTTGTTGTTTTGCCTCCTTCTCTCTATTTGTTTAAATTTCTTCAGGGGTCAATACCTGCCTATGTTTCCTCTTTTGATGATGATGTGATCCCATGATTACAAAATTATGAAGTACAAATGAATTTGAATAGTAAAAGTCTCTTTTCTATTCCTCCATCAAATGAGTAGAAAATGAACACAATTCCACTTCAAAATTGTCCAAATGTTGCCTCCTTCCAAAATTCAAATGAAACTGCAAGTTCAAGAGCATGTAGAAGACAAGATTTGATAAAAAAAATTGCAGAAAAAGTCACTGTCAGTTATACAAAGTCATGTAAGATGCAAGTTATAGACTTGACAGTACTTTTTTATCAATAAATTTTTAAAAAAATTGTCAAAAACTAAACGAGATCTCGTTTATGAAATGGGATCCCATTTGCTATGAGATCTCGTATCCTGAACGGGATCCCATTTTATTTTGCATCATTGGAATTAATAAAAAAAGAAAATAGGATCCTGTTTAGGAAACGGGATCTTGTTTCTTGAAATTTGAAATCTAGGTATGGTTTTTGCTATGGGTTTCTGCTCAAGAAAAGGCTTGGGAACCTGAACCTTGGCTTTAGACCTATTTTGATTTGCAACTTGAAGGTCATCTCAGTGTCACTAGAAAAGAGTGACCTAGACATATGTCTGAAGACATTTTTTATAGAATTTTTTGACGAAATTAAAACCCATTATAGATGAGATTATGTAGATTCCAAATATGTAATTTTTTTTACAATTTGATTATTTTTTTTATTTTTCAAATATTTTTTTATGAAATTGGTCCATAAACTTGAAATATCAGGTTTTCTTATTATTTTAATAACTTTTTATTAAAATATTTTTTTGAAAAATAAATTATACGTCAACAATCTTCAGACAATTATTTTCAATTTGAAAACAAAATCAAAAAATGATAAGTTTAGGTCATCTTATGTGTGACGTACACGAGGGATTAAAAAAAAAATTACGACCAATAAAAAATTAATTAAAAAAATATTAAAAAGATTACAAAAAAATATCATCAACAAACTTTATTGTGTTACATATCTTTTCCCAAAAGGATTCAGAAAAATACAATTATTTAGGTCAAAATATGGTTGAAGTACACGTGCATGGTATGGTAAAAAAATGATTTTTAAATAGTGGTTTTTAGACATGCCTATTCAAAATCAATTGTATCATCTGGGTATTAAAATAAATTACATATTTGGAAACTAGACTCTAAGTACTACATTTTGTATTACTAACTTTTTTGAAGATTCAATCCTTAAATGCTTCAAATTTTTAGGTCAAATGTGACAAATTCTAAACATTAGGGAAAACACTTCCACTTTTTAGCCAAAAAGTGGATTCAACTTCTTGCACACACCCACATTCCTTATATCTAAACCTCATCCTATGTTGATAGGTTCACATTTTCCTCCATCGGTTTTGGGCAGATCCCTTTTCTTAGTCATATTATCTAGATCGAACATCATTTCTAGCTTAATCATCCCCTTTAGGATCTTATTGTCTTCCAAATTTATAATATCTTCTTCATCCCATATTTGATCTTCAAGATTATGCTCATCTATTACCTAGGCTTCAAACACATCCTGATTAGCATTGAAGTCCAAAATGTGTTGATCATCATAAAAGACCTGAAAATTTCTCACATTGTCCGGTACTGAAGGTGTAAATACTAATTCCATTGAGAACTTTAATCCTGACATAGTTAGGGGCTCTAATGTGTTGGTAGCTGTGGCTAAGGCATCTGCCCACTAATTCTACCTTCATGAGACATGAGTAATGTTGAAGGCATCAAACCCCTCAATCAAATCCCATACCCAATGTCTATAACTAGATAACCTCTTATAGTTGTATGAATATTGCTTTCTCACTTGTTTAATCACCAGCTTGGAATCTTCGAACACATGCAATATCTTACTTTCCTTTTCAATGCAAAGAGAAAGTTGTGAATCAATGCCTTATACTCAGCAATATTATTCATGCAGTGAAATTGCAATTTGTATGCAGCAAGATGTGACTTCCCTTGAGGATTAACTAGATCAATCCCAACTCCTACGTCTTGTTTGGACTTAGACCTGTCAAATTTCAACATCCAAGGTCTATCATCAAGAGGAATTTTATCAAGACCTTTCTTCTTTTTAGCCCTTGCAACACTTCCTTCTACAATCCACTTCAATTTGGATGATTCTTTAGAGCCAGTCATCCTCTATCTCTCAACAACAAAAATATTAGGATATTCAGGTGTCTGAATGTTAGGTGAATGAATATTTGCATTACTTGTATTTTCAATAGCATCAATGTCTATACTTCTAACTTGCTTCATCATAACATCTATTGGGATGGAATTGGCCCTTTCTAACTCAGATCCTTGTGTCTCATGAACCTGACTTGTCACTACACAACCTATCTCTTCAGCTCGAGACTCTATTTCTTGAAATATTTTACTTGACATATTCAATTTGCCTCTTAAATATAAATGTTCTTTTCTATCCATCAACTCTAATCATAGTGCACATGTCATTTCTTAATGTGATGTCCTATGTAATTTGCACCATCCATTCAACAAAACTTGCCTGAGTGGTATGTCCTGCAACATATACTTTTGGATTTCTTTGGACAAATATTCTTCAAATTAGGTTAAACTACTCCCCCCATCCTCATCTAATACTTCATAATTAGACTACACCAGGCAATCCATCCCAGCTATAATGAAACTTGCCTCATTATTCTCCTGCATATGGTTGCACATCAGAACTTCTTCCACAGTGACATCTAGAAGCTTAACCCTATAAACTCCTTTTTCCACACAAGTGTACAAAATTTCTTTGTTCTGGTGATACTCAGTAATCATATGCTTCATTCTTGGCTCAGCTTCAATCCGAATCTGGTTAGGTATCCCTCTCCATGGCAACCACATATGAAAAAGTTTGTAGCCATATATTCGTTTAATGTTTTGGACCAATCCTCACTTAGTAACATACCATAAGTCTCTGGGATATCCACTACCTGGATGTCAATGAAATGTTAGACCCTGGGGTTAGAAGCTAACCACATGTGAATGTGGGTTAACTCACCTATGATACTGACTTTGGATTTATCCAACTGAGTGACCTTCTTTAAGGATTTAGCAGGGGAGAGACCTAGGATTTGGCACACAAACAATAGCATGACATTGGTAGATGCTCCAGAATCTACCAAGAAATTATGTAGATTCTTCTTGAATATCCTTAAAGTAAGGAGAAATGGAGGAGACTCAATTTTCCCTTTGTACAACATCACTTGTGAGGTATCCACAGCATGAACCTAACCTTTATCCCTAGGCTTGAATGGAATATCTTTCTATGTGGAATCTCTAGCTACTACTAGGGATATTCTTCTTTATTTCCAACTCATCTAATGATTTGGGGAAAGCTTTCTTAATCATTAGGGTTTGTAAAAACTCAGATAAAGATAGACTGATCTTTATCTTCTTGATTTCTTCAACTAAATAGATGACTAATTTATCAGACTCAATTAGCTCATTCATACCTTTAGTTAATGTAGATGACAATGTGAAGTGATGTTGATTCACTCTCAAAGGGATTGGATTATTACTAGCATTCACATCCGGAGGAGTGTTGAAGTTGTTCGGCATTATGGAACTCATCAAAGGTCTAGGTAGACTATTATTCTTATTCCATAGATTGTAGTTATGTCCTCTCTAAAACTGTTGAAAGGCATGAACATCATCTGCATCCTATTCAGGTTCATTATCATTTTCAAAAGAAAAGGTATAATCCTTAAACGCCAAAGTTGTTTCTTCACATACGAGAGTGTAATTCTTGTGCACTGTGTCCATTTATTCCTGGTGACCCATGGAGCTTTCCAAAACCATTGCTAACTCATATCCCAGAGGTACCAGTTCATTACCTTCAGGAAAATTTACTCCCCCTTCAGTAGTTTAAACTTCTACCTGGAAAATACTAGTAGCAATCTTGAATTGAGGGCAATCTAACTCTACATGCACAGTCATGTTATGGATTCTACACCAATTATTCAGTGTAGATTCAGCTAGATTGACTCTAGTTGTATGGTTGCATTCAGGAGGTGCCTGATTATCGAGAGGTGATGGTAAGGTTTTATTATTCGGCCTGGTGTTCCAGAATCTTCGAGGTCTTGGGGCATTGTTACTATAACCTCTATCATTAGTGTGTCCTCGATCCAGATATCATCTATTTAGCTGATTTTGAGCATTATCTTGGCCATAGAAATTTTGATTTCTTATCTGTACCACCTCAGTAGTTAATGTCTTTAATTGATCAGTTATCTCCTTTATATCTTCGTTCTCTTCATGTACCTTAGCTACTACATTATCCTGACTAGGGGGAAGAAAGAGCCACCATTGCCATTTGGTCTAGCTTTGGTAGGTGCATGTCTTGGATATGGAATCATCTAACCATTCCCTTGGGGAGGTATTGCATTGATTGGTGGAACTTGTGAAGGATTTGCTATTGGAGTAGGATGTATCAAGGCTCCATTGATATGTTGCATCTGACTAGGCAAAGAAGTAGGTCCTATGCTAGGTAAAAGACCGTGTCCTACCTGCTACATTTAAGTATTAACTTTAAATGCATCTACAAAGGCACCAGACAAGGTTGTAATGCCAGGATTTGCTCTTCTCACAAACATTGTTGTCAAAGGATCAAGAGTAGAATAATACACCAGTAAGGCTGCATCCTCAATAATGACATATGGAGCTATTAGACTAGAATATGCCTTCTAGAAATGGTCATTAAAATTAGCAATGAACTCACCTTCACCTCCCTTGATCTCACCAAATTGATGATACACAATGGCTGTATCAATTGGGATTCTATACCTAGCTTCAGATGCATTTTCCATCAGTAACTAGGAGTTGATGGACCACTGAGGCAAATTGACATACCAATTGTATGCTTCATCTCCTAACATGTATGGAAAGAGTCTGCATACAACATCTTCATGTTGTATCCTTGCTCTGAAGTAAACTTCTTTGAATGTTTTTAGGTGATCTTCAGCATCCTGATATGGATGATACTTCAGACTTAATTTTTTAGGATTCTTTGGCAAATCATTACATGCTACAAAGTAAAGAGCTGACTCAACATTAAAGGATGCCATAGGAACTTGTATAGGAGCTATAGGTGACACAAAGGTAACAAGTCTAGGTTGTGTACTGACAGAGTGTGATCTTGACCTCATAGCAAGCAATTCTTACAAACCACTAGATCTTGATCTAGTAATAGGCTTGTGAGCTAGCTCAGAAATTTCAAGTCAAACTTTACAACTTTGGACCGAATCTTCGCAAAGATATAGTCGATTCCTCTTAAGTAAGGAATATTTGCAGTCAATTAGCTCAAATGATTAAATATTGATGCGATCTTTGTACAAATACAAAGCTTTCAGTCACAATCCCTCCTTCTAGTGCCAAAATCTATTGATGCATTTGCTATTCACAAAAAGAGAAATAAAAGTTCACAACAAACCTTTATTTATCTTGAAAGATATGATGAATTCCAAAAGAATTCATAATCTCAAGTCTCCTTCAGTCATGTCTTGACTATCTGATCATCACCCAGGGTTGATGTGTCTTGTTGTTAATCATGTTGGGTCCTTATGTGCTTTGTTTCATAATTTCCACAAAATCTATCAATACTCACAAATATCCTATATATGATACCTAATCTGCATATATTCTTGACAATTATGTTAAATCTTATAGTATTTAGCTAGGATTTGTGCAAATTAATATGAGTTTGATCCTAACTCTGAGTCTTTCTCTTGAATCCATCCTTGATTTGGAATAATTATAAAGATATTTCAAATTTTGATTAGTTCTAATATTATCTTTGTCTAAACTAATCTTTGCTTCTGCACCTTAAATTTGATTAAAGAATGTGTTTAAAGCATGCAATTCATTGATATTTATGACAATTTGTATGAAATGCACCACTATTCACACTTCTTTATTGTATATGCTTAGGATAAGTCATTATTTAGCATATATTTACTGTATTTGCTTATGATTCATCATTATTTGCAATTATTTATGATTACCAATGAAATTGAAACTAAAGTTGAAAGGTTTACAAATTGAAATCCTAAAATTTACTGAATTTTGGCCAATGATCCACATAGATATTCTAATACTATAATGAAAAGAAGAGAACTAAACCATACTTCACCAGGATGTTCCACAACTACACATGGTCAATACGACTCTTCAGAGGGATAATTGATGACAATGTGTAATAAGTTGAATGCACTCCAAGAGGACACAACAATTCACAATCACACATCATAAATCAATAGAAGATTACATAGGATATATGATTAGAAAGTAATATGTGGCTGCATTTTGATTAAGTATGCAAAAATAATATACATTTACATTGATCTTGAGAGAGAACCTTGAGTGAGAATTCACAAAATTGTAAGAATTACAAACCTAGTGCTCAAAATTTTAACAATTCAGTCTCTCTTAGCTTCAACAATTCAATCTCCCTTATAAAAGAAGGGTCATGGTCCTTTTATGGAGCAAGGTCCAAATCAGTTACAATGATCCACAGTCAGGATCCATCCAAGAAGAAACAATGATTAGGATATGTGGCATGTGATTGCCAGTTGGCAATCATTCTGGATATGTGACACATGTTGCCAGTTGGCAACCACTATTGGAGTATAGCTGGCAAAAGGAATATTTCCAGTATCTTTGACTTCAACATCTTTGAAATTACTTCATCTTTCCTCAGCCTCCACTAGAATCCTTTCCTTTTAGCACTCTAGTGTCCTTTCTCTTCGACGTGTGTTCTGCATATTACTTGCAAATCACAAATATCCATAGTTTAATCTGAGGATTGTATTAATCTTTGAACTTTAACCTTTACCTATGTAAAATCATACTGCAAGTCACTTTAGATTGCTTCAGGCTCCCTGCAATGTTAGTTTAAATCATTTTCTATTCAATAAGAATTCATGCATAATGCTAAATGTAAGAGAAAGCCCAGATATGGATATTTGACATGCTAATATTTGGTTAAAAAAAAGTCCATACAAAAATATGCATGCAAAAATATCTAGATGAGGTTTTGTAACTTACTACTATAAATTTGATGATCAAATGGATGTTTTCCTCCAATCCATAGAGGTAGATTATAAAGTGTAAAACATACCCACAGAACCGCAAAAAGGTTACACATCGTCAACCTTTGGCCTAAGTATGCGATTATGGGTCCCTCCGGGCTTGCATCAATTTTTTGGTCTTTTGCCTTCTTTATCAAGCTTTGAGCTTTTTCTCTTTTGCCTTCCATTTTGGAATGAATCTATTGGAATAAGGTGTCATTAACCTTGTAAAACCCAATATTGTATTATTCCATGTATTATTTCTAATTTGTAATTACCCATAAGGATATGTACAAGTTTCACTAGCAGTGGTAAAAATTATTTACTGTCCACGGTAATTACGGAGCTACTAGTGGTAGTTATGGGATGCCATTTACTATGGTAAATGGTATTTGGTCAAAGTGGGGTGCACATGTGGAGGAATCACCTATTTTTAGTGTTATGACACACGTCACAGATGATGTAAGAAGGTGTAAGAGATTCTATGATAACTGTAAGTTGTCATAAGAATCTATGACATTTATGACAACATATGACACGTCATAAGATTCTATAAGTGGCTATTTATGGCCCCTAGGCGTTCAAGCTTGTATGGGCATCTTTTGACAAGTGTAGGATGCATGTATGACAACTTTTATGACCCTGTAAGAGCCTATTTTTGTCCATGGATGCCCAAGGTTGTATTGTTGACTCTTGACAAGTGTTATGAGATTGTAAGAAGTCATTTAATGTTGCATGGGTGAAGTTTCCAAGGTGGACACCCATCTTGAGGTTGTGAAAATTCTATAAAGTGATGGCATAGTAGATGAGATGTATAACAGGTTTATAGGTACTCAGGTGCTACCAGAATACTATTGGATTCAAGGTTGAAGGAGAGATTAGTTGTGTTGTTGAATTGTAAATCATTTTTAGATTAATACAAACACTAGGCCTCTTTCCTGTGTGGAGTTTTTTACCCAAAAGGGTTTTCTCCATGTTAAAAATTGTGTTATGTGTTTAGTTTTATTATTTTGCATCTCTGTGAAGCATAGTTTATTTTCTTGTTACAATCTCCATCACTAATACACACTTAAAAGATTGCATAAATTTATTGAAATCAAATTTCCATTGAAGTAGTGTTGCTTTCATTTCTAACATTTGGTATTAGAGGCTGGCCAGTTTTGACTCTTGGTAGTAGTGTGGAAGCTGTAGCTACAGCGGGAGATTTGGTTGTGTTTATTTTATAAATCTTGTGTTGTTATTGTGGCTACATCCACCATTGCATCAACCTCTCTATTAGACATTGAATAGTTCAACGGAATAGGGTATGAGTTGTGGAATCTAAAAATGGAAGATTGGTTGGAAGAAAGAAACCAATGGTTGGTTGTCCAAAAAGAGAAGAAACCCAATGATGTCTCTCCAGATGAGTGGGCAAAATTGGATAAGAAGGCATGGGGAACCATCTGTTTATGTCTTTCAGATTTCGTGCTGCTAAATGTCACAAAGGAAGAGACTGCACATAAATTGTGGAATCAGTTGGGTGAGATCTACCAAGCCAAGAGTATGGTAAATAAACTCTATTTAAAAAGGAAGTTATTTTCTTTGAAAATGAAAGAGGGTGAGTTACCTTGCACTTTAGTGGATTTTGATGTTGATGAGGAAGATAAATGTATCTTGCTTCTTTGTTCTTTACCTGAATCATGGGAAATGTCATTTTGGCTATCACTACTAACCTCACATATCTGAAGTTGGATGTTCTTGTTGTAGTTTTACTGGCACAAGAATTAAGGAAGAAGAGTTCAGATAGTTTAGGTGATGCTCTCAGTATCAGGGGAAAGTCAAGGGAAAGAGGATTGAAAGGAGATCAGAAAGGGGCTAAGGGCAAGTCCAACAGCCGGTCTAAGACTCCTGGAAAGAAGAATAGAGTTAAGTGTTGGAACTGCGGTAAAAGGAGACATGTGAAGAAGGAATGCAAAAACCCTAAGAAACACTAGGAGAGTGCTTTGGATAAGTCCTTGAATGCAGGTGAAGATATTTTACTTTTTGCATGTAATGTTGTTTCTAATGATCACTGTTGGTTGACTCAGGATGATCGTTTCATATGACCCTGCATAAGGAATGGTTCTCCACATATGAAGAATATGATGGAGGTAATATCTACTTTGGTGACAACTCTTCATATCCAACTGTCAGGAAAGGAAAGGTATTGTTGTGTTTCATTGATGGGAGGATTAAAACCCCCCCTGGTGTTTTGCATGTTCCTGGATTACCTAGAAATATGCTTTCAGTTTTGAAGTTGAATGATTTGGGAATGCACGTGACATTTGATAAGCATGGATGCAGATTAGTGAGAGGGAACTTGGTGGTAGTGAAAGGGAAGAGATTCGTGAACTTGTTTAAGCTTGAAGCCACTATAGTTTGTAATGCCTCTTATGTTTCTAATGCTTCTAAAAACACATGTATGTTGTGGCACTGCATTTTGGGCCACACAAGTAATAATGTACTAAAAACTATTAAGAATAAAGAATTGTTGGATGGTTTCTCTTATTCTGATGAGCACTTTGATTTCTGTGAGCATTGTGTGTTTGGTATACAAAATAGAAAATCATTTCCTTTAGGAAGCAATAGAGCAAAAGAGAAATTAGAAATTATTCATATGGATGTGTTTGGACCTGTGGATAATGAATCTATTGGAAAATTGTGTTATTTTGTCACCTACATTGATGATGTATCCAGATTTACATGGATTTATTTTATGAAACATAAATCTGAAGTTTTCACTAAGTTTAAGGAATTCAAAGTCTTAATAGAAAACTAATCAGGTTTAAAGATAAAAATATTAAGATCTAACAATGGAGGGGAATATTGCTCTAAGAAATTTGATGAGTTTTGAAATCATGCAGGTATAATTAGACAAAAGACAACTCCGTATATAACATAGCAGAATGGTGTTGCAGAAAGGATGAATCAAACAATTATGGAAAGAGCCAAAATTATGCTTAGTGATGCACGGTTGGCTAAATGCTTTTGGACAGAGGCTGTGTGTACTACTTGCTACTTGATAAATAGATCTCCTTGTAAGGCTCTTGATTTGAGACCTTATGAAGTATGGATAGGTAAGAAATCTTTTGTTTCACATTTAATGGTTTTTGGTTGTGAGGCTTTTGTTCATGTGCCTAAGGAAAAGTGATTTAAGTTGGATCCAAAAGATGAAAAGTGTACATTCATTAGATATGGTGATAATGTGAAAAGTTATAATCTTTGGAGTCCACTAACCCACAAGATTATCTTTTCTAGAGATGATATTTTCAGGGAACTTAGAGCTATTTCTGAACCTGAGTAGCCAAAAGAGAAAGAAGAAAAGGTAAAGAAGGTACACTTTGAGTTAGAGCAGCAAGATGCACCTCAGGAAGAATAGAATGATGGATTGAGGGGTGAAGAAGAAGAAGAAGATTCGAGTAGTTCTGATGAAGATGAGTCTCTTGTTACAGAAGAAGTTGGTGTAGATGATCATGCAGAAGAATGAGTAGAGTCTCTTACTCCACCATTGAGGAGATCCACAAGACAACAAAATCTAGTTGATAGGTATAGCCCACCAGATTTCTCTTGTATATATGCTTTATTGAGTACTAACGATGAACCTAGATCCTATAGGGAAGCTATTTATGTAGATGATAGTGAGTCTTGGCAATTAGCCATGCATAAGGAGATGATGGCTTTATACTCTTGTAACACTTGGGTTCTTGTTCATTTTCCCAAACGAAGAAAGGCCATAGGTTGTAAGTGGGTCTTCAAGAAGAAGTTTGGAGCAGATAGGTCATTAGAGAAGTACAAGGCTAGACTGGTAGCCAAGGGCTACTCCCAGAGAGAGGGAGTTGATTTTGGTGAGATATTCTCTCCTGTTGCTAAATTGACTTCTATTAGATTTATCTTATCCATTGTTGCAGCTTATGATTGGGAAATTGAGAAAATGGATGTTAAGACTGCATTCTTGCATAGAGATCTTGAGGAAGAAATATATATGCAATAGCCTACAGGTTTTGAGGTAAAAGGAAAAGAACATTGGGTTTGCAAGTTGAAGAGGTCTCTCTATGGTTTGAAACAGTCCCCCAAAATGTGGTATCAAAAGTTTGATTCATTTGTTTTGAAGTTGGGTTTTGTTAGAAGCGAGGAGGATCATTGTGTTTACATGTATTGTGTTGGTGATTCTATACTAGTTATTACTTTGTATGTTGATGACATATTTTTTAGCAATACTAAGGGTATGATTAGTGAGCTTAAAGCCCAACTTTTACGTGTATTTGATATGAAGGATCTTGGAGATGCCAGGTATATTCTAGGAATGGAGATCAGAAGAGATAGAGGTAATAGAAAGCCATGGTTGTCACAAAGTATGTGAATACTATTTTGCAGAGGTTTAGTTTGTAGGACTGTAACCCAGTTAGAGTTCCTTTACCCATTGGTACTAAGATTTCATTATATATGTGTCCAAAGAGGGAGGATGATTTTGAGGATATGTCTAATGTGCCATAAACTAGTGTTGTAGGGAGTTTGATGTATGTAATGGTTTGCACTAAACCAGATATTGCCCAAGAAGTGGGAGTTTTGAGCAGATTTATGTCTAACCCTGGTAGACAGCATTGGAACTATGTGAAGAGGGTGTTTAAATATCTTGCAGGTACTCCTGGTCATTGTTTGGTTTATTTTGGTACTGATAGTGCTGATAAATCTTTGGACATATAGGGTTTTGTTGATGTAGATTGGGCAGCTGACTTGGATAGTCGAAGGTCCACTATTGGCTATGTTTACTCTATTTGGAGGTGCAGTGAGTTGGATGAGTAAGAGGCAACCCACAATTGCTTTGTCCACCATAGAAACAGAGTATATGGCTACTACTCATGTCTCTAAGAAGGCAGTTCGGTTGAGAAGACTGTGTACAGGTATTGGTTTTGATTGTGAGATCATTCAGATTGGTTGTGATAGCCACAATGCTATCTATTTGGCAAAGAATCCTATGTATCATGCTCAGGCTAAGCATGTTGATATATAGTATCACTTTGTTTGAGAGTTGGTTGCAAATGGATAGATTGAGCTAAAGATGATAGACACTCAGGTGAATGTTGGAGATTCATTGACCAAACCTGTGAGCACAGAGAAGTTCGTGTGGTGTAGAGAGGCCATGGGCCTTGTTTCTATTGCCTAATTATTTACAATTATTTTCCTATGGGTTGATTTACAATGTATAATGTCAAGTGGGAGAATGTTGGGATAAGGTGCCATTAACCTTGTAAATCCCAATATTGTATTATTCCATGTATTATTTGAAATTTCTAATTACCCATAAGGATATGTGCAAGTTTCACCAGAAGTGATAAAATTTATTTATTGTCCATGGTAATTATGGAGTTACTACACCAGTAAGTTCTGAAGTTACTAGCAGTAGTTATGGGATGTCATTTACTATGCTAAATGGTAATTGGTCAAAGTGGGGTGCACATGTGGAGGAATCACCTATTTTTAGTGTTATGACATGTGTCATAGATGCTGTAAGAAGGTGTAAGAGATTCTATGACAATTGTAAGTTGTCATAAGAATCTATGACATTTATGATGGCATATGGTATGTCATAAGATGCTATAAGTGGCTATTTTTGGCCCCTAGGCATTCAATCTTGCATGGGCATCTTTTTCCAAGTGTAGGATGCATGTATGACAACTTTTATGACCCCATAAGAGCCTATTTTTGTCCATGAACACCTAAGGTTGTATTATTGACTCTTGACAAGTGTTACGAGCTTGTAAGAAGTCATTTAATATTGCATGGGTGAAGATTCCAAGATGGACACCCATCTTGAGGTTGTGAAAATTCTATAAAGCCATGGCATAGTAGATGAGGTGTATAATAGGTTTATAGGTACTTAGGTGTTGCTGGAATACTATCAGATTGAAGGCTGAAGGAGAGATTGGTGGTGTTATTGTATTGTAAATTGTTTTCAGATTAATACAAACATTGGACCTCTTTCCTGTGTGGAGTTTTTTACCTGAAAGGGTTTTCTCCACATTAAACATTGTGTTATGTGTTCAGTTTTCTGATTTTCCATCTTTGTGAAGCATAGTTTCTTTTCTTGGTACAATCTCCATCAATAATACACACTTAAAAGATAGCAAAAATTTATTGAAATCATATTTCCATTGAACTAGTGTTTCTTTCATTTCTAAAAGAATCAAAGAGAAACTCTGCTCTTTGATTCTCTAATTGACTTAGACTCTTTTAGATGGGGATTCTTCCTTCTGTCCTCCATTCTAGAGAGAATCAAAGAGCGACTCTGAACTCTAATATCTAATTACTTAGACTATATTGGAACAATGCAATTGGGCCTTCCTTATTTCCTCATTAAAGAAAAAATGAGTACTTGGCAGAAACTCTAAACTCTGATGATTTGGAAAATGAGTAAGGCCAAAACTCCAAACTCTGATAATCTCCAGAAATCAATTATGAAAGGAGAAAACCCTCTCGCGGAACCATGGAAAGGGTTCCATGTGGATAACCTTTATAAATATGAAAAGTATTTAACAAACTGCTAAATGTTTTATATTAATGCCCATGTGCATAGGTCCATGGATAAGACACGTGGCCAAGTTCACCTTTTCAAAAATTGTATTTGGCTATGAAACACTAGCCTACACATGGCCTCTTCAGACTGGCTTTCATTGTTCCGTGGAGAGGAATATAATAGTTTAAAATAGACCCGTAGAACTGTGGAATTAGTTTGAATGTGATAGAACTCTTGGTTGGATGTACTATGGTGTGCTCACAGTGCTGACGTGGTAGAATCCTATGCCTTCCGCCATTCCGTGGAACGAAATATAGAAGGGGTAAGGCTACCCGCGGAACTACAAAAAAGTTAATCAACAGCTAACTTTGGGCTTAAGTATGCTACAGTGAACTCTAAAGGTGCTTATGTGGCGCATTTCCAAGCATTCCACCATTCCACCAAACTTCTATGGTGGACCCCAGAATGGCTCACGGAAACATGGAAGGGTGACACATGGCGTGTTTCAACTCTTCATCAGTTAAATGGATTATTGAATGGCACCTGGTGTGATTTGTCTTGGATTTGACAATAGACCATGCCAGTAATATATTGGATGCCACGTGGCATCATCCCATGGCCTTTCCACCATTCCACGGGGGTTCATTTACAAGAAAATATTATGAACGTGGAAATACAAAAAGCTGCCAAATGGACTACGGGTTTTCCTCTTTTGATGACATGGTTCGAGGGGGTCTAGGTGGATTTTTAATTAGTCCACATGGATTTTTTTGACAGGTGACAAAGATTTTCAACCCAATTGACCAAACTTTGACCGCATATAATTCTCTCATTTTCTTGAATTTTGAAATGGTTCAAAAGGCAAAGTTCCTCTAAATTTCCTCCTCTATCCATTGGTGACTATTTCATAATAAAATCTAGAACTTGAATTTTGAAGGCATCAAGACATGACATTTTACGTTACCATCCAACAAGGAAAACACACAAGTAAAACAAAGAAAAAGGTTGGGTGGCATGTTGTGAAACCACACAACACTCCCTTGGTCACACCTTCTACTTTGATGAGTTTGGAGGATCTAGAGGTTGTTGCTCATTCTTTATCTATCTTAAAAGAGTCCTTAGGCATTGATGACAACCTTCCCTTGAAGAAATCTTGGGCTGAGGCAATCAAAATAAGTTCTTGCTCCATTTATCACTAGTCTTGTTACCCATCATCTTTCATTGAGGACAAAGGGTGGGTGCTTCATGTCCTAACTCCATTCTTCTTAGAGTATTATCTAGGTTGATGAATGCTCTTATTGGTAAGTTTATTGGGGCTAAGCATAATGTTGATGCTTTAAAAATTTGGGTAGGGAGAAAATGAAATGTTTGTGGAAGATTGGAGATCTTGGTGTTATCAAAGAGCTTCTTTTTGCTATCATTTTCTCACCATGTGAATTGTGTTCAATTCCTTTCAGGTGGCTCTTGGTTCTTTGGCAACTCTTGGATTTCACTTCATAGGGTTTTGACTTAACAAAGGAATGTATTATTCATGTCCTAGTTTGAGTTAGATCACCTAGAATATAATTGGAATTTTTGGAGGAGATTTAGTTAAGAATTGCCAACTCCTTTGGCTAGCTCCTTGTAGTTGATGATGTGACTAAACAAAGAAAATGCATTTTATTTTCCTATTTTTTGTGTTAATGTGGATGTTGATAAGGCTCATCCCTCTTTGATCACTTTATCCTCTAAACTAGGTGAATGGGTGTTGTGAATCATCTATGAGGACTACTTGGTCATGTGTACCATATGCCTGAAGCCTATCCATGCTTCTATTGGGTGTAGGTCTTTGAGAATGACAGAAAGTCACAAAAAGAATATGGACTGTAGACATCTAAAAATGACCATGTCCTTATGACACTACTAACATTACCTAGACATCCACCTTGTCACACTTTCATCCTAGGACCCTTCCATGTTCCTTTCCATTAGCCAATTAATTAAATAAATTATATTTATTTAATTGATTTAATCCATTTTTACCCTCTAGTCAAATTAATTAACTACCATTTATTTATTTAATTAATTTAATCCTCCCACATCATTCCTATCCTATAAATAATTAAATAATTTATTCTTTAATTAATTATTCTCCCCTTAACTTGCACAAAACTCTAAAAATAACTAACTTTTTATCTACACCATTCACTTCAAATTTCACCTCTTAATCTTGGCCATTCACATGAGGATAGGTCCTATCCTTCCCAAATTGTCCTCTCATTTAATCTAGTACATTCATACATCTTTGATCTCAACCATTCATCCTTACTCCATTTCTTGATCCATGTCTCATCAAATCTTAACCATTCATCTGTAATCTAATCTTAGCCATCCATCCTATTACCCAAGCTACCTATAAATAGTGCCTTTAATCAAATCACTTGAACTAAGTAAGAGATCAATAAGAAGAGAATTTTACAAGGAGTAAGATTATGTTGGTTCATTGAGAAATCAACATTTGAGCAAATACATCATATCAAGTAGAACAAGGGCGCACTCAACTTCTATTCTAGGATGAGTAAGAGTGATTTGAGGTGAAAGGTTGTGTTTATTGCATTATCTTTGTATTATTTTCCTCTTATCATTTTTTTGTTCTTCATTCTAGCATGCATAACATATCATTCACCCATTTCATCCATCCTTCATCTTTCATCCATTTCCTCAACCTACTCCATTTAATCCATTTCAAGAGCATACCCATGTTCTTCAAACTCGTGTATCCTCTCAAGGGGGCATCATTCCTCTATCATCCCTTTAATCGACTAGGGCATAATTTATTTCTTTCAACTAGGTCATAATTTATTTCTTTGACATAATGCCACTTATGTTAAAGTCATTGCATCGTATCAAAGCGGGGAAAAATGTAGACACCTAAAAATGACCATGTCAAGTTATGATACTACTAACATCGCCTAGACATCCACCTTGTGACACTTTCATCCTAGGACCCTTCCATGTTCCCTTCCATTAGCCAATTAATTAAATAAATTCTAGGTGATATTAGTAGTGTCGTTTATAATTTATTTAATTAATTAGCTAATTGAAGGTAACATGGAAGGGTCCTCAGATGAAAGTGTCACAAGGTGGATGTCTAGGTGATGTTAGTAGTGTTGTAACTTGACATGGTCATTTTTAGGTGTCTACATTGACCAAAAGGAGCCTTCTTCACCACAATATTTGCTTGAGGTGCCCCATGGGGTGTATTGGAGTGAGAATTTTCCCTCTTTCTACTGTGACTAATGGTATTGCTATTGCAAGAAAGAAGCATTCAATTGTGAGATGATTGAGAGAATTTTGTAAGGGAAACAAATCTATTGGGGAGGGATTGGATAGGACAACCCCTCTTTTATGTCTCATATTTTACCCTCTAGGTTGTCCTCTAATAAGGAAAATAGGAAGAAAATTTAGGTTAAGAAGCTTTCTATAAGTCCTTTACGCAATTTAGTCAAAATGAAACAAGGTTGATGGTGCCTAAGGAGAAGGTCATTGTTATGTCTCAAAGCTGCTTGAACCATTTTGGCTTCAAATTACCTTGAGCTATTGGATCTAGTATTATTTTTGGGTGGTTTTTCCTATTTTGTTTTCCCTTGACACTAGTGGTGACATGCTAGATTGTTGTTATAATGCTATCTTTTTGCTTTGTGCTCTTTTCTTTTATTTCATGATGTTGCTTGAATGTCTATGATCTCTTTTAGCCATTGTAAAATTCTACTACAATAATTAAATAAGTTCCTAACCATAATTTACTAGCTATAAAAATCTTAAATGAAATAAAAGTCAAAGATAAAAGCATGGAAAAATGTCTTAAACTATATTTTAATCTTCTATATTAATATATATTTGTCACGAGGACAAATTATAATTTATTAAATTTCTACCATTGTATATTATCTATACCTAAACATACAACCACTTCATTATTGTCAGAAGATACTTCATAAAATTTAGAGTTTCAAGAAGTAGTAAAACATTAAGAAAAATTTAAAGGTATTAAGTATTTCCAAACTATAGACCCTCTATCTTAGATAAGACATCAAAGCTAGCTATTTATGTTGCATGATAATATTGACTAGAAGGTGAGCCAAGAGGAAGAAGGGCTAGCATGACAAGACTTTTTTCTCATTCATCAATTGACAACCATCCTATATTAAAGATTAAAGAAATCTTTACAAATCAGAATGTTGGAGTGCAAGAAGATGTGTATAGGAATTTCGAGCAGCCTTAGAAATGAAGTAGGTAGAATGTGAAATAGACCAACCTTTGCTTTTCAACATCCCTTGTTGAAAGTCCTTCAAAAAACGTTTGAGGAATGCATCTATTTTTTCCTCTATCAAATCATTAAGGTTGTCCAACTATTGCCTTGAAGTCTCACTAGGAATGTACTATAACAAATGTCAAATAAATAAAAATAAATAAATAAGTGAATGATTTAAGAGGGATTGCATATACTATTTATTGACTAAATTCAAGATAAATGTACTATTAAGTTTTTACAGTGTTTTATTAAAGAAAAACAATAATATGCATTCATTTAGTATCATATTTCCTTACAAAATACTTGTATGATTTTTATCCTTAAAACTATTTTGATTTTTATTATATCAACAATTAAATAAAATATAGATTAAGAAAATAACGTGTTATTTGTTGTGTGAACTTTAGAACATCCAAAACTTTAAATAACAAACATCTTATGAACCATTTACCTTTAAACTTTAAACACCATTTTTTAATTTAGAGTTTATTGACTTACCTCTAAGACCCCAACACAAGAATATACATTTACAATTTGACCACCACCTTTACTAGCAAGTTTTAAAAGAGGAAGAAGAGCTTTCACCATTCTTTTGGTGCCATAGTAGTTAATATCAATGCACTCTTTTGCTATTTCATAAGATTTAGATATACCTTCTACAATGCTTCCAAGAGAATTATTTTTTAGACAAGATTAAAAAGTTAGTAAGATGATCTCAAATGAATGAAATCTTGAATAATTAAGGTCAGCTAAAGGACTTACAAATATATTCCAATATATATTTCAATATACTTCTCTTTCAATTGTCATCACAATCCACCATTTTCAAGATTGGCTACTATTGATTAGTGAGCAATTGTTGTCATCACATTAAAGTAACACAAAACTATGCAACTTTGGGATTATTATGTTTATGGTGTTGTATTGATTTGGAAATCCACATTCCATTATTTACAAGATTGGCTTCTAACTTCTATGAGTTACAGAGTAATTATTTTAAAAAAGGGTGTGTTGAGATTCAAAATATTGTGATGGGGTAACATTAGGTATGTTCACACAGGTGTGACCATTTCAAAATATTTGTCTTTTATTTATAATTCACATTCCACTATTTTCAAAATTTGATAGATTAGTCTCTGCACTATAATTGTAGTGCCCCTCATCTCATCGTCCATCAGATTGATGTTTGCTTAAACTTTATAGTGTCCTAGACCGTAGAAGATGGATCTCTTGCTATCTTGTTACTTCATTGTGAACTTAATTGTTAAGATAACAGATGTTGATGTTGGATTATGCCATTTTATGCTTTACAATTTGATAAATGAACTGATGTTTTAGATGCTTTGATGTTATTCATTATATGGATTGGAAGTTAGTTGATCATTTTATGTCGTAGATTAGTAATCTGATACTCTGTTCCATATAGTTGATTGTTATTTATAAATGTGAATGGAACAGTGTTGTATTACTCGTTCTCGAGTACCCTACCCCACTGCGATTTCCATTCATGGTAGGACTGCTTGTGATGTATATGTATATCTTGTTATGGTTAACTGTGTGTTGCTGCAGGATGCAGGTATTAGGCATCGACTCCACCTGATTACAGGTCTGAGCGTGCCTTCGCCAATGGATTAGTTGGTTGGAGTTAACGTGAGGTCCCTAGTCAGTGTTCCTTCATCGTCAGTTTACCCTTGTGGTTAGTGGTGGTTATTTGCCCATGTCTTACGGTCAGGTAATGCCGTATCTTGGAGTCTAATGAGTTCTGCAGGTGTCTAAGTATGTGTGGTAATATTGTGCTTTAATTAGAATTATTCTACGGAAGAGTATAAGTGTTGTTAAATGGGCATAATGCCGTTAGTTGTCGATTTTAGCTATAAATAAATTACTATTTTAATAGAAGTGTTGTTGATAAATAAAGTTGTAAGAAGTTTGTATTATTCAATATAATATTAATTATAATAAATATTTAAATAAATAAATAGATGTAATCATGTTGTAAATTGTGATTTACAACTTGATTAATAAGATAAATTAAAGTATAGTACAAAATTATAATTGTCGATATAGTACTATTCTATTTATAACAATATTTTGGGGTCGGCTATAAAGAAAAATAATAATAAAATAAACTATTTAATAATTGGGATCTTTAAATTAAATAAAAATACATATTCTTTAAAGGAGTTTTGCACGGGATCGCGTGCCAAGCCCTTGGTAGAGGAGAGAGGCTGAGTTATAAAAGAGTGGGAGGGGCTTCAAGGAGATCATCACAGGTGAAAGGAAAGAAGCAGCTTGGAACTGCAACGATTGAAGCAAGTTCGTCGAGTGGATTGCGAAACTAGGTTCCGTCGAATGCCTTATCTCTGAACTTCATTTCGAATCTACAAATGTGGTTATAGTTTATTCGATTCTAAATAGTTCTGTAGACTGTCCTCTCTGTGTGTAATCGGCGTCTTCTATTAGGGTTTAAATACTTTGTTTTTGTTCAAGGATTCCGTAAGTCAATTGTTTTCCATCCACTGCTTTGGCCGAATCATTTTTCCTACAATCATTCATTTTGATGGTTTACTTTTTATCATTGAGGATGTTTTTCAGTAATACCTTATGTATGCGCTCTCAGACCGGCGTTAAATAGGTAGGGTTTGAAGTTGTAAGACGACATTTCCGTAAGATCTCTCAGCCAGATTTCTTGCGTAGTTTCAGTTATGAATTGCCTTTTTGCCATTTCCTTACCCTCTCATCTGTTAGACTATTCTGGCAACAAACGATTTAGCGCTGTAACTTATAACGATTTGAGCAATTGGTTTGGAAATCAGTAGCAATTCTTAGATCTGTTTTACCTCTGCTCCATTTGCGAAATTCTATGGCTGTGAGCCTAGCTATACCAGGAGTCGTTTTAAGTTTCTCTGCCTTTCATCATCTTCCAGGCCATTTATATCTGCAAGCTAGGGCGTCGTTGGTAGAGCGCTGCTTTGTCTTATGGTCCTGTGAATTGGTGAAAACTTATGAAGCCTTTTCATTTCGTTTTACCTCCAGTTTGGTGTATCGATATCCCATGTATATTGCTTTTGGTATTATTCCTTCATGGACCAATGGTATTAGATAGACCGCTGCATTTTTACCATTCGTTTGAATGGAAAATTCTAATTCCTCTGCTTAAACTGTTAACCTAGCTTTACCCGATGTCCGTTGCCTTGCTCTCATTTGTTGTGTATGGGAGATCCTCTCATTTGTTGTGTATGGGAGATCCGAAGCCTTGAAATATTGTCGTGCGTTGGCATTATTCAGTTGGGGACCGATCATCATTGGTAGATCGCTGCTTTTGTCTGATGGTCCTTTGTTTTGGTGAAAATTTCTGAAGCCTTTTTAGTTCGTTTTCCCTCGAGTGTGGTGTGACGAATCCCATGTATACTATTTTTGTGTGTTGGTATTATTTCTTTTGCAGGATTTTTGCGCACACTATTGTCTGTCCTTCCGCCTGATTTTGGAAAAAGGTGGCACAAGCTTGTTTATGAAAAGGATCAGGATAATGTTAGCAATGGGGATGAATCAGGTGCGGGGACGATTATTTATGACTCTCATGATTGTCATTGCAAAGATTGTTCCGCCCAGTAGTGATGTGAGTGGTGGGAAAGGTAAAAAGGGACGACATCACCTGCGAGCGAGTGATATTCTGTCATCCATGTGGCAAGTTGTTGTTGCTTCGGAGGATCGCCGTTTCTTTGAGCACTGCGGCATTGATCCAAAAGGACTTGCAAGGGCTGCCATGTCCATGTCTGCTGGCGGTGGGGAAAGCACCATTACATAGCAGGTATGGGCATTCTTTTCATCCATTGTTTGGATATCTATCTACATTCGTTCATTGTTTCCCAGCTGAATGAGTTGTGCGCACACCTGCCAGAGGGAGGACGGCCTACAGATGGTTGGTATACCGTTTTTGTGTGTTAGGCATTATTCCTTTTGTGGGCCGATAATATAGGGTACCCACTGCCTGGTTACCATTCGTCAAATGAAAGTTCTGAAGCCCTTGCTTAAGCCATTTACCCAGTATTATACTTTACTTTCGTTGGTTAGTCTATTCCATAATTGGAGTGATCAAAATTCTTTCTTTACTGATTATTGAAGGTTCTGCTTGTTAGATACCAATTCTGCTTTCGTCCTTTGTATTTACTAGCCGTCTGGGCTTGGTGCATAGTTGCCAGGGGTAGAGAGGTCTGCAAGCTGTTAGTTGTCATTTTTAAGTCGTGAGAATGGAGTATTAATCGCTTGGTCAACATAAACCCTAAGCTGTTCCCCTTTACAGAAGAATATATTAGAAGTATATTTGGCGCTTGTCTATATCTTTTTCCACTACCAATCGATGGTCGTCATGCCCAGGGAAGCCGCAGACTTGACTATCAGTTGGAGTTCTTTCAAAAAGGTTTGCAGGAGGGTTGTTATGGATTAGTGCAGATACAATGCATAGGATAGCATGCAGACAGCCACTGTCTGATGGTGTTCTGAGTTATGAGCTGGATGCGTAGTAAGGAATCTTAATGCTTATCTTTCTCAAACCATGAGCTGTAGAGAGATTGCTTCTGACAAGTACAGAATACCAGTGTTCAAATTCCCGTAGACAGTCGACTAGCGCATTACAATTGGCTCTATGTACCCTTGTTCTGTAGCAATGTGTTTAGTGAACAAAGATCTATCGAAAACATTGCAGTAACATAGCGTTTCTTCTAGATTGAGTCCAGTAGAACGGGGTTGTAGCATTCTGTATCGTGTCAAGAGCAGTAAGGAGATCAACTCAATAAAAACAGCGATTTTGGTTAGCTTTCTGAGATACTAGTTGCTAGTAAAGACATGTAACCTTCTGTCCGTTCATTAAAAGTTGAAATGTTAATCTTACCGTTATGTTGGAAATCTGCACAACAGTAGAAAGAATCATGTTGGTTTGGAAATTGTTAGAAGCCAACTCCAGTTTGTCTTTTCCAGATTGTCACCGTCCTTTGTGATCATTACTTTCGTTAGAAAATGAGCAAAAGATACCGTCAACGCAGTAAGTTTGCAAGTTTAGTAATCATAGCCGGAAGCCGTCTGACCGAATGAATATCAGTGGTAAAACAGTCAATAGCAATTTTACATCTCAGTAGTAAGTTATCCCAAGCTGTTCGCATAGGGCGCATTTACGGTCATTCTCTTGAGAAATTAAATCACTATGGATAAGATCAGTATCGGAGATAACTTCAAATCATCATAAAAGAATTCTTTTGGATTTCGTGTTTGAATTCGCCTCGTGTGATTGTCGTTTAGCCATGAGACATCTCTCTTAGCGTTATTATCCTTAATAGAATAAGCTAATCAGATAAGATTGAAGGAAAGTATATAAGATCGTATCTGGAATTAAGTGGTTCTTTCATCAATTTTTGTAATGATTTAGTTAATCAATTTACTGATCTTTTGAAGCAAAATAAGGATTAGTTAGAAATTTAGTTGCAAGTGTTATAATATAATGTTGATTTTATTTCAGAAATTGTTTGCATTAAAACTGAGAATGAATTGTAGTATTTCATCTCTTGAATTTTGAATTGAATTGATTGAGTGTTGTAATGAGTCGTATTGAGGTTGTTCAAACTTGTATTCCAGAGGCTTAGTTGTCGTTGTTATGTTTTCGCAACTTGTGTATTGTTGTGTTGTAATTACGATGTAATAGCGTTTATGTGTATCAAACAAAGTATGAAGTATAATGAGGTTCTGTCAAGGTTGAATGTTGTGTCTTGTAAAGTAATAATCTCAGGATGAGATATCAAACCTCATGTGATCTTATTGTACCATTTTGTCGTAAGGAGAGACCTGAAATCTGTAAAAGAATAAAGTTATGTAATGTTAAAAGTATTGGATAACAACTGATGTTATGATTCTATTTTGATGCAAGAGGGTTTATGCCTTGCAGTGTTCATTTACGTGTATTGTTATATGTCTTGCATGATGTTTTAAGGTTTACTAGGTGTTAGGAAGGAGAGTGGCTTTCAACGTGGGGCCGGCGCCAAAGTGGCAGTCAGGATAACCCGTTGGAAGTAGATTAATCAAGTGATAACCTAAAAATGAATTAGGGGGTTAAGGGTAGATTTCACATTAATAAGATTAATGGATTCCTCTCCCATGGCCTGTAGTGCTTGTTTAGACTAAGGATGGGTAGAGAAGGCCTGGTCGGCATGATTGACTTCCTTGTCCTCATGAAAGGAAGGTCGATTCCGCATGTGTCACCCTATGGGGCCGGCGCCTAGTGAGAGGCTGTCAGGATAACCATAGATGGGGGCCGGCGCCTAGTGAGAGGCTGTCAGGATAACCCATGTTAGGACCATGCGATGACACTCTCCCTACTACAACCTAGCATTCCTTGTTCGATTTCTCCTCATTTGTTTTGTGTCGCCTCTGGAAGTGAAAGTTAAGTTAAGTTATGTTGTGTTGTATTATTATTGCCATGTGTTGTATTGGCGTTGGTCGTCCTTTGTTCTTGTTTGTCCTTCGTCTACCTGACTGTCAGTGTTTGGGACCTCATGTTAACTCCTAGCTCGGGGGGTGGACCTTTGGGTTCCACATGGTCGGGTGGAAGAGCTATTTATCCATTGGTTACTCTTGACAAGATCATATGCAGAACAGGATTTGTTCCAGTTGTACTTGTTCCAATGGTGATGATGAAAGTGCATAACCTTGTACCAGATTTGTGTAACAGAACATTTATTGTGTATGTAATTTTGATGTAGTCTACAAATGGTGATATCATGATGTACTCATGTGTAAGGAAAGCATATCTGTTGTGTACTTAATTATGTAGATGGTATTACATTATTTGTCGACATGCAATGAATTTGAATCAGTTGTTCAATTATGCATTGGATTGGATCAGTTGTTGATGTATGTTAAATTATGTTAGTTGATTTGTTAAGTGATGCAGCCTTGGACCCTTAGAGAATATGTTGTAGTTAGTTATGTTAACAGTATTTGTTATCATAAACATTTAAAAAAAAAATTTGTTCCTATTTCATGTAGCATAAATATGTATTTCTGTGAGGTGTTCAAGGCGGGCGTTACATCTGGTATCAGAGCCAAGTTTAAACACTGGGTACTTTGGGTGTGTATAGTCCCATTATGTTGTCCTAGTTGCTTAAACTCTGTAGATTTTCTTCTTCCTTTGTCATCCTTGCCTAACAGCGTGAGGGTGTCCCTTGGCAGTGTGTACATAGGTAGATGCCTAGAGGTTAAGGTAGAGGTAGTTGGCATGTAGAGATCCATTCCCCTGCATATGATATCTGCCATACGGTCAAAGAAATGCATGAGTCAAGGTTGTCAGTTGTTTGCCATGAGGGTGAACAATTTGGAATTAGGGGGAGAGTCGAGAGGTGTCTCTCGACGACCATCCTATTCCTAAGGAGCTTTTGGTTGTAGTTAGAGAAGTTGTCAGGTAGAGGACTAGATGCTTGTACCTCCTCGTGTGAAGTATGCATTCTGGGATGTTCTTAGTGCTTATGTAGAGTCCTTATTGTATGGAATAAAAAGTTGAGGATAACCTGACATTGTTCCCTCCTTCCTCGTTTGGTGGCTAGTATCTAGTCACGCAGTGTTGTACAGTGCAATTTCAAAGATTGTGTATTTTCCTTATAATTATTGATGATTTTCTATTAATTGAAAAGGCCGACATTTTGTTTATATTTGATTGTGATGGTTTAGCCACACCTTGTGATCTTCGTTTGTGTGTAACCCTTGTGGTTACATTTGGTTTAGTGTTGAACTGCGCGCATTTCTTGTTTTGTTGATGAAATCTAATCTTTATTTTATATTTGTATCTGACTTTGGTGGCTAAACTAGTTTTTCCTTATTGTTTTCGACGTCGGCCGTGTGTCATATTGTGATTTCTCTCCAAGGATGTATGAGGCAGACTTGGTGAGCGTATACGAGGAAGTAGATACAGGGAACCTTGAGGATGGGGATATCCGAGGCTAGGACTATTTCTTGGAGGCTAATTAACTCTTGCTGTAGGAGTTAGGTCATTGTTGTCTTGTTTGGATGGGCTAACCATGTGTGTGTGCCCTAGCACCATCAAGTCTCTGAGTGTGTGGTATGGATTGTGTGGGATAGATGTTGGCTTTTGGCTTATAGATTTTGTGACATGCCTTAGTAGGTCAGTTACCAGTGTCCAGATGGATCCTTGTGCAGCCTTGAGATGTGATTCATGGTAATTTGAATTCGTTTAGGTGTGTTAAATCATGTATATAGTGCTTATAAAATGATAAATTTTGGTACCATGCTGCTAAAGGTGTAAAGTCAGTATATCAAGACTTTTCTGTTAATAGATCTTATGCACAGTGTGTGCTTCCATGTTTGCATAGTGTTGTGAAAACTGCCCAAACTCAATACATTTCACCCATATTTGTTCGCAGGCTTCCAGGAGTAAGCCTGATCCTAGGGGGGGAGGATGTAGTGCCCCTCGTCTCATCGTCCATCAGATTGATGTTTGCTTAAACTTTATAGTGTCCTAGACCGTAGAAGATGGATCTCTTGCTATCTTGTTACTTCATTGTGAACTTAATTGTTAAGATAACAGATGTTGATGTTGGATTATGCCATTTTATGCTTTACAATTTGATAAATGAACTGATGTTTTAGATGCTTTGATGTTATTCATTATATGGATTGGAAGTTAGTTGATCATTTTATGTCGTAGATTAGTAATCTGATACTCTGTTCCATATAGTTGATTGTTATTTATAAATGTGAATGGAACAGTGTTGTATTACTCGTTCTCGAGTACCCTACCCCACTGCGATTTCCATTCATGGTAGGACTGCTTGTGATGTATATGTATATCTTGTTATGGTTAACTGTGCGTTGCTGCAGGATGCAGGTATTAGGCATCGACTCCACCTGATTACAGGTCTGAGCGTGCCTTCGACAATGGATTAGTTGGTTGGAGTTAACGTGAGGTCCCTAGTCAGTGTTCCTTCATCGTCAGTTTACCCTTGTGGTTAGTGGTGGTTATTTGCCCATGTCTTACGGTCAGGTAATGCCGTATCTTGGAGTCTAATGAGTTCTGCAGGTGTCTAAGTATGTGTGGCAATGTTGTGCTTTAATTAGAATTATTCTACGGAAGAGTATAAGTGTTGTTAAATGGGCATAATGCCGTTAGTTGTCGATTTTAGCTATAAATAAATTACTATTTTAATAGAAGTGTTGTTGATAAATAAAGTTGTAAGAAGTTTGTATTATTCAATATAATATTAATTATAATAAATATTTAAATAAATAAATAGATGTAATCATGTTGTAAATTGTGATTTACAACTTGATTAATAAGATAAATTAAAGTATAGTACAAAATTATAATTGTCGATATAGTACTATTCTATTTATAACAATATTTTGGGGTCGGCTATAAAGAAAAATAATAATAAAATAAACTATTTAATAATTGGGATCTTTAAATTAAATAAAAATACATATTCTTTAAAGGAGTTTTGCACGGGATCGCGTGCCAAGCCCTTGGTAGAGGAGAGAGGCTGAGTTATAAAAGAGCGGGAGGGGCTTCAAGGAGATCATCACAGGTGAAAGGAAAGAAGCAGCTTGGAACTGCAACGATTGAAGCAAGTTCGTCGAGTGGATTGCGAAACTAGGTTCCGTCGAATGCCTTATCTCTGAACTTCATTTCGAATCTGCAAATGTGGTTATAGTTTATTCGATTCTAAATAGTTCTGTAGACTGTCCTCTCTGTGTGTAATCGGCGTCTTCTATTAGGGTTTAAATACTTTATTTTTGTTCAAGGATTCCGTAAGTTAATTGTTTTCCATCCACTGCTTTGGCCGAATCATTTTTCCTGCAATCATTCATTTTGATGGTTTACTTTTTATCATTGAGGATGTTTTTCAGTAATACCTTATGTATGCGCTCTCAGACCGGCGTTAAATAGGTAGGGTTTGAAGTTGTAAGACGACATTTCTGTAAGATCTCTCAGCCAGATTTCTTGCGTAGTTTCAGTTATGAATTGCCTTTTTGCCATTTCCTTACCCTCTCATCTGTTAGACTATTCTAGCAACAAACGATTCAGCGCTGTAACTTATAACGATTTGAGCAATTGGTTTGGAAATCAGTAGCAATTCTTAGATCTGTTTTACCTCTGCTCCATTTGCGAAATTCTATGGCTGTGAGCCTAGCTATACCAGGAGTCGTTTTAAGTTTCTCTGCCTTTCATCATCTTCCAGGCCATTTATATCTGCAAGCTAGGGCGTCGTTGGTAGAGCGCTGCTTTGTCTTATGGTCCTGCGAATTGGTGAAAACTTATGAAGCCTTTTCATTTCGTTTTACCTCCAGTTTGGTGTATCGATATCCCATGTATATTGCTTTTGGTATTATTCCTTCATGGACCAATGGTATTAGATAGACCGCTGCATTTTTACCATTCGTTTGAATGGAAAATTCTAATTCCTCTGCTTAAACTGTTAACCTAGCTTTACCCGATGTCCGTTGCCTTGCTCTCATTTGTTGTGTATGGGAGATCCTCTCATTTGTTGTGTATGGGAGATCCGAAGCCTTGAAATATTGTCGTGCGTTGGCATTATTCAGTTGGGGACCGATCATCATTGGTAGATCGCTGCTTTTGTCTGATGGTCCTTTGTTTTGGTGAAAATTTCTGAAGCCTTTTTAGTTTGTTTTCCCTCGAGTGTGGTGTGACGAATCCCATGTATACTATTTTTGTGTGTTGGTATTATTTCTTTTGCAGGATTTTTGCGCACACTATTGTCTGTCCTTCCGCCTGATTTTGGAAAAAGGTGGCACAAGCTTGTTTATGAAAAGGATCAGGATAATGTTAGCAATGGGGATGAATCGGGTGCGGGGACGATTATTTATGACTCTCATGATTGTCATTGCAAAGATTGTTCCGCCCAGTAGTGATGTGAGTGGTGGGAAAGGTAAAAAGGGACGACATCACCTGCGAGCGAGTGATATTCTGTCATCCATGTGGCAAGTTGTTGTTGCTTCGGAGGATTGCCGTTTCTTTGAGCACTGCGGCATTGATCCAAAAGGACTTGCAAGGGCTGCCATGTCCATGTCTGCTGGCGGTGGGGAAAGCACCATTACATAGCAGGTATGGGCATTCTTTTCATCCATTGTTTGGATATCTATCTGCATTCGTTCATTGTTTCCCAGCTGAATGAGTTGTGCGCACACCTGCCAGAGGGAGGACGGCCTACAGATGGTTGGTATACCGTTTTTGTGTGTTAGGCATTATTCCTTTTGTGGGCCGATAATATAGGGTAGCCGTTGCCTGGTTACCATTCGTCAAATGAAAGTTCTGAAGCCCTTGCTTAAGCCATTTACCCAGTATTATACTTTACTTTCGTTGGTTAGTCTATTCCATAATTGGAGTGATCGAAATTCTTTCTTTACTGATTATTGAAGGTTCTGCTTGTTAGATACCAATTCTGCTTTCGTCATTTGTATTTACTAGCTGTCTGGGCTTGGTGCATAGTTGCCAGGGGTAGAGAGGTCTGCAAGCTGTTAGTTGTCATTTTTAAGTCGTGAGAATGGAGTATTAATCGCTTGGTCAACATAAACCCTAAGCTGTTCCCCTTTACAGAAGAATATATTAGAAGTATATTTGGCGCTTGTCTATATCTTTTTCCACTACCAATCGATGGTCGTCATGCCCAGGGAAGCCGCAGACTTGACTATCAGTTGGAGTTCTTTCAAAAAGGTTTGCAGGAGGGTTGTTATGGATTAGTGCGGATACAATGCATAGGATAGCATGCAGACAGCCACTGTCTGATGGTGTTCTGAGTTATGAGCTGGATGCGTAGTAAGGAATCTTAATGCTTATCTTTCTCAAACCATGAGCTGTAGAGAGATTGCTTCTGACAAGTACAGAATACCAGTGTTCAAATTCCCGTAGACAGTCGAATGGCGCATTACAATTGGCTCTATGTACCCTTGTTCTATAGCAATGTGTTTAGTGAACAAAGATCTATCGAAAACATTGCAGTAACATAGCGTTTCTTCTAGATTGAGTCCAGTAGAACGGGGTTGTAGCATTCTGTATCGTGTCCAGAGCAGTAAGGAGATCAACTCAATAAAAACAGCGATTTTGGTTAGCTTTCTGAGATACTAGTTGCTAGTAAAGACATGTAACCTTCTGTCCGTTCATTAAAAGTTGAAATGTTAATCTTACCGTTATGTTGGAAATCTGCACAACAGTAGAAAGAATCATGTTGGTTTGGAAATTGTTAGAAGCCAACTCCAGTTTGTCTTTTCCAGATTGTCACCGTCCTTTGTGATCATTACTTTCGTTAGAAAATGAGCAAAAGATACCATCAACGCAGTAAGTTTGCAAGTTTAGTAATCATAGCCGGAAGCCGTCTGACCGAATGAATATCAGTGGTAAAACAGTCAATAGCAATTTTACATCTCAGTAGTAAGTTATCCCAAGCTGTTCGCATAGGGCGCATTTACGATCATTCTCTTGAGAAATTAAATCACTATGGATAAGATCAGTATCGGAGATAACTTCAAATCATCATAAAAGAATTCTTTTGGATTTCGTGTTTGAATTCGCCTCGTGTGATTGTCGTTTAGCCATGAGACATCTCTCTTAGCGTTATTATCCTTAATAGAATAAGCTAATCAGATAAGATTGAAGGAAAGTATATAAGATCGTATCTGGAATTAAGTGGTTCTTTCATCAATTTTTGTAATGATTTAGTTAATCAATTTACTGATCTTTTGAAGCAAAATAAGGATTAGTTAGAAATTTAGTTGCAAGTGTTATAATATAATGTTGATTTTATTTCAGAAATTGTTTGCATTAAAACTGAGAATGAATTGTAGTATTTCATCTCTTGAATTTTGAATTGAATTGATTGAGTGTTGTAATGAGTCGTATTAAGGTTGTTCAAACTTGTATTCCAGAGGCTTAGTTGTCGTTGTTATGTTTTCGCAACTTGTGTATTGTTGTGTTGTAATTACGATGTAATAGCGTTTATGTGTATCAAACAAAGTATGAAGTATAATGAGGTTCTGTCAAGGTTGAATGTTGTGTCTTGTAAAGTAATAATCTCAGGATGAGATATCAAACCTCATGTGATCTTATTGTACCGTTTTGTCGTAAGGAGAGACCTGAAATCTGTAAAAGAATAAAGTTATGTAATGTTAAAAGTATTGGATAACAACTGATGTTATGATTCTATTTTGATGCAAGAGGGTTTATGCCTTGCAGTGTTCATTTACGTGTATTGTTATATGTCTTGCATGATGTTTTAAGGTTTACTAGGTGTTAGGAAGGAGAGTGGCTTTCAACGTGGGGCCGGCGCCAAAGTGGCAGTCAGGATAACCCGTTGGAAGTAGATTAATCAAGTGATAACCTAAAAATGAATTAGGGGGTTAAGGGTAGATTTCACATTAATAAGATTAATGGATTCCTCTCCCATGGCCTGTAGTGCTTGTTTAGACTAAGGATGGGTAGAGAAGGCCTGGTCGGCATGATTGACTTCCTTGTCCTCATGAAAGGAAGGTCGATTCCGCATGTGTCACCCTATGGGGCCGGCGCCTAGTGAGAGGCTGTCAGGATAACCATAGATGGGGGCCGGCGCCTAGTGAGAGGCTGTCAGGATAACCCATGTTAGGACCATGCGATGACACTCTCCCTACTACAACCTAGCATTCCTTGTTCGGTTTCTCCTCATTTGTTTTGTGTCGCCTCTGGAAGTGAAAGTTAAGTTAAGTTATGTTGTGTTGTATTATTATTGCCATGTGTTGTATTGGCGTTGGTCATCCTTTGTTCTTGTTTGTCCTTCGTCTACCTGACTGTCAGTGTTTGGGACCTCATGTTAACTCCTAGCTCGGGGGGTGGACCTTTGGGTTCCACATGGTCGGGTGGAAGAGCTATTTATCCATTGGTTACTCTTGACAAGATCATATGCAGAACAGGATTTGTTCCAGTTGTACTTGTTCCAATGGTGATGATGAAAGTGCATAACCTTGTACCAGATTTGTGTAACAGAACATTTATTGTGTATGTAATTTTGATGTAGTCTACAAATGGTGATATCATGATGTACTCATGTGTAAGGAAAGCATATCTGTTGTGTACTTAATTATGTAGATGGTATTACATTATTTGTCGACATGCAATGAATTTGAATCAGTTGTTCAATTATGCATTGGATTGGATCAGTTGTTGATGTATGTTAAATTATGTTAGTTGATTTGTTAAGTGATGCAGCCTTGGACCCTTAGAGAATATGTTGTAGTTAGTTATGTTAACAGTATTTGTTATCATAAACATTTAAAAAAAATTTGTTCCTATTTCATGTAGCATAAATATGTATTTCTGTGAGGTGTTCAAGGCGGGCGTTACAATAATTGTCCTCACTTTCACTCACTGTCACTTTTCTGAAGCAACCATTGATATACACATATATAAATTAGCTACCTTGTTTAAATGCACCCATCACACATGGCCTAAAGTTGCTTTTTAATATGGTCTTTGTCATATTAATAATATGAAGATAAAAATTCAAGATTGTGAACTTAACAAATGGTAAAAGAAATATAAGTTCTTTTTTGAGTTTTTTGGTTTGGTTTTTCCTTTTTCTTTTTTTTTAAAAATTTATTTATGTTTATTATTAAGTAATTATACAATTAATGTAGATAAAATAGTTGAGTTAGAAATTTAGTACATTTAAAAGATGTAATGAAATAAATGTTAAACTAAAAGGATAGATAGAGGTATTTATCACTAGATATGATGAAGAATGTTTTGTGTTAGATAAACTTCTATGGTTTGTTCAAGTGATCAATAATCAAACATGCATCGATCACATTTCGATAAATTATAAAATCATATGTTTTTATTATAGTTCAATCTCACATTTGTAGTCTTAATCCCCATATTTAAAGTCTAAAACTTTTTGTGCACATTGGAACTTGGACTTGTAGCTTTGAACCTGATCTCTGGTTTCTTAAAAAATGAGTTCATATTTAATAATCTAGAACATGATAGTGTCATTTGATTAATTCAACAATTTGTAATAATTTTATAGGCACACCAAGTAGATTGCAAACACCTAGATATGTCTGTATGAATAATATGTTGATGCTATGCTATTCTATGTGCTTTTTGTAATGATCATGCATGCTAGATCATGATTCTTATCTCCTGAAATGAACTAAGGCTTCATTTTTTTATACAACACCTTAGTATGCAAATTTAAATATTTGACACTTGAGCCAATAGGAAACAACTAGTTGGAGGAAAGTTGGTTTGGGCCTATGATTAATTTTAGATTTAGGAAAAGGGAGTTAACCTTGCAAGTGTTTTTTTGAACCAATACTAAAAACAATAGATTTGGGGGTTGGGTCTAGACTAGCAAGGGACAAGAACTCAAAATGATATTAAGCACAATCTAGATGCCAACTCTTGCACATAAATATGTCAATTCAACACTAGACTATTATAATAGCAACAAAGAGTCATGTGAGTCCAAAATGAATGGTGAAAAGTTCTATGGATGCACTTTTCCCCCTTACATTTTGTCCCCATGTTGTCTTGCATGTGATCTACTATGAATCATGCATGTCAAATTAAACAAGTAGTTAACATCAAATTAAATGTCAAACATATATATAAAGGATATAGATTAGGAAAATATCCATAGTACTCCTTGTAATGATAACTCTATCTTCAAACCTACAAGCACAAATTCCATCAGTAGCATTTCATAAATATGTGAAATAAGCATAAACAACTACTTAACAATGTTAACAAACAATGTGTAAATGTAAAAATGTGGGTGTAGGATCACAAGTGAATCATTTTACCTCAAATAAAGATAAAGTGTAGGGATGTGAAGAGCTATCATAACGAAAGGAATGATGTAGGGTTGTGAAGAAATCACCATATCCAAAAGAATAATGCAAGGTTGTCAAGGAGACATTACAACCAAAAGTGATCAATGTAGGGCTATGAAGGAGGTATCATAACCAAAAGTGTAGAGCTATAAAGGAGACATCGTGACCAAGAGTGAGCAATGTAGGTCTATGAAGGAGTTATTATAACCACCAAAGAATATTTGTGATAGTATATACCGCTCTAATTGGTTTTATGCATGTGATACAAGGAATTAAAGGAGAGAAGAACAAGTAATATGTAAAATCTATGATCATGTAATTTCAATCAAATCATGTGAAAGTGTCATAGGTATCATCATGTGACAAGTAATAGATAAGATAGCAAGATATAATCATGAAAGTACATGCAAGAAGAGACATTTGAACATTATTTTTTATTAATAGACATTTGAATATAGTTTTTATTTATAATTAAATGTGTATTTGTTTATGTTTACATATTGTGTAAACCTATAAATCATTTAACTCTTAAGAACTTTTATCCTTAAACTATACACACACGTGCACACACACATACACATACATACATACATACATATGTATATGTGTGTGTGTCTATACATACACACATACATATGTACACATATATATACATATACATATATATACATGTGTGTACATATATACATATGTACATTGATATTTATATATTATATATTATATATTATATATACATACATGTGTGTGTGTGTGGGCGGGGGGAGGCGGGGAGGGAATATATAGATATATTTGTATATGCATTTAACTTTTTTATTTGCCTTCCTCAACTTATGTTCATGCTTTTTCATAACTATCAATAGATAAATGTATGATTATTCATATTATAAATTTATAAAAAATTTATTGATTAATTTTTTGACATATATTTCATTTTTTAAATAAATATGTGTATGAGTTTACGTTTATTTTATACTTAGAATCCCTTATTTCCCAAAACATATTTTTTTCAATAGGTGTGTCTTGTATAAAAATTCCTTATGCATTTTTTGTTATATTTTCTTTTCCTGCATACATATATAAATATCAATATAAATTTGTGTGAATTTTCTTATACACAATTGTATAAATATGTGTGTTTATGTTCATATAGTATATTTGCCATTATTTTAGGCCTAGACAAAGTTCAGTCATCTTTTCTAATCCCCTAATTTATTAATTTTTGATGTGAGGTTAATTATAATTTAGACAATTTTATTCCATAATGCATAACTTTTTTTGTATATATCCAAATTAACTTTTTTTTGTTAAAACAAGGACATCAATACATATGCATAGATATTTTTTAGAATTTTTTCTCTATTTTTATATCTTTCCATGTGTGTGGAATAGAGACCTTGATGTTTGATGAAAAACCTTCATTCACTAGAAAATAGAAAATAAATATAATAATTAAATTAAATTATTCAAAAGTATACTTTTTAGAAAGATTATTATGAGGGCTACAATCCTACAAAATCTCATGTCTCAATGACTCAGTTTGATGATCCAACCCATCTTTTGAAACAAAATTTATTTAAAGAAACAAGTGATTAGAAGGAGAATAAAATCTCAACCACCTTCATTCCATGGTACCTTCAAATGAAAGTGTCTTCCCCTTTTTGAACATGAAACATTAAAAAAATAATAAAAAGGTACCTTCATTGAAAAGTGTTTTGCATGTTTTATATGTGTGTGTGTACATGTGCATGCACATATATAATATATATGTATATATGTATGTACATATATGTATACATATACATAGATATATACATATATATATATATATATATATATATATATATATATATATATATATATATATACATATAAACATATATACATATGCATATGCATTTAACCTTTCTATTTGCCTTCCTCAACTTATGATCATGCTTTTTCATAATTATCAATAGATAAATGTATGATTATTCATATTTATAAATTTATAAAAATACTTTATCAATTAATTTTTCACATATATTTCATTTTTTAAATAAATATAAGTGTATGAGTTTATGTTTATTTTATACTTAGAACCCCTTATTTCCCCCCCAAAAAAAATATAGTTTTTGATTATATTGGTCAAATAGGTTTTGAAGGGTCCCCAAAACCCTTTACAAAAATAAGCAAACTAAAAACAACAAGCTAACCGTTCGCTAAAAGATACATAAACACCATAAGCATAGAAAAATATAGCAAAAAAGAATAGCCCAAATTAATACATTTTCTTAAGGGTCTCTACTGCCTCTAATTCCTGCTCGTAGAAATTCTCATGCATCTTGGTGAAATTTATCAGTTCTTTTTTCTCCTCCTCATACTGTTTCTTTTTACTTCCTCTTGTGCAGGTAGAAGGGCCACCAGAATCCTCCATAGCGACCTGTTTACCTTTTCCCTTTGTGCCTTCCTCTTTGTCCTGTATGCCCAGTTCTTCCACATTCAGAATGTCCTCTGCTTTGAAGTCATTGAACTAATCTTTTTTGAGCTCTTTGAGTTTTTCAATCAGCATCTTCATACCATTTAAACTATTCTGAATGGTTAACTTGTTGATGTACATTATCTTCTCCAAATTATTATTAACATTCATTAATTTTTCCTCCAGATACTAAACTCTTGTGCCATACTCTTCCCTCATCCTCCCCATTTCACACTCCATTTCTTCCATTTTTGGTATAGCTTCCTAGTTTTGGAAAATCAATTGAATATGTATTTCATATAGTTTCTTTTGCTTTTTTAAACCTTTAATCTATTGAATATGTATTTCATATATGTAGGTATGTATGTATGTATAGAGTTATATATTTGGTTATATGTATAAACATTCCTTATGTATTTTTCATTATTTTTTCTTTTCTTGCATACATATATAAATATCAATATAAATTTGTGTGAATTTTCTTATACACAATTATATAAATATGTGTGTTTATGTTCATATAGTATGTGTGTCTATATATAATAAGGTATTTTGACCACTATTTTCGGCCTAGATGAAGTTTTTTAATGTTGTCTAATCCCCTAATTTATTAATTTTTTATGTGAGAATAATTATAATTTAAACATAGTTTTATTCCATAATGCATAACTTTTGTGTATATATCTAAATTAACTTTTTTTTGTTAAAACAAGGACATTAATACTAGTGCATAGATATTTTAAAGAATTTTTTCTCTATTTTTCCATGTGTGTGGAATAGATACCTTGATGTTTGGTGAAAAACTTACATTCACTAGAAAATAGAAAATAAATATAACAATTTTTTTTAGCAGTGAACTATGACCTTTCGGGGGTCACTCCCATTGAACTAATTGGAAAATAAAAAAATTAAAATTTGGTTTCTCATGAAGAGATCCCTTAGCAAAAGTTCCCCTATATGGGAATTTCATTATGTTAAAGTCCATTACATATGACTCCTACAAATAGAAAAGGTACTAAATACTGTTATACAACCATAGATAATGAGTTATTACATTGTTATACTATACTATACTACTAAGTATGAATAAAACCTTGCATCTTCAACTATTTAGTGGCATCTCCATTGATTGTGTAGCCTCATCCATATCACTCAGGTCTAGTTTAATATCCCTTGAATTCACTGTAGAGCTCTAATCCACCCCTTAGAAGTTAGCAACCCCTGCTATCATCTTAAGGAACTCAATCCCCCAACAAGCATGATGCCTTCGTTCTTCCATGCCATGTCTAATATCTTTGGTTATATATGGAACCTAAGGCCATTGTATGGTCTAAGCACCATTGGCCACACATTATTCTTTGGTCTAAAACCCATCCTGATCATTACATCATTGAGTAACTTCATGAGCCCACCCCACCACTGTGGCTTGATAATTGTAACCACCACCTCCCTAATAGTGTCCTTTGATTCACCAAGATCCAATAATATCCCAACCAACATTGAGGAGATGTTGTTGTTTACTTTGTATTGGTGTTTAGTAACCATGAAGACATTCCCCCATGCCATCTTGATGGCATGCAAGACAAAAGGTGAGCCTAATTTAAAAACTTTCCTTAGTCTTAGATCTAATATGGCTCCCAAGAAGGGAACTTGGCTTTTCTTAGCCCTCAAACTAGTTGTCATCTCCTTATTGCAATCTGTGAGAATTAGAATAAACTGTCTCTTTCTTCAGCAATAAATCTCATATGGGGAAGCTTATGCAATACTCCATTATCTCCAATGATTCTTTTGTTCGGCCCTTCAGATTCCTCAAATGAGCCGAGGCATCAAACAAGTAGTTTCATGATGGGTTTTCATTAATTCCAAATGTGCTAAGGAGGAGCTCATACCTTCTTCATTAAATCATTGATAATTCCTCATGGTATTGAGGCATTTTAATTTCCAAGTTGTCTAACTTATCCACCTCTTGATTGGCCTCTCTAAATATATGGTTGATTTTAAAGACTCCCACGATGTCTAATGTCTCCCACAAAAGTTCTAAAATAATTTGTATTCTCCAATCAGACATGGCTTGAATTCTAATTGTGTGGATTATTTGAGATTCTCCCTTAATATGAATGTTTGTGAGACCAAGCTTAATGCATAGTTAAAGACCAAGAAGAAGTTCATGTACCTCCACTTCGTTGTTTGTGTCCTCTTGGAGTTTCTTAGCTGCCACAATAATAGTCCCTCCCATGTGGTTTTAGATAATGCTGCCAACTCTAGAGGCCTCGAGGTTACCCTCAAAAGTGCCATCAAAGTTTACTTTATACGAACCATTTTCTGGAGTAATCCACCTAGCTTTATCTCATGGGTGGATGTTGGGATGAGTCCTCTTCTTCCCATAAATGGGGAGTATCTCCATACCATGCCAATCTTTCTAAAATTCATTATCCCAATTTGTGAATGAACTCTTTTTCATTGACTGGTTTCTTGCTACATTATTGACCACTTCCACAATGGCTTTCTCTAGTTTGTTATGGAAGGATTCCAACGATATAACCTTGTCTTGGAAAATTTTCCCATTTCTCTCCTTCCAAACTTCCCATATCACTATTGAAAGGCTCATTGTCCATAAGCTTGCAAAGGCTACTCCTCTATGTGAAATCAACCAAGCTCTAAAAAGAGAAACAATGTCATTAGGCAATGGATTGGCCCAATTAATTTTTTACATCACCCACTTCCAACACGATTCTACAAACTAGTAGGTGAGAAGGATGTGGAATGTGGACTCCTTTTCTTCCTTGCATAGTACACATCTAAGTGGGCTATTAAAGCCTAATTTTCTTATCCTATCACCTATGAGAATTCTCTATTGTAGTGTCACACATGCAAAGGCTCCAGCTTTTGTTAGACATTGTTTGCTCCAGCACAATTGGGTGGGTTAGTCCTCCTTTTTTTTTGTTACTTCTTCAATTTCATCACCAAATTTGACCTTGTAGTGCATAGACTTAGCATTGTACCACCTATTAGAGTACTCCCTATGAGAGATAAAAACCTTTCTCTTCTCAAATTATGTCTCCATGATGCTAATTTTCTCATCTTCGAGGTCTAAAGCTTTCCAGGATTTCCATTTCCACCCTATCCCTTCATAATTCACTTCTACATATTCTCTTACATGAATTCCCCACAACCTTTCATAGGTTTCCCTTTTCAAGGACTAAATCTTTCTAAGATTTCTATTTCCACCCCATCCCTTCATAATTCACTTCTACATAGTCTTTTACATGAATTTCCCACAATCTTTCATAGGTTTCCCTTTGCATTGCTAAGAAGGATAAATATTTCAAGGCCAAGGACCCATTCCATGAGTCCTCCAAAAATAGTGCAGTTTGCCCATTTTGTATCTCCCAAGAGAGGTGATTAGTGACCATTTTTCTACATGATAACAAGAAGTTCCATATTGCATATCCCTAAGGAGGGATGCTTGTTATTAATACCCTGGAGGGGTCATTAGAATCTAGGTATTTATTTTGAAGGATTTTAACCCATTTCAGATGGGGCTTGGAGAAGATATTCCAAATTAATTTAGCACCCAGGGTTATGTTTAATGTTGACCATTTCCTTATATCCACTCCCCCCACCATTTTTGGTTTACATATGTTGTCCCATGCAATTAAAGGATTTTTCTTAGATTGTGAGATGCCATTCCAAAAGAAATATTGCATCTTTTGATTAACAATATCCTCAGTTTTCTTAGGCATTTTGAGATAGGAAAGTGTGTAAATCATGATTGTTGAGATGACTTCTTTGAGAATTAAAATTCTTCCTACAACTAAAAGCCACTTGCCTTTCTAAGAGGCCATCTTTGTCAAGATATTACAGATAAGGGGATCCCAAAGATATGATCTTAAATCTCTTGGAAAAAGGGGGATTCTAAGATAATTACTTGGCAAGGAGTTGATCTTGTATCCAAGAGAGATGGCAATCTCTTTCTATTTCATGAGCTCTTGATGTCTGATTTATTCTTTTTTACCTATTGTATTGAGTCCTGACAATAGTATTATATGGTCTCTTTTATCACCTTGGATTCCCTGACTCTGGCCATAACACACAAGAGTGTATCATCTACAAATTGAAGATGAGTCATTGGATCAACATTAGGTGTCACCTTAAGACCCTTACAACTATGTGCAATGCCCTTTGATTGGATGAAGCATCCAAGTGCTTCCACCAAAATAATAAATAGGAAGGGAGACAAAGGATCACCTTGTCTAATTCCATGAGTGAAAGAGAAGAAACCATGAGGCACCCTATTGATGAGGACTAATAATCTTGTAGTAGAGATGCAACTTGTGACCCATTGTACCCATTCTCAGTAGAAAGCATTTTTTTCCAAAATAGCCATCAATAATTTCTTGTCTACTTGATCATACGCCATCCTAATATCTAATTTGATAATAATTTTTCTTTTCTCTTCTCTTCTTGATAGAGTGAATAGCTTCATGAGAGATGATAATCCCATCAGTGATAGCCTTGCCTCAGGTGAAACAACTCTATTCCTCTGAAATGATGTAGTGGAGGATTTCTTTGATTTTTTTTTCATCACTTTAGAAATAATTTTGTAGGATGTATTGCATGGAGAAATTGGTCTAAAATCATCCATCGATTCCACTACCTTATTTTTAGCACAGTCTTCTTTCTCCTAGATTCTCCAATAGTTGTAACCAAGTCTGTGGTAATAACTCCCCAGAATTTTTGGTAGAAGTTGGTTGGAAATCCATTTGGTCCAGGACCTTTATTCAAGCTCATTTGAAACACCATGATCCTTATCTCTTCTTCTTTGAATGGAAGATTTAGTTTGTTATTTTGTTCAAGGATGATCAATTGTGGGATGTGACTGAACACCTTCTGTCTTGCAAGAGTATTGTCCATATTGGAATTGTTGAGCAGATCCTTGAAATAATCCACCACCACCTGACCAATTTCATCATGTTTTTCCTTCACCAACCCATCCTTATCCTTGATTCTGCTAATTCTATTCAAGGATCTTTTCATCTTAGTGGAGTTGTGGAATAACTCTGAATTCCTATCCCCCTCTTTCAACCATAGTTCTCTAGATTTCTATCTCCAAAAGATTTCACCTTTTTCCAAAATTTCTATAAAATCCCTAGAGAGATCATTTTCTTTGATGTAGGTTTTGTCAATCATTCCTTGTTGCACATATGTTACCTAAGGTTATCATTGATGTGGTTGTGTGGTTGTCATTGATGTCAATACTCAGTTTGGAACACTCAGTTTGGACTATCACTGATATACTACAATGATGTGCTAGTAGTGGTATTACTAATGTTCATGGTTGGATGTCATACCGTGATTAATGTCAAGTAAAGTTGTATTGAGCATGTTTGTGGTTAGTAGAGATGATATCATTATGATATATGAAGATGGGAATTAGAAGCTTCAAGATGATGATTAGAAGTAATGTTGATGTTGAGAAGATGTCACTGATGGTCTCTGCAATGTTTTATGATCCTTCTTGTTGTTCTTAAGGATGTATATGTTGTTACAAGAAGACTATGGTAAAATGGTAAAATGCTCTGCATTCCTCCGCATTTGAAGATATGGTCATGCAGTTTAGAAGTTAAGTTTAGTGTGTTGAGAAGGTTCTCTATCCAATGTTTCATGTCATTTGCTCCTCAGTAGTGAAATTTATAAGTGACAGAGTTCCAATCTATGCTCTGACAGAGTCAATGATGATGAAGGCTTGTTGGAATGCTCCACATTCCTTTGGATGTGAATATTTTCTTATGTAGTTTTGTGAACATGATTAGAGATGTTCAATGCATGCTAGTGTGTAGTATCAAGTGATTTAGAGGTCCGTAAGTTTAGTTTTCAAATGATAGTGTGCTATCGATGGTTCTAGATGCTTAATTGTTCTCAGGACTTATGTTTGAGTACTTGTACTAATTGGAGATTGTATAGATCGGTTATATGAGTTTATATGGACATTCTACATGTCTCTTTGTCTCTTAGGTTTGAAGCACATGTAGATATTTTACGTTTCCAATACCACACAAAGATTTCAAGTCAATTTGTGAAAAGTCATTATGGTTGAGGCCTACTTGGGAATATTTGAGGTGTGTACCACAAAGTGATTGCTGTGTGGAGTTCAAGGAGTGTTTATAGGTGTTGTTTGGGTCATGCTGACTCATATGGGAGAAGAACAAGTACTGGTTAATCATTCATGAGCACCACCAAGTTGTAATGACCAATGTGCTACAAACTTCATGTTTTCTTACTTAACAGAGACCTAATTCAATTTTATGAAGCATGCAAATGTTATTCTATGAAGGATGATGTTGTGAAGGATGTTTAGGACTAAGTTAAGCATATGTTGGGATCTGTAAGGCATGTTTCTCCTCCTGGTGTTGCATGTAGTTCATGTTAGGGCTTGCCCTCTACATGTTTCATGTTGTGTGATCTCTGGCCGACTTGTAATTGTAATATTCTTGTTGTATTGGCTAATTGTAAGGTAATCAATGTAATATCATGTCTATATTGTAAACCTAGTTGATCTAGGTGAAGTATGATTGAGAGAATGTGAATGTGAGGAGTAGAATACGAATATGTAATGCATTATGATGTGTGACGGAAAGAGAAAGAGAAGAAGTGTTAGAGCATGTATTGATTCATCTTGAATCTATTTTGTGACAAAAGGGAAGTAAAGAGTATGCCTAATTGATTCAATCATAAAAAGAGGAGTAAAAAGGTAGAAGTACAATCATCAAAGAGTGAGCTTCATTGGTCATTTCAGATAGTAGAAGGATTGTCATGCTGTAATCATTTCTAAGTTTGTTCTTAAATAAGTGTGTAGTTGCTTCCTTGGGTTGTAGCCCTAAAACAAAGTTAGCAATGAGTTGTAGCTTCCTTGGGAGTGACCCTAAAACCTTTCTACAGGGAGTAGTAGCTTCCTTGGGTTGTAGCCCTAAAACAAAGTTGCAACTATGATTCTTTTGTGAGGCAAGAATATTACAATTACAAGTCTTATTACAATAAAAGACACTTAGTTGCAACATATGATCCATTAGTAGCTTCCTTGGGTTCTAGCCTTATTGCTCCATTAGTAATATCCTTGGGTTGTTGCCCTAAAACAAAGTTGTAATTTTTATAGCAGTGAGCTTCATATATTGTGAGTTAATCCTCACCATGGTTTTTCCCCTTTTGGGGTTTTCCATGTACATTTGGTGTTATGTGTTTTTGCTTTATTGGTAAAACAAATTTTAAAGGGGCGCCAAAACCTTTTACAAAAAGCAACAAACTGAGAACAGAAAGCCTACCAAATGCCAATAGAAAGCTACCAAACTAAAAAAGCATATAAAACCATAGCACAAAATAGAACAACATAGACTATATAATTTTCTTTAAAGTTCCCGATGCTACAAGTTCTTTCTCATAGAATTTCTCATGCAGAATAGCAAAATTCACTGGCTCTTTCTTCTTCTCTTCAAATTGTTTCTTTCTTCTGCCTCTTGTACGAGTTGAAGGGCCTCTTGTATCCTCCAGCATCACCTGTTTCCCTTTGTCTTTGTTACCTTCACCTTTATCCTAAGCAACAATTTCAACTACCTTCAGAATATCCTTAGCACCATAGTCTTTAACCTAATCTTTATTGAGATCCTTGAGCTTCTTAGCGAGCATCTTCATACCATTTAAGCTATTTTGGATAGTTAGCTTACTAATTTGCATCATTTTCTCCAGATTGTCATTAACAGCCATTAATTTCTCTTCCAAGTATTGGATTCTAGTTCCAAACTCTTCTCTCATCCTCTGCATCTCACACTCCATCTCTTCCATCTTAGGGATAGCTTCCCAATTATGGAAGATCAATTTATCCTACTCCACCATGGTATCACCACCTCTTTCTAGACTTTCCCACATCAATTTTAACTTAATATTAATTCTATTGATTTCCACGAAATACCATTTGGTCATTTTGTGTTGAGAATTAACTGCATATTTGACCAACCCAATAGTTTCCTCTAGGTCATCTCTATTTCTAGCCTTGGCCACCAAATTTTTAAAATCATCCAGGAGATTTTGAGAAGGGTCTAGAATCTCCAGAAAGTGAGAATTGATTTTGAGAGCTCTTCCACATGCAGACTAGCTCCATCGCGATTGTTCTGTATTTTCATACCCCTTTCCACACCTTGATCAACTACCTCAACACAATTCTCCTACTTTTGAACACTCTTATCCAAACCTTGATTAGTGACCATATCCAAAGACCCCTCCTAGGAATCTACTTGCCTTTCTTCACAGTCAAGGGGCTTTTCCTTTTAACAAATAAATTATTTTTACCTTAACACCCCTTGTTAGAATTGTCAAAATCATCATCCTTCTGCAATCCCTCTGACCGAGAGATGTTGATCTCTCTTTTTTAGTCCTCCTCTTCTTACTAGTCCCTTCCTCACTATCCTCCCAGTCTTCATCCATCACCCAATCCTCCTCCTCAGATTGGGTCTCTGAGTCACTGGAGACCATACACACCTTATTCTTAGCACGGTGCTTACCCTTCAACCTTCCCTTAGGAGTATTTTTTTTTATATAATCCATTAATAGAAGGATAAGACCTTCATGGAGGATAGGTAGCTTAGGGTTTATATAATTTTCCTTTAGATCACATTCCATAGAAGCAAGGAAATAGAACAGGAAGGAAACATGCATACCATGGTAGAAATGATTTAGCAAATTAAAGTGATAACTATACACAATAATGTACCTACCATCCAAAGTAATAAACCACATAATGACCTTTGCCACCTCAGCCCAAATAAACTTGATAGATAGGTGATTATAACCACCTAACTGCAATTTAACCAACTTACTCCTTTCATTGCCCTTGAAGAAATGATTTAGGGCTTCCTCACTGGTTTTCCTCCCCCTGAAGAACTTCTTCTCATTGATCGACAACCCAGTAATCGAAGCTATGATATCTTCAGTGATTGTTAGCTCCCAGCCAAAATCCATAACCTTCCTATTTTTCTAGTTCTTCATGAACATCATTGTGACATTGGGGTCGGCCCCATGCAATCTTTCCATAAAAGGGGTTAAACCCCCGCTTCCAGAATCTTCTAAACCTTCTGATTGTGGTGGACCCCTTCACAAGAAGAGGGCTCTACGGTATTCCTCTCACCACCCATTTTAAGATTCAGACCATTGTATCCCTCGCAGACAAACTAGACGAACAAGAAGATAAAATGATACCTTATGGGAATGCTTGGGCCCTTAACCATACCTAGAATCCATGTGTTCTAGCTCTTAATAATTAAAATTCCTTTCATACCTTTAGAGTTCATAATGACCTAATTAGTAATCATCGAGCCTCATTCCATGTCGACAATCATTTAAAATCAATGGTTTAGCCTTGCTAGGGATTAAGTCCACATCATCCCAGATGATTTTAGATAGGTTAGTGACCCCTAGTTTAGGAAAACATGTGCAACTCTATTCCCTTCACAGAATAGGTGAGATATAATAATTGGATCAAAGGACTCCATTGGCTTAATAGCATCTTCGACAAAGGCATCTATAGTCCAACTAGGACTTTAGGATCTCTTTAAGCAATTGACAATATTATTGGTGTCCCCTTCCATCCATACCATTTTATACCCCTTGGTATGAGAAAGATCAATAGCAGGATAAGTCATCGTAGCTTCAGCATAGTGGTTTGTATGGGTACCTAGAGGGAGTGCCATTGTCACCAAGAACCTACCAGAATCATCTCTCATCACTCCCCCACTGCTAGTAGCTCCAGGATTCCTTTTAGTTGCCCCATCATCTAGTGTTATGTGTTGTTGTGCATTGTGTTGATCTTTTATATTCCTATTAATGTTGTAAAGTTTAAGTTTTAATCTATTCTGGAGGATTTGGGATTTGTTTGGATACTAATTCACCCCCCCTCTCAATATCCAGGTATGTTCAACATTCTTTCCCTAAAAATTTTATCATTTAATACTTCAAGCTCAGCCTCAATTCTTTTCTTTTCTTCAAAGATTTTTTTAGAATTATTCTTATTCTATTCCTTCAGTTTTTCCTTTATGAAACCTAGTTTTTTGAAAAAAAATGGAGAAGTTTAAAGCCTTTGAATTTAGGGGTTGAATCCCACCATTCAGAAATCTTATCAATCAAACCAAGATCCTTAAACCACATGTTTTCAAATTTGAAGGGGCATCTCAGAGGTGGTGAATCCAGATAATATTTTAGCATAAGAGGGAAGTTATTAGAGCCCGAGAGCAGGATAATAGAGCACTCCTTAATTTGGGGTATGGTCACCCAATTACCATAAAGGAGGATGTGGTCCAATCTTTCTACTATGCTCAGAATGCCATGTCTTCTTCTTGTCCAAGTGTAGTTGCCATTGATTGGTGGTAGATCAAGGAGGTGATTTTTGTGGATAAAATTTTGTAGATCCAATTGGGTTTGAGATAGTTTAGAAATCCCACCATTTTTATCTGTTATGTCCATAGTGGCATTAAAATCTCCTCCAACAATACATGGATCATGTGGTGTAAAGACTCACAAGTCAAGTAAAAAGCATTTAAACCAACACAAAAGTAAATGAAGTAAATAATCTACTTAAATACAACATTGCAATAACCAAAAATAAAAAGCTGTAAATAATCCACTTAGATGCAATTTTTTAAGATAAAAGATGTAATTAATCCACTTAATCACAATATCTCAATTAAAGATAATCTCATAAATATGAATCTCAATGTCGTTAAATCTTACATATTCATGTGCTTAATCCAAGTAACAAGCACTATAAAATAATATACATAAATCCTTTGGAAAGCATGCCATAATACATCCAAAAATAGGTACAATAAACAAGTACAACAATAATAAATAAATCAATACACTCTCCAACTGTACGAACTAAGTGGTCCACCACCTACAAGCCAAGAGATGGGAACATGGCTCAGGTGATTTTCCACCCAACCATGAAGTATTTATAGTTCCTTGGATCCCTTCCTAAAATAAAGGAAACCTAGAGCCCTGCATGAAATGTCTAGCTACTTGGTAACAACTACAGGAGGGAACACCTGATGCAACCCTAATGTCTGAATGTGTAATTCTAAGTAATGAAAAACAAATTGTCTCACAACAGGATGTGGCAAAGATATCAATAAATAAGTTTGCTAGACAATAAACATCTATTTCAATGTCATTCTAATTAGATCTAATCATTTAAGTAACTTGGTTTAATTCCTGAAAAGAGGAAAAGCCATCTCTGAATATCCACATTCAGCATCCTTGTCCCAAAAGTAACCCATTTACATTCTTATATAAAAACTACTTCTTTCCCCAAGAAGCAAGAAAATAAAGTAAACAATCACAAATTTACGGTTTCCAATAAATCAATCTAGTCCCTTTCCCAAAACATCAATTAAGGAAAATACATTTTCAAGCAATGAACCATCTTTTGATCATACAATCAAAATCATAATTTTATCAATTTGATATAGTTTCTAATCTTGTATTTTAGTCAAAATGTATTCAATAATAGTCATCCTAAGATATTAATCCATCTTGCTGTTATTTCTATGACAGGAATTCTTAAAACAATAGAAAACAGTCTTCTTGTCGCTGCTGTGACAGGAACTATTGTAGTAATAAGGAAAAGACACATAACATAGTTTAATCTAGTTTTATAATATAATAGGTTTTCAGCATTCGTAGGAAAATAAAACAGTAGTCCATTTTCTCTGATCTTTGTAGTTACATAATGTTTTAACAAGCCTTTAATAGTGCTACAGGAACATATAAGTTTCGATTATCATAAAAGATAGCTACAACACTAGTTCCTCAGTTTTCATAGATATAAATGGATTTGCTATAGGAACATATAACACTAAAAAAGAAGCTACAGGAACATATGATTTTGCCTAAATTTTAGAGGTTTTGTTCATCAATAAAGAGGACATTTTTCTAAGTTAAAATTGTTTTCAGCCAAGGTAAGAAATATAGTCATAAAATATTTGACAGGGAATTAATCCAACAGTGCACTGGAGATTCTATTAAGAATTTTCAATTAGTCAAGATTCAATTTCTGAGTATAGCAACTTGTTTTCAGGTAGGCAACAAAAGGTAAGAAAAATTGACTATTTGTAACTCAGATTTTCATTCTATATACTAAGTAGATTGACCATCATGCAGATCGATACGAGTTAAGTCAAAAATTGAAAGAGGATGGAAAGTAAAGTCTCTGTTTAGTCTGAGAAACTGGCAACAGGAAGAAAAGTAGGGGTTGATCTATACAGATCACCCAAAAATAGTCAAGTCGGCCATAAGAAAGGTCAATGGCCAGCAAAAAGAGATTTCCTTAGCAGAAAAGGTCAAAAAGAAATGAATGGCCAGGAAATAAGATAAGCGGCTAGGCAAAATATGATAAGCAGCCAACATACTTAGGGATGACCATCTTATATAGGATGACTAAACAAAAATAGTCACCCAACAAACAAATTCAATAAAAACTATCTTTCAAATAGCCAAACAATGTAATTACAAAGTAATAAATACCAAAAGGGTAAGTGCAAGAAGATAGGGGCCAAAAAGGGGTCTTAAGTGGCCACTTTTTTTCTGAAATTAGGAAATACTGGCCTTGGATGAGAAATTGAGCATAGTTACACTCAAAATTTGGAGATGCAACCAAAAAAATGTTCATAGTGCTCTGAGTCTACTTTCTAAACTACTAATGTTTTTTGAAAATGGTATAGATTAAGGGGTTCAAAAGAGGGAGCCACAGAAATTGGTGTTGTTTCTGCCAAAAAAACATAACATAGCATGTTTTGTAGCTCCCTCAAAAGGTTAACTTTTTTTTGGTATTTTTAAAATCACTTCAGTGAGAAATTAGCTAACAACATGTAGTTTATGCCTAATTTTTCTAATAATTTTTTTATGAATATTTAATTTTTTACTAATTTTCAAAGTGGACACATCCTAAAAAAATAGAATTTTGGCCATGCTACCCCTATAAATTTTAAAAACTACTTGAAAATAATTTTTTTTAATATGTGTAGAATGGAGTCTAGTTTCTAAATATGTAATTTTTTTGAAATTTCAATGAATGGTTAATTTAAAATGAAAAAAAGACCAAACAATGGTTTTTTACCCAAAAATGGACACACAAACAAAAGAAATTAAAGATGAAAGGCTTAACATTGTCAAAATGTGAAAAACATTACATCGTTAAATAGCTAAGAGAAAGCCTAACATTACCCAGGTGTTTGATTTGTTTGACCTTGAAACACATGCAAATCTGAGGCTTAACACGAATAAAATTATGTGAAATCTTGTAGAATTTGCAAAAACATGTCTATGGATGTTGAAAAGGCACTCCAAGCCTTTGGGTTGGAAATCCAAAGCAAATCCCAAGCCTAAGGCTTGGGATTTCCAAAGCACAATATAACGCGAGTGCCTTATAACGCGCTTGCATTATATTGTTCTTTTTTCCTTTTTTGCAAGTTTGCCAGTGTTTTCCCAGTTTGACATAACGCAAGCGCATTATAACATGCTCATGTTATGTCTTCCTTTGAATGAGTTATGTTCAAGTTTCATAAGTATGTTTCATGGATGTATATATGTATGCTTGTAGGTATGTATGCATGCTTGTATGTATGTACATGTATGCATGCTTGTATGTATGTACATGTATGTATGCATGTTTGTATGTATGTATGTATGTTTGTATGTATGTATGTATGTATGTATGCATGTAAGTGTTTTGGGTTAAGGATATATAAGGACCTAAGCCTATATAGTTTTGAGCATTGAGGGTTGAGGGATTAGGGCTTAAGTAATAGGTAGAGGGTAGAGGGTAGAGATTAGAGGGTTGAGGGTTGTAGTTGAGGGTTAATATTTAGGTTGTTGAGTGTATAAGATTAAGTGTGTAAGACGCATGGATTAGGGTTTAGGATATTGGGTTTAGGGTTTACGATATGGATTGATGGTATATAAGGCATAGGCTAACTTGGGTTGAGAGCACGTATGGTTTAGGTTTAATTTAAGTATAGGGTTAAGGCACAATATTCAAGGTTTAGGATATAAGCGTGAGGTTATATGGTCTAGGGATGAGGGTTTGTGGGTGTAGGCTTCAGGGTTTAAGGTATAGGGTTGATGATTGAGGGATTAGGGCTTAAGTATATGGTTGAGGGTATAGGGTTGAGGATTTAGGGATAGGTTTTAGGGTTTAAGGTTTAAGAGTTAAGGGTTGAGCGATAGGGTTTAAGGTTTAGGGGTAAGGGATTAGAGTTTAAGGTATAGTGTCTTGGGTTGAGGATTGAGGGTTGAGGGATTGAGGTTTAAGGTATAGTACTAAGGGTTGAGTGTTTAGGGATAGGGTTTAGGGTTTAGGGTTTAGGGTTGAGGGATTAGGGTTTAGAGTTGAGGGATTAGGGTTTAAGGAATAGTGTTGAGGGTTGAGGGTTTAGGATTGAGGGATTAAGGTTTAGGGTGGATGGATTAGGGTTTAAGGAATAGTGTTGAGGGTTGAGGGTTTAGGAATAGGGTTTAGGGTCAAGGGATTAGGGTTTAGGGTTAACAAATTAGGGTTTAATGTTGAGAGTTGAGGGTTGAGGGTTGAGGGTTTAGGGATAAGGTTGATGGTCAAGGGATTAGGGTTAAAGTAGAATGGCAAGGGTAGAGGGATTAGGGATAGGGTTTAGGGTTAAAGGTTTAATGATTGAAGGTTGAGGCTTTCGGGCCGAGGGTTAAGTGATTGGAGTTTAAGATATAGTTTTGAGTGTTGAGGGTTTAGGGATAGGTTTTAGAGTTTAAGTTTTAAGGGTTAAGGGTTGAGGGTTGAGGGATAGGTTTTAGGGTTTAGGGATAAGGGATTAGGGTTTAAGGTATAGTGTTGAGGGTTGAGGGTTTAGGAATAGGGCTAGTGTTTAGCATTTAGGGATGAGGGATTAGGGTTGAGGGTTGAGGGAATAGGGTTGAGGGTTGAGGGTTTAAGGTGTACTGTTGAGGTTTGAGGGTTTAGGGATAGGGTTTAGGGTTGATGGATTAGGGTTTAGGGTTGACAGATTAGGGTTTAATGTTGAGAGTTAAAGGTTGAGGGTTTAGGGATAAGGTTGATGGTCAAGGGATTAGGGTTAGAGTGTTGAGGGTAGAGGGATTAGGGATAGGGTTTAGGGTTGAAGGTTTAAGGATTGAGGGTTGAGGCTTTAGGGATGAGGGTTTAAGGCTTAAGATATAGTGTCAAGTGTTGAGGGTGTATGGATAGGTTTAAGTTTTAAGGGTTAAGGGTTGAGGGATAGGGATTAGGGTTTAAGGTATAGTGTTGAGGGTTGAGGGTTTAGGGATATGGATTAGGGTTTAGGGTTGGCATATTAGGGTTTAATGTTGAGGGTTGAGGGTTGAGGGTTGAGGGTTGAGGGTTTATGGATAGGGTTTATGGTCAAGGGATTAGGGTTTAGGGTTGAAGGTTTAACCTGATTTAGGGTTGAGGGTTAAGGGATTAGGGTTTAATATATAGTTTTGAGTGTTGAGGGTGTAGGGATAGGTTTTAGGGTTCAAGTTTTAAGGGTTAAGGGTTGAGGGATATGGATTAGGGTTTAAGGTATAGTTTCGAGGGTTGAGGGTTTAGGAATAGGGATAGCGTTTAGGGTGGAGGCATTAGGGATAGGGTTTAGGATTTAAGGTTTAAGTGTTGAGGGTTGAGGATTTAGGGATAGGGTTTATGGTTTAGGGATAAGGGATTAGGGTTTAAGGATTAGGGTTTAAGGATTAGGGTACCATAAATTATAATTAGAGATTAGGGTTTATGGTTTAGGGATTAGGTATTAGTGTTTAGGGTTAAGGGATTATGGTTTAGGGTTTAGGGATGTACAATTAAGGGATAAAATAAATAAACTAGAATTTAGGCAAGGTTGGGAAAATTTTGTGAATCATCATGGGCTGGAGATTGAAGATTTTGTTGTGTTCAAGTACATATCCAAGTTATATTTTAAGGTTAAGACATTTCAAAGAACAGGGTGTGTGAAAAACATCAATGTTGTTCAGCTTATGAATAACAACAGTGATATAGATAAAAGATGCCCTTCTTCTAACAGAGTATGCAGTTCAAGTCAACCAATGGGCAACAAGTTGTTGAATGAATTGGTTTAATGGGCGTGCCTCCTTCTTCAAAGTTATGCTTGGAGACTTTACACAAAAATTGGTAACTCTACACATTGTTTTTTATTCTTTTATTTCTTGTACACTGTTAAGAACTTATAAAATCTAATTGTGTAATGTGTTTATGGCAACGCATTCCTCCTGCATTTGTTTCATAGTTTATAGACAACACAGACAAACATATGGTGTTGCAAGGCCCAGGTGGGCAGGAGTGGGATGTGCAATTAGGGTTTACCATAAATAAACTAGAATTTAGGCAGGGTTGGGAAAATTTTGTGAATTATCATGGGCTGGAGATTGAATATTTTATTGTGTTCAAGTACATATCCAAGTCATTTTTTAAGATTAACCAATGGGCAGCAAGTTGCTGAATGAATTTGTTCAATGGGTGTACCTTCTTCAAAATTATGCTTGGAGACTTTATACAAAGACTGGTAACTCTATACATTATTTTTCATTCTTTTATTTCCTATACACTGTTAAGAACTTGTAAAATCTAATTGTGTAATGTGTTTATGGCAGCGCATTCCTCCTGCATTTGTTTCATAGTTTATAGACAACACAAACAAACATATGGTGTTGCAAGGTACAGGTGGGCAGGAGTGGGATGTACAATTAGGGGGTACCATAAATAAACTGGAATTTAGGCAGGGTTGGGAAAATTTTGTGAATCATCATGGGCTGGAGATTGGAGATTTTGCTGTGTTCAATTACATATCCAAGTCATATTTTAAGGTTAAGATGTTTCAGAGAATAGGGTGTGTGAAAAACATCAATGCTCGTCAGCTTATGAATACCAACATTGATACAGATAAAAGATGCCCTTCTTCTAACAAAGTATGCAATTCAAGTCAACTAATGGGCAGCAAGTTGTTGAATGAATTAGTTTAATGCGCATGCCTCCTTCAAAGTTATGCTTGGAGACTTTACACAAAAAATGGTAACGCTATAAATTATTTTTCATTCTTTTATTTCTTGTACACTGTTAATGATGCAGGGACTTCCGAAGGTCATAACTTTTGACTCGGATGTGGGTTTGCTACGAAATTTTATAGGTGGATGAATTATGAGGTGGCCAGTGGTTTCCCAACCCACCCTAGTTAGTTGGACCTTGTCTTGGCACTTTTTTGGGGCTTGAAACTTTCATCTTGGCCCTCAAAATGACAATTTAGTATTTTTTTCTAATTTTTTAAAAGTTGCTTTTTTTAATAACTCAAAACTCATGTTTCAAATTTATAATATTAGTTGGCATTTCGTCCTACCTTAGTTTTAGGAAGCTTTTGGGAAAAAATAGGATTTTCTAGATATGATTGTAAAATTACCTAAAATGGCAAAAATCTGACAATTGTTGAAATCTGCCAAAAAAGGCAATTTTTTGTTTTTTTTGTTTTTATTGGAAATAAGAGAGTTTTCTCTCATTGTAGCAGTAGAGTTTGTGAATAAAAGTTATTTTTTTAGTTTTCCAAATATTTGGCTCTCACACATGATTAATGGCATAATTTTATTGAGTGTATGTTATTGGCAACATCATCTGGTATTAGAGCAGGAAGATGGTTGGGAGAGGAAGAGGAAGAGGCGGCTTGCCCAGATGCATAGATAAATGCAAAATTTGCAAAGGTAAATAGCAAAACTTACAACACATATGGAAAATCAAAGACTGGGTGGAGGAGGAGACGAATTTGATGAAGAGATAGGTTGAGGAGGTGCAAATTAAGATACAAAACATGAAGAAGAAGAATTAGAAGGCATGAGTTTGAAGAGAGGATGCTCAGGGCCTTAGAAGGGAAAAATGAAGGGATGAAGGTAGATGTATTAGATTATGCAGGTAGTCTTAAACTAGAGGAGTTGATAGACTGGCTGAATGACATGAGAAAATTGTTTGAATGGAAATCCATGACAGAGGAAAAGAAGGTAAAATTCACATGCACCAAATTAAAGGGTCATGCAATGATTTGGTGGGATCATCTTCAAAAGGAATGAACAAGGAAAGGAAAGGATAAGATTAGGACATGGAATAAAATGGAGAAGTTGAGAGAAAAAAATTTGTCCATAGATTATGCGCAAACCCTTTTTCGTAGGTTTCAAAATTTAAAGTAGAACCTCTTTTCTATGCAAGATTATACAAATGAGTTTTATAAGTTGTTTATACGTATAGAGCATCAAGAAACTGATGAATAGATGGCTGCTAGATATGTGAATGGCCTCAAATTTTCTATTCAAGATGAGTTAAGCATGCATCGACTCAACAATATGGAAGAGGCTTACCAATTGGCTCTAAAGGCTGAAGAAAAACAAAACAAACAATACCATTAGAGGAATAGAGGAGGAAGAAGGGGTACATCAACCCCATTTTGAGTAGGTTTGAATTATGGTAGGGGAGAGTCATCCCATGGATTGGAAAAACAACTAGACACTTTACAAGATCCTCCGAATCAAGAATGAGGAAGGGGATTTCAAAGAGGTAGAGGTTATGGTAGCAGTAGAAGATGGGAAAACCAGAGAAGGCCTTTCACTTGTTTCAGATGTGGAGAAGAAGGTCATAGGGCATTTGAATGCTCAAATTATAACATGCAAGAAAGAAATCAAGGAGGACAACCTAGGGTGAACCTGATTCAAACATAGCATGAAGTGGAAGGGATAGAACTAGAGGTTCCACCAAATGTGGGAGAAAGTCTCATGATGAGAAGAGCAATGGTGATTCCAGAGAAGGAGAAAACACAAGCCAAAAGCTCTGATGGTTCATGGCTTTGAACCAATATCTTCAGAACTAGATGTACTTCATGTGGCAAGGTATGTCAAGTTATTGTTGATGGAGGTAGTTGTGAAAATATGGTTTCTAAAGAAATGATAGAAAAATTGAATCTACACTGTGAAAAACATCCTCATCCATACCACATTACATGGTTTACAAAGGGAAATGAAGTCATTGTTGATAAAAGATGCCTAATTAAGTTTAGCATAGGGAAGATCTATCATGATGAGATATGGTGTGATGTTGTCCCAATGGATGTCTGTCATGTGTTATTGGGAAGGCCATGGCAGTATGATAGAAAAGTCATGCATGATGGAGAGAAAAACACATACACCTTTTGGAAAGATGGCTCTAAGGTGATTTTATTGCCTCTCAAGGATGAAGGAAAAGGTGAGACCATGTTGTCTGAAAGAGATCTTGTTAAAGAAATGAAGGTGACAAGGTGTTTCTACGCATTAGTAGTGAAAAAAGGTGAAGAGGAAGGCATTTCAGTTCCCCCAGAAGTAGCAGAGCTATTGAAAGAATTTGTTGATGTTTTGCCTAATGAATTGCTTGATGGTCTACTACCAAAGAGAGATATTCAGAATCATATTGATTTGATTCTAGGAGCAACTCTACCCAACCAAGCAACTTATAGGATGAATCCAACACAACATGCAGAGATGAATAAGCAAGTAACATAACTCATAAGTAAAGGTGTGGTGAGAGAGAGCATGAGCCCATGTGTTGTACCTGCATTGTTGACCCCAAAAAAAGATGGAACATGGAGGATGTGCACTGATAGCAGAGCAATTAATAAGATTACCATCAAGAATCAATTTCCTATACCTCATATGGAGGACATGATGGATGTCCTTCCAGAGGCCAAATATTTCAACAAGATCGACCTACGAAGTGGCTACCACCAAATCTGGATCTGAGAAGGGGATGAGTGGAAGACAACCTTTAAGACTGGAGATGGATTATATGAGTGGATGGTTATGCCATTCGGGTTATCAAATGCACCTAGCACATTTATAAGATTGATGAACACTATACTATGACCTTACATTGGTAAGTTTGTGGTAGTTTATTTTGATGATATTTTGGTATTTAGTAATAGCAAAGAAGAGCACCTACAATACTTGAGGATCATCTTTGGTGTGTTAAGGAAGGAGAAACTCTATGCCAATTTGAAGAAGTGTAGGTTCATGCAGGATAGTTTGTTTTTTAGGTTTTGTCATTTCTAAAGATGGTGTCAGAATGGATCCAGAAAAGGTCAGGGCAATTCTAGAATGGCCTAGTCAAAGCAGCATCATAGAGGTAAAAAATTTTCATGGCTTGGCCACTTTATATCGAAAGTTCATTCAAAATTTCAGTAGTATTGTAGCTCCTATAACAGATTGCACCAAAGGAAGGGAATTTGTATGGACCAAGGATGCTGAGGAGAGATTTAAGTACTTGAAGCAAAAGGTAACAGAAGCACCTATACTTGCATTGCCAAATTTTGATAAGGTATTTGAAGTAGAATGTGATGCCTCCCATGTGGGAATAGGTGTTGTGCTTAGCTAAACTGGAAAACCTATAGCTTTCTTTAGTGAAAAGATAAATGAAGTGAGAAAGAATTATTCTACTTATGATTTGGAATTTTATGCAATTGTTCAAGCATTAAGGCATTGGAGACATTATCTAGTTCCCCAGGAGTTTGTATTGTTTACAGATCATATTGCATTGAGATACTTGAACACACAGAAATAGTTGAATAGTAGGCATGCCAAGTGGGTCTCTTTCTTGCAGGGTTACAATTTTGTGTTGAATCATAAGTCTGGAAAACAAAATCATGTTGCAGATGCGTTAAGTAGGCATGTTGCACTTTTGACCACAATGGAAACTAGGGTGATTGGTTTTGATGCCATCAAAAATTTGTATGAGTCTAATGATGATTTTTGGGAGATTGTGGAACAATTGAAGGCACCAGTATCTAGTAAATTGAATCACTTTAGGGGTGAATATTTTATGCAAGATGGTTATCTATATTAAAGGAAAACAACTATGTGTTGATAACTGAGAGGGGGGGTGAATCAGTTATCCTAATTATTTCTTCTTTCTGAACTTTCTTTTTAATCAATGCAATATTAATTCAAATAAGCAAACATTACCATGAAATGAAAAACACATGACACAGTATTTTTGATGTGGAAACCCTATTAAGGGAGAAAACCATGGGGTGATTAACCCAAAGATTATTCTCTGTTAGAAGAATAAGGAAATACAAAATGGCACTTGCCAATTAGGGTTCACTACCCGAGCACACTGCTCACAAAGGAGGCACACTGCCTACAAGGAGACACACTGTCTACAAAAGAATGTTATACAATACTTGAACTGATTGGAAGCATCCACATATGCTGGAGTTCAGTTCCGGTTAGGCTCAGTACACTGATCTGCTGCACTTCATCTTTCCTCTTCTCTTATGCTACTTTCCTTTCACATACCGGACCTTCCTTACTGCTTCTGCTCTGCTCTGCTTTTATTCGCATATCACATATCACAACAACACTTCTCACAACTAAATCCATCCTATATATATCTGCACAAGTGATTTCATTATCTTTCTAGTCGGCACCCGGAACAGTCAATCTTCTCACAAACTTTGTTCTGTCAGCTGAATCCTTACACATCAAGTAATGTGGATCAAGCATATACTTGTAGAAATCATTAATCATGTCTGCCAAACATGATTCATGCCTTCATAACCTTTAACACCATCAGTAACACATCCAGAAAGTAGTCTGATGTTCTGTTAGTTAGTTCTTCCTCTGTTCACACTGTCACTCACGAATCCAGTACTCAACTATTCATATCTTTTTCCTTGTCCATCACCGGAGGCTAAATCCTTGGAATCTATTACTCAAGGTAGTCCTCTTGACTTTCCCAAATCCGCACTTCACCAAGATACTTCCTCTGAGAGATCCGGACCTATCTGTTAGACCTTGCCATATGCTCTGTTCTTGTTTACCAGACCACAACATTCTTCACTCTGACTTCCAGTAGAGACACACCATGTCCTGCGGATGTGTGGGATGAACTTTGTTGCCATCAATGACAACAATCATGAATCCATATAGTGTCTCTTGCCAACACTATGCATACCAGCTGGCTCTATGACAGAATTTCATAGTAGTGGGTTGGCTGGACATTTTGGCAAGGACAAGACAATAGCCTTGATAGAAGATAAATATTACTAGCCAAAGATGAAAATGGATATAACTAAGTATGTAACAAGGTGTAGAATCTACCAAGTGGCTAAGGGACATTCACAGAATACAGGGTTGTATATGTGATTACCAATACCAGCTACACCATGGATAGATTTGAGCATGGACTTTGTGTTGGGACTTCCACATACTCAACAAGGTAATGACTCCATTTTTGTAGTTGTTGATAGGTTCTCCAAGTTGATTCATTTTATTGTCTATAAGAAAACTAACGATACAATGAGGGTAGTAGAGTTATTATTTTCAGAAGTTGTTTGACTGCATGGTTTTCCAAAGACTATTACCTCTGATAGGGATACCAAATTCCTCAGTCATTTCTAGAGAACTTTATGGAAGAAGATGGGGACTAAGTTACAGTTTAGTAGTGCTTATCATCCTCAAACGAATGGGCAAATAGAGGTAGTCAATCGGAGTCTGGGAAATTTGTTGAGGTGTATTGTTGGAGAAAAGCCAAAACAATGGGATGTGGCATTAGCCCAGGCTAAATTTGCCTATAATAGTTCTGTTAACAGATCAACGGGAAAGTCCCCTTTCCAAATTGTGTATGGAAGGAATACTCAGAGTGTTCTAGATTTGGTACAGCTACCAATGAAAGATAGGGTCAGTGATGATGGGGAAGCATTTGCAAAACACCTTCAACAATTGTAGAAAGAAGTGAGACAGAAGTTGTAGGACAGTAATGAGAGGTACAAGAATACAGTGGATACTAGTAGGCAATATCAGACATTCAATGAAGGTGACTTAGTGATGATATATTTGAGAAAAGAGTAGTTTCCTACTGGAACATACCACAAGTTGAAGTACAGGAAAATTGGTCCTTGCAAAATTACAAATAAGATCAATGATAATGCATATGAGGTTAGTTTACCAAATGATCTTGATATTTCTCCTATCTTTAATATTTTTGATTTATATGCATTCCATGGTGAGGATGATGCTGAAGATAGTCAACCAAAAGTGGCATGGCACCACCACATTCCCCATAAGAAGAAGGAAAAGATTGCACAGGTTTTTGATAAGAAAACTATCTACACTCGGCAAGGGCATTACAAGTATTTAGTACAGTGGGAAGGATTACCACCAATAGATAGCACATGGATTACAGAGTGGGAAGTACAGAGGTTAGATCTAGTCAAATGGCAGTAGTTTGAAGACACTCACTTGCAGGAGCTGTGTTCTTTTCAACTAGAGGAGAATGATGCAGGGACTTCTAGAGGTCATAACTTTTGACTCGGATGTGGGTTTGCTACGAAATTTTACAAGTGGATACGTTATGAGGTGGCCAGTGGTTTCCCAACCCACCCTAGTCAGTTGGACCTCATCTTGGCACTTTTTTGGGGCTTGAAACTTTCATCTTGGCCCTCAAAATGACAATTTAGTGTTTTCTTCTAGTTTTTTAAAAGTTGCTTTTTTTAATAACTCGAAACTCATGTTTCGAATTTAGAATATTAGTTGGCATTTCATTCTACCTTAGTTTTAGGAAGCTTTTGGGAAAAATAGGATTTTCTAGATATGATTGTAAAATTACCTAAAATGACAAAAATCTGACAATTGTTGAAATCTGCCAAAAAAGGTAATTTTTTTTTTTCTTGGAAATAACAGAGTTTTCTCTCATTGTAGCAGCAGAGTTGGTGAATATAAGTTTTTTTTTAGTGTTCCAAATCTTTGGCTCTCACACATGATTAATGGCTCAATTTTATTGAGTGTATGTTGTTGGCTACATCAGTTAAGAACTTGTAAAATCTAATTGTGTAATGTGTTTATGGCAGTGCATTCCTCCTGCATTTGTTTCAAAATTTATAGGCAACACAGATGAACATATGGTGTTGCAAGGCCCAGGTGGACAGGAGTGGGATGTGCAATTAGGGGGTACCATAAATAAACTAGAATTTAGGCAGGGTTGGAAAATTTTTGTGAATCATCATGGGCTAGAGATTGGAGATTTTGTTGTGTTCAAGTACATATCCAAGTCATATTTTAAGGTTAAGATATTTCAAAGAACAGGGTGTGTGAAAAGTATCAATGCTCTTCAGCTTATGAATACCAACATTGATATAGATAAAATATGCCCTTCTTCTAATAGAGTATGCAGTTCAAGTCAACCAATGGGCAGCAAGTTGTTAAATGAATTGGTTTAATGGGTGTGCCTCCTTCAAAATTATGCTTGGATACTTTACACAAAAACTAGTAACTCTATACATTATTTTTCATTCTTTTATTTCCTGTACACTATTAAGAACTTGTAAAATCTAATTGTGTAATGTGTTTATGGTAGCGCATTCCTCCTGCATTTGTTTCATAGTTTATAGACAACACAGACAAACAGACGGTTTTGCAAGGTCCAGGTGGGCAGGAGTGGAATGTACAATTAGGGGATACCATAAATAAACTAGAATTTAGGCAGGGTTGGGAAAATTTTGTGAATCATCATGGGTTGGAGATTGGAGATTTTGTTGTGTTCAAGTACAATTAGGGGATACCATAAATAAACTAGAATTTAGGCATGGTTGGGAAAATTTTGTGAATCATCATGGGCTGGAGATTGGAGATTTTGTTGTGTTCAAGTACATATCCAAGTCATATTTTAAGGTTAAGATATTTCAAAGAACAGGGTGTGTGAAAAACATTAATGCTCTTCACCTTATGAATACCAACATTGATACAAATAAAAGATGCCCTTCTTCTAACAAAGTATGCAGTTCAAGTCAACCAATCGGCAACAAGTTGTTGAATGAATTGGTTTAATGGAGGTGTCTCCTTCTTCAAAGTTATTCTTGGAGACTTTACACAAAAACTGGTAACTCTATACATTATTTTTCATTCTTTTATTTCCTGTACACTGTTAAGAACTTGTAAAATCTAATTGTGTAATGTGTTTATGGTAGTGCATTCCTCCTGCATTTGTTTCATAGTTTATAGACAATAGAGACAAACATATGGTGTTGCAAGGCCTAGGTGGGTAGGAGTGGGATGTACAATTAGGGGTACCATAAATAAACTAGAATTTAGGTAGAGTTGGGAAAATTTTGTGAATCATCATGGACTGGAGATTAGAGATTTTGTTGTGTTCAAGTACATATCCAAGTCATATTTTAAGGTTAAGATATTTCAAAGAACAGGGTGTGTGAAAAATATCAATGCTCTTTCGCTTATGAATACCAACATTGATACAGATAAAATATGCCCTTCTTCTAATAGATAATGCAGTTCAAGTCAACCAATGGGAAGCAAGTTGCTGATTGAATTGGTTTTTGATGAAGAAAACAATGATGTTGTTGAAGCAATGGAAGAAAATCAAAATTGTAAGTCTAATTTAATTTATTTCAACTTTCAAAGCAGACATTTGAATTGTAAATTTGCTAGGAGGATTGGTATAACAAAAACTTAATTCTGTTATAGGCCTTTCTTTGAAGAACCCTAGACATTATGGACCCTATCATCTAGAAAAGCACATGACAGTGAACTCTGCCCCACCTTTCAAATTAGATAAACCTTTTTATTCAATGAAAATGAAGTCACATAATGTAAACCAACCATGCATACTAGTAAGATCAAATTCTCTGCCTTCTATTCTTATTACTCTTACTTTATTAAGAGAAGAGTGTCAAAAAGAATGGGTCTAATTGTAAGCTAACATAAGGCAAAGCAGTTTTGTTATTACATTTTTCTGAGGGATCTCTAATAGTCTAATATATTGTAGTCTTCTATAATATGAACATGTCTACATTTGTGTGAATGCTAAGCTTTAATAGTAGAGTATTAAATCAATGCAATAGTAGAGTATTAAATCTAAAGTAGATTTGGTTTAGGGATAGGGTTGATGGTCAAGGGATTAGGGTTAAATTAGAGTGTTGAGGGTAGAGGGATTAGGGATAGAGTTTAGGGTTGAAGCTTTAATGATTGAGGGTTGAAGCTTTAGGGCTGAGGGTTAAGGGATTGGGGTTTAAGATATAGTGTTGAGCATCGAGGGTTTAGGGATAGGTTTTAGGGTTTAAGTTTTAAGGGTTAAGGGTTGAGGGATAGGGTTTAGGGTTTAGGGATTAGGGATTAGGGTTTAAGGTATAGTGTCGAGGGTTGAAGCTTTAGGAATAGGGATAGAGTTTAGGGTAGAGGCATTAGGGATAGGGTTTAGGGTTGAAGGTTTAAGGATTGAGGGTTGAGACTTTAGGGCTGAGGGTTAAGGGATTATGGTTTAATGTATAGTGTCAAGGGTAGAGGGTTCATGCATAGGGTTTAGATTTTACGAATAGGTAGAGAGGTGAGGGGAAACAAAGGTGAGAGATAGAGAGGTGAGAGGAAAGATATAATAAAATGAGAAAGGCTTTAGGGATAGGGTTTAGGGATAGCATTTAGGGTTGAGGGATTAGACTTTAGGGTATAGTGTTGAGGGTTTAGGGATAGGGTTTAGGGTTGAGGGATTAGGGTTAAGGATTGATGGATTAGGGTTTGACGTTGAGGGTTGAGGGTTAAGGGTTTAGGTTCAAGGGTTGAGGGTTTAGGGATAGGGTTGAGGGTTTAGGGTTTAGGTTCAAGGGTTGAGGGTTTAGGGATAGGGTTGAGGGTTGAGGGATTAGGGATAAAGTAAAGTGTCGAGGGTATAGGGATTAGGGATAGGGTTGGATGGTTTATGGATAAGGGATTAGGGTTTAAGTTATAGTATCGAGTCCATTGAGGGTTTAGGAATAGGGATAGCATTTAGGGTTTAGGGATGAGGGATTGGGGTTGAGGGTTGAGGGATTAGGGTTAAGGGTTGAGGGATTAGGGTTTAGGGATAGGGTTTAGGGTTTAGGGTTGAGGGATTAGGGTTTAAGGTATAGTTTTGAGGGTTTAGGGTTGAGGGATTAGAGTTAAGGGTTGAGGGATTAGGGTTTGATGTTGAGGGTTGAGGTTTGAGGTTTGAGGGTTGAGAGTTTAGGGATAGGGTTGAGGGTCGAGGGATTAGGGTCAAAGTAGAGTGTCAAGGGTATAGGGTTGGAGGGTTAAGGGATAAGGGATTAGGGTTTAAGGTATAGTATCGAGCTCATTGAGGGTTTAGGAATAGGGATAGCATATAGGGTTTAGGGATGAGGGATTAGGGTTGAGGGTTGAGGGATTAGGGTTTATGGATAGGGTTTAGGGTTGAGGGTTGAGGGATTAGGGTTTAACGTATAGTGTTGAGGGTTTAGGGATAGGGTTTAGGGTTGAGGGATTAGAGTTAAGGGTTGAGGGATTAGGGTTTGACGTTGAGGTTTGAGGGTTGAGGTTTGAGGGTTGAGGGTTTAGGGATAGGGTTGAGGGTTGAGGGATTGGGGTTAAAGTAGAGTGTAAAGGGTATAGGGATTAGGGATAGCGTTTAGTGTTGAAGGTTTAAGGATTGAGGGTTGAGGCTTTAGGGCTAAGGGTTAAGGGATTAAGGTTTAGTGATACAGTGTAGGGTTTAGTGATAAGGTGTAGGGTTTAGGGTTGAGGGATTAGCGTTTATGGTTGAGGGAATAGAGTTTAAGGTAAAGTGTTGAGGGTTTAGGGATAGGGTTTAGGATTTAAGGTTTAAGGGTTGAGGCTTGAGGCTTTAGGGTTTAGGGTTAAGTGAGACCTAGATGGCTAAGGATGGATGGAGACGTAGACAAGGAGAGATTGAGAGACATAGAGAGGGGAGAGATAGAGAGGTGAGGGGGAGAGATAAGTGAGATATAGAGAGGTGAGAGATAGAACATGAGCTAATGGAACTAGAGGTGAGATATTGCAAAGGTGCTATCAAAGGTGAGATAGGCACAAATATTCATGAATCAATCTATAGCAGGACAAAATGTGAGTGTGTTATAATGCGAGCATGCTATAATGCGATCACGTTTTGTCCTGCTATAGAAAGGGTAAAAAGGCCTAGACCCTCGTGATCCAGGTCCACATGCTCTATTTTCATGTTGATTATGTGCGTGTTCTGACAAAAAAAAGTGTTTTCATGCTATTGGGAAGTTCACATGCACATTTTACACATTCTACCACCTTTACATGATCTTTCCACCAACTTGAGAAGGAGGAAATAACATAGTTTTCACATCAAATTTGATATATATCTATTCAAGTTTCAATTTTTGTAGTGTTGCAATGTTAATTGTGATTAAATTTTAGGAATTTAACATTATAGATTGGTTAATAGTATTGTTGTTACTAATTATATTTGAGTGTTATTCAATTTAACATTAAAAAGGAAGCAAGTGGTGAAAAACTCAAATTGTTGAGGAGTTTGATGCAAGAAGAAAAAAACACTACATAATTGGGTACTCCTTCCATTTGAATCTATGTTTTTTAGGTATGTCAAGCCTTTACATGCATGTTCTTTACATTTTCCTTAATTCTATTTGAATTACTTTATCATGCTTTATCATACATGTTTATATCACTTGTATCTAGTATGCACAATAAAAGACTATGCATACATATCTCTTGTTTATATAATAGACTATGTTTTAAATTAGTTCATGGTATGCATAATAAAAGATATCTCAAAGGTCAACATTAATTAAAATAGACACATTCCCAATCAAGAAAGTAACCTACAATCTCACATGATGCCATGTATATTTTCTACACTTGGGCTCTTTAATAATTATGTGTAATAAATAGACCTTAACATACCATGATGTCAACTATGCAAGAATAAATCCTTACAACATAATAAAAATACAATCCCACTATTATCTTGTCATATTAACAAGTTAAAATACAAATGAATAGGTGCCAAGATCATACAAGTATGCACATGACATGATGATTTGTATGCACATATCTTTGGCTAGGACATTCCTGATGCACCTATTCATGATGATTTGTATTCACATGACACAACAATATTTCAAAATTTCCTAATTGTCCTTTGTTAGCACATGATGGTGGTTACCTTGATTGACTATATACAATTCAATACCCTAAATTACAAAGATTAGTCTAATGATTTTTATGACAGTCCTAGGTATGTGATGCAGAGGTAGGGTTCAACTCAATCCAAAGGGCTCATACCAATAGTTTCTTCAAATTTCATAAGCTTTCCTCTCAAGAAATCTCCCTATACAAAGGCAAAAAGAGGGTCTTCAGTACTTCAAAACCTAACAATGTTACTAGAGGTCTTCTTACCCCTCAAGAACTTAGACAACCATTTTAAACCCTTACTCAAGTCTACACTCTTCAATTGTTGTCTATTCCTTCACAATCCACCCAAATCCTAGTAGCCCTAGTACTAACAAAACACCTTCTCAATTCCAAATTTCAACTTCTTGATCTAAACCATCATCCACACTTTAACAATGCTCTTTCATCAAAACCCTACTTGAAAGAATCACTTTTCACCAAAAGAAGACATGTGATTTAACAATTATAGATTGTAGTGTTACAATATTAATTGTGATTCAATTTTAGGAATTAACATTTAACAATTCTAAGCATTATATTCATCATAAATAAGTCACTTTTAGTCAATAGAAGCCAAAATACATCCATTTGCAATCATCGATTAGTTAAGGATAGCTACGTGGTAAATTTGTTGCCATTGGCAACTTCACAAATTTGGTGTCTTATCTTGTCCTCCTTGGTTTTCTCCATGGATCTCCATCATTGTCATCATGAATCGTATAATTCATCATGTCATAGTGCCTTCATCATTCCATAATTGATTGTCCCACTTGACAAGAGGCCTAATTAGGCTTGTACAAATAAGTCACTATAGGTTTTTTGATATCCAAGCTTCCAATCTTCAAACCAAGACACCAAACATGTCAAATTGGGTCTGCCTCAACCTTTTCAAGCATTACAAACACCTTCCAAAGAGTTTCTCTACAAACCCTAACCCTTATGCAACTTAATTGCCTAAAACCATGAATTTTTAGCCTGGAATAATTTGCCTCTAAAATGCACATGATTATCTACTTACTATGAAGGGTTGAATGACATATATTTTAGTTATTTGTATGGATTCATTTCTTAGGAACTAATATTGGTCTCTTTATCATACTACAGATAAATTCTCCATCATGCCAAGGAAACGATGAAGAATTAAACCAACACAGGAAGAGATAGAATCTAAGAATGCAAAGAAAGTAGCAACTATGAGGGAACTTTGTGAGAAGAAGAAATTGGACATGATAAACGAAGACATGCCAATTGAAGAGGAACCACAACCATCACAAAGAAATATGGTATTGGCAGTACAAAGAGAACGAATGTTAAAACTTCATACTATGAGAGATTTGAATATTAGAGGTGGAGACACGTTCTCTAGCGCAAGTCAACATGTAGGGACACCATCTACCGCATCTCAAGTTGAGAGTACATCATCACTCACATGTGATGAAGGAGGTATGCCATCATTCCCACCTCAACCTCCAGGTATGTTATCTATTCCATCTTTGATTGAAGATATGCCATCTAGCACATCTCATTTAAATATTGATGAAATTCCTAATGTTGAGATGAATTTACCTAACTTAACACCACCTAGAATTTTGCATAGAAATCCAAAGTATTTGATTGATATTGATGAGAATATTTTGTAGCCAATGGAAGGTAAGATTCCAAAACGTACTTGTAGAAGATATGTTCATAAGATTTGGAGATTGTTCTTTGAAAAGTTAAATGAGACCGCAAGATGTCAACTATTCATTGAAATGATGTGAAGTATAAAGTATAGGTCTATCATGAAGATTCTTGGGTTGAGAAAATCAGAGGCTTCAAGTGAAAAAATCTATTGTCAAGAATCTAATGAGTGCGTATGAGAGTGTGGGTAACACCTCACATACAAAAGATAGTAATGCAACATGGCATGTGATTACATCGACTATAGTAAGTAGTCAAATGAGGAAAGCTCATCTCATTAGAAAGATGAGTCAAGCATTGAGAATTAATAGGAAAACTTTATCAAGAGCCGTTGGAATATGCCAAAGAATTGAGGACACTAATGCCAATGAATTATGGGCGTTCTCGGGGAGACTACCATGAAAAGATAAACCAATTTTTGAAGCATTGAAATCACTAATTGAAGACTTTTGGAGGAATTACACAAGGGTATCTCTGAATCAAAGGGATGTGGTAAGAAGGAGAATCGGTAGTCAGAACCGTGAGCCACATCCAAAGCATTTTTTGGATATGACTCAAACACAATTTTTTGGTAAATTTCTAGAGAAGTATCCTCATATTAAAATTTGTCAAAGATATTTTGAAATGCTAAAACCTTTCTTTGTCAAGACAAATCACACACGCACTACTTGTTGTAGATTACATATTGAATTTTCTAACCATTTTGATGTTTATCGGTCTATATGTTTAGATGTGCATACTAACAATGTTTTGCAGGGTTGTGGCATATGTGCCCCACCATCTTCAAGAGACTTCAAATGAATAATTTTATGTGAAAGAGAGGAAAGTCAAATATTCTACAAGAAATTATGCTTAGATGGCACATGTAATTATTATGGTGGCTTGCAACATATGCCAATATGTGAACATATGGAAAGAACACATGCGGTTGGAAAATAACTAGTAGAGTTTAGTAAGTATAAAACAGTGGCATACAATACAGAAGATGGTAAAGAAGCAAAGAGGTGTGAATTGGTTATTGAAAAGATTCTAGTGTATCAGTTTATGCCTATATTTCGTGACATCATAGTGTATGAGTATCCAAGACATGCCCATAGAGCTCGATGGTTGAACTTGCAATTCAAGTTATGCAAGGATACATTTCTAGTAGGTAGCATTGTTTCAGTTATTAACTTTCTAGAGAACTACAGTCTATAGCCACATCATGAGGTACAATCACAATATTGCAACTCCACATAAGTTTCTATGTTTGTGCACATTGCATTCATTCATGTGAATGATATTACAGAGGATGACAGAAAGATTATAAGGGAGTATCATTTCTATATCAGTGATGATCACACACATTCTATGGAGTTTGTGCAAGGTTGCTTTTAGGTGTTCTACAATGATTTGGATAGAAGGGGCATATCATTCAGTCAACATACCATATGGTCAGATAACTATGTCACAATTCAAGAACTCACAGAATTTCTATTAGCTGAGCAAGAGGCATAATTTTACAGGTGTTCATCATATGTGGAACTTTTGTGAGGTCGAGCATGGAAAGGGGGAGCATGATGGTGTAAGAGCATGTATCAAAAGAGCCATAGCATGAGAAGAGTTAAGTATAAAGACAATGCAAAGTTGACAAATGAAAAATCGTTCATCAAGTGGTGTAATGCTTCCATGGGTCCAGGTAATGAAGGTAAGTCTTTAGTTTGTAGATTTTTTTGGTTGATAGATGATACTAACATTGCACCATATGAGGATTGTTCTACACTGACAGGATCAAGTGAGATGCACTCTTTCAGAAGCTCAATTGTAGGTTCATGGAGTATCCATATGCGAAAGATGTCATGCTTTTGTTCTTCCTGTACAATTCAATCCTGGGATGAGTGCGAGTCAAACGAGTGGGTTGACAAATGGCAATTAAGTTATCTTATCCCACTTGACATGTATTGACCCTCGACAACACTGGAACTAACACAGATGGAATCATTAGTTGACTTTGACCACATATCAGATCTAGTTCAACCAAATAATATATTTATTTGCATAGTTTTTAAAATTCCTAATGTTATCTTACTTTGTAGTTTTTTGTAATGTTGACTAATTTCATCTAATTTGCTACACATATCAATGTAGTGCATGTATATGTAGTTATTGCAGATGAAGATAATGAAGAGGGAACAAATTATTACTTATGTCATTGTCTTAAAGCCAAAAAGAAATTGGAAGCCCTAATTACAGTGGAGAAAACATCAAATACCCTACATGCTCAGTGGTTGTTACTGGAACATGGCTTAGAAGGTACCCACATAAGAATGTTAATGTTTGGCTTTTTTAGGACTTTGACACTCATCAGAAGATTTTTCATTACTTAAACCTTGTCATGGCATCCAATGTTCATTTGATACAATATCAGGGTAGACCTTTGAACAAGACCTTGTGGAAGGTGCGTGAGTCTGACCATGAGGCAATACTTGACACAATAAAGAGTAGAGTAGACCTGGATGGTTCATTAGATTAATTTGTAAGTATTCACATTGATTTTGTAAAGTCATGTTACATTGAGTTGTAAGTATGCACATTAATTTGTAAGTTTACATAGGTTTGTCTTTTTTTATTTGCTGCTACATTTTTACACATAAACACATTTTTACATCATCATGTTATGCTTCATGGGGTTAGACCTAAGTGATGGATGAAGTTGATCCTGAGAGTAATGTATAAGGTATAATCTAGGTTTCTTAGGTAGATAGTATATATCAACAACCTATCTAGAGACTAGAATAAGGTATAATCTAGAATGATCTAGGTGTCTTCTAGGTAGATGTCTTCTATAATTTAATCTAGGTGTCTTAGGTAGGTACTATATGTCAACTAGGTCTACCATAATAGGTATCTTAGGTAGAACTATAATCTAGGTGTCTAGTTGACTTAGGTCTAGACTACAATAAGGTATAAAGACTAGGTGTCTTAGGTCTACTATGTCTATAAAATCTAGATACATACTGTAGTTAGGGTAAAATTGTAAATCAGGGCAAATGAATAAACAACAATGATAAAAACCCTAGCAATGCACAATGAAGCACAAGACAACATGAAAATCAAAATAACAAATATAAATGCAAACCGATCTCCACGCTATGCTTGATTTATCTCCATTGCTCTTCTCCACCTCACATGAGCATGCAAGATTTTGAAGGATTATTGTTGGAGGAATGTTGGGTGCTCATTTCTGCAGCATAACAATAAGATGAAGATGATAGAATGAATGATAGATGAAGGATGCAAAGGCTCTAATGATATTTCGACAGCATGTGGATACTTGAGGATCAATGCATTATAGAAAATTTGACAGAATAATGGTACTTGAGGCTCAATGCATGCTAATGGCTTGTGAGGGGATTGATTTATAGGAAAGGCTTGGTTCAAATGGATGGTTGAGATTAAAAAGCTAAATGATTGATGTGGATGGCTAGGATTAATTCAGTTATCCCACTCTTCAAGGGAGTTGTAGTCATTTGACAAGTGGAGGGAGGATAGGGCTCATGTGTGCTTGTGTACATAAAAAGTACTACATATAAAAGATATTAAATAAATGGTTGTAGTACCACTTATCTTTTTAAATGAAAGAGGCACACATGTTGGCTAAATGATAAGATAAATTAATTAAATAAATAAAATTTATTTAATTAATTGAAATGTCGGCTTATAATGAAAACTTAATTCAAATAAAATATTTGAATTAGTTGGGATATGAGTTGGATATTAATTAAATAAATAAAATTTATTTAATTAATTGGCTAATGGATAAATGGGATTAAGAGTGGGTTTTAGGACAAAATGCTACATGATGTCTAGGATAATATTTTTGACAAGGTGTTGCTAGACGTGAACAAAGTTGGGACAAATTTGGGTGTCTACATTTTGCCCCTCTTTGAGATGATGTTCGAGATGATGAGATTTGTGTCGAGTAACATCATTTCAAAGAAGTTAAGGTATGGATAGAGGAAGAGGATAGGGTGATGGAAAGATATGATGATGATGATGATAGAAAGGATAGGTTGGTGATGCCCCCTCGAGAGGATAGGTGGGTTGGACAAACACGGGTAGGCTCTCGAAAAGAAATGGCTTGGCTGCAAAAGAAAGATACGGGAATGGATAGAAGAAATGGATGATGTGTTATGCTGAAATGAAGGTGAGCAACCATGATGTTTGATATAGCACTAGACGTTATGCACCAAGGTATAAGAATCCAGAGTGATGATGTGTCTCATGCCCCAGTGTAATACAACCTTATCTGGATACAAGATATGAAGATTAGCTGGATTAATACCGATATGATGCAAATGCAAGATAAAATGATAACACACACAAGCAAGCAAGCAAGCATGCACAAATGATACAAAAACAAACAAGGTATTGCCCCTATCAAGCTATAAACCAATGATTAATTGTTTGATTGTTTTGTTGATGATGATGATAGCTGAGAGTGTTGTCATTGCGGGGAAAGCTATATCCCTAGATCAACACAATGGTTGTTTGCTGAGTTGGTTGGCTAATTGGCTAATTGATTTGGCTCACAACAAGGCTAGGATCAAGACCATGGATTGTTGTTGGATAACTTGGCTTGATTGATTGACTTGATTGGTGTGGATTAAGGATGGGCTTGCACTTAGATCATTGCTTGGAATGATTTGAGTATGAGAAAATGATTAGATTGATTTGATGAAGGATGGATGATTTGTGGTGAATTTAGCTACTTTTGATTTGCTGAAGTGATTGGATTTGTTTTGATGGTTGGCTTGATGTGCTTTGGTTATGATGTTTGCTATTGCTAGGCTAATTGTTTTGATGATGATAGTAATGGTGTGATGATTAGAGTGTCCACTCAATCTAAGCATAAGCAAGTGTTCTTAGTATGCTCAAAGGATGTAAAACAAACAAGGTATTGCCCTTGTCAAGTCATAAACCAATGATTGATTGTTTCATTGATAATGATTATAGATAGTGTTGTCATTGCGGGGAAAGCTATATCCCTAGATCAACACAAGGATGTGGGAACGCTATATCCCATTGATGATGATTGATGTTGTTTATGACAAGATTAGGATCAAAACCTGTTGATTTGATTAGATAATGTTCCTTGATTGATTAGCTTGCTTGATATGGATTAGTGTGACTTGGATTTAAAATCATTGCTTAGATTGACTAGATTGATATGATTAGAAATGGATTGATTGAAATGGATGAATGAATGTTATTGATAGGAAGAATTGATGATGATGATGATTTGATTGGATGTTGATGGAGTTGATTGTTTTAGATTTATTGCTTGGATTTTTCATTGGATATTTGATTTTTTGGATTTTTCGACATATTTTGATTTTTTTGGATTTTTTGGGATATTTTGATTTTTTTGGATTTTTGAATGTTTTGGGATGTCAATGGATTTACAATTGGAGTAGCCTTTGTGCTAGATACCAATGACAAGGGAGAAAACCAAGTCTAGGTGCAAGGATGGATAAATCGATGGGCTCATATTAAATGGGATAGAAAGCTCATGATAAATAGGTGGATAGATGGGATAGGCCATATAAGGGATGGATGCTTGCTTAATGATAAACGGATAGGTAGGCTATAGTGGAAAGCTCATGATAAATGGATGGGGATAAGCTATAAGATGGAAAGCTCATGATAAGGATATGTCATAGTGGATGGATCATAAGGGAGCTAGGATGTGATCTCCAAAGGCTATGTTGCATAGGAAGAATAACTTGCCCCATTCTAGGTGGTAATGCTTAGGATTTTTATATGACAAAGTTCATGACCAAGGGATGACATGATGGATTTTACACAACAAGGCTCATGACAATGGGATGACATGATGGATTGGTTTAAATGAGATGGATAAATTGTCAATGGATAGGACTTGGTTTGGAAATAAGGTATGTCAAGAAATATCCAAACATGTTTCAACATTTTGCCCCTATGTCTTCATCAAAATCAAAAGGCGGGAGGATGGATAAATGGGTTCAATAGGATAAGCATGTTTATGTAATGGCTAAAGATGGTAGGATGGTATGGTAATAGTTTGGAAATGGATAAGTTGGATGAGACAATGTGCCCCCAAGTGTAAGTGACATAGAAGATCAACCTACACATGACGCTTGTTTGCCAGGTTTTCATCATGGTACTTATCCAAGGCACCTGTTTACCAGGTTTTCACCATTGGACGAAGGGATTTCTCTTTACTTTTTTGATTTTTTTTTTTGCTTCTTTTGCTTTTTTTTTTTGCTTTTAGATGGGTTGACAATTACACATGGCACTTGTTTGCCAGGTTTTCACCATGGTAATGGATAGAAGGGACTCAAGTGTTTAGTGTTATGAATGTTGATAGTGTCCCTTTAGAGATGGATGATGTCTTCGCATGGACCATGTCAAGTGTGCTCATAGATGTTGATAAGGGATTGCATGGATGGGAGATGGATTAGGTGGATAGTAGATTATGATGTGGATTATGAAAGGTTCATGCAAGGATAGATGGATGGGGATAGTGGATTATGATGTGGATTATATTGGCTTATGGAATGAAGATGGATGAAAAGTTTATGCCAAAGCATGGACCATAGGAAGGTGATTGGGGAGATATGTAGGATAATGGATGGAAGATGGGGAGATGTAGTTATGTGGAGGTGCTGCAGAGTGGAAGGGAACCATGACCAATGGTTGCACACACCATGATAAACATTGAAGCTTTTGGTTGGATGATGGTGTAGGAAGCAATGGGGTTGTTTTCTTAGGAGATGGTTGATGAAGTGATTTAGGAACCCACATAGATTTAGTATGTTTAGTGCTTTTGTTTTGCTTGTGGGATTTTTGAAGGGAATGGAAGTTTTGGATGGAAGTAGGCTCTTGGATGGATATAGGTGATTGGGATTCTTGAGATGTGGATGAAGATACCTCATTTGACTTGCTAGCTATTTGCTTAGGAACACAAACCATTTTACTTTTGGGCTTTGCATTTGGAGGTATGGGATTGGATGGCTGCTTAGATGAACTTTGCTTTGATTTTGATTCTTTATGTCCTAAGGTATGAAGACCTTTAGGATTTTTGGTAGGATTTTTAGCTTTATAGGTAGAGGCATCAAAAGTTTTGCTTTTGAATCCCATGGAGTGGGTGGAGTGGATGGAATGATTGGAAGCTTTATGCTTAAATGATGTGTGCTTTTGTTGGTCATGATTAGGGATGTAAGGATACTTATGAATGATAGGTATCTTAGGTGTTGGAAGCAATGGTGGCAAGGTGGATGGAGGGATATTTGGAGTTGGTAAAAGTGGAGGCAAAGTGGATGGCGGAAGGTGTACGGTTACATGCTTTTGACATTTATAGGGTGATGGAGGTGGAATGGCAACATATGTTTTAGGAACATGATGTGGTTTGTGATGGAAAGTGGTAGACTTAGGATGCATGAAGGGATTACCAACATCTTGGCCTTGTTTACCTTGGGGTGTGTTTCCAAGGCCATATGAGCATGGAGGAATCTTGACATGGTTTGGCACCAAAATACATTGTTCATAAAGGCCTAGACCTTTGCTTTTGTAGTTCATGTTTTGGAGGATGCAATTGACTATGGGACTAGATGTGTTTTGGGAACTAGACTTGAGTTCATTATTGGATGGAGAAGGTGAAGTGGATAGAGGTTGTTTTTGTCCTAAGGAAGAACATTCATGTATAAAGGTGGATAGACTAATAGGACATGATAGTGGATTTGAAGTGGAATCGATGGTGGATGTGGAAGGAGGATCATTAGGATCTTGATTAGCATTGTGTTCACTAGGATCCAAGTTATTTGTTCGATCTTTTATACTTATGTGTTCTTGAGAGGCACATGTCTCATTATGACAAGTGGATGTTTGCTCATTATGGATAGGACTAGATGGAGGATGGATAAGAGTAGTTGGGATATCTTGCTCGTGGATGGTTATGAGATTATGGATAGGATCAAGGTGCTCATGGATAGCTTCTTCATAGGTATCGTCTTGATCATAAAGAAGGTAAATGTTATGGATAGGTTGAATGAAAGTGTTTTGATCTTGAGTTGGACTAGGGCTTAATGTTTCCACATGCTTAGGGTTAAACTCTTGACATACCGCTTGGGTTGCTTGAATCGAAGTGGATAACTCTTGGATAGGCTCTTGGTCAACAACATGAGAACATGATGACTCTTGACTTCGATTCATAATAGAAGACTCTTGAATAGGTTTGATGGCTTGTAGGTCACATGACGGGCTTAAAGGGCTAGGTATGTTAATGGAAGGTTTTTGAAGAGGCTCAAGGATATGTGAACCACATGATGAGATTATAGGATTGGACATGACCTTTGGAAGTTCTTTGGTAGGCTCATGAATGGGTGTTTGACATGGAGGTAGTTTATTCCTAGCTAGTAGCCAATGGATCACATCATTTGCAAGGGTATGAGTGGATGGGCAATATAATGGATGGATGATAAGGGTAGATGGTGTTGTAGTCTTAGGACTAGGATTAGGTTGAGAGCTAATTGGATTGGACGGATTAGGATTTGGACTAGATGGGGGTGACACATAGGATGGGGATGATGTGGCACGATTTCCCATTATAGGTAGGTACACCTTGTAAACAATTGAGACAAATATTGGGCATTGATTTGTATTATGGCATTTGGTCCTATGGTATGCACAATAATCATGTTCATCATATGGACTTTCTTCACATGGTTTGACTTCAGGAAGTTCAATGAGTTTTTGTTCAAGCATTCTTTGTAAAACTATCTCAGCCGCATCCTTTGGTGAAGGATTAGAATGACATGGTGATGAAGGTAATGGAGGGCTTGATGGTTTGGAAGGTAGAGGGATTAATGGACTAGGAATGGGATCACATGGTAGTGTTGGGATAGGACTAGTTGGATCATGTGTTGGCATGGGATTGGATGGTGCAGGCCACTCTAGATTGGTATCTCCCTTGTCAAAGGTTATTAGATCTTGCATAGGATAACTTGGGCTTGTTTGATTTATATACAAGGGACCACTTGGACTTGCATGTGCTTCTTGTTGTAAAGGTAGACTTAGGTCTATCAATGGTGCTTGGTGGTCTTGTTGAAAAGGTGTACTTGGACCTGATTGATTTATGTACAAAGGGCTATTTGGACTTGCATGTTGTTCTTGTGATATCACTTGATTGCCTTGTGGATGGGCTTGGTAGTGCATTGGAATGGTGGTATGAGGGATTGGATAAGCTTGAGGTGGAGGTTGATAGGTTGATGTGGCATTAACTTGGTGGATAGGTGGATTAAGTTGATACGAAGTGGATGGATATGACATGTGGCTATAAGGTGGAGTAGGTTGGTATGGAGTGGCTAAGGATTGTTGTACTTGTCAAGCTTGACTAGTGGCTAAAAGGTGTTGAACTTGGGCTACGAAGTGTTGCAGTTGAGGTGATTGGCTTACGTGGGGTTGAGCTTTTTGGATGAAGAATTGTAATATTTCAATGGCGTCTTGGTTTAGGGGTTGTAATCCTTGATAAAGATTTTGGAGGAATCTTTGGAATTTGATTTCTAGGTCCTCTAGTGTAGACATGTTGTCACCAAGTGTTTTTCTTAAGTCCTTTTAGCAAGTGCTTGTTTAGGGATTTTGATGATGATGTGGCTTGTTTGGATGACTTGGCTATGTTTGGGATGAAAGTGATTGGGTTTGAATGTTATTGGAAGAATGTGTAGGATGACTTATCTTTATGTGTTTGGGTGTTTATAGCTTGATGTGGCAATATTCAAACAAATTATTATGCATACACACACATGAATCACTCACGCAAGACACATAAGCAAGTTGTTAGTTTGAAAGAATGTGATGATGGTTAAGCAAGCACGTGAAAACACTTCAACAAATCCTAGTCAAGGCAAGGCCACTATCACAAGGAGGTTCTAGTGAAAATCTGGGGGACCGACACCCCACGAGCATCCAGTAAGCCACTTAAGACTTTAACTAACCCTACTAGGAGTTTTAATATACACAAAGGTACACCTCCTTTCAAGTTAGCACTGTATGGTGAGCGCTAATACCGGTTAGACTTGGCTTTTGCCTTATCCTCTGATTTTTATAGCGGACCGGATGAAAGTACTGCTTAAGATCGTTCCCTTGGGGTGGATACCAAGGTAGGCCTCTCTAAGACTAAACAAAAGCAACACAAGTAAATGTTTTTGATCTCCAAGTTCGTGTTGAGACACAAGGAGAGAGCATACACATTTACTTGGTCACACTCGCATGGGGTTCATTAACCTTAGAAGTTCAATGTGTGGAAGACAATGCAAGCACTTGTTTGTTTTAAAGCCCAAATCTAAATGTGATGAAAGACAATGGTTTGTTTTAGCCAAATTTTTTGATGTGAATTTGCAAACAATTGTTCATTTTATGCCCAAAATCTAAATGTGTTTGCAAACAATGATTAGAAGATGAGAAATGAAATGATTGCACCTAGTTAATTTGCTATCCAAATTGTTGTAGATGTTGATGTCAATGTTGCTCCAACTCCTTATGATCACCTACAACATAAAAAAAATGATATTATAATGCAGGCATAAAAAATAGGCTCATCAGGCAAGGAAAATTGTAATTTTAGATACATAGCTGAATTAGATTTGATTATTTCGATACATTTTTGGTTCAAAAATTAAAAAATCAAAGAAGAGACCCCTATTAATTTTCAGAGAGCTTTCCAAAAATGTAAAGAAATCAAAGAAATTCCCTAATTTGCGCCTAGAAATATGGATTTATGAAAATGGTATAGTTGGCAAAGATCTGATTTTTTCACACTGTAAACGAGCTCTAAATTAAATCTGTAAAACATAGACCCCCATTAGAATTTCGAGAGCTTTCTAGAAATATAAAAATTTCCAAAAAGATTTCTAATTTGCACCTAGAATTGCAATTTTATGAAAAAACATAAAAACGTGATAAATCCCACAAAAATCACAATAAACCCGAAATTGTTCTGCTATAGCTTCCTTATATCATGGACAAGCTTCTACTAAAACTTGTAGAAAAAGTTGTAGCCATTTGGAAGATATGATGAAATCTTTAAAACCTAGGGTTTTGTCCAAAAAGTAGCAGATCTGCAACAAAAAGTTAATTAAACCTGCAAAACTCAACAATGGGGATTAGATGAATACAAATTTTTACTACAAAAACCTGCAAAAAAGATCAAGCGAAGTGAGTCCCACCAGGCGTGCCAGAATGTAGTTAGGGTAAAATTGCAAATCAGGGCAAATGAATAAACAACAATGATAAAAACCCTAGCAATGCACAATGAAGCACAAGACAACATGAAAATCAAAATAACAAATGTAAATGCAAACTGATCTCCACGCTATGCTCGATTTATCTCCATTGCTCTTCTCCACCTCGCATGAGCATGCAAGATTTTGAAGGATTATTGTTGGAGGAATGTTGGGTGCTCATTTCTGCAGCATAACAATAAGATGAAGATGATAGAATGAATGATAGATGAAGGATGCAAAGGCTCTAATGATATTTCGACAGCATGTGGATACTTGAGGATCAATGCATTATAGAAAATTTGACAGAATAATGGTACTTGAGGCTTAATGCATGCTAATGGCTTGTGAGGGGTTTGATTTATAGGAAAGGCTTGGTTCAAATGGATGGTTGAGATTAAAAAACTAAATGATTGATGTGGACGGCTAGGATTGATTCAGTTATCCCACTCTTTAAGGGAGTTGTAGTCATTTGACAAGTGGAGGGAGGATAGGGCTCATGTGTGCTTGTGTACATAAAAAGTACTACATATAAAAGATATTAAATAAAAGGTTGTAGTACCACTTATCTTTTTAAATGAAAGAGGCACACATGTCGGCTAAATGATAAGATAAATTAATTAAATAAATAAAATTTATTTAATTAATTGAAAAGTTGGCTTATAATGAAAACTTAATTCAAATAAAATATTTGAATTAGTTGGGATATGAGTTGGATATTAACTAAATAAATAAAATTTATTTAATTAATTGGATAGTGGGATTAGGATATGATTGGGATATGATGTGAAAATTAATTAAATAAATAAAATTTATTTAATTAATTGGCTAAGTGGGATAAGGATGGGATTAAATGGGATTTTAATTAAATAAATAAAATTTATTTAATTAATTGGCTAATGGATAAATGGGATTAAGAGTGGGATTTAGGACAAAATGCTACATGATGTCTAGGATAATGTTTTTGACAAGGTGTTGCTAGACATGAACAAAGTTGGGACAAATTTGGGTGTCTACACATACTATACAATAGGTGTCTTAGGTGTCCTACGTCTACTAGAATACATGTGTCTTAGGTCTTAGGTGAGGCAACATGAGCTTCCACCTTCACGTGGTTGGCCTTGTTAGCATAGAATATTTATATTTCTTGAAGCTAAGGGAAGCTCTTTTTCTTAATAGGAAAAATTTATCGACTTCGGTTGCACTAATGGTGCAAGGGCACCCAAGTTGTCATGCCTTCAAGAGGGGTCAAAAAGTGAAATTTTGTTTTGATTGAGTCAATTGTATGTTATAATGTCTTCTAAGACCATTTCATATGTTTTTGAGTTAGTTTGAGTCATTTGGGGTCAGTTTGAGTCTTTGAGTCTTGTTGCCAAAAAAGTGCCAATGTTGTCAAGTTGCACAAAGCAACTTTTGCACTTTTGCATTTTTGGTGTCATACTCCTGATGTGACCAAACTGATAGTCCAACACATCTATATGGATACGTTTAGGCTAGGCATGGTCTTATTTTGCATCCAAATATGCTGAAACAGTCTGAGCTACATTGTACTGGCGATATCCCTGAAGAGTCATGTTGGCAAGAGATATTGCTTTGCATTGATAGGCATTGTCATTGATGGCAACTAAGATCATCTCAATCATCCACATAACACAGTTTATTCATACTGGAAGTCAGATTTAGAATTTGTCTAAGTCTAGATAGCCAGGAACAAAGTAGTAATAGGGTCCAGTATTTTTGTCTGGATCTCTCCGGTGGGAAGTCATGATTAGCTGCGGATCTAGGGGAGTCATATGCATTGTCAAGATAGTCTAACTCTAGACTTTTATCCTCTAGTGATGAAGGATTCAAAATATATTAGCCTATGAGTACCGAGTTCCAATTTGTCAGAGCAGACAGAAGAAGAACAGGCCGACCTTGCAGAAGATCTTGATTCCAGATATATAGAAGTTGGTTATTGGGCAAATGTGATGACCAGTGATATTGGCTGACCTAATTAATGATTTGTGAGTGCAATTTTTTGTCTACATCTCATATTATGTATGGATCTAACTGATAGAGTAGAGTACTCAACAAGTTCTAAATGTTTGTTTTGAAGCTGATTGGGAAAATGATTGTAGGTCATGTTGTGGATATATATAGCCAATATAATTGGATCATTTAGTGTGTGGTGTGTATGTGAAGAAGGTGTATGTGAGAAGAGCAGAAATCCAAAGTGTGAATGAAGAAGAATAGTAAGAAGAGCACATCAAAGATGAAATCTGTAAGATCAATTTTTGTACTTAACTAGAACTGAAACTCCTACATGAGTAGATGCTATTAATTAGTTCAAATCTCTATTATTCTATTATAATATTTCCAAAGGCAGTGAGCCCCCATTTGAGCAGTGAGCTCTGGGCAGTGAGCTTGAATGCATGTGCATTCCCATTTGTAAAAATACTTTTAATAGAGTATTATTTTTTGTGGGTTAACCCCCACTATGGTTTTTCCCTTAACCAGGTTTCCATGTCAAAATCATGGTGTCGAATGTGTTATTTAAGTTTTCTGTTCATATGTTATTGATTGATACTAAAATGTTTATATCATTAAATTGATTGTAAGAGCTAAAAGAAGATTGAAAGTAGGAAAGAAAGAAAATGTGTGACAACTGATTCACCCCCACCCCTCTCAGTTGTCTGGACCTAAACCAACAATTGGTATCAGAGAAATGTTCCTTTGGAAAAGTTTAACAACTTAAGGAAGATCTGGGAAGGTAGTAAAATGGATGAATATAATCTTCAAGGACAACTTAATTTCACCCTAGATGATCTTGAGTAGTCCAAGGCAGAAGTCCAAGAACTACAACATAATCTCAAAAAGGCTGAAGACTTCATTGAGATCTTAAAAGAAAAATTGAGCAAATCCAATGCAAAAGGAAAGGAGCAACCTCTTCAACTGGAAGACAAGGCCCTGAAAGAAAAGACAATAGAATGTGAAAAGTTAGCTAAAGAAGTTGTTGTCCTAAAACATGAGATGGAAACTGGGGTGATGAGACTAACCAAGGAAATTGATGATAGGAAGAAAACTGAAGAAGAGATGAAGCAAAATCTAAAATAAAGAACTGAAGAATGTTGTAGATTGGATGGAATAGCTGGTCTCCTAGAATGTAATCTACAAGAAAACATAAACAATGAGAGAGAACTTGAGAGACAGATTATCACTCTTAGACATGACCTAGAAATTGCAAATGAGTATAAAGAAAAGTTCAAATTAAGCTCAGCTAAACTCGAAGCACTAATTTAAGAGAAAAAAAAGGATAATGAGAAGCGTAATCTTAAATATGAGAAAAGTGAAAGCTTCGGATCTAGACAAAGGAATTTCCAACCAAGGAATAAAAGGAACAGAACTAGAAAACCTTCGGTAAGACAACCTAATGCTTAAAGATATCCATCATTTAATGGAAATTGCTTCAATTGCAATAAATTTGGTCATAGAGCTATTCAATACAGAAGTAAAGTAAATCAAAATGGTCCATCCTTCTCCGGTCAATGCTTCAAATGCAAGAGGTATGGTCACAAATCCAATGAATGTAGAAGTATGACAATGAATAACTCAAATGGCAATTCTTTCAATGGCTACTGCTTTGCTTGCAATGGATTTGGACACATGGCTAATCAGTGTAGATCAAGAGGAAATCAAGTGTGCTTTAACTACAATAAATCTGGTCATATTGTAAGATTCTGTAGAAATAGGAACAATGGAAGAAGAGGTCTGATAAACAGAAAACTAGATGAGTAGAAACAAGACAGAGTCAAAAATAAAATTGATGTGAATGAGATACATAGTGAAATGAACAAGATTTGGACAAAGAAAGATACAATAAACAATAGTGATGGGTCCGCACCGGAATCTGGTGCTGACAATTCTATCAGGAATTAAATCAGAAGCTTTGGCTCAGGGGGAGCTGCATAGAACGTCAAATTCCCCGGGTTAGTAAGTGGGTGCCTGAGTCTAGCACAATAAAATAGAATACTCTAAATTAGTACAGAACCTTTGGAAGGATTTCTGGAAGAAAAGATGTTGATATAAAATCTTGCAGAGTGATACATGAAGAACTATCAAAAATAATGTAACTAGATATAATTAGGGCAACACATTTATTACAAAGGCAAATTAGGTAATGTGAAGCTTTAAAAGGTAACTTGGTCACTCATTTGAATCACCTTCCATTTGAAGAAAACAAGAAGAAGAGCATTTTGAGCTACAAATCTAGAGACTGAGGCAAAGAGCGAATTCAACTGGCAATTGATCAACCCTAACCCCACGAAAGAAAAAGGTACCTCTCTGTAAAGCTTTGAATCTAAAATATGTTAAGATGGCTACTCCTCATGTTATTGACATCATTGAAAGGCCTCGACCCAAGTTTAAGAAGCATCCTCAAAAATCAATTGAAGTCAACCTGTTAGGTTCTTTTTCAAGTGTTCTGTATGGTGTGTTGCATGTAGAAGACATTAGGCTTTACATTCATGCAAATATAGATGAGTTTGGAGATTCAAGGTATGTAGACTTGTTTGAGAAATAACTCAAGGATGAAAATCATGAACTTAAACCCAAGTATAAGGCACTACAGGATAAACACTTTATTCAGATTATGGGGTTTCCAACATTTGATGAGGATGAATGGGTCTAATACATCTTGAGTCAGATGCATGATGAATTCATTTGGTTGTTAAAACCATTCAAGATTACCATGGATGCTATCATAAATGTAACTAGTTTAAACTCAACCGAAGAATTTCCCATGCTAAAAGTCATGAAAAACTAGACAGTAACTGATGCTACTAGAGCTAAGTTTGACAGAAGGGAAATGATCATTAATGATATTATAGAACCGAATGTCAAATTTGCCTCCATGGTGATTGGGTACAAGATTTACCACTCGAGCAAAGAAAATTCTATTTTCGGAATAGCCATATATGTTGCATACAAGATGCTAAAGGAAAATGTTGATTATGACTTGTGTGAATTGCTACAGAAACAACTAATTGAAAATTTAAACAAGATCAAGAAATATAAGAAAAACACTTTCAAGTATAGTACATTGATTCTATGTCTATTCTTTTACTTCATGAATAAGGTGCCTGGGATAAAAGGTGTGCACTAGACTAAGGATGAGCCAATTGTCATTCAGATCAGAAATCATCTTCGCAGCATTGGTGATTTCAATGCTCAGAAAACTACTATATGGGGTTACTTCAAGAATTTTTAGAGTATGATGCACTCAAGGGAAATAATCCCTAATTCAATTGTTGACAAATACAAAATGGAAATATGCTTCATGGTTGATACCAATCAGTGTCTAATGGAAGTAGTGGAACCCAGAACTATTTGGATCATGCCCATGGGGTATGAAGTAGATGAAAGGATCTTGGATATGTATGCTCAACATCTGCTAAGCAAGCCCAAAGATACAATGGTTGAAAGGTTTGGAACTTATGAGGAGCTGAGTTTAAAATTGCATACTGAGCTCAGAGAACCTGAAACCAATAGGAGAGTAAGAAAAGAAGTTGAGCAGTTAGCTAAAAATCTTGGCCTAACTAAAGAAGCTGTGAAGAAATTCAGAGAAAGAATAGAGAAGGATGTGAAAGAGAAACAAGATAAGAAACAAACAAGTGATCTGGTGGAATTCTCTTCCACTTCAAGAACTACTAGAAGCTCTACTACTGCCTCTACTCCTTCCAAAAATGCAAAACTGGAAGCAAAATCATCCAGAAAATGGGAAAAGAGGAAGAAAACAAAAGCATCCTAGACCTATGAAAACATAAGAGAAGAAGAAGTAGATACAAACTCTGACATTGAAATCAAGGAACTAAAGGTCACTGGAACAAAAGCTACAAAGTTAACTAAAGAAAAGTTCTACGGAAGCAAAATGACTATCAAAAAGCAAAAGATAGAAGAGTATGAGGAATATGTTGAGAAGCCCACACTCTCCCTAGAAGATGAGATAAAATCAGTCACTGTGGATGGTAATCTAAAACCCATGATTGAATTCTATGATGAATACAATGATATGGATAAAAGGGTGTTGGAGGAAGCAACAGTCAGATATCTCAACATCTACAACATGGCACTAATTGAGATAACTTCTGAGTTACCACAAAGTCTAGCAAATATCTTAGAGTTGAGAAACGAAAATGCCAAGTGCAAGGACATGGAGATTAGAGAACATGAGCTATAAGTTTGTGTCCTAAAATTTCTCCTAATCAAATAGATATGATATTCAAGGAAGTCAAAGATGAATTTAAAAGAAAATGGAGAATGAACAAGCTCATGCTCGAAGAAACAAGTGAAATCATTGATGAAACTCAAGAGATTATTTTGAAAGCATTAAGAAAGAAGAATTTTCCCATAGTCACAAAAGAAGTTCTAGATGGTGAAGAAGAGAACATTATTGAGCAACAATCTAAGTTGGGTGAAGCCTCTGTTCCAGCAGTAGAACATGCAAATCAGGAGAATACAGAAATGCTAGATAAAATAGTTGGTGTAGGAGATACTCCCAATCCACCTGATATGTCAAAGAAAGAGGATAATATTACTACTTCATAGAGCCCTCCGTATCAGGTAGCAAGTGATGAACAAACATGAAAGAGTCCTTCTGTAGAGAACACAAAGAAAGATAAAGTAGAAGAAGATGGTGCAAATGTTGAAACACATAAAGTAGATACTGAGAAATCTAATGAACAAAACGATGATTTAGAAAATGTTGCAAGAGACACTGCAAATGCATTGAAAAGTCTTCTTGAAAAAGAGATGAGTGAGCTTGATGAATCTGAACTACTCCAAGGTCTAGCCAATCCAAATGCTCTCTCTAATTTAGCTGATGAAAATAGCATCATTCACCCAAGTAAAGGCCAGTGAAAAGATGTTAAAATTCCACATGGAGGACAATGAACTACTGGGGCTTGCATCCAAAATTTTGGAAAAGTTAATGCCTACCTACCAGAAGAATCCATCTAATTTCCCCTCTAAACATATGAAAAATCTTGTAAGTTCTATGAATACTCATTTTGAGTCCTTTGAGAAGTTTCCGGAGGCAAAAGTTCAAAAAGAATTCTTGGATATGAAATTTTGTGAAATAAAGAATCTGATATGAAATGATAGAAGAATACTAAGTATTAGCATAAAAAGTATTCAGAATGATCTAAATTACGGAAGCGATATGTACAAATTCTATCTATCATGGTCCAAAGTTAATGAGGGTATTGAGAAAAAGATAAAGGAGCAAGAACAAAAATTGTCAGATCTCTCTCAAAATTTTAATCCTCTAACAGTTTCACCTATAAGTCAAGAATGTCAAGTAATCAGGCTGACAGATGAAATAAAGAGGCTTGTTAAAGAAAAGGGTAACATTATAAAGAGAATGTGTGAGCTCTGGAGATATATTGCTCCTAAGTTAGAGACAATGTATAATGCCCTATCTAAAGCTCAGAGTGCAGCTCAGACTAGTGATCCAGTAGATCTATCAAAGGCAGAAGCATATTCATTTTTTCTAAGTGGGCACATCTCCATTTTGGATGGAATGAAGAGTAATTGGGCCTCTGAACTTGTGCAAATAAAAATCAGCTTTGTAGATATTCTCAAGTTCATGTAAATAAGACTCAATAATTATTTGTAAATATGAGACAGTATATATAGAAATTTTGGAGAGTTTTAGCTTGTGGACCTCACCCTTTTCCATTGATGTTAAATGGGGAGTGAAGGGCAGTGAAAAATGAGGTATTCAGGAAAGGGGGAGCACTAGAATAAGTGAAGTACATGAGTGTACAGACAAAGGGGGAGTTGCACTAGACACTTAGTCATTTTTCACTAAGTGTTGCCATCAATTCCAAAGGGGGAGATTGTTCGCAAGAGACACTACTTTGCATTGATAGGTGTTGTCATTGATGGCAACTAAGATCATCTCAATCATCCACATAACACAATTTGTTCATACCAGAAGTCAAATTTAGAATTTGTCTAAGTCTGGACAGCCAGGAATAGAGCAGTAACAGGGTCTAGTATTTTGGTCTGGATCTCTCTGGTGGGAAGTCATGATTAGCTGTGGATCTAGGGGAGTCATGCATTGTCAAGATAATCTAACTCTAAACTTTTGTCCTTTGGTGATTAAGGATTCAAAAGATATTAGCCTCTGAGTACCGAGTTCCAGTTTATCAGAGCAGACAGAAAAAGAATAGGCTGACCTTGCAGAAGATCTTGATTCTGGATGTATAGAAGTTGCTTATTGGCCAAATGTGATGAGCAGTGATATTGGCTAACCTAATTAATGATTTGTGAGTGTAAGTTTTGGTCCATATCTCATATTATGTATGGATCTAGCTGACAGAGCAGAGTACTCAACAAGTTCTAAATGTTTTTTTTTTAAGCTGACTGGGAAAATGATTGTAGGTCATTTTGCGGATATATATATCCGATGGAATTGGATGATTTAGTGTGTGGTGTGTATGTGAAGAAGGTGTATGTGAGAAGAACAAAAATGCAAATTACGAATGAAGGTATAATAGCAAGGAGAACATATCAAAGATGAAATGTGTAAGATCAGTTTTTGTACTTAACCAGAACTGAAACTCCTGCATGAGTAGATGCTATTAATCAATTCACATCTATGTTATTCTATTATAATATTTCCAAAGGTAGCGAGCCTCCATTTGAGTAGTGAGCTCTGGGCAGTGAGCCTAAATGCATGTCCATTCCCATTTGTAAAAATACTTTTAACAAAGTATTAATTTTTGTGGGTTAACCCCCACCATGGTTTTTCCCTTAACCGGGTTTCCACGTCAAAATCTTGGTGTCAAATGTGTTATTTAAGTTTTTTGTTCATATGTTATTGATTGATGCTGAAATGTTTATATTATTAAATTGATTATAAGAGCTAAAGGAAGATTGAAAGTAGAAAAGAAAGAAAATGTGTGACAACTGATTCACCCCCCCTCTAAGACCTAAACCAACAAGTACAAAAAGGAAGCAATTTTTGATGAGATGTTGCTCAAAAACTATGTCACTTAGAAACATTCTTTCTTAGGCAACATGATCATGTACAGTTCCTTTATAATAAAGTCTCTTAGTTTTTTATATCTCTGATGTGTTTTCCTGTGGTTAAAGGTTTTCTATTGTCCTAAAAATCATCAAAAGGAGGTCATGTAAAGTTGCAAAGGGGTATAACTTTCGTCCTACTCCTGATGCGACCAAAATGACTATTCCAATGCATCTAGATGGGTATGTTTAGGCTAGGCATGGTCCTATTTTTCACCCAAACATGCTAAAATAGTCCGAGCTACATTGTACCAGTGATATCCCTAAAGAGTCCAAAGTGCAAAAAGGCAACAATCTTTGACGAGCTGTTACCTAGAACCTAGGTCACTTAGATACATTCCATCTAAGGAAACATGATCATGTAGAATCTCTCTACAATAACCTCTCTCATTTTTTTATATCTCTGAGGCATTTGCCCGTGGTGAAAGGTTTTCTGCTGCCCCAAAAATTGTCAGAAGGAGGCACTGTAAAGTTGCAAAGGGGTGGAACTTTTGTTCTTCTCCTCATGTGGCCGAACTAACAATTCCAACATGTCTGGATGGGTAAATTTAGGCTAGGCATCATCATGTTTTGTATCCAAACATGCCAAAATAGTCTGAGCTACATTGTACCGGCGATATCCCTGAAGAGTCCAAAGTGCTAAAAGGCAACAATTTTTTACGAGCTATTACTCAAAAATCGTGTCACTTAAAAACATTGTGTCTAAGGAAATGTGATCATGTAGGGTTCCTCTACAATAACCTGTCTCGGTTTTTTATATCTCTAAGGCGTTTTCCCATGGTAAAAAGTTTTTTGCTACCCCAAAAATCATCAGAAGCAGGTAGTGTAAAGTTGCAAAGGGGTGTAACTTTCATCCTACTCCTGATGCGACCAAACTGACTATTCCAACATGTCTAGATGGGTATTTTTAGGCTAGGCATGGTCCTATTTTTCACCCAAACATGCCAAAATAGTCTGAGCTAAATTGTACAAGCGATATCCCTAAAGAGTCCAAAGTGCAAAACGGCAGCAATCTTTGATGAGCTGTTACTCAGAAACCATGTAACTTAGATACATTATGTCTAAGGCAACGTGATTATGTAGGGTCCCTCTACAATAACCTCTCTCAGTTTTTTATATCTCTAAGGCATTTGCCCGTGGTGAAAGGTTTTTTGCTGCCCTAAAAATTGTCAGAAGGAGGCAGTGTAAAGTTGCAAAGGAGTGTAACTTTTGTTCTTCTCCTCATGTGGCCAAACCGACAATTCCAATACATCTGGATGGGTATATTTAGGCTAGGCATGGTCCTATTTCGCACCCAAACATGCCAAAACAGTCCGAGCTACAAATACTAACTAGTCTTCAATCTTCAAACACTACAAATACCATGATATCCTGCATATTGAGGGTTTTAAAGTCTTATGAAAAGTAGATTATTTTTAGGGTTTAATGCCCAATATGCAAACCCTAACTATCATTAAGAAAGACTTAAATATTCTAACTTTCATCAAGAGATATCTAGGACATTTCAGAGACCTCAGGGACATCAGAAGAAAGACATTAGATTATGACACTTATCATAGGCTTAGGGTTCTAAGACATGAACAAATTCACATTTGAATCAAACTCATGACTCACCTTGATAAATATACCTCTCCTTGATGATGACATTCAATTATGATTATGAAAGCTTGTGTCTTTTGCACCATATCCACCATGAACATGAACCTTGCATCATATCAACCTTCCAAGATAGACCTTATCATGAAAACCATATTCACAACAAAACCTTGCATGAACAAAACCACATCCACCATGAACATGAACCTTGCATCATATGAACCATGTTTGTCTTGTGCAACATCAACATGAATTGAGAGACCTTATCATGAAAACCATATTCACAACATCATGCACCTCAAGACAATCACCTACCTTGAATCACTGTATCACCTTATCAACATCATGGCATCAACCTTGACATCAATGACAAACAACCTTGACCCTTTGACTTCAATGACAACCTTGAACCTTGATTGTTGATGACTTATGGAAGCCTATAGCCCCAATGTTATGTTGCATACTAAAATTAGGTAAGACACAATGTACTCTCATAACCTTGCCTTATATGCAAGAGGAATTGCATTTAATCACCACAATGGTCATCAGGTGCTTATAAGAATATGATTTTGACTATCTTATTCAAAACAACAAACATACTCTTTGCATCCCAATAAATTAAGAAATGTTTTCAATTGAGCAACTTATAAATAATATGGATCAGTATAGTCATTTGAATATTTTCAATTGAGCAACTCATAAAGAATATGAATATTTTCTATTCAACATGATGATTCATTTTTATTTTAAATAGAACTTTTATCTTTTAGTTCCAGAATGAGGTTTAGGTGATACTTGAATAACAATAGATGGCTTATTGGATCAACAAACATCCTATGTAATACAATTGGACTTTAAATATTTGAAGTAACCATCTACAAATATCTATTCAAACATGGATTTATAATGCAAATATGGATGCCATCAATAAAAAATATTTGTATTAACCAAATATCCATATAGGGATACAATGTCAACTATATGCAATACAAAATATATGTCCACAAATGCCATATAGGCATACAACAAAGGAACACAATAAAAAGTCATTCCCCTCTATCTGGTGAAGAGAATAGATCACGGGCAGCCTTTGATCTTCTAGGGGATGGAGACGGGTATGTGGGTGGCCTACTATGAACCCAAGGGCTGCTCCTCCTATTTAGTTGTTCATGGATCTGTAGCTGTTACAATAAAAAGTATAGACATTAATATATAGAAATTACATGTAATAAAAATGAAACATTTAACAAAATAATCACTTACCGCTACCATATAATCTATCTCCTCATTTTCCTTAGTAGAAGGATTAGGCTATGGTGATGTCATGTCCTATAGAAACCATCTAGATAGAAATTAAACTTTAAATCAATAATCATTTGATTGTTCAAAAATAAACAACTATAACAATGAATGTAAATTGAAATTTACTAATTTTCCTCATAACCCCATTAATAGCATGGAGCTATGAATCACAGAGGACACACCATGCTCCATTACCCTATGAACATCAGGAGGTGTCTCCGCAGTCTGTGTCATATGGAAATAAAACAACATTATTCAATTACGAAAACTATAATAGTGATGCAAGTCATGGCTTCTTACATACACACACGTTCACCTAAACATGGAAGTATACACAATAAAGAACACAAGTCACATGCATATATACAAATTAGATGAAGATTCATGACTATTGTGTGGTATAAGGGTTAATAAAGGAGGGACCATAGCACCATCAAATTTTAGGTTTAAGAAGTCAGAGAGGGAGTGAAGGTGTTAGTTTAGGTTTAGGTTGGTGGTATGGTGTGGTAGGGTTGTGCTCAAACTTTTGTTTGTTTGGTAGTCGTGGAGGTAGGACAATGCCTAATATAGAGTTTGTGGGTTTACAGGACAATGCCTAAACTAGAAATCACATAGACATTAGGTAAGTTTATGGGTTTACAGGAAGGAGGAATATCAAGAGTTTGTGGGATAATATGAGGAAAGATAATAGATAGGAGAAGAAAACCCTTATTTTAAAAATTTCTTATCATTTTCTTTGTCTTGAGGTTTGTCAGGGGGTGGGTTGGAAGCAAACTAGGTCTAGGACATCTAGTAGGGTGAAGTAGTAATAGGTGGATATATGGTGGCGAAGATAGGGGCATAGCTAGTGGAGTAGGTGAAGTAATAGAAAGACATTGTGGGGTTGGGGCAGCAATGCGTTTAGAGGCATAAGATAGGTAAAGGTGAAAGAGGGAATTGGTATGAGGTTGAGGTGGACCAGAAGGGCTTGACAAAAAAAATTCTAACGAGAAGTGTCTTAAGGTAACAACTAGTTGGTATGGGCTATCAGAAATGGTGAAGACATTACCATCATGGAAATTTTAGAGTCAACAAAGAAGGGACATAGATGATGTTGGAGTCAATCATATGTATATAAGATGTCATAGGCTCATAACCCTCTCTGGTGTCATGTCCTAAGGTCTAATTGGTAGTAATTGGATGAGTTTATTAGAGAGAATTTGTTGAAGAATAGTGTGGAGTGGATCAACAAGCTTTGGTAGACATGTATGGAAAATGTGGTAGCATAGACAAGGCAGTGAGCTGTTTGAAAAGATGCCTCAAAGAAATGTGGTCTCATCGTGATGTCCTTGTCTATGCATCTGCTTGTCATGACATTCCATGAGACCACATTTCTTTGAGGCATTTTTTCAAATAACTATATTGTAATTGAAATTTTGTCATCTATCAACATCTAGTTATTAGTTATGCAATGTATAGTAATGCTTTGAGTCTGAAAGATGTGCAATGAAATGTAACCAACGATATGAAAATAAAATACAATAATCTAGTAAGTACAATTCATTCATTAAACTATTTATTTTATTACCTCCGTGAGGCTTTGAAGTCCACCACCGCTGGCAGGTGTTGTCATGAAATTTGCAATATTAACCTATTCAACATCCAAAATTAGATATTAGAATACCATTCATATAATGATGCTATTCACATGTAATATTTATAATTATTTACTAGTTACATACCCCAACAGTAGATGATGTAGTGTAATATGCAGGTGGAAAACCACTGAAAACTACATCAACACTATGACCCTAAAATTTCATTAAAATCATCAAACTAAATTAATTAATCTTGCATTTCAAAAATGAAATTTAATAAATTAAATTCAATGAACTTGCTAAGATTTACCTAAGTATCAAGCTTGAAAATCTCACTCAAGAGGGCATCTGTCATCACCATCTACTCAGCTGCAGATGTAGCATGTGCACCTATGTCATGACTATCCGTGGGGTCATAACAACATGCTGACGCACAAGCCCAACAAGTATGGGGTGGAACTGTACTTGAACTCTCCCCCGGCCCACGTTGTACTGTAGGACTAGCATGCTGTATGATGCTCTAGGTCAAGGCACTAATGGACTAAAGTGTCTCGACCTCAACACTCTCCTTCACAACAGAAGGGATAGAAAAGTGCTCATGGGCTGGTATGGTGAGTGCTCATCTCGTTGGCCATTATGGATCAACACGTGCTCCTAGTCTATCTTGTACTGACCCCCCACCTCTACCCTGGAACTCCCACATATCAAAATAATTTGGCACTTTATTTTTGACAAACTCACAGTAGAGTTTCCTTAAAAAATATTGTGGGACCTCATTATTGTTGCATGGAGGATGGTCAAAAACCATCCACCACCTCTGTACAAAATTGTCCCTTATCACTTGGTTGTTTCCACTAATGGATAGGGAACCTCTTGCACGTAAGGGGTAGAGGTTCATTTGTTCGTGGGTTTGTAAAAATAGACCACAAGTCCAATTTTGTAATTTGTTCATTTTTAACTTGTTCAAATGACAATTTATCTGCATAATACTCTCTAAATTCTCTCCTCTTTTCTTTCCAACTAGTGATTTGCTTGCTAATTAAATCTACATTTGATAACATAGATTCAAGAGATTGATCAAGCATGGATCTATGCAAGATTGAAGTTGCAGGTTCTTTCAACCTTGCAATTATGTCCTCAATTTTTTTCTTATTGTTTTCAATTTGCCCCATTATATTTTCTTGTGTTCCAAGGGCATATTCAAGAATAAATGGAGGTGTTTGTGGTTAGGCTTCTTCTTCAGCAGGTATTTGTTGTTCAGGTGATGGAGGAATTTGTGGATTTTTAGGAGGAGGAGGAGGTGCATTATCAACTCTTGTAAATTTAAGAATTTTACATCAAAAACTATTTTAACCTACCTATTTAGCAACAAATTCACACAAGAAAGCAAATAAAACTTACTTCTTCGATTTCCCCGATGTCATGGTAGAATTTTGATGATGAATCGGCAAGAAATAGCTAATGATTGGATGTTGGATAATGCGAGTGCACTCTATTCTCTCTTTAAGCCATGGGTTTCTTGCAAATTGCTGTCAAATAATGAAATGGAACACTACTTTTTTTTATATATAACATAACATAACGTGCTCGCGTTATAACATGAGCACATTATGGCTTGGTGTAGGCTTGGCAACACCAAGCCATAATACGAGCGCATTATAATGTGCTCGTGTTATGTCTAATTTTTAAAAAAATTTGGCCACTTTTTGGGCCCCCAACTTTTTGCACCCGCCTAGAAGAAAAACCTAGGAAAAATGATGATTAGTGAAGAGTATACAGCTGTTGTCGCTACCTCCTTATCTTTCTCTAGTCACTGCAATTCCTTCTTTCCTTTGTTGCTCCAAAAAACTAGTTTCCCTCTCTGTAAATTGTGGGTGTCTGTCTTTGCCTAGATCTCCTCTTTTATTAAAGTTTTTCCTTCTTATTTTTAGAGATCAAGAATTAGGTTTAAGAACTGAAGTTGTATTTTTAGTTTGCATGAAAATAATATTATTTAAAATACTCTCCATTCCAATTAATATAAATTAAAACTATTTACATAAACCTACTATCGCATGAATGACAATAACTAATTTTAATTCCTTCATTCTTTTTCTAAATATAATAATGCTAAGTTAATATTATTTAACTATTTTAATCAAAACAAAACCATTTAAATAATCAAGAAGAGAAATGCAATACCATATTGCATATTTATGTATATAATTTAATATATTTATTTATTTTTAAGGAACATATTGTCTTCCAAACATTTATAAGCAATATTTTATTATTTAATTTAAAATACAATCTTATATATTTCCTTATTTAATTATAATTACACCATTCAAACATAATTCAAAAAGACGTAAAATTTAAGTAATCACATCATGCATTCAAAAATGATTAGTAATCACTCATTAATGCAATAAAACCCATTCAATAATGCATCTGCAACTATGTGATGTGTGTGATTGCATCAGGGTAATCCATCCATCAGTTCTTACCAAGTGGCTAGAACATCTCTACCTCAACCATGCTCTCATCTTTGATGAGTACCTGCATCCATTTGCACTCAACTTGATGTCAATAGGTTAGTGTCTCCAAACCATAGCCGAGGCAAATCATTGTAATCATCCTACAATATTCAATATTTAAAACAATTTCTAATTTTCATCAATATAACTCAAAATAATTACCTCCACGTATGAAAAATTACTTAAAGTAAAGTCAATCACAATAATTGTTCACTAAACTAGAATAATCATATTGTTCATAAAAATGAGACATGACATCCTTCCCCACTTGGAAGAGACATCATCCCAATGTCTTATTAAACATCAAAATAATAAAGTATTCATCAACCACCAATAAAGTATCAAGGTGACATAAAACAATACTCATCAACCCAAAGTATCCAAAGATCATAATAACAACTCAAAGTATCAAAGCATAATTGAACTCAAAGTATCATAATCCATGCATGAATAAGAAATCTATGCTATATCCTCAAATGAGGAACAGATCTATCAATCTCCTCTGCATCTTCCCATGTGGCACTGTCCTCAGAATACTGATCCCATTGGACCTTATATTGCACCACATCTCTGCTACAAAACTTAATGTTGCTCTTCCCTAGAATTTGAGTGGGCTCCACTAGTACCACTCCTGGATCCTGAACCTATAAAGCATGCCAATCAAGAATATGTGACACATCAGGATGATAAAGCTTAAGTAAAGACACATGAAAAACATTATGGATTCTGGCAAGTACATGCGGGAGAGTAAGTCCGTAAGCTACAGGATTAATCACTTCTAGAACTTTGAATCATCCTACAAAACGAGAAGCAAGTTTGGACACTTTGCCAAATGATACTGAACTCTTATGAGGTTTGACCCTCAAAAAGACTTTATCACCAACTGAAAACTGTCTAGGAGTTCTATTCTTATCTGCATAACTCTTTTGACGATCTGAAGCTTGCTTCAACTTCTCCGTGATTAACTTCATTTGATCATCCATTTCTCTTAACATTTCAGGACCAATCACAATTTTTTTCTCCACCTTATCCTAACTGATAGGTGTTCGACACCTACTCCCATAAAGAGCTTCAAAAGGTGCCATTCCCAAAGATGCATGGTATAAATTGTTGTATGCAAAATCAACCAATGGAAGGCACTCCTCCCATTTATACTGCTAATCCATAGAATACATTTTGAGAAGGTCTTCTACCACCTAATTTACTCTTTCTGTTTGACCATCTGATTGAGGATGATAAGCTGAACAGAAATTCAACTTTGTACCCAAAGTTGCATTAAGAGTTGTCCAAACTCTAGATTTCATGCGAGTGTCTCGATTTGAAATGATTGTCTTAGGCACTCAATACAATCTAAATATCTCTTGTACTAACTTCTTGGCTAAGACCAAAGAACCATTTGAAAGATTCCCTGGAATAAAATGTGCTACCTTTGTCAATTTGTCCACAGCCACTAAGATGACATCATGCCTATTCTTAGACATAGGTAACCCTTGAATAAAATCCATGCTTATCACTCGCCACTTGTGCTTAGGGATACTGTGTGTATACAACAATCCTACTGGATACACATGCTCATCCTTGACTTGCTGGCATTCCAAACATCGAGCTACACATTATGTCACATCCCTCTTAAGTCTACGCCAGAAGTATAAAGGTTTCAAATCTTTGACCATCTTTATCACTCCAGGGTGACCTGAATAAGGTGCATTGTGTGTCTCTTCAAGCACTAACTTCCTCAACTCTCCTGAGTTAGGAATATACATCCTTCCCTAAAATCTCAAGAGTCCATCTGATTCAATCACATAACCATCAAACTTGTGATCTAAGGGGTCTACTTCAAAAGCTTGATTTACTCTTTCATAATGCTCATCCCCTTGAAGATTCTAAATCACTTTTTGTTTCAAATTGGATCTCATGGTAACAATGGTAGCCATATGTCTTCCCCTACTAAGAGTACTTGCTACTCTATTTTCCTTTCCTTTTATATACTCAATTCCAAAGTCATACTCACTAAGGAATTCTAACCATCTTCTCTGTCAAGCATTAAGGTTAGGTTGAGTAATTATATACTTGAGCCCTAGATGATTTATCTTCAACTTAAAGGGCTTACCTAAAAGATAATGCCTCCACATCTGAAGTGCATGAACTATGGTAGCTAATTTAAGATCATGCGACACATAGTTGAACTCGGGTTGCTTTAACTTTCTTGACTCATAAGCAACCACTTGCTCATTCTACATCAGCACTCCTCCTAATCCTTCCCCTGAAGTATCTGTTATAACTGTAAAGTGCCCATTAGGATCTGGTATGGTCAAGATAGGAGCAATTGTGAGATTTTCCTTTAACACTTGGAAAGCTTGTTCACACCTTTCTGTCCATTCAAATTTCTTACCCTTCTTTTGTAGTGTGGTAATCAGTGCTGCAATGGTTGAGAAACCTTCCACAAACTTTCTATAGTAACCTGCAAGTCCCATAAAACTTTTGACTTCTGTCACATTTTGCAGTGTAGGCTATTCCATTATTACTTTTATCTTCTTAGGATCAATTGCAATCCGTTCAGCTAAGATCACATGACCAAGGTAGTGCACTTTATCTTGAAAGAATGTACACTTAGATAATTTACCATAAATCTTTCTTTCTCTCAAATGCTACAAAACAATCCTCAAATGCCTTTCATGCTCTTCCACTGATTTAGAGTATATCAATATGTCATCAAGGAAGATTAACACAAAATCATCTAAGCAATCTCTAAAAATACTATTCATCAAATTCATGAAAGTTTTTGGAGCATTAGTCAACCCAAATGGTACTACTGTGAACTCGTAGTGACCATATTGAGTCCTAAAAGTTGTTTTAGAGATGTCCTCATCGTTAATCTGCAATTGGTGATGGCCAAATCTAAGATCTATCTCCAAGAACACTGTTGCTCCTTTCATCTAATCAAAGAGCTCATCTATCCTTGGAAGTGGATAATTTTTCTTTATAGTAGCTTTGTTAAGCATCCTATAATCAATGCATAATCTCAAAGTACCACCCTTCTTCTTTACAAAGATTACTGGTGTGCCCCATGGTGACACACTAGGTCTAATGAACCCTTGATTTAGCAACTCCTACAATTGTGCCTTAAGCTCATACAACCCTGTAGTAGTCATTTTGTAGGGTGCCTTAGATTGCGGTTCAGTCCCTGGTAGTAAGTCAATTGAGAAGTCAAATTCTCTCTTTGGTGGTAACTCTGCCAACTCTACAGGGAATAGATCTCTGAAATCTCTAAGGATTGGATAGTCATTAAACACTGGTTCTTCTTTGTCAAGGTCCTTTACTTGGAATGGCACATCCTTTCCTCTTGGTTTTCTTTAATTGCATAGCCAAGATTTGTCTAAGTTCTAAAGGTCTCTTTGTTCCATTAATTTCCACTTGGTTCCCTAGGTCATCCAAACATCTAACAACCTTGTCTTCACAGTTTACTAGACTTATGTTTAGTTAACTAGTTGATTCCCAAAATTACATCATAAGAGCCTAAAGGTGCTACATACAGATTCACTTGTGTCTGAAAACTAGGAAGCTCTAACTCACTTCATGCTAGACATGAGTCTACCCTCTCTTCTGTACTATTGCCATATTGTACCATCCAAGAGTTTTCCATATGTCCAGGTCTAATAGACAACATAGATACTAGTCTAGGATCAACAAAACATTATGTGGCACCAATATCAATTAAAATAGAAACTAGTCCATAGAGCTTACCTTGGAACTGAATAGGTACTGCTTGAAACTCTGCTTGTTGATTATCCACTGTAGTATGAATTTGATGCTACAGTGCTCCTTGATGATTCTTGTTTCCTCTTTTATGTGGACATGCATTTGCATAATGCTCTCCTCCACAGTTGTAACATCCACCCTTAGGTACTCTCGGTCCTCCAGCTCTTTCCCTCTGATTGTTGTTTTTATTGTTATGGCCACCTCTTTTGTTTCCACCATTTCCATCTTGAGAATTATTGCCTCTCTTCAGATTCTTGATCTATCTATTATTGCCTTGGTTGTTATTCTTTTGATAGTTCTATTGATTATTCTATGGTTTTTGTTTGAAAACTTAGTATCTCTTTGTTTATGGTAATTTGTTGTCTACTGCAATCTCTGCTCTTGTTTTATTGCTTTCTCAAAAGTGACATCCTTAGTGAGCGGGTTATGAATGTCCACCTTAGCTCCAATCTGTGGCCTCAATCCTAGAATAAACTTTTTGATCCAAATCTCTCATCTTTTTGATACTATGGAACATACTTGAGTAGATGAGAAAACCTTTCCCAATAACTGGTTACAAACATACCTCCTTGGATCAAATTCTAAAACTCTGTCATCTTCTTGTTAAAGAATAACTATGGTAACCATCTTTTTCTAAACAATTGTAACAAAATCTCCCAAGTTATCTCACCAGGTAACAGCTTCTTATCTACCTTCTTATTATCCCACCATGTCGCTACTTCACTAGTCAACCGGTAAGATCCCCACATTGCCTTAGTGTGATCTGAAAGGTTTCGGAGTCCAAAGTATTTCTCCATTTCTATTATCCAGGACTCAACTCCATCTCCAATTGTCTTTCCATCAAATTTTGGCGATGATACTTTCTTGAGGTCTTTCCCCAATTCTTCCACTATATTTGCTTGATTATCAACAATAGCTCCAACTTTAGGAACTGGAACTTTTGTCCTTGGGTTCTCATTTTGTGTCTCAACCCTAGGGTTTTCATTAGCATTCTAACCTCTAGGAATTCCTCTGATCTCCTACTCAAGAGTATTCATCCTCGTGTCCTGTTGGGTCAAGAGATCAAGAATACGGTCAAATCTTTCATCCTTGTAATTATTGGCATCTCCATGATCTCCAGTAGTTCGACCACCACAAGGACCTCCATGTGCACCTCCACATGATCCTCTACCTTGACTACTTCCTCATCTGTCACCATAATCAGTGTTTCTAGTATTCATGATGGAAAATCTGTATCAAGTTCACAACTTTAGCACAATAATCCCAAAACCAAAGGCCCTAGTGTTAAACCTAGAGCTCTGATACCAAATGTAAAGCCTCACATGTCAAGTAAAAAGCATTTAAACCAATACAACATCGCAATAACCAAAAATAAAAAGGTGTAAATAATCCACTTAGATATAACTTTTAAATATAAAATATGTATCTAATCCACTTAATCACAATATCTCAATAAAACATAATCTCATAAATATGAATCTCAATGTCATTAAATCTTACATATTCACGTGCTTAATCCAAGTAACAAGCACTATAAAATAATATACATAAATCCTTTGGCAAGCATGCCACAATACATCCAAAAATAGGTACAATAAATAAGTACAATAATAAATAAATCAATACACTCTCCTGTTGCACGAACCAAGTGGTCCACCACCTGTAAGCCGAGAGACGGGAAGATGGATCGGGTGCTTTTCCACCCAACCATGAAGTATTTACACTTCCCCAGATCCCTTCCTGAAATGAAACAAACCCAGCCCTACATGAAATGTCTAGCTACCTGGTAACAACTATAGGATGGAACACCCAATGCAACCTTGATGTCTGAATGTGCAATTCTAAGTAATGAAAAGCAAATTGTCTCACAATAGGATGTGGTAGAGATATCAATAAATAAGTTTTTTAGATAATAAACATTTATTTCAATGGCATTCCGATTAGATCTAATCATTTAAGTAACTTGCTTCAATTAATATAAAATAAAACTATTTACTTAAACCTACTATCACATGAATGACAGTAACTAATTTTAATTCCTTCATTCTTTTTCTAAATATAGTAATGCTAAGTTTAATATTATTTAACTATTTTAATTAAAACAAAACCATTTAAATAATCAAGAAGAGAAATGCAATACCATATTGTATATTTATGTGTAATTTAATATATTTATTTATTTTTAAGGAACATGTTGTCTTCCAAACATCTATAAGCAATATTTTATTATTTAATTTAAAATACAGTCTTATATATTTCCTTATTTAATTATAATTACACCATTCAAACTTAATTTGAAAAGACATTAAATTTAAGTAATCACATCATGCATTCGAAAATGATTAATAATCATGCATTAATGAAATAAAAGCCATTCAATAATGCATATGCAACTATGTGATGCATGTGTTTGCATCAGGGTAATCCATCCATCAGTTCTTGCCAAGTGGCTAGAACATCTCTACCTCAACCCTGCTCTCGTCTTCAATGAGTACCTGCATCCATTTGTACTCAACTTGACATCAATAGGATAGTGTCTCCAAACCATAGCTGAGGCAAATCATTGTAATCATCTCTACAATATTCAATATTTAAAACAATTTCCAATTTTCATCAAAATAACTCAATATAATTACCTCCATGTATGCAAAATTACTTAAAGTAAAGTCAATCACAATAATTGTTCACTAAACTTGAATAATCATATTGTTCATAAAAATGAGATGTGACATGTGGTCTCTCCTAGATGAAGAAAGAGATCTAGTTCCAAATTGCTACTTTCTGGGTATTACTAGTGGGCCCATAAATATTAATCAAAAAATAGGTTAAATTTAGAGGAATAAATTTTACCTTGATTGCAAGCTAGGAAGAGTGACTATGGATGCAGTCAAAAACAACTTTATTTATGTCCCACACAATACCCAAACCTCCCAAAGCACCATTATCATCAACAAAGGTTCCCTGCTTACTTCTCCATTTTGCAACCAGACATTTCATATCTTTAGAGCTTATTTTTGTTTCTTGCAAAAGGATGATGTCAGGGTTTGACATATCCATAAGGCGCTTGACCCAATGCCTCTTGATAGGGGTGTTGAATCCCCTAACATTCCATGAAATTATCCTCATGGCTCGTCGAGAAGGGATTTCCCCTTCCCCAATCTCAATTTTCTTCAGTTTCCTTTCACCTAACTTGTTATCACCAATTTCACTCTATTAGATTTCCTTCTCTAGATTTTCTCCCCACTCTTGGGTTTGCTAATTTTGGATTCTAACTAACTAATTAATCTATCCTCTATTATATTTACCTCATCCCTTGAGAACCCACTATCAATGCTTTCCATCACTATTTGTGTAGCACCTCCAGACTCCTCTCAAAGATGATTAGTGTAATTATTGTACCCAAAAATCTCTAGGGCCACTTCAAAGTTAGACATACCTTGGAAGTTATTGTCTTCTTTGGTTGGGGAGTGCCTTTCCTCTTCCTCTATCTCTAGTCTGGGTGTATCTTCCTCTGCCTCTATGGGCTTTGACTTTTCTTTCTCTATTTCCATTTCTTTTAGGGCTATTGGCAAGTGCTTGGAAAGATTCTATGTTGTCCTTTTGCACTCCTAAGATGTGTATCATATAATATGGAAAGATTTACACTTAGGTGGTGATATTTAAACCTCTATCTTCTATTTCCATATCCCTTCTTTAGATCTAGGATCCATCTCTTTTGGGGGTGGAGATTCATGGTCTATATTGACACAAATTCTGGCATAAATACCAAAATCCCCTTCTTCCATTTGATCATCAATTTTGATGAAAGATCCTAATTGGTTGCCAATCTTGCTCAAAATCCTCAAGGTCCTAGGAAGATTTTAAAATTTGATCCACATAGGGGTTTTTGAAATCTTATGTGAGATAGGGTTAAAATTGGGTACCTAATCCTTCATATAAAAACCAATTTCATCCATCATCTAGGGCCCTTGATTTAGAATTTCTTGTTTTCTCTTCCTTGTGTCACATATAACTAAGAAAAAAACTCTTGGTAGAGATTTGATTCTAATACCCTCACCCCATTCATCCTTGTACCATTTTTGAATTTTAGCCTTTGATGTCCAATCTGATGCCCAATTGATAAAGAATGCACAAGCATGTAGATGATTGATAGAATTTTTAAGCTCTAACAATTGCAGGGAAAAGGATATGCAACTCATCAGATTTTTAGGTTTCAAAGGGATTCTATTTGCTTTAGTGCCTGGTGTTTCACCCTTTGAAATCCATATCTTTCTATCACGTCCCTTCACGAGGGTCTTGCCATGACTGGATTTCTAGGATCTCCTAAAATCATTCCATCCTTGCCTCCATGGTTGCTAGGAGAAACTGTCACTATGGTAGTCATCCTCCTTGGATCGCTGCCAACTTTCCTTTCTTTATAGAGTTTTGTGGCTTCCATCCTTACCTCTTTCTACACAATGCCCTTCGTATCTTCTCCACCATTCATCTATTATTTCATTTTGACCTGTCTAATTGTGGTTGCAACCCATTTCACTTACCTTAAAATAATTATAATAGTTAAATTAAATATATTCAAAATTATATTTTATTGAAAGATTATTCTGAGGGCTACAATTTTAAAAAACTCATGTCCCAGTGACTCAATTTGATGGTCCAACCCATGGTTCAAAACAAAAATTTCTTCAGAGAAACAAGTGATTAGAAGGAGATGTTGGAAACAAGGCAAATAACTGAGAGGGGGGGTGAATCAGTTATCTCAAAATTTCCTTGTTTTACTTTTCTTTTTGTTATCTTAATATTTAGATTTGTATCAAAACATGAACACATATGTAATCATAAGAACAGAAATAAAATCAACACACATAACACAAGGATTTTTACATGGAAACCCTGTTAAGGGAAAAACCACAAGGTGACTAACACAAGATTGTATTCTTTGTTAAAAGAATAAAGGAGTACAAAATGGCACTTGCCAATTAGGGCTCACTGCTTGAGAACACTGCTCACAAGAGGCACACTGCCTACAAGAGACTCACTATCTACAAATCTTATAGATGATAATCAAGTGTTTGAACTGATGAGAAGCATCTACAAATGCAAGAGTTCAGTTCTGGTTAGGCACAATATACTGATCTGATGCACTTCATTCTTCCTCTGTTCAATGTTGTTATTCAGTTACATACCGGACTTGAATTGCTGTTCTCACACTTATCCCTACTTTTCTTCACACTTTATTTCTTCACATGTTCACACACACACTCTTACATGCTGAAATCTATCTGGTATATATATCCACATCAAGGATTTTTATCAACTTTCTAGTTAGCAACAAGAACATTGCAAGTAATTAATCTGTCGGTTGAATCCATACTTGATTTGTGATGCGTATCAAAAACATAGGCATAGAAGTCATTAATCATCTTAGCCAACAATGTATAATCCCACAAATTTCTTGATCAACACCTTTTGCTCATCTGGATTGAAGTTTGATACTCTATTGGTCAGTTCTTCCTCCATCTGCTCTACCTGACTGGAACCTGACACTCAGATGCTCATATATTTTTCTTGCTTTATCACCAAAAGCTAAATCTTTGGAATATAGTAGTCATGATACCCCTCTTGACTTGTCCAAGTCCACAACTTACTAAGTTGTACCATCTGAGAGATCCGAACCTGATTACTGGACCTAGTTACATACTATTTTATTGTTCACCAGACTAAAACAGTCTTCAATCTGACTTCTGGTATAGGCATACTATGTACTGCAGATGTGTGGGATAGATTTTGTTGCCATTAATGACAACACTTATGAATCCACACAGTGTCTCTTGCCAACAATCTCCCCCTTTAGCATTAATGGTAACACTTAGTAAAAAATGGCTAAGTACCATAGGCTAGATGCGTTAGCAGTTGCTGCTAGTACATTAGAACCATTGACACTGTCAGGATTAAGACGATTTGCTGTTGAGCTAGTTAACGTGCCCAGTATACCAGAGAACGTTACACACTTTCAGGTATTTGGAGAGGATCAGCAAATTATTAATTTTCTAACTTGTAATGAGGCATTTGAGGCCCAAATCATTGATGAACAAGAAAGGCCTGAAGTGACATGGGACGAAGAAGATATGATCAACTTAAAGAGCAACTTCTTGCCAAAAGGAGTGATTGAATTAGAACACATCTATGACTTCGACAGGGTAATAAGACAGAAAGACTTACCCAAAACAGAAGGGGGTAGGTATGATTCACATAACTTAGGGACTGAGCTAAATCCACAAAATGTACTAATTGGGAAAGCTTGCTCTGAGAAAATCAGAAAAGAGGTTCTAGACGTTCTGAAAGAATATAAACATGTCATAGCATGGACTTACGAAGACTTGAAAATATTTGATGAGTCCATCATAACTCACGTAATACCTTTAAGAAAAGAAGTCAAACCATTTAGGCAGAAACAGAGGCCTGTAAATGCCATTCTAGAGCCTTTAATCTTTAAGGAAGTTAAAAAATTACTGTCCGCTGGAATAATTTTCCCAGTCAGACATTCTGTCTTGGTAGCTAACTTGGTACCAGTGAGGAAGAAAAACGGAGACATCAGGTTGTGCGTAGACTTTAGAAATTTAAACAAGGCATCTGAAAAAGATAATTATCCTTTGCCCCCAATAGACGAAGTACTGCAAGCAGTAAATGGCGCAAAGATGATGTCTTTTTTAGATGGTTTTTCAGGTTATAACCAGGTCTTAATTGATAGAGAAGATAGACTAAAAACCACCTTCACTTGCAAATGGGGAAATTATGTGTATAGAAGAATGCCTTTTGGTCTAATTAATGCAGGTGCCACTTTTCAGAGGGCCATGGACGTTGCATTTCGTGGATTATCAGGTAAATGCATTGTTGTGTATATGGATGATTTAACTGTGTATTCCCAGGATGCATCCACCCACGCTGAAGACCTCAGAAAAGTACTCCAGCGATGTGAAAGGTATGGGATTTCCCTTAATCCTAAGAAATGTATATTTGGCGTAACTGAAGGTAAATTATTAGGCCATGTCATTTCTGAAAATGGAATTTCAATTGATCCGGATAGAATAGAATCCATAAAAAATTTGCAAATACCAAACCGTAGGAAAGAATTGAAATCATTTTTTGGTAAAATTAACTTTGTTCGGAAGTTTATAACTGGTTTTGCAGAGATCGTGCAGCCGTTGAATGCCATGTTGAAGAAAGATGCACAGATGGAATGGACGCCAGTGGCCAAAGCCGCATTTGAAGATATCAAGGAGGCAATTTCTGATGCTCCTTTATTGGCAAGTCCAGACTACACATGCCCGTTTTACATCTACTCCTTTGAATCTTCTCATTCTGTCGCGGCTGCCTTGACACAGAAAGGTGAAAGTAATGAAGAGAGGCCCATAGCATTCATGAGTGCGCCTCTGAAGGATGCACAGCTGAGATATCTAGATATCGAAAGACAGGCATTCGCATTAGTGAAGGCTGTGAAAAAATTTAGACACTATATTCTGCGCAGCCAGATTAAAGCCATAGTACCAGACGCAGCAGTAAAAATGTTGCTGATGCAAAACGAGCCTGGAGAAAAAAGAGCCAAATGGATCACCACACTGCAAGAATTTGACATGGAGATCATTCCCGCAAAGCTGGTCAGAGGGCAGGTGTTGGTGCAGACAATAGCAAACATGGATCCAAATCTGATAAAACAGCAATATGTATTGAATTCCCAAGACGCATCAGGCTGGTACGATGATTTAAGCACCTTCCTAATAGCTGGAAAGTACCCAAGCAAGATGAAGGCTTCTCAGAGGAGAGCTTTGAAGATTAAGGCACAGCATTATATGGTGCAGGGAGGTCTTCTATTCAGGAAGAACCATGATGGAATTTATCTAAGATGCATAAACAGAACTGAAGCTGATAGAGTGTTGACAGAACTACATGACAAGTACGGAACCGGCCATGGTTTCCATTTAGCTACAACACACAAAATACTGAGGGCGGGCTATTACTGGCCCACTATGTTCAAAGATACTAAGAGTCACATCAGAAGTTGCCACACCTGTCAGACTGCAGCAGACAAAGGGAGAAATCTGGCCAATCCACTGCAACCTGTGATCGAGCCCAGACCGTTTGCACAATGGGGCTTGGATTTTATCGGAGTCATCAATCCCCCATCTTCTGCAGGACACAAATTTATATTGACGGTAACAGACTATTGTACAAGGTGGACTGAGGCCACCTGCTGCAAATTTTCCACAACTGAGGTAGTTATCAAGTTCCTTGAAGAAAACATTATCACCAGGTTTGGAACGCCCTATTCATTGGTATGTGATAACGGCCCTGCTTTCTCTTCTTTAAAATTTTCTAAATGGGCATTTGAATATGGGATTATTCTAAGGTTTTCTTCGAATTATTACCCTCAAGGTAATGGACTGGCTGAATCAACAAACAAAATTTTATTAGACATAATCAAGAGGTTAATTGCCAAAAGTCCTAGAGAGTGGAATACCCTGTTAAGATATGCATTATGGGTAGACAGGACCAAGTTTAAAACAGCTTTAGGTAGCACACCTTATCACTTAGTTTATGGGACTGATCCCATACTTCTGGTTAATCTGAGAATACCAACCTGGAAGTTTGCTAATGAATATCTAGGCTTTGATAACCATAGGGAAGCCAGAATAGTGCAAATGTTACAACTAGAGGAGAAAAGAAGTCAAGCCCTCGAGAAGTTTGCCAAACACCAAGCGGTTGTTAAGAGGTGGTTTGACAAAAGAGCAAGAGTCAAGACATTTAGGATATCAGACTTAGTGTTGTGCTGGGACAAAGCACATGAAAAGAAAGGAAGCCATGGAAAATTTGATAAATTATGGCTGGGTCCATTACAAGTCTCAGAAATAATAGGAGATAACACCTTCAGACTTAAGACCTTGACTGGAGAAGATATGCCATTACCAGTTAATGGCCAGCATTTGAAACACTACTTCCAGGCTTGAGGTAAAAGGGGGGGGCAGTCCCTTTTTCTTAATGTAAAGTGCTGTAGATAATGTACAGTTCTTCTTTTGCTGTCTTCTTTTGGGTTGGCTGTTTGTATAGCTTGTCTTCTGTTTGTTTTTGCTTTTTTTGTTTCTTTCTGTTTGTACAGTTTTTTCTTTTGTTGTGTTGTTTGTATAGCCTGTTTGTTTGGTTTGTTGTTGTCTCCTCAGCAGGGATCTTTATTTTACTTTAGGGTATTAAGGAGCAAAACTAGCAACCATTCAAAACAGTATAAAATTTAGGATATTCAGGTTAACCATTTGCAATTTACACATAATTTGTCACTGTCATAAATGTAGAGAGTTGTTCATCTTCTGAAGTTTTGTATTCAATAAATGTGATTGAGAATTCGAAGCAGGTTTCTCACGATGACACACCTAAAATACTTGGGTTTGTTGAACTTAACAGTGTAGATATTAGGTGAAAAATTAGAGGTCACCCTTGCTACCATTACAATTCTTAGCTTAATTTCAGCAAGTGCCCACTCCTTGCATCATGAAGTTACAAATTGCTATATCTTATGAAATCTTTCAAAATTAGAAAACAAAAAAAATAAATAAATAAATAAATAAAGCGGATTATACTGAAAATCCAGATTAAGCCATCTAAGTAACTCTACTAGGGCTGTGGACGCTCGCTGGCAGTGGGGCTCTACTTAGGAGAATTGTAACGATAACTTTGCCGGGGCTATAGACGCTCGCTGGCAGCAAGGCTCTATCCAGTCGGCTATGAGGGAATATCCTCACCTACGTAGGCTAATGTCAGTCACTGGTTTGTTCAACCGATCTTCAAGATGAGGATAATTAATCACGTGCACACAACTAAACTGAAAATGGAAATTCATGCATCTTTATTGAATACCTTAAGTCTCAAGCTGAATAGTAATTTGCAGGAAAGATAGTTGGAAGTTATGAGTTCATTTCATCTAGTTTCCTTGAACACTCTAAATTTAGTTGTTTTGTTTTGGTTGCTAGTTGTTGTGATGTTCACAACATGCCCCATTATGCTCCTTAGCAAAATGGGGACCCCTGCTGATGTTTTGCTTTTTGCTTCTGCTTGTGTTTTTTCTGCTTTCTGGCGGTTTGGTAAAAATGAAGGTCAAGTGCATCATCATCATGATATTGGATAAGGTAGGTCATCATCATGAGGTCAGTTTGTCAAAGTTCATATTTTGTTTCTGTGACCTCATATTTAGAAAGAGCTTGAAATTCCATGTAGGTTTGCCTTTTACATCACTTGAAAATTCGTCCATATGTGGAAGTTATGCACAGTCAAAATTTTGGTCAAACCTGATAATCGCAAGTGATCCTCATATTTTTTCATGTTATCAAGGTCATCATGATCTTAGTCTATCACCCGATAAAAATCATGCAGTCAGAATATCCGGACGTCAATCTTAGGTGGTAGTGCCCTTTACCCGTCAAATGGCCTTATGCGCATCGTGAGCATCATGATTTTAGGAGGGTCATATTTTATAAACTCGGTTTTGCTGTATGAAGAACGTCATCATCATATTTGAAACGCCCCCCTGATAATATCCTGAGGTTCAAATATCCGGACGTCAACTTTAAGTCATAGTAAGTTTTCCCCGTCGAGTGGTCTTTTGTATCGCGAACATCATGATATTTTTACATCGCCTGATATTATAATATCATGCTGATATTATAAGATCACCCTGACTTAGAAAATCCACCATCGGCATATTTGCATACGCATGTTAAAATCCTATCGGAAGGTCATCATCCTGATATTTGCTGAAGTTCGCTAAGATGATGATGACGTCTTCATATCCTCCTGATCTCCTTTTGCATGATCAATATGATCATCCTATCTTTTAAGGGAGGCTGATATTCCATTCTTCAAACAGCATGATCATATCTTAAAAATCACCCTAGCGCTAACCTGATGATGACCTCAATTCATCTTCATGCTCCGAAAACGAAATATGATGATTACATCATCATGATAATTCGATGAGGAGGATCATCATTTTTTTTATCCTGTCATATTGTCAAGATCATCATGATCTTGTTTGTCTACCCGATATTTCGTAAAATCCTCCTGCCGAGAAAGAACGACCTTTTGCAATATCCTGATCATCATCATCATCACATTTCCCTTCGGCAGGATATTTTCCAAAACATGATCCGGTTAGCGAAATATCATGATGACGTCATGTTTTAAGTTTAACAAAGGCCCCGGATATCATGATGACGTCATCCCGATCTGATAAATGAAGCAGCAAATATCCTGATGATCATCATCATCACATTTCCCTTCGGCAGGATATTTTCTAAAGCATGATCCGATTCGCGAAATATGATGATGACATCTTATTATAAGTTCGATAAAAGCCCCGAATATCCTGATGATCTTCATCATCCTGATCTTTCGAGAGGGTTACCTTGGCCGCAAAGGGGTCATATTACAATCATCATCCTGATCCTGCTCCTTAGGTGACCCGATATTGCATTTATCCCCTGATCTTAACGAATATGACGATGACGCCATCATTTGCATTTTAATGAAGCCCGAATATGATGATGACGTCACCATCATATTCCTTTCCTCAGCAGCAGGATCATATTTCACATCCTCCTATTTTCCTTCAACATGAAGATGATGATGATGTTATTCTTTTCCCTGATATACAAGAGCGAAACATCCTGATGACGTCATCTGGACCTTCGGAAGGGAGTGCATCATATTTCCAGAATATCATGCAGATGAAGAGAATGTCGGCTAACATGTTTTTTGACACACCGATAGCGATAGTCATGCCGATGGGCGGGAAATGAAGCGGTGGAGTTTTAAACCATTTTTTGGCACCCGTGGCATTTTTTTGATCAGCGATGGTTGACCTGATGGGTTTTGAGCAGTCTGAATGCGTTTTGGACGCGTTTTGAGAGTATTCTGGATCCGATTTCCACAATTTTGCGCAGTCACCTGGATTTAAATGATTATTTTAGTTTCCTGCTGTTTATGTGATAAATGAAAAACTTATTGCTTGTCTTGTCTTGCAGGCTTGCAGTTGAGGAAGCAGCTGGAAAGTCAACACAGTGACCTCATGGATGAAGGAGATCTGATCTCAGGAGCAGGAAGATAAAGATGAAGTGCAAAAAAGTCAAGGCCATTCAAGTGAAGGACAGAGTTGCAGCTGAAGGTATTACTACAACAGACAAACAGAAGTTATTACCCAACTGCCGGAACTTCTCAGAAGGGGCAATATTTCGCCCAGATTTGACACTGCTCAGAGATATTTTTTGAAGAGCTGGTTCACCTGTATTTATTGCTGTAACCAGGGGTTTGAACCAGGGGTTCAGTTAGGTTTCTGCTGTAGTGAGGACAATCAGAATGTCTATATATTGTGCCTCTCTACACTGTAATACTTTACAACAGGGATTTTAGAAAAACAACAGTGGCTACAGCAAGATTTTCTTTTAGGAGCATACAGCAAGTTAGCATAGTGTAGAAGTAGAAGAAGGAGGTCGCCTGTTTGTCTGCAGTAAGGTGCGCGTGGAATGTCTGGCTACCTTACTGTATCTGTAAAGCTTGTAAGTTCTCTGTAGTATGATCAATGAAACTAAGAGTCATTCCTACATTGTAAATCATGTATGACTATTCGTTTCTAATACAATAGAATCTGGAGTTTTGCATCTATCTTCTGAGTGTTCTCCTGCTCTTCTTTGTGTTTCGAAATATTTTCTTTGAGAGCTTGCAATTTTAAATGTATGTTTGTGAAAATGCTCAGAACTTGCATTTAAGGTTTTTACTGTGGATTTGATCAAATTACTGTGGTATTTACATAGTGCATAACAGAAACAATTAGATCCTTCGATAGATTAAATGAGGTATAGATTAGATCTTTCTAACTTTTCCCAACCCATCTGAAATATTTAGTTGAAAACGTAGAAATCTAAAGGAAATTGTCTCAAATTTGAAGAAGCATGCATAACAGAGCTATAAGTAGACAGTTTTCATTAATAGGTAAAGAAGAAAGCTGCAAAAAAAATTCAAGAAAACCATCTAAACCTTGCAGCACAGTATCACTTTCATGCAAAGGAATGAAAAGTATTGACATATCTCATGACCTTTTTGCATATTCTTAGTCCAGTAAACCACCAATCAAACCTAAACTACGTAAGGCCCCTTGAACATTACAGCTTCACATTGACCAACTGAACTTGACCAACCGAACCATTGTAGACTTGGGATTAGTTGAATCTCAAATGATTCCTTCTTATCTTTCAAGTATAGTTTCAGTTCATTTTATGTTAATTTTAACTTATTGTTATGATTGCATCAAAACAATCATCAACATGTCCCCAGAATCTTTAAGAGCATTTTCAAGGCTCTTTATTCCAATGTCTAGGGTCCTCCTATCATTAGCAATCAGTCCTTGCACTTCAGTGAATCTTTTTCCCAGAAACTCCTTCCGGACCTTTGCTTCTGTTGATTTCTCTAGAGATTCAAAATGAGTGTTAACAAAATTTACTAAGTTTTTCAAGTTACCAGATGGTGAAACTGAAGGATCCTTTTGATAGGATGGCATGATCTTCTCTAGCATCCCAGATGCAATCTCCAATAGTTCACAGTCCTCCATGTAAGATTTCAAGAGTTTTTCTTTTGCTTTAGCTTAAGCAAAAGATGCTATTTTCATTGTCTGAACTGGGGAGAGAGAATCAAAATTCAATGGTCCTTGAAATAACTCAGGTTCATCCAGCTCCATCATTTCTCTATTTAAGAAGTTCTTCACTATCTCTGCAGTGTCTCTTGCTAGAGATTGAAACTTCTTTGAAATACTAGAGGAGTCATCATTAGTCTTTTCTACTTGTTCTTCTTCTTTTCCCTTAACTTCTTCTTGAATCTTATTCTCCTCTCTTCTACCTTCTCCTTCAGCTTCTGAGTCTAGAATGTCTGCAGTGGGATCCAAAGGAGAGATGTCACCTATGTTTATTGCTTCATGAACTTCCTCTTTCGGAACAGAGGAATCCAAGTCCTCAGACTTCTCTTCATTTATTTTCTTTGATCCTTCTACATCCTTGTCAAAAGATTCTTCATTGGTTACATTTAATCCTTCAACATTCATGGTAGAAGGTTCTTCATCTATTTCCTCTACAATAGGAAGATTGAATCTCTTCAAGGCATTCTGAAGGATATCTTTTGTTTCACTTGCTACTTGGTCAGTTTCTCCAAGCATAAGTTTATTCATTCTTGCCTTACTCTAGAACTCATCCTTACAGTCCTTGGAAATCATGCCCATTTGTTTTGAAGTGATAGAAGGATAAAGCTAAATTGCTATCTATTCCCGAATCTCTAAGTCTTTTTCCTTTGCATTTTCTTTTCTTAGCTCAAGTACTTTTTCTAGACTCTTAAGAATTAATGATATAATTTCAATGAAAGCTTTATTGTAAATGTTCAAGTACCTAACAGTAGCTTCTTCCAAAATTCTCTTGTCAACATCACTGTATTCATCATAGAACTCTGTCACTGGCTGTAGGTTCCCATCCACAGTAACTACCTTGATGATATCATCAATGGAAAGAGTGGGCTTTTCAACAAATTCCTCTACCTTTTCTTCCTCATTTTTACTAGCAGAGAATTTCCCAGATGTTTTCTTCTTCTTCATTTTCTTGATTTCCTCATCAGATTATGTTTCTTCATCATCTTTAAGGCTTGTATATGACCTTGTGGCTTTAGTCTTCATCCTCTTTTCTCCTTTTCCAGATGTCTTGACTTCCGGTTTGACAATCTTTGAGCTTTTAGAAGTGGCAGGTGCAGAGCTCTTGGAAGATCTAGTCCGAGAGGAGGCTTGCACCGGAACATTTCCTTTCTTTCCTTCTTGTTTCTCTTTCTCAGCCTTCTCCATTTTCTCTCTATTTGCATCTATAGCCTCCTTTGATAGGCCAAATCTTTTGGCAATTTCTTCAACTTCCCTTCTTACTTTCCTCTTTATCTCCAGCTATCTTAACTCAACATGTATTTTTACACTTAGCTCTTGAAAGATCCCAAACCTTTCTTCTTCAATGTCCTTGGGCTGGCTCAATAGGTGTTGAATATGTAGCTCCAAGATTTTTTCATTGACTTCATATCCCATAGGTATTATCCACACAGTTCTTGGCTCAACTGCCTCCATTAGGCATTGATCAGTGTCAACCATAAAGAAAACTATGCCCTTGTATTTCTCAACTATGGACTAAGGTATTCTCTCTCTGGCTTGCATCATGCTTTGGAAGTTCTTAAAGTAACCCCAGAGGGCTGTGTTTTGGGCTTGAGCATCACCAAGTCCATACATGTAGTCTCTGATCTAAATTGCAACCAGTTTATCATTTTGCCAAACCCAACCACTTGATCCAAGTAGCTCATTCATATAATAGAAGAATAAACATAGTATTAGACAACCATATTTAAAGGAATTCTTCTTATCCTTTTTGATCTTTTGCAAGTTTTCCAACAGTTGATTTAGAAGAAGCTCACATAGGTCATAATCTCCATCTTCCCTCAACATCTGATATGCTACATAGATTGTTGTGCCAGACACAGAATTTTGCCTACTCAAATGATAGATTTTGTAGCCAATTATCATTGAGACAAACTTGACATCCGGATCTGTGATGTCATCTATGGTCATTGCTCTTTTGTCAAATTTAGATCCAATGGCTTCAGTTACTGTTTGGTTCTTCACAGATTTAAGTGCAGGTAACCCACTAGATGAATGCAGTCCAGTCACTGCCCTGATGGCATCTTTAGTTATCTTGAAGGGCCTCATTAACCACATGAAATTATCATGCATCCTGTTTAGAACATATCCAACCCAATCATCTTCTGCAAAACATGGAAAATGTATGCAATGTCTGAAGTGTTTATCCTAGAGGGCCTTGAATTCAATTTTGAGTTTCAAATTCTCATCTATTAGCTATTTGTGATGAATGTCCATCAATTTTGAGTCTCCAAATTCTTCAATGTTGGCATGGATATAAACCCTAACATCTTCTACATGCAATACTCTGTGCGGAATGCTAGAAAATGCGCCCAAAGGATCAACTTCTAGAGATTTATAAGGGTGTTTCTTAAATTTAGGTCGAGGCCTATCAGAGATCTTGACAACCATTGGAGTAGCCATTTTGCAAGAGATTCAAAGAGAGATTTTTAGAATGGAAGTACCTTTTCATGCTTTAGGGTTTGAAGCAAGATTTAGAACAAATCGCTGGTTGAATTTATTTTTCTGTTGATCTTGAGTGAATTGTAGAATTTTCTTTGTAGAGTTCTTCTATTCTTCTTCATGAGTGCAAGTGTATAAATAATGAGTGAAAGAATCCTTTTATCCTTGTGTAAACCATAATTTCCTTTTATAATAAATGCACAACTTAAGTTATCTGGTTGCCCTGTTTTGAGAGAGATCTTCTTCAATCACTGTGTTGAACTTAGAATTATTGTCAGTGAGGATTGACAACGTATCTTCTTTTCTTCAATCATGCCATGGGTCTGCAGATCAAAGCATTTCAATTCTGAATCATACCAGATCTGTCTATGAAATTATGCTTTACCAAATAGCTATCAGAACTAGATTAACTTGAGCAGTTATAAGTCTTGCAAAACTCCATGTAGATCTTTCACATTTTGACTGAAGGTTATTTGGAGGTTTTTCTAAGAACCCTTTAATCCGCAGTGTCAGATGTTTACTCAATGTGCCGAATTTAGGCACTAGCTGACTGGCTAGGGGAAATTATTTTTCTCTGTGACTCCCCCTAAGCCAGAGCTCACCCTTTTAGTTTCTAGAAGGACTAGATTTCGATGCAGATCCATCCCCAATATTTTCTGTACTCTTCTTTGCACAAATCTTGCTCATCTCCTTTTGAACTTCATCCACATTCACTTTACCTTTGCCCTTATCTTGTTTTTGATTATGTTCCATCTAACCTTTTTTAATCCTGATTACTACTTCTACAGAATTTGACAATATGACCAGATCTATTGCAATTGTAACATACAACATTTCTTTGCTTATTTGATTGATATCCTCTTGATTTGCATTAATTAGCCAAATGTCCCATTCTATTGCATGCAAAGCATCTACCATTGAATGAATTGTTTATTTGCATATTTATGCATTCATGAGATTTGTACCCATACCTTTTGTAGTTGAAACATTGTCCAGAGAAGGATGGATTAGTCTGATTCATTCTCCTCCTGCACTAAGTTGCTTTATGACCAAAATTGTTGCAATTGAAGTAGAATCCATTGAAGGATAGATATCTTTGAGCATTTGGTTGCCTTACTGGAGGTCTTCTAGGCCTGTTTCTTTGATTACCTGATCCAAAGTTCTTCTAACTGGATCCAGAGCTTTCACCTTTCTCATATCCCAAGCCACACTTATCATCTACCTTCTTTTGGCTTTCAAGAAGCACTTTAAGTTGGGTTGAGCTTATCTTGAATTTTTCTTTGTATTCATTTGTAGTTTGAAGATCTTGTTTAAGAGTGTCTATCTGATTCTCAAGTTGTTCTTCATTGTCTCTAGCTTCTCCAAGATCAGATTCAAGATGCCTGATTATTCTGTCCATTTTGTGGTAGTCCTCTATTTTCTTCTTGAGGGTTTGTTTTAGATTATCTTCAATATTTTTTTTTTCTTCAATTTCTTGGGTGAAACTCATAACCCATGATTCCATTTCATGCCTTACCATAATGACTTCTTTTGACAGCTTCTCACATATCTTATTTTTCTCATTCACATCTTCATTAGTATCATTTCACTCTGATTGGCTAATTTTTTAAGTAGTTCCTTTCTCTTTTTCACAGAGATACTAAGCTTTTCTTTTAGCTCATTTATGAATTCATCAGCTTGTTTGAGTCTTTCTCTCAAATTATTAACTTCAGAGTGAGATTGTTCAAGATCATCCAGGGTAGACTGAAGTTGTTCCTTCATACCATATGCATCCATTATGATTCCCAAATATTCCTCAAGCTATTAGGCCTTGTTCAGAGGAACTTAGCTCTGATACCAATTGTTGGAAACAAGGCAGATAACTGAGAGGGGGGTGAATCAATTATCTCAAAATTTCCTTGTTTTACTTTTCTTTTTGTTATCTTAATATTTAGAGTTGTATCAAAACATGAAAGCATATGTAATCATAAGAACAAAAATAAAATCAACACACATAACACAAGGATTTTTACGTGGAAACCCTGTTAAGGGAAAAACCACAGGGTGACTAACCCAAGATTGTATTCTCTCTTAAAAGAATAAAGGAGTACAAAATGGTACTTGCCAATTAGGGCTCACTACCCTAGCACACTGTTCACAAGAGACACACTACCTACAAGAGACTCACTATCTACAAATCTTACAGATGATAATCAAGTGTTTGAACTATTGACAAGCATCTACAAATGCAGGAGTTTAGTTCTAGTTAGGCACAATATACTGATCTGATGCACTTCATTCTTCCTCTATTCAATGGTGTTATTCAGTTACACACTAAACTTGAATTGTTGTTCTCACACTTATCCCTGCTTTTCTTCACACTTTATTTCTTCACATGTTCACACACACACTCTTACATGCTAAAATCTATCTGGTATATATATCTGCACCAAGGATTTTTATCAACTTTCTAGTCAGCAACAAGAACACTACAAGTAATTAATCTGTCAGCTGAATCCATGCTTGATTTGTGATGTGTATCAAAAACATAGGCATAGAAGTCATTAATCATGTCATCCAACAATGTATAATCCCACAAATTGCTTGATCAACACCTTTTGCTCATTCGGATTGAAGTTTGATACTCTGTCGATCAATTCTTATTCTATCTGCTTTGCCTGATTGGAACCCAACACTCAGATGCTCATATCTTTTTCTTGCTTTATCACTGGAGGCTAAATCTTTGAAATATAGTAGTCATGATACCCCTCTTGACTTGTCCAAGTCTGCAACTTACTGAGTTGCACCATCTGAGAGATCCAGACCTGATTGTTAGACTTGGTTACATACTTTGTTCTTGTTCACTAGACTAAAATAGTCTTCAATCTGACTTCCGGTATAGGCATACTATGTACTGCAGATGTGTGGGATAGACTTTGTTGTCATCAATGACAACACTTATGAAGCCACATAGTGTCTCTTGCCAACAGGAGAATGACATCTCAACCACCTTCATTTGAAGGTGTCTTTCCTTTTTAAATGTGAAACATTAAAAAATAATAAAAAGGGACTTTCATACGAAGGTGTTTTACATTTTTGTGTGTCGGGCTCATTTTTTACCCCATCCCACAAGTGGGACACACTATTGTTGGTTTTTCCTAGCCTAAATCCAACACCTCATAATTATTGTTTAAAATGTAACCTCAAAACAATTTTTATAGAGGTGTTCTATTTGGATTCGGATTTATGATTTTTGACCATTGTCCATTCACATTTCCTAAGAGAAATTATATCTTCATCCTCCATACTAACCTCACTATTAGTCCCAAATTTAAATGAAAAATCTTCTTCTAGGACAAATGGATCTTCCTCTAAATTGCTTGCCATTTTCATACATTCTTCTAAGTTTATATAGGAGAGAATGAAAAGATTTATAATTTCCTTGCTACTTGGAGCAGTCACGATAGGAGGGTTCACATAATGAACTATCAAGGTTGTGTAGCTAGAGTAAACACAATGAAAATAACTCAAAGATATAAAGCAAATACAGATTCGATCATTCAATATATCATAGAATTCAAATACAGATTGGCTGGCAACATGCGGGCTTATAATTAGGGCTCATAGGCCTAATTCAAAATATCAAAATATGCACAAGATATAGCTTTGAAGCTCTTTCATGAGAAATTCAAACTATCAACTATCTCTATATCTTGAACTACTTTCTGAGGCATCTATTACATCTTTTTATATCATCTCTAGAGCATACGATTCCTCCACATCAGCCAAGGATCATTACAAACTCCAATGAAGAGTTGTAACGTGTGTACATGGATAGGTTAGACCTAAATGAATAGAACTCAATCCCAAATGCATAGAATGATGTGCAGGTCTTGAGGAAGGTTGGCCATGAACCAAAAAACATTGAATGATGTGTAATTTAGTTCTAAAAATTGTGAAATGCTTCGCAAGTCTTCTCCTCCAGTTGATTGTTCGAGACTATCAGGGTGCTCTACTCTGAGAAATTAGTCGATCTTCTGATAGCAATATCTTATCGATACTTGATCCAAATGCTCTAAAATTTGGATATGATGTGCATTAATGAATCTACATGCTAAATCTAGCTCTGCAAGGTCTGAAGTGTATCTACCATAGAATGTGGACCAAAATATAGAAATTGTCTAAGCTGAACTAGAAAATGAAAAAAAAAAAATTGAAATGCAAATGTTTTCTTTTTGGTTGATGCAATATTGCTCTTGAACTAGGGATGTTGTTGAGTTATTTGTAGCTTTGATCAGATAATGTATTACCAAATAGCATGATCAAATAGCATGATCAAATGATATACATCGTATGCATTCTAAATGGTGATTAGTAATTGTTGTCATCGGTGAAACAACTTCATTAGAAACGGTGACTATGGGAGTCACACCTATGATAGGTGTGACTCCTTGAGGAGTCATGTCTATCATAGATGTGACTCCTACAGTCACTAACATATATATATCAATGTCTTTGCCCAACAATACTACGAATCAACACAAAAATTGAAAGTATATGAGAAGTAGAAATTGCATCTAAAAAAAAACAAAAGATAGTAATAAATTAACTCTGCAATACAAATATCCAACCTTCAGAAAATATCCAAATCAAAGATTATAAGTTTGATTTGAATTTACATGGTATCAGAGCCAAGTTAAGCAGAATCCGGGCAGAAAATCAAACTTGAGAAATTTAGATTTAATACATCCCATTTCTCAAATGGCAGCAACAATCTGATTCGAAGACAGATTGGAAGGAGGAAATAACTTCTCATCATGGAAATTCAGAATTATGATGATACTAAAAGAAAATAAAGTTGATTCATTTGTGAGAGAAAACAAAATGGAACCAGAGAATGATCCTAATAAAACGACATGGATTGAAGGAAATGACAAAGCCATGAAAATCATAGTTGATGGAGTTAGAGATCATATCATGCTGATTCTGACAAAACATGAGACTGCATATCATATGTTTAAGTCACTTGAAAGCAATTATGAAATTAATAACTCCAGCAGAACCTTAGCCCTAAAGAGAGAAATAAATCATATAAGTATGAACAAAGGAGAATCTATCAATGCATACTTTATGAGAATATCTGCACTAAGGGATCAACTATCAACACTTGGGTACCAAATTGAAAGCAAGGAACTAACACTTATTGCCCTAGATGGTCTCCCAAAACCCTGGGAGACATTTGTTGAAGGCATTAGTGCAAGGTCTAAATTTCCAAAATTTGACCGCCTAAGATCAGACTGTCTTCAACAAGAATCTAGATAGACAAAGAAAGGGTCAAAATAGAACAATATAGATGAAGATCTTCATGTTCTAAATACAAAATCTCACAAGAAAGAGAAGAAGAAACACTTCAAGAAGAGGAAAAATCATCACGGGAAAGCTTCATTCAAGAAAGACATTTCTCGCATCCAATGTTTCAGATGTGACCAATATGGACACTATGCAGTTAGATGTCCTGACAAAACCAAGCAACAAGCATCTTATGCCAAAATAAAGGAGCATGAATCTGAGAAATATGTATTCTACTATGCACTTTCAAACCAAGTAACAAATAAATCCAACACCTAGGTTATAGATAGTGGTTCATCAAGACACATCACAAGGTTTAGGGAACTACTAGACACCATGGTAGAAGAGACTGACAAAGAAGTAACAATTGGAGATAACTATGTACATCCAGTCAAGGGTGTTGGCACATGCACCCTCAAATTAAAGACTAGCATCTCCATCCAACTTACTGGAGTATTGTTTGTCCCAGGCATCAAAAGAAATCTAGTCTCCATAGCTGCACTTGGAGATAATGGATATAGGGTGACCTTTATGGATAGCAAAGTATTGGCATGGCCAAAGAATTCTACTATTAAGAAAGCCAAAACCATAGGTCATAGACAAGGGTACTTGTATGAGTTATGTACGGAACCAAATCTAGCCCTAATTCATGAAATTAAAAACTCTAATGAAATATGGCATAGAAGACTAGGACACCTAAATTTTCATGCCCTATCTTCCATGGAAAGACTAGTTACAAGGCTACCCAAACTCAAACAATATAATTTAGGGGTATGTAAGGGGTGTGCCTTAGGAAAAAATACAAAGGGGTCCTTTCAAAATAGTTCTAGCAAAACAAATAACATATTAGAACTAGTTCACTCAGATTTATGTGGAACCATGTCTGTACCCTCCTTAGGTGGGTTTCTATACTATGTAATCTTCGTTGATGACTTCTCCAGAAAGATATGGATCTATTTTCTTAAATGTAAAGAATCACAAGAAATCCTTAAAAGATTTAAGGAATTCAAATCCATTACTGAAAATTCTTCCGAGAGAAAAATCAAAACCTTAAGAATAGATAATGGGAGTGAATACACTTCAGACATTTTTAAAGACTTTTGTAAAAACACTAGGATTAAGAGGGAGTTCACTGTACCTTATAATCCTCAACAAAATGGAGTTGCAGAAAGAAAAAATAGAACCATTGTAGAAGTTGCTAGGGCTATGTTATTTGATCAGAATATAGACACTTCACTTTGGGCAGAAGCATCTAGTACTACTATCTATATATAGAACAGATGTCCTCACTCTCATATTGATGACAAAACTCCTGAAGAAGCCTTCACTAGCACAAAACCAAACATTAGTCATTTAAGGATATTTGGTTGTCTTGTTTACATTCATGTGCCCAAAGAGAAAAGAACTAAGCTAGAACCTTCTGGGAGAAAAGGCATCTTTGTAGGCTATAGTCAAACATCAAAAGCTTATAGAATATATATACCTGGTCAAAGACAGATTGAACTAAGTAGAGATGTGATTTTTGAGGAAGACATAGCTTTCAAAAGAGCCAGAAATTATATCAAGACAGAAATTCAAACTTCCAACTCAGGCATAGAAGAGGATCCTACACCTGAGTTTTAGAGGGAGTATACTGAGGAAGATGTAAACCATGAACAAATCACATCACTAGAAAATCCCAAGAAAAGACCACTATGGGCCACCAAAACAATGGAAGAAGCTAAAAATTATGCCGCTCCATCAGGGACTTTTAGGGAAAGCACAAGACCTAAGAGATTCTCTAGTTATGTAGCTTTAATGAGTGAATTCATTAAATCAGAACCTTCTAGTGCTATAGAAGCTCTTAAGCACCAAGCATGGAAGGATGCCATGATAGAGGAGTATCAATCCATCCTGAAGAATGATGTGTGGAATATAGTACCTGGACCAAAAGGGAAATTTGTTGTTTCTTCAAAATGGCTTTTAAAATCAAACATGCTACAGATGGCAGTATAGGGAAATGCAAAGCAAGATTTGTAGCCAGAGGATTTTCACAAAAGGAAGGAATTGATTATGATGAAACCTTCACTCCTGTTGCTCGATATACATCAGTCAGGGCAATTCTAGCTATTGCAACAGCCAAAGGGTGGAAAGTCCATCAAATGGAACCATTGAAGAAGAGGTTTACATAGAGCAATCCGAAGGATTTGAGATTCACAATGTAGGATCCCATGTATGTAAACTAAAGAAAGCTCTATATGGACTTAAATAGGCCCCTAGAGCCTGGTACAAAAGAATTGACAGTTACCTCTTGAAATTAGGCTTCTCAAAGAATGATGCAGATCCAAATCTCTACTTCAAACAAAGCAAAGGTGATATGTTAATATTGATATTATATGTTGATGATCAATTGATTACAAGAGAAGATCACCTTATTGATCAGTGTAAGAAAGATTTAGCTTCAGAATTTGACATGAAGGACTTAGGTCTATTACACTACTTCCTTGGACTAGAAGTATGGCAGAAATCAGATTGTATTATTCTAAACCAAGGGAAGTACACAATTGATATATTAAAAAGGTTTGCTATGATGGAATGTAGACCTATGTCTACCCCATGGAAACAAATCTTCATAAATTGAAGGAAGCAGCAGTAGATTCTCTATTGGCAGATCCCACTCTTTACAGATAGATAATTGGATCCTTGATGTATTTGGTCAATACTAGACCTGATATTTGCTATGCTGTAAATGCCTTAAGTCAGTTTATGTGTGAACCCAAGGAGATACATCTTGTGGCTGTGAAGCATATAATGAGATACCTTCAAGGTACTCTAAATTATGGCTCAAAATATGAAAAGGTTGACTTAGATCTACATGGATTCACATATTCAGATTGGGCTGGAAGTGTAACTGACCGGAAGAGCACCTCTGAATGTTGTTTTAGTTTAGGATCAGCAATGATATCGTGGATCAACAAAAAATAGTCTTTAGTTGCTCAGAGTTCTATAGAAGCTGAATATATTGCAGCTTCTATGGCTGCAAGAGAGGTAGTATGGCTTAGAAAACTGCTTGTGGGATTATTTGGTAAACCGCTGAAACCAACTATCATCCACTGTGACAATCAAAGCTGTATTATGCTATCCGTGAATCCAGTATTCCATGATAGATCTAAACATATTGAGATTCCTCATCACTATGTGTGTGATATGGTGGAAAGGAATGTGATTCAGTTGGAGTATATCAGTACAGGAGATCAAACTGCAGATATTCTTACCAAACCACTCCTCAAGGTAAAAGTTGAATACTTCAGGAAAAATCTTGGTATGATTGAAATGTAAAATTCTAATTGATTTGTACTAATATATTAAAGATGTTTAATGTGTGAACATCTTGTGTCATATGTGTGACTCTATGACATTATGGGCCTACCCATTCTATGTTTATTTCTAAAAGGTGACGATCTTTTGGATAATCTACACTTGTACCTAACATTATAAGGTGACGATCTTATAATGTTCATTAGACTGATATCATGTGACTTGATATTGGTATGAATCATGGAGTTATCATGATTAAGTTATGGTAGACATTATGTGACTTAATGTCAGTGCAAACACCATAACTGGGATATATAAGGAGAATGTAATGTTCTCGAGTATAGTATATCCTTTAGTATCATGAGGTAGGTGATGCTAAGTATCACGAGATAGGTGATACTATATATATCATGAGTTATGTGATATTAAATTACTTTGAGTAATTCAATACAGATCAGATAATTGATATTCATAGAGATTATTGTGATATTGTTATCTTCCCGAGCTAAGAGGGAGTGTTGAGTTATTTGTAGCTTCGATCAGATAACATATTACCAAATAGCATGATCGAATGATATACATCATCTACATTCTAAATGGCGATTAGTAATTGTTGTCATTGGTGAAACGACTTCATTAGAAATGGTGACTGTGGGAGTCACACCTATGATAGGTGTGACTCCTTGAGGAGTCACGTCTATCACAGATGTGACTCCTACAGTCACTAACATATATATATATAAATGTCTTTGCCCAACAATACTATGAATCAACACAAAAATTGGAAGTGTATGAGAAGTAGAAATTGCATCTAAAAAAAAAAAGACAATAATAAATTAACTCTGCAATACAAATATCCAACCTTCAGAAAATATCCAAATTAGAGATTATAAGTTTGATTTGAATTTACAGATGCTTCTAAATCACTACTCATATTCATTCTATTAAGTGTACGATCCTCACATTTAGACTATGTGTCTACCTCCCTTTTCTCTTCTTCTAAAAGCCACTCCAATCCTACCTATTATTTTCCTTGAGCCCCATCCTACTTGAAAGTTTCTCCTTAGAGAATTTATTATATTCCTCTACCTATTAAGATAGCCTAAAAAGACAGATTCCTTTTAAATTAAAATTTTAGTAGGCATTGTTAGATGATTGATTAAACTATTTCAAATTTTAAGTGTTTTAACATGTAAACAACTAACAATGGAGTTGGGTCTTATACATGGCTATGATACAATGATAAATAGGAATATGCTGACACTAGACTAGAAAACTCAAAATAGAAAATGAATGGATATAGATGCACCTAGAAAGACTAGGAACCATTGGATTCGGGCTAAGGGTTGTTTGAAGAGGTTGTAGACCAAATTTAATCATCTTTGGATCTCAAGACTTCACTGCAATGGTTAAGAGGAGAAGTCTAAGAGCATAAGTCCTACAAAGAGGAGAAGCTCTTGAGGTCATAGGACCATCAAACTTTCCAAGTAGTGCAAAGTCAATGTTTGATCATATCTTAGTATGGCCACCTTTCATGAAAGTGAGCAAAGAATGGAGTAAAATGGAAAAATAAGTGAAAAATAAACAAAAATACACTACTAGAGGAATAAAGCATAAACTTGGAAAAATACACTTGGATTCGAGGCTAGGAACTACTCAAACTAGAATTAGGAGGTCATTATCAACTCACAAATCAAATTTAATATGATTTTTAACTTAGGGCATTGCTACAAAGAAATGGTGCACCCAACCTTGAGATAAGTCTTGTCCACTGCTTAGCCTAGAGAAGTCCCTATCCTATGCTTGGGTTGGAGGAGAAGGCATGTTCTACACCCAGGTTTTGGCCCAACTTGGAGGAGAAATTTGATACCTTTGTTCAACCTAAAATTCCATAGGGAGCTTCTTCTCAATCTTTTAAGGACTCTAAGGTAAATTGGAACTAAGTTTGGTTGTTTTATAGTAATTGGATTGAGTGAGTTCCACTACTTTAGAAGATTAAATACATGTTTATGGGCAATTTATATGAGATATATGGCATGTTTTTATTCTTCATGTATGGATTTTCCTGGGATGAGTGTGAGGCAAAAGAGTGGGTGAATGGATGGTGTTCTAGACCTTTAAGTCCACTTGAGATTATTGACCTCCAATAGAACTATAACTTATAGAGATGGAATCATCAATTAACTTTAACCATTTATTAGATCTGGTGCAACTAAGTATGATAGATTTATTATTTACTTAAAATTAATATTTTAGCTCATTATGTAATATTTTTATATCATTTATTGAAACTAATTTTTTTTACAATTCAATGCAGGTCATGTTAATGCAATTATTGCAGATGAGGATAGTGAAGAAGGAACATATTATTACAAGTGTGCCACTGTATTTGATATTCTTGATCAAAGTTTGAGAAGAGATTGAGTCTCGTATGGAATCTATGGTTGTTATTGAAACATGGCTTAGAAGGTACCCAATGGAGAAATTTGATGTGTGGTTCTTCAAGAACTTTGACACACATAGGAATATTTTTTATTATTCTAACCTTATTCTTACATCAAACATTCAATTAATCAAATATGGGGGTAGACTACACAATAAGAACCTGTGTAAAGTTTGTGAGTCTAACCATGACATAATACTTGGCATCATAAAGAGTAGATATGACATGCTTGGTTCATTGGACTATATTGATATAATAGAAAGTATTTTTTATAATTTGTAAGTATATTTTTAAATTCTTAAGTTTTGTGTTTTGAATACATTTTTCCTTTATTTTATTTATTTATTTCTACTAATGTTATTATTGTAGGTTAATGGTGTCAAACAAGCTTCCACCTTCATGTGGTTGGTGTTGTTAGTAAAAAAATTCATATTATTGAAACTAAGAGAAGATTTAACCCTAACTCTAGTCTAATTTTGTCTCCCATAGTTGTTGATACATCTTCTCTAGAAGGCTACTTTGATTCCTTTAGTTTGAGACCTTTGGTTTCATCCTTCAATTTTCCATTTACTTTCCTTCATTTAGTTATACTTTCTCTCAAGGTTCATACATGAGTCTTCACTAATCACTTCTACCAATCCTATTATGAAAAGAGAAAAACAACATTCTTCTTATCACTTATGCTAAGTTATCAAGCATAGTGTCTAAGAAGTTGAGAAGTTGAATTCCCTTATGTAGATACATACCAAGTGTAGGATGCTATAGTGTAGGACACCTATGCTATTTATCATTTAGAAGCTTGGAAGGCAAGGGATTATTGAATAAAAACCTTTTGAAACCTTTTACAAATAGATATTGGAAGGTGAAAAACATTTGAAAAAAATATAGAAAACATTTTAAATGATTCAAAGGATCTTATGTGAAGAAATGGAGCATTATTTGCAGAGTGCTAGTAAGGAATTGAAAGTAGATCTACCATTGGTAACCTTCAAGAGTTATCCATTTCCATATTATACCATATAGAATCCTTTATGTTTGAAAAATTTATAGATTGAATAATTCTAGTATGTTCATGGACAATGATAAGGGAGCCTATGTCCTTATAAAAGAGACCAAGTATTTTTCATCAAGTGGATTTCTGGTACATTGATTCATAAAGTATGATGGTAAAGGTGATCCATTTCTTTATCTATTGATTTCTCTGGCTATATGAGTCTCTTCTTTTCATAAGGATAAATTGTTTACAAAATTATTTCCAATAAGCTTATGTGTTCATGCACTCACATGGTTTGCAAAATTATTTACTACATGTTATTTGTGCTTACATGCTATATAATACTTACCTTATCAATTATCTATATTGAGGGAAACCATATTTTGTGTTCCCTGATGCTTATTTCCTATGTGCTTGCATGTTATAACCTTATCATTTACCTATATGGGGGGTTGCAACTTTCATGCATTGATGATTAGCTATAGTTTTATGCATTTACATGCTTACATCTTATTCAACTACCTTAATGTTTTTATCATTACCATGTATCATTTTTGGCATTCACCTCAAATTCCTTGCATACTTCATATGGAACCAATTGGAGGGTATATACTATCAATAATGCTCTTATGTTTGATATTTATTACTATAACTAGATAAATTTGAATCATGATACACACCCACATAAATTAATTTTTATTGCATTATTACATTGAGAAGAGATCTATCACATTGATTGGAGTCACATCACATGGTTGTAATGTACATGCCATAATACTAAAGAAAGTTAATACCTTTTGTAACATTACATATGTTTACATCATGAGAAAACCATATAGAATTAGGAGGAACTAGGAGATTCCTTTATAAATTAAACCAACAACTAACTATAAATTTGGATGAAACATTTGTAGGTCAATGGATTGCTAGAACCATCTTGTCAAACTTGGGCATTTTTTACTCTCAAGGCTCTTAAGGGACATCATTTGACCAATGTATCTTAGGAGGATTAGAATGCTTGAGAATTGAAATGATGCCTCTAGTAGCATTTATCAACCCACCTAGATGTTTCAACACTATTAGTCCAGTGCCATACTGTGGAAAATAAAAAAATATCACTCTCAGCATTGTAATACTAAATAAAATTAATTATTTTTCTACTAAAGATTCACAAGCCTTCCTTAGCTGGTAGACCAATCTGCTCCTATTGTGGTTATCTGTTGGAACCATCATCACATTGACTCCACTTTCATTTATTTCCTATCTTGAAGAAGCAACCCAACTACCCATTGGATTCAAATTCCCTCATTCATGATCTGAGCACTCTCCAGTTTCTTTCTAAAGTTTTGCTCTTCACTTTTGGTGTTGAGAGTCTTTATCCTAGCATCCCCACTAATGCAAGTCTTCAAGATCTCAAGTTCTTCATCAATGATATTTTCCCTCCTGGCAAGGTAAATTTCATCCTTATCCTTGCAAAGTTAGTTTTTAATGTTGAAATTAGGGCAAACAACTGAGAGGGGGGTGAATCAGTTGTCACAAAACTTTTATCTTTTGTTGCATTTAATCTTCTTTACCACTTATTAACAGATTAATGATATAACCATGAAAGCATGAATCAACAACACATGAGTAGAAACATAATCAACACACATTACACCAAGATTTTTACATGGAAACCCAGTTAAGGGAAAAACCATGGTGGGGGTTAACCCACAAGATTTATTCTCTGTTAAAAGAATAGAAAAATGGGAAGGCACTTGCTTTCGGGCACACTACCCAGAGCTTACTACTCAAAGGAGGCTCACTGTCTACAAAAATATTCACATAATTAACACTGAAAGGTTGAACTGAGAAACAAATTCTTCTCCATGCCAAGGTTCAATTCCATTGAAGCTCACAACACTTCTGCTCTACCCCCAAACACTTCCTCACTATATTCGTATCTTCACTCTCATCCCCACATTTACAAGACATCATTACACTTATTTATACATGACATTGACTTTGGAATGAACATCAAATTCAGCCTTATAATCATCTATCTAGAACATTCTCCAAGATAGACATTACAAGGAATTATAATCACAAGACTTAAAATACTACATGCGAACCATTACATTGTTGGCCAAACATAGCTGGGACTCAAATCTTCCTTGAACAACATGCCACACTCCACAGAATTTCTCTTAGATCATCCACACCATGCACTAAGCATCCGGTTGGCCAAGACTAGAAAGAACAACACCCAATGAGAAATCTTCAACTACGAGCTCAATCCTTAGTGTGGACCACCAACACAATGGGCACATGATCCATAAACCACCACAAGCACACTGAAATCAACAAGAACAACTACACCACCTCAAATCACCAAAATCACTTACACCTGCATATGGGAACTTAAGAACACTAACTGTCATGACTATCACACTAGAAAGATTGCTTGCAGATCTCCAAACCACGAACCAGTTGAGTTAAAGATGCACATCAACATCCCAAACATACCTCTAGAACTATAGACCATAATATTCTAATGTAGAGCAACCTGAACCAAATTCTTGTCACTCTGTTACCTCTGAACAACTGCAAAACCTGGTTATACTCAGATGGCCATAACTTCACCAATCCTCCATGTGGACCTCTCAAATATTAACTGGAGCAACTTTAGACAAATCTCTACAAACCCTTTAATCCACAAACTCTAATCTTCATCTCACTAGAAATGTGGAGCAATCTACTTTGCTGAACTGCACTATCTTCATTGTCTCTAACAAAGAGAATGTTGACATCAATAACAACACATCATAGGCACATATTTGCAGCAATCTCCCCCTTTGTCATTGATGGCAACATATGATGTGAAAAACTGATTCAACCATCAAGACAAGAACTTCTCCCCCTTTCTCTTATCACACCTGCAACCACTTCCTTCATTACTCCCCCTTTCACCAGCAACTACTCACTTCCATCCAAGTTTTTCACATGACTTCTCTCCCCCTTTGACATCAATGGAAAAGGGAACATATTTGCAATCATCTCTCCCCCTTTTTGTTTCATAGATAAAACCAAAGTAAACTCCAGACTTAACATATTGACTACTCCCACTAAGTAGCATCCCCTTAACACCAATCCAGATCACAAGATATGACTGTGAGTTCCACCAGACTAATGCCCTCTAGTGGACCTTTGTTCTGGACAGGAGGGGTAATAACCCCTAGCTTCACTCTGAGATACTCAAAAGTATCCTTAGGTAGAGGCTTAGTGAAGATATCCACAATCTGATCCTTAGGAGAAACAAACTCCAATCTGACTTCATTCTCATTTACCTTCTCTCTCAAAAATTGAAACTTGATGGATATATGCTTTGTCTTTGAATGCAACACTAGATTCTTTGGGATGTTTATTGCACTTGAATTATCACAGAAGATTGTAACAGGCTCTTCAAACACAATTATGATATCCTTCAACATTTGCTTCATCCACAAAACATGAGTACAATTACTTGTTGTTGCTATATACTTTGCCTCTGTAGTAGACAGAGATATTGCCTCCTACTTTTTTCTCAACCAAGAAACCAATCTCTTTCCCAAGAAAAATTTACCACCACTAGTACTCTTCCTGTCATCCACATCTCCTACCCAATCAGCATCTATATATGCATGAAGAGTGAAATCATCATCCTTAGGATACCATAAGCCATAATCATATGTTCCCTTCAGATATCTAAAAAAAATTGACTGCTACAACATGAGATTATCTAGGATTAGCTTGAAATCTAGCGACAAGACCAACTACATTCATAATATCAGGTCTGGTATGAGTCAGATAAAGTAGTCCTCCAATCATTGATCTATACCTTTTCTGATCTACCTTAGGGGAATCATAATCTTTACTCAACTTGCACCCATTTATCATAAGAGTACTCATTGGTTTTGAATCCTCCATTCCAAACTTTTTCAACAACTCTTTTACATACTTAGACTGAGATATGAAGATGCCCTTATCTGACTGGATGATTTGTAGACCCAAGAAGAAATTTATTTCACCAAGCATGGACATCTCAAATTCACTTTACATTTGATCAACAATTTTTTTACACATGCTCTCATTTCCACCAAAGATGATATCATCAACAAATACCTCAACAATCAATATGTGTTCATGATCAATTTTGAAATAAAGATTACTGTTAGTTGTGCCTTTGTTAAAACTTAACTTTAGCAGATACTTATCTAATCTTGCATACCAGGCTCTTGGGGCTTGTTTAAGTCCATACAATGCTTTCCTCAACCTACAAATCATATCTCCTTGATCAAACAACTGGTATCCTTCTGGTTGCTCCATGTAGACTTCTTCCAAATCTCCATTTAGGAATGCTGACTTGACATCCATCTGGTAAACTTTGAAATCTTTGTAATAAGCAAAGGCAAGAAACAATTTGACTGCTTTGATTCTTTCCACCAAAGAAAAAGTTTCTTCAAAATCAATTCCCTCTACCTGAGAATATCCTTTGTACACCAATCTTGCTTTGTTTCTCACAACTTCACCATTTTCATTCAATTTATTCTGGAAGACCCATTTAGTTCCAATTACATTTTTGTTTTCAGGTCTATGAACAAGATCCCAAGTATGATTCTTTTCAATTTACATTAATTCTTCTCCCATTACTTTTACCCAACTTTCATCATTACAAGCTTCATTCATTGATTTTGGTTCAATCTTTGAAAAAAAACAATACTCTTCTTGTTCTTTAGCAATTTTTCTTCTAGTTTGAACACCTTTATTTCTATCTCCTATTATTCAATCTTCAAAATGATTCAACCTTACATACTTGGGAGTTTTGGGATTTTCTTGAACTTCTGATTCTTAAACTTGTTCCTCAACATTTACACTAGCTTCTTGAGTCACTAGATTCTCCGGAGCAATCTGAATCTAAGTTTGAGTTTGAACTTGTTTTCCTTTTTTTGGACTTTCCTTTTGATCATCTAACTCATATCCACAAGACTTGGAAGGTCTCTCCTTGCTTTCATCAACCTTGACATTAGCACTTTCAACGATCCTTTTCAATCTCTTGTTAAAGCACCGGTATGCCTTTCTTTGGATAGAATAACCTAGAAATATTCCTTCATCACATCTTGCATCAAACTTGCCTAGATCTTCATCTCTTTTGATATAGCATTTACTACCAAAAACTTTGAAGTATTTCACAGTAGGAGCATTACCAAACCATAGTTCCTAAGGTGTTTTACCAGTATTACCTTTGATATGCACCTGGTTAAGAGTGTAGATAGTAGTACTCACAGCCTCTCTCCAATAGACATGTGGAACATTTTCTTCCATCATCATGACTCTAGCAGCCTCTTCAATAGTCTGATTCTTTCTTTCCACAACTCCATTCTACTGAGGAGTCCTAGGAGTAGATACATGTCTTCTTATTCCATGCTTTTCACAAAATGCATTAAACTCACTAGAGGTAAACTCTCCACCTCTGTCAGATCTCAGACACTTTATCTTCACACCAATCTCATTCTCCATCCTAGCCTTGAACACCTTGAATCTGTCAAGAGCCTCTAATTTATATCTCAAGAAAGTGACCCACATCATCTGGGAGTCATCATCAATCAACAACATAAAGTATCAGTTTCCTTGCAAACTCCTAACTCTGGCAGGACCACACAAATCAGTGTGCACAAGTTCCAACAATCCACATGAAAATTGTTCTTTACTTTTGAAGGTATTTCTACTCTATTTTCCCAACTAACATTCCTTACACATGCTATTAGAAGGTTCAACAAGCTTTGGAAGGTCTCTCATAGCCTAAGTAGTACTTATCTTGACAATATTATCAAAGTTTACATGACACATTCTCCTATGCCATAACCAACTCTGATCAATCTAAGCAATCAAACAACTTTTACTAGTACCACTTAAATGAAAGATATTACCTCTAGTCTATGTACCAAATGCAATCTCAGTTCTAGAGATTCCCAAAATTTTGCATCTTCCATCCTTGAATCAAAGATCGTACCCTTTGTCAACCAATTGTCCAACACTGAGAAGATTATGCTTCAACCCTTCTACATACAAAACATCATTAGTGTTATTCTTACTATCAAGAGAGATGGATCCTCTGCCATGGATTCTACTCGCTAAATTATCTCCAAACTTCACAAACCCACCATCATATCTTTCCAAACTTAAAACTTACTTTTATCACCAATCATATGATGAGAAAATCCAGTGTCAATCACCCACTCATCCTTTTCTTCAACCTGAGCAGCCAAGGCACTTTCCACATTCAACAGCTAGCAGATTCAGTAGGCACCGGATCTTCTTCTTTGATAGCAATGAACACCCATTCACTTCCAGAAGTACTTCCCAAATTAGATTCATCATCTATGACTCCATCAGTAGCTTCTTAGACATAGTAACACTTCTTTTGAACCCTAGGTTTGTTAGGGTTTAGATTTGAAACCCTCTCCAGACATATTGAAGCAAAATGACCAATCTTATTACAAGAAAAACATTTGAAAGGCAACTTTCCTTCATACTTACCAGATCCTCTTGGTAATCTTTTGGCAATAAGGGCCTCAAGTTCTTCAAGCTTAGATTCATCTTCTTCAAGTTCCTTCCTTGCCTTCACATATCTGGTTAGTCTTCTTGAAGAGATTTCACCTGGATCAAATCATTGCTTCCTGAAAACACTTGCCTTAAAAGCTTATTCTGATTTAGGAAGAGAATCACCAAAATCACTCATTTCAAATGTTGAAAGCTTGCCAACCAACCTTTCCCTTGTAAGATTTGTCACAGTCCTGATCTCCTCAATAGTAGCAACTCTATGCTTGTATGAAGTAGACAAGGATCTAAGTACCTTGCCAACAATCTTTGATTCTTCCATTTTTCCACCAGCATACCTAATACTGTACACAAGTTTATTCACCTTTTCTATGTAGGAAGTGTTGTTTTCATCTTCACTCATCCATAAACTTCTGTATCTACCCTTCAGGCTCTGTAACTTACCACATTTGACATATGCATCACCTTCATTCAAAGTTTCCAACTTCTTCCAGATTTCATGAGTAGTTTGCAATTCCAAGACATTTGTCATTTCTATATCAGTCAGGGCACTCAACAATGCTTCTTCAGCCTGAATGTTGTTTTCAACATCTTTGATTTCATCTAAAGTTGTAGGACCATTCTTCAGAGGAATATACTCATTCTTAGTTATCAACCAATAAGAATCACCCATGCATTGCAAATGGCACTCCGTACAATTCTTCCAAAGAGACTAATTTGTTCCATCAAATCTCAGACTGTCCTTCTTGTATGTTGACATTCTGGATCTCCTCAAGCAGTCAAGCTTCTTTTAGAGGAACCGGCTCTGATACCAATTATTGAAATTAGGATAGACAACTGAGAGGGGGGTGAATTAGTTGTCACAAAACTTTTATCTTTTGCTACATTTAATCTTCTTTACCACTTATTAACATACTAATGATATTGTTGGATTCAAGACAAACAACTGAGAGGGGGGATGAATTAGTTGTCCAAAAACTTGCTTACAATTCAAACACTTAAATCCACTTTGTTATTTAATAGCATATCAATTAATCACTCATGAAAGCATAAAGCATAAACACTAGAGCAGATACACATCAACACATGAGACACCAAGATTTTGACGTGGAAACCCCGGTCAAGGGAAAAACCATGGGGTGATTAACCCAAGGATTATTCTCTGTTAGAAGAATAAGAAAAATAGATGGCAGATGACAATTAGGGCTCACTGCCTGAGCACACTGCTCATAAGAGGCACACTGCCTACAAGAGACACACTGTCTACAAAGTAACAAGTATCACAAACTTGAACTACAAATTGACATCTTTACCATGCCTGGATCAGTTCCATTGAACCCCAAAAACTCCTGCTTTGCCTTTCGCTCTTCTTCTTCTCTATACCACACTCATCCGCACATTTCACACCTTGGAATGACTTCATAATCCTTTATTTATACAAGGCATTAACTTAGGAACAATCATCTAAGTCAGCAAACACTTTTAGATCATCCGGAAGACGTGTAATACATCCGGTCGGTCTATCTCAGGAAGAACACCAACAACCGGTGGTCTTTACATCAAATCTAAACTCTAACTTCAATGTGGACCACCAATAAGAATTTTACACGATCCAAGGATCACCAAAAACCTTTCCTGAGTCACCAAGAACATCCACACTTTATCAGCTTACTAGAATTCTTCTCTTCTTCATCTAGAACTTCAAGAACACAGTCTGTCATCACTGTCATAATGAAAAATGTGCTTTTAGACCTCCAAGCCATGAACAAATCTAGTTGTCACTTCACACGGACTTCTTCAACACTCCCTCCAATCCAAAGAATGAGATAATGCAATTTTGGAGCTCACCGGACGAATCTGTGACACTCTGTCACCACTGAACATCTACTGGAACCAGTTCTACTAGAGCAGTCATAACTTCTTCGGATTGTTATACGGACCTCTGAAAACTTGACTAGATTATCTCAAGACTCATATATGCAAACCCTTTAAACTGTATCCTCTGATCTTCATCTTATCTTGGACTTTTACCTTAATGTCATCACTATTTTTCATTGTTCCTGATTGAGACTAATTTCTTCAATATCCTTAGCACACAGCTTATCCAATCCTTCTCATTAATGCAATATGAGTATGTTGACATCAATGACAACACTGGTTATCCTCATACTTGCAACAATCTCCCCCTTTGTCATTGATGGCAACATATGATGTGAAAAACCATGAAGACAAAAACTTCTCCTTTCTGTCATAGCTCCCCCTATCAGCAACAACTCTTCACATGTCTTTTCTTTCTTTACTGCTCCCCCTTTGATCATCAACCTCTTGTTTTTCACATGTCTTCTCTCCCCCTTTGACATCAATGGCAAAGGGCTCATGCTTGCAATTTTAACATATCAGAATCATACCAGCTGCTCCCCCTGAGTAGCAGCTCCCCATCACCAATCTGGATCACAAGATATGACTATGATATCCATTGGACTGATGCACATCAGTGCATCCTAGTTCATCACTTGAGGGGCAATAACCCCTAACTTCTCCCTGAGAAACTCAAAAGAGTCCTTGGGAAGAGGTTTAGTAAAGATATCTACAATCTGATCCTTAGAGGGCACAAACTCCAGTCTAACTTCATCCTTGTTCACTTGCTCTCTCAGAAAGGGAAACTTGATAGCTATATGCTTAGTCTTAGAGTGTAACATGGATTCTTAGAAATATTTATTACACTAGAATTATCACAGAAAATTGTGATAGGCTCCTCATACTCTACTCTAATATCTCTTAGCATCTGCTTCATCCAAAAAACTTGAGTGCAACTACTTGTTGCTGCAATGTATTCTGCTTCAGTTGTAGACAAAGATATTGCCTCTTGTTTCTTGCTTAGCTAAGAAACCAATCTCTTTCCCAAAAAGAAGGCTCCACCACTGGTACTCTTCCAGTCATCCACATCTCCTGCCCAATCTACATCTGTATATGCATGAAGAGAGAAATCATGATCTCTAGGATACCATAAACCATACTCAACTGTCCCTCTTAGATATCTAAAAATTCTCTTGATTGCCATGACATGAGATTCTCTGGGATCAGCCTGGAATCTAGCAACAAGACAAATAGCTTGCATAATATCTGGTCTAGTTTGAGTGAGATACAACAATCCACCAATCATTGATCTATACTTTGTCTGGTCTACTTTAGGAGAGTCATCATCTTTACTTAACTTACATCCGGTTGCCATGGGAATATTCATTGGCTTTGAATCTTCCATCCCAAATTTCCTCAACAATTCTTTCAAATATTTGGTCTGAGAAATAAAGATTCCTTTCTTTGATTGAGAAATTTGCAGACCCAAGAAGAAATTCATTTCACCAAGCATTGACATCTCAAACTCACTTTTCATTTGATTTGCAAAGGTTTTACACATACTGTCTCTTCCTCCAAAGATGATATCATCAACAAATACTTCAACAATCAAGATGTTTTCATGGTCAATTTTAAAATATAAGTTACTATTAGTAGTACCTTGGTTGAAACCAATCTTCAAAAGATGTTTGTCCAATCTTTCATACCATGCTCTTGGGGCTTGCTTTAGTCCATACAATGCCTTCTTTAATTTGCAGACCATATCATTATCCTTAGATAATTGAAATCCATCCGGTTGTTCAATGTACACTTCTTCTTCTAAGTCATCATTTAGGAAGGTAGATTTGACATCCATCTGATATACCTTAAAATCCTTGAAGGTAGAAAATGTAAGAAATAATCTGACTGCTTCAATTCTTGCCACTGGAGCAAAGGTTTCTTCAAAATCAATTCCTTCTATTTGAGAGTAGCCTTTGCAGACCAATCTGGCTTTATTTCTGATTACTTCACCAACTTCATTTAGTTTGTTCCGGAAGACCCATTTGGTTCCAATCACATTCTTGTTTCTAGGTCTGGGAACAAGATCCCAAGTGTGATTTTTTTCAATTTGCATCAACTCTTCCTCCATTGCTTTGGTCCAGTATTCATCATTGCAGGCTTCATTTATTGTCTTAGGTTCAATCTTTGAAATCAGATAATATATATCTAAATTTTGAGCAATTTTCCTTCTAGTTTGCACACCTTTGCTTTTGTCACCTATGATCTAATCTTTAGAGTGGTTCAGTCTTACATACCTTGGAACTTTGGGAGTTTCTTGCACTTCTATTTCTTGATCAAGCTCATTCAGACCTATCTCTTCTTCCTGATTTACTGGATCAATCTGAATCTAATTTTTAGAAGAGGATTGAGCTGCTTGAACCAAAACATCATTCTGATCATCTTCATCATATTCATAAAACCTTGAGGGTTTCTCAATTCCTTCATCAACCTTCACATTTGTACTTTCTATCATCTTTCTCAGTCTCTTATTGTAGCACCGGTATGCTTTGCTTTGAGTGGAGTAACCCAAGAAAATTCCTTCATCACTTCTAGCATCAAACTTTCCTAGGTCTTCATTCTTTTAATGTAACATTTGCTACCAAATACTCAAAAATATTTCATAGTAGGAGTGATGCCAAACCAAAGTTCATAAGGAGTCTTACCGGTATTGCTTCTAATTTGAACTCGATTGAGAGTGTAGACTACAGTGCTGACAGCTTCTCTCCAAAACATCTGGGGGATATTTGCTTCCATCATCATTGTCCTAGATGCTTCTTGGATGGTTCGGTTCTTTCTCTCTACTACTCCATTCTACTGTGGAGTCCTAGGAGCAGACAACTGTCTCTTTATACCATGCTTCTCACAAAAATCTATGAATTCACCGGATGTGAATTCACCACCTCTATCAGACCTTAGACATTTAAGTTTTAATCCGGTTTGATTCTCTACCATAGCCTTGAAGATTTTGAACTTCTCAAAAGCTTCTGATTTCTCTTTCAGAAAGGTAACCCACATCATCCGGGAGTGGTCATCAATCAGTAACATGAAATATCTATCACCTTGCATATTCTTGATTCTTTTCAGACCACATAGATCAATATGAACTAATTCCAAAAATCCAGTAGAGGACTGATCCTTGCTTTTGAATGAGACTCTGCTCTATTTACCTAGCTGACATTCTTTGCACAAACTATTTGTAGGTTTTACCAATTTTGGAAGATCTCTTATAGCCTGAGTATTGCTTATCTTGATGATGTTATCAAAATTTACATGACACATCCTTCTATGCCATAACCAACTCTGATCAACTTGAACAAACAGACAGCTTTTATTAGTACCAACTAGATGAAAGATATTACCTTTTGTTTGAGTACCGGATGCAATCTCAGTTTCAGAGCTTTTAAAGATCCCACATTTTCCATTCTTGAACCAGAGATCATAACCTTTGTCCACCAACTATCCAACACTGAGAAGATTGTGCTTCAATCCTTCAACATATAGTACATTACTGGTTTTGTTCTTTCCATCAAAAGAAATAGTTCCCCTACCTCTGATTCTACCAGCAGAATTATCACCAAACTTTACCATTCCTCCTTCATACCTTTCCAAATCTAAGAACTTGTTCTTGTCACCTGTCATATGGTGAGAGCATCCACTGTCAATAACCCAATCATCCTTTTCTTCAACTTGGGCAGCCAAAGCTCTTTCTACAACCTTATGATTGACAGATTCAGAGGACATTGGATCTTCTTCCTTGATGGCAATAAACACCCATTCATTTGTGGATTTGTTTCCTATCTCTGATTCATCATCTGTTACTCCTTCATTATCATCTTCTTAATGAACATAATAACAATTCTTTTGGAACCTTTGTCTGTTAGAATTTGACCTTATAAATCTTTCCGGACATCTTGAGGCAAAATGACCAATCTTATTGCAGTTGAAGCACTTAAAGGGTAATTTTCCTTCATACTTACTGGATCCTCTTGGTAGTCTCTTTGCAACGAGGGCTTCAAGTTGAGTTGTTTCTGCTTCTTCCACTTCCATGTCTTTTCTTGCTTGATCATACCATGACAGTTTCTTTGAAGAGTTTTCTCCCAGATCAAATCTTTGTTTACCTTTCACAGAGGCACTGACTTTGAATACAGATTCAATCTTGGGGGGATCATCTCCAAACTCGGTCATTTCAAATGTAGCCAGTTTGCCAGCCAATTGGTCTCTTGTGATAGTTGTATGGGCTCTGAATTCATCAATGGCAGCAACCTTGATTTTGTAGGCATCAGGAAGTGATCTAAGAATTTTGCCAACAATCTCATTTTCATCCAAGACTCCACCAGCATTCCTAATTCCACACACTAGCTCATTTACTCTTGGCATAAGGGTAGTAATATTTTCATCATCTCTCATCTTCAGTCTTTCAAATTTCCCTTTTAGACTTTGCAACCTTGCACACTTAACATATTGGTCTCCTTCATGCAAGAGTTCTAGCTTGTTCAAAATCTCAAAAGTAGTTGGTAGGTCAATAACATTTGAGAGCTCTGAGTCAGATAATGCACTTAGAAGAGCCTCTCTAGTCCGCAGATTGTTTTCAGCATCTGTGAGTTCATTTAGGGTTGTCAGACCACCCTGTGGAGGAACATATGCTTTTGTGACCATGGACCAGTACACCATTCCCATACACTGCAAGTGACATGTCATGCGACCTTTCTAGAGTGTAAAGTTGGTTCCATCAAACTTCGGACTATCCTTCTTGTAGGATGACATCTTGGATCTCCTCAAGCGGTTAAGCTCCTTCTAGAGGAACTTAGCTCTAATACCAATAGTTCAATTTAGGATAGACAACTGAGAGGGGGGGTGAATCAGTTGTCCAAAAACTTGCTTACAATTCAGACACTTAAATCCACTTTGTTATTTAATAGCATATCAATTAATCACTCATGAAAGCATAAAGCATAAACACTAGAGCAGATACACATCAACACATGAGACACCAAGATTTTGATGTGGAAAACCCGGTCAAGGGAAAAACCACGGGGTGATTAACCCAAGGATTATTCTCTATTAGAAGAATAAGAAAAATAGATGGCACATGCCAATTAGGGCTCACTGCCTGAGCACACTGCCTACAAGAGACACACTGCCTACAAGAGACACACTATCTACAAAGTAACAAGTATCACAAACTTGAACTAGAGATTGACATCTTTACCATGCTTGGATCAATTCTATTGAAGCCCAAAAACTCCTACTCTGCCTTTCGCTCTTCTTCTTCACTATACCACACTCATCCGCACATTTCACACCTTAGAATGACTTCACAATCCTTTATTTATACAAGGCATCGACTTAGGAACAATCATCTAAGTTGGAAAACACTTTTAGATCATCCGGAAAACATGTAATACATCCAGTTGGCCTGTCCCAAGAAGAACACCAATAACCGGTGGTCTTTACATCAAATCCAAACTCTAACTTCAATGCGGACCACCAATAATAATTGTACATGATCCAAGGATCACCAAAAAGCTTTCCTGAGTCACCAAGAACATCCACACTTTATCAGCTTACTGGAATTCTTCTCTTCTTCATCCAGAACTTCAAGAACACAATCTGTCATCACTGTCATAATGAAAAAGGTGCTTCCGAACCTCCAAACCATGAACAAATCTAGTTGTCACTTCACACGGACTTCTTCAACACTCCCTCCAATCCGCAGAATGAGATAATGCAATTCCAGAGCTCACCGGACCAATCTGTGACACTCTGTCACCACTGAACATCTGCTGGAACTAATTCTACTAGAGTAGTCATAACTTCTTCATATCGTTATGCGGACCTCTAAAAACTTGACTGGATTATCTCAAGACTCATATCTGCAAACCCTTTAAACCGCATCATCTGATCTTCATCCTTTGATCCTCTATTCCTGATTGAGACTAATTTCCTCAATATCCTTAGCACACAGCTTATCCAATCCTTCTCATTAATGCAATATGAGTATGTTGACATCAATGACAACACTAGTTATCCTCATACTTGCAACAGATATAACCATGAAAGCATGAATCAACAACACATGAGAAGAAACATAATCAACACACATAACACTAGGATTTTTAAGTGGAAACTTGGTTAAGGGAAAAACCACGGTGGATGGTGCAGGGTACCTAGGAGCAGTTTAATTCTAACAAGCATTTGGATGCATTTTTCACAAGTTATGGTTTTGTTCAATGTATGTTTGTAATAAGGCCTTTAGCCATGATTGTATGGTCCACTCTGTATGGTCAAGATGATTGGGGTAATCATATAAACCTCAATGATGCTTAGTCCATCTGGACCCTTGTTGAGTCAATTAGGCCTAGTAGGTCTAATGATGTTTTCTTTGAGTCTATTGGCTAGTTTTGTGTTTTGTCATGTTTAGGAGAGTAGGATAGTTGTTAAGACTCCATTGAACAAGTGAAACCAATCGGTGTCTTTGTACTAAGGCAAAATGTCATAGTGTCAAGTGTTGTCAATAGTGTCAATGACACATTGACCAGTTACAACTCCATTTTGGTTGTTGAAACTATTTGTAGAAGTTGTACACCAACTTGGATTGGTTGATATGATTGTGATTTCACTCCTGTATGGCGGAGGAGGTCTGGTACGGAGTTTTGGCATTGAAACAATAGAAAACAATCAGTTTTTCCCTATTTTTCTTGTTGTGTATAGCCTGTACGGATTGGCCAGGTGAGCAAATGTTGTTTTTCTGAAAGTACTTGGAGTCAGGGTTCGAATGCAATAGGTTTGAGGTCTTGAAGTGGTCGTAGGAGAAAGTTATTACATTTTTAATCTGGACTGGTCTAGAAACCCTGTTTTCTAGGGTTTGTCATATAAATCCGGCCCTAGAATGCATTCCAACTAGTGAAAACTCATGAAAATTGGTGAAATGTAGGCTAGGGATGTACTTTACATGATTCCAAAAGCATTTGGTGGGGAAAGGCTGTTTTCAATTTTTGGAGTGATGCCCTAGGTCAAGTATCCTTATGTATTTGACCAAATTTGTGTAATTTAGTGTTGTAAAAGACAAAATCCTAATAGGGTGAGTGAATGGATGGTGGTTGTGAGTTATTTGGGCATGGTAGAGGTGTTCCAAATTCTTGTCCCTAATCTATGAACCCAAATTTGACCACTTGCTTTGTAACCTAGCCCTAAACTGATCAATTAGTCCTAGAGACCTAGTAGGTGTTCTGGATTGCTGGAGTAGAGTGGGAACTAGAGGTTTGGAAGTTTGATAGAGTCCCTTAGAGGGTATCCAAATCCATCATTTACTTACCTGGTCATTTGGGGTTTTGTCAAGTTGTGTGAAGAAAACTAGTTTTGGAGGGCTAGTAGCCTCACTAGGCCTAGTCAAGGTTGGAGAGTTGTGGGAAGTTGGGCATCAAACCAACTATTGGTAAAGTGTTTGCAGACCTGCCTTAAGGTGTGAAAGAAGCCTTGGGGGTTGAAGGATAGCCCAGATACAAAATCCATAATTTGCACTTGGTGAGTGACCTTGGTTGGTTGAAGGAGTGAAGTGGATGAGTGGGCATAGGAGAATAGTAAACCTTGTTTTGTTGCTTCCCTTGTGCCACTCTACATTAGGTGGTATCAGAGCCATCAAAGAGATGGGAGATAGAGAAGAAGGGGAGGAAATTCCTTCAAAGGTGACAAATGCTGAATTGGCAAAGATAGTGAGAGAGCAAGCAGCCAAGAACAAAAGGATGGATGCTGAGATAGAAAAGTTGAAGAAGGACAAGGATAAGAAGAAGAAATCAGAGGTCATCTTGGATTCAGATGAAGAGGATCAAGATGAAGAAAAAGAAGTGCAAATGGAAGAGACACAAGGAGGCATGTCTGAAAGGCAATTCCTAGATGCACTTGGAAAGTTGAGTAGGAAGGACACTAAGGCGGACTTACCTATGTTTCCTGGTAAGATGAATCCAGAGGAGTGCCTTGATTGGATAGAGGCAATGGAGAACTATTTTGAATGTGAAGAAGTGGCAGAAAATTAGAAAGTAAGGATTGCCATATCTAGAATGAAAGGGGTAGCCTTGAGTTGGTGGAACTTCATTCAAAATGAGAGGATAGAAGATGATAGGAACCCTATCACCACATGGAGGAAGATGGTACTTGAAATAAAGAAACAATTTGTTCCTGAAGACTATGAAGTCAACTTGAACAAGAAGTTGCAAAACTTAAGACAGAAGGACATGGACGTGAGCACATACACTGAGGAGTTTCACAAGATGTCTTTGAAAGCCAAGATGCCTGAGAATGAAAAATAGAAGCTTGCAAGGTATCTTAATGGTCTTAAGTTCTCCATTCAGGATGAATTAAGTCTCTTTAATCCTAAAATAGTCCATAAGTGTTTTCAAATGGCATTGGGGATTGAGGACAAATAGAAAAGGAAAGGAGATTCAAATAACAGAGGCAGAGGTAATATGAATTTCAGAGGTAGAGGTAGATTTCAAAACAGAGATAACTTTTCAAGGCCCCAAGATGGCAGATCACAAGAGGGCAGTCAAGTGCAGGCTGACAGAAATAGTGCTAATCAGGGTTAGTTTAGAGGGAGAGGTAATGGTAGAGGAAGAAGTGGGGGTAGGGGTCCCAATGTGTTTACTGGAAGGTGTTTCTCTTGCAATCAGATAGGACATCAGTCCTTTAGGTGCCTGGAGAAGATGGGAAACAACTCTGCAAATCAAAAAGATAGAAGGGTGCAACTCCTTCAAGAAGAGGACTGTCAAAGCACCACAAGTTATCAAACAGCCTCTTCCAAGTCTGCAACACCAAAGAGTGGAGAATGCATCATGTTTAATAGGTCCCTCATCATGCCAGCCACCAAGGAGCAGCCCCAAAGGAACAACTTGTTTAGAACCACTTGCAAAGTGAAAGGGAAAGTCTACAAGGTAATAGTTGATTCAGGTTCTTTTGAGAATTTAGCTTCTAATGAAATGGTGACTAAGTTAGGATTGCCAAGAATACCTCATCCTAACCCCCATAGAGTCTTTTGGCTAACCACCTATAGAGTCTTTTGGCTAACCAAGGACCAACAATTTGTGGTGAAAGAGCAATGTTGGGTTGAATTCAAGATAGGTGAATATCATGATAGGATTCTTTGTGAGGTAGTAGATATGGATGCATGCCACCTTCTTCTTGGAAGGCCTTGGCAACATGATACAAGTGCCCAACATGATGGTAAGCAAAATGTGATTCATTTGTCCAAAAATGGTGAAAATTTCACAATGACTCCTTTGATTGATGATTGCAAAGAGAAGGTCATTTCTAGTTCAGTCATGTTAGTAGGTGAAAAAGAGTTTTTAGCTAACCTCAAGGAAGAGAAAGTGCCATGTTTTGCAGTAGTCATAAAGCCCAAGGATGCACATCCTAAGAAGATCAAAGAGCAGTAACCTCTTAGGAGGATTGGACCAAAGGAAGTGGAAGAACTATTGGAGAGGTTTCATGATGTGATAGCTGATGAGAGTAAGGATGCCCTTCCACCAAAGAGGGAGATTAGTCATTGCATTGATCTCATTCCTAGATCCACCCTACCAAACCAAGCAGCCTACAAGTTGACTCTAGAGCAAAATGCAGAAGTGGCAAGACAAATCCAAGACTTGTTGGATAGAGGGCTTATCAGGAGGAGTATTAGTCCATGTGCAGTACCTATAGTACTTGCACCCAAGAAGGAAGGAACATGGAGACTATGCACTGATTCCAGGGTCATCAACAAGATCACTATCAGGTATAGATTTCCAATGCCTAGAATAGAAGATTTAATGGATTGCTTGGGTAGGGCTAAATATTTTACCAAGATGGATCTAAAAAGTGGTTACCACCAAATCAGGATAAGGGAGGGGGATGAGTGGAAAACTGCCTTCAAAACCAATGAAGGACTATTTGAATGGGTTGTGATGCCTTTTGGCTTGTCAAATGCACCAAGCACCTTCATGAGGTTGATGAATGAGGTGCTAAAATCATTCCTTAACAAGTTCATTGTTGTATATTTCGATGACATTGGTTTTTAGTGACAGCAAGGAAGACCACATAAGACATATCCATCAAGTGCTCAAGAGGCTTTAGGAGGAGAAGTTAAGAATTAACCTTGACAAATGTGTCTTACTACAAGAAGAATTGACATTCTTGGGGTTTGTCATCTCTAAGGGTAGCCTCAAAATGGATCCAAGCAAAGTGGCAGCCATTTTTTAATTGGCCAACACCTACTACAGCCTCTGAGGTAAGGAGTTTCCATGGTTTATGCAACTTTTATAGAAAGTTCATTAGAGGGTTTAGTGCCATTTGTGCTCCACTTGTTGACACCATAAAAGGGGGCAAGAAGTGTGTATTTGTGTGGACAAATGAGGCCAATCAAGCATTTGAACTGTTAAAGAAGAAAATATCAGAAAAACCAGTCCTTGTGCTACCTGATTTTGATAAGACTTTTATTGTTGAGTGTGATGCAAGTAAGAGGGCTGTTGGGGGATTCCTAAGTCAAGATGGGAGGCCTATAGCATTCTTTAGTGAGAAGTTAAATGAGGTAAAACAAAACTAATCTACCTATGATCTAGAATTGTATGCCATGGTTCAATGATTGAGGAAGTGGAGACACTATTTATTGCCTAAGGAATTTATAGTTTTTACTGATAACCATGCATTGAGCTTCTTGAACAGATAGCAAAAGTTAAACCACAGACATGTCAAGTGGATGGAGTACATCCAAGCATACACCTTCTCAATAAAACACTAGAAACGAGTGGCTGATAAGGTAGCCGATACCTTAAGTAGGAGGAATCTTGTTGTGTAGAACATTCAATTGGAAAGTACAGGTATTCATGCCATCAAAGATCAGTATGCAGCAAATGAAGACTTCAAAGAACCTTACCTATCTTGCAAAGCCATGACAGGAAGGTATAACACTGATTTTTCTGATTTTTTGATACAAGATGGATATCTTTTCAAGGGTAGCATGTTGTGTATCCCAAGAGGGTCTGTTAGAGAGAATATTATCAAGGAAAAGCACTGTGGCAGGATGTCAGGCCACTTTGGCATTGATAAGACCCTAGAATTGGTTAGGAGATACTATTTTTGGCCAAAGTTGCCAACCGATGTAAGAAAGTTTGTTGAAACTTATCAAATTTGCCAAAGAGCAAAGGGGCATACATCAAATGTAGGTTTATACACTCCACTACCTATTCCTTAAAAGCCTTGGGATTCCATAAGCATGGACTTTGTACTTGGTTTGCCTAGGACCAAGAATGGACATGATAGCATCTTTGTGGTTGTTGATATGTTCTCAAAAATGGCTCACTTCATCCCATGTAAAACCACACATAATGCCTCACACATAGCAAGTCTTTTCTTCAAGGAAATAGTCAGGTTACATGGTTTACCTTTGTCCATAATCTTTGACAGAGACCCCAAGTTCATAGGACACTTCTGGAGGACACTTTGGAAAAGACTAGGTACAAATTTGTCCTTATCATTTGCCTATCACCCTCAGTCTGATGGACAAATAGAGGTGATTAATAGGTCACTTGGCAACGTCCTAAGATGCCTAACAAAGGAGCAGGGTGCTAGTTGGGATTTAGTTTTGGCACAGGTAGAGTTCTCATACAATGACACTGTCAACAGAAGCACTGGCCTGTCTCCTTTCCAAATTGTTTATGGCACTCACCCAAGGGGTATTTTGGAACTTAGGGAGGTTAGAGGACTGTAAAAGAGCAATACATTAGCTGAAGACTTCGTTCAAGTGATGAGAGATGTCCATGAACAAGTGAAATAGAAATTGCAGTCCACTTCTCAGAAGTATAAACAGTCTGCTGATAGACAAAGAAGGTATCTGTAGTTCAAGGAAGGGGATTTGGTCATGGTCCATCTTAAAAAGGAGAGACTCCCTATAGGTAAATATACCAAGCTACTTATGAAGAAGATTGGGCCTTGTGAAGTGCTCAAGAAATGTGGAGAAAATGCATATAAAATTAGACTTCCAGATGGCATTGCCTTGTCTCCAATTTTTAATGTTTCAGACCTCTGTCCCTATAAAGGATCTGATCCTTAGACTATTGATGAAGAAGACCAAACTGATCAGGCAATCCAAGAACTGATTCCTTCATCTCTTGATTAGATTGAATGCATTTTGGATCACAAGATTGCAAAACAGACTAGGAGGCACACCTATCATGAGTACTTGGTGAAGTGGCTCAATAAACCTCAGGAGGATGCCACTTGGATGACTAGAGCTGACATTGAGAAGTCAGGTTTCACATTTGATAACATTCCTAACTCAAGAGACTTGAGTTCTATTTGACAGTGGGTGTCTTACAAGCATTTGGATGCATTTTTCATAAGTTATGGTTTTGTTCAATGTATGTTTGTAATAAGGCCTTTAGCCATGATTGTATGGTCCACTCTGTATGGTCAAGATGATTGGGGTAATCATATAAACCTCAATGATGCTTAGTCCATCTGGACCCTTGTTGAGTCAATTAGGCCTAGTAGGTCTAATGATGTTTTCTTTGAGTCTATTGGCTAGTTTTGTGTTTTTTCATGTTTAGGAGAGTAGGATAGTTGTTAAGACTCCATTGGACAAGTGAAACCAATCAGTGTCTTTGTACTAAGGCAAAATGCCATAGTGTCAAGTGTTGTCAATAGTGTCAATGACACATTGACCGGTTACAACTCCATTTTGGTTGTTGAAACTATTTGTAGAAGTTGTACACTGATTGGATTGGTTGATATGATTGTGATTTCACTCCTACACGGCAGAGGAGGTCTGGTACAGAGTTTTGGCATTGAAACAATAGAAAATAGTCAGTTTTTCCCTATTTTTCTTGCTGTGTACGGGCTGTATGGATTGGCTAGGTGAGTAAATGTTGTTTTTCTGAAAGTACTTGGAGTCAGGGTTCGAATGCAACAGGTTTGAGGTCTTGAAGTGGTCATAGGAGAAAGTTATTGCATTCTTAATCCGGACTGGTCTAGAAACCCTATTTTCTAGGGTTTGTCATATAAATCCGGCCCTAGAATGCATTCCAACTGGTGAAAACTCATGAAAATTAGTGAAATGGAGGCTAGGTATGTACTTTACATGATTCCAAAAGCATTTGGTGGGGAAAGGTTGTTTTCAATTTTTGGAGTGATGCCCTAGGTCAAGTATCCTTATGTATTTGACCAAATTTGTGTAATTTAGTGTTGTAAAAGACAAAATCCTGATAGGGTGAGTGAATGGATGGTGGTTTGAGTTATTTGGGAATGGTAGAGGTGTTCCCAATTCTTTTCCCTGATCTATGAACCCAAATTTGACCACTTGCTTTGTAACCTAGCCCTAAACTGATCAATTAGGCCTAGAGACCTAGTAGGTGTTCTGGATTGCTGGAGTAGAGTGGGAACTGGACGTTTGGAAGTTTGATAGAGTCCCTTAGAGGGTATCCAAATCCATCATTTAATTACCTGGTCATTTGGGATTTTGTCAAGTTGTGTGAAGAAAACTAGTTTTGGAGGGCTAGTAGCCTCACTAGGCCTAGTCAAGGTTGGAGAGTTGTGGGAAGTTGGGGATCAAACCAACTATTGGTAAAGTGTTTACAGACCTGCCTTAAGGTGTGAAAGAAGCCTTGGGAGTTAAAGGACCACCCAGATACAAAATCCATAATTTGCACTTGGTGAGTGACCTTGGTTGGTTGAAGGAGTGAAGTGGGTGAGTGGGCAAAAGAGAATAGTAAACCTTGTTTTGTTGCTTCCCTTGTGCCACTCTGCATCAGTGGGGGTTAACCCACAAGATTTATTCTCTGTTAAAAGAATAGAAAAATGGGAAGGAACTTGCCTTCGGGCACACTACCCAGAGCTCACTACTCAAAGGAGGCTCACTGCCTACAAAAATATTCACATGATTAACACTAAAAGGTTGAAATGAGAAACAACATCTTATCCATGCTAAGGTTTAGTTCTATTGAAGCTCACAACACTTCTGCTTTGCCCCTAAACACTTCCTCGCTATATCCACATCTTCGCTCTCATCCCCACATTTACATGACATCATTACACTTATTTATACATGACATCGACTTTGGAATGAACATCAAAGTCGGCCTTACAATCATCTATCTCGAACAATCTCTAAGATAGGCATTATAAGAAATTATAATCACAAGACTTAAAATGCTACATGTGAACCATTACATTGTCGTCCAAACATAGATAGGACTCAAATCTTCCTTGAACAACATGCCATGCTCCATAGAATTTCTCTTAGATCATTCGCAATAGGCACTAAGCATCCGGTCGACCAAGACTGGAAAGAACAACAACACCCAAGGAGAAATCTTCAACTAGGAGCTTAATTCTCAATGCAAACCACCAACACAATAAGCATTTAATCCAAAAACCACCACAAGCAAAATGAAATCAACAAGAACAACCACACCACCTCAAATCACCAAAATCACTTGCACCTTCATATAGAAACATAAGAACATTGACTGTCATGACTGTCACACTAGAAAGATTGCCTGCAGACATCTAAACCATGAACCACTTGAGTTGAGGATACACATCAACATGTCAAACATACCTCTAGAACTGCAAACCATAATATTCCAATGCGGAGCAATCTAGACCAAATTCCTATCACTTTATTACCTCTGAACAACCGCAAAACCTGGTTCTACTCAAATGGCCATAACTTTACCAATCCTCCATGTAGACCTCTCAAATCTTAACTGGAGCAACTTTAGACAAACCTCTACAAACCCTTTAATTTGCAAACTCTTATCTTCATCTTATTGGAAATGCGGAGCAATCTACTTTGCTAAACTGCACTGTCTTCACTATCTTTGACAAAGAGATATGTTGACATCAATGACAACACATCACAAGCATATATTTGTAATAGTTAATGAACATTACTTAGAATTCAATGTAAAAACATATAGGTATATCAAAGGGACATCCATGGGTAGTAACTTTTCCATTTTCTATGCATGCCTCTTCCTTTGATTCCTTAAATGGAGAGTAGAATGTGAACTTAATCTTCATAACGACTCTTCTAGAAATACTTTATAGATGATGCCTTTGGTATTTAGCATGGTTCCTCTTATCGTTTGCAACTTTTTTTTGACACTTATTGTTCTATCTATCCAAAAATCAAGATCACTACCTATGTTTCAGCTTCTAAGGTTAACATTTTGGACATTATCTTCTACAAGGGTTCAGATTTCAATGCTTTAGGACAATTTAGTACTAGATGTTACTAGAAACTTCTCAATGTTTATCATTATCTTCCCTTGAACTCTAGTCATCCACTTCCTCAAAAAAGTTGTTTTATTCTTAGTGAGTTAAGGAGGTACTTGGCTCGAGAAAGTTGTAAAGAAAATTTTCATGAGATTAAGCATAAATTTTTTCACCACCTTCATGCTTGAGGTTACCCATTCCATTTTCTCCTTCCTAACTTCATGAAGGTTAATTTTGAGGATAGGCCCTCTTTACTCCAGAAAATTCTTTCCAAGACAAATAAAAATTGTCCTCCTAAGGCCCATGTGATCCTTATGTTAGAAAATAGTGAGTTCTCTAAGGCTCTTGGAATTGGTCATCACATTCTTAGACCTCTTTTAGAGAAATTGTTGCTAGATTCCAAGTTGAAGCATATTGGTCATCCATTGGTGTGTTAGAGAAATTTCTGCTCCTTACAAAGCTTCCTTGGAAAGAGCAAATTATAATATCATTTTGTACACTCTCTCGAATCCCCTATAGGACTCCGGTGATGTGTCTCCTATTATATTTTACCAACTAGACCAACCTAGGTGAGGTTCCCTTCATTTTTTAATGTTTTTATTTATTTTTGTCCTATTTTATCACATTTTTTGTGATAATTTTGAATTTGGCTGACCCATATCTCTTTTGGGTTGTGACCTTTTGAAAGGACATAAGTGAAACCTATATATGAAGATTTCACTCACTCATTTGTAATAATTATCTCACCTTGTTGATGAGGACATAAAGTCTAAAATGTGTTTAGAGCTTATAATTACAAATTATTTATTTTTCCAATAATTGAGTCTCCTCTCTTTTATTTGTGCATATAATATTTATTTATGTTATTATTCATTGTACTACTACACTTTCATTCTTGCAATAAAAAAATGAAAACTATAATAAAACCATCTGGAGTTGGGAGAAACGTTTCTAGATTGACCCAACACCCAATTTTAGGTTCAAATAGAGCATTCATTGGTGCGACAAATTTTGAGAACCATCATGTTAAACTTGGGCACTTTTCTGGTCTCAGGGCTCCTAAGAGACATGATCCAAGTAATGCATCTTGAGAATATCACGATGCTTGGGTAATCAAATGATAATTATAATAGTGTTTACTAGTCCAACTAGACATGTTGGAACCATCAATTCATTTTCACAATGTATGGATTATAAAATAATACTCTTAACACCATAATACTAAAGTACACTAATACTTTTTGCAACATTACATATGTTGTCATTGTGAGAAAATGGTCTAGAATTGGGAGAAATTAAGAGATATATTTCTAGATCGACCCAATTACCAACTATAGGTTTAAATGGACATTCATAGGTGCTAGAAATTGTGAGAACCATCATGACAAATTTGGGCACTTTTTTGGTCATAAGGCTCTTAAGGAGGCTCATGCAACCATTATAACATAGGAGGAACAAAACCCTTATGTGAAAGAACAAGGCCTCCTCTAGTGAAAACCTACGCACTCAGACATGTTAGCACTATTAGTTTTCTTATGCAACACTTTGTTTGCAAAGTTGCCCATTCTACACCCTAACACTATATGAAATTGTCTCATTTTGTAACTTTCCATTCAATGCTACCATAGTTAATCCACATTGATTTAATTGAAACCAAGAGAGGATATTTTAGAAAACCTCAAAATAAATGGGACATCTTTAAGTGTCACAATGTACATGTATCATCCCATCAAAATTTGTCACTTTAATGCTCTTAGGCCTCTTAAGAGACCTTATTTGACTATTATAACCCAAAAGGTTTGGGTGCCTTAGGAGTGGTGGAATGAGTCCTCTAGAATAAATCCACCCACCTAGATGTGTTGGTGCTCGTCGTTTCTTGCCATAATGCTTTGTTTGCAAAGTGGTTCATTCTACACCCTAGCATTACACAAAGTTTCCCCTTTTTGGGACTTTTGATTCAATTCAACCATGGTAAAACCACATTAAGCTAATAAAAACTAAGAGATGATGTTTTAGATGGACTCACTTCCCAACTATAGGATCAAATGGGATGTTTCTACATGTTAGGATGTTCCCACATTGTCTTGTCAAAGATTCACTTTTATTCTCTTAGGGATCTTATGAGGCTTCATCCAACCATTGTAGCTCAAAAGGTTTCGGAGCCATGGGTACTAAGATAAATCCTCCTCTATTATAAACATACCCACCTAGACATGTTGGTATTTTTGGTTTCTTTCCATGATGCTCTACTTGTAAAGTTGCTCATTCTACACCATAGCAGTACAAAAAATTGCCCCTTTTTGTAACTTTTTATTTAGTGCTACCATAGGTAAACTAAATTGATTTAATAGAAACCAAGAGAGGATTTTTATATGACCTAGTTACCCAACTATATGAATAAATATAATGTCTCCATGAGCCATAATGTTTCTGAGCCATCCCATCAAAGTTTCTCACTTTTATGCTCTTAGGAATCTTAAGAGACTTCATCCAAGTGTTGTAGCCAAAAATGTTCAAGAGCCTTATGTGGTCCAATGAGCCCTCCTCTAGCATAAACCCACTAAAATAGATGTGTTAGCACTATTTTTTTCTTTCCATGATGCTCTATTTCCAAAGTTTCTCATTCTACACCCTAGAATTGCATGAAATTGATCCCATTTTACAATTTTACATTTAGAGATATGATAGGAAAACCACATCAAGTTAATAAAAAAAAAGATTTTTTAAAAAACCTCATTAACCAACCATATAAACAAATGGGACATCCCTACAAGTCATGGGTTTCCCACACCATCTCTTCAAAGTCCCTCACTTTTATGCTCTTATGGGACCTCATCTAACAATTGTATCTTGAAAGGTTTGAGGCCCTTGGGTGGAAGAATGATGCTTTATCTAATATAAAAACACCCACATATATGTGTTAAAATTATTGGTTTATTTCCATACTCTATTTGCAAAGTTGTTCATTCTACGCCTTACCACTACACAAAATTACCCCTTTTGTAGCTTTCATTTCAATGCTACCATGAGAAAACCACATTGAGTTAAAAAAATACGAGAGGGTTTTTTAGATGGTCTCACTGCACAACCATAGGAACAAATAGGACATATCTATGAACCATGACATTCCCACACCATCCTATCAAAGTTTCTCACTTTTATTCTAATAGGGCTCTTAAGAGACCTGGTTTAACTAGACTAGAAGGTTCAAGAGCATTGGGTGATAAAAATATGCCTCCTATAGAATAATACCACACTTAGATGCATTGGTGTTCTTGGTTTCTTTCTATAATGCTCTATTTGCAAATTCTATGCCCTTTCACTACATGAAATTGCCCCTTTTTGCAAATTTGGATTCAACACTACCACAAGAAAATTTCATTAAGATAATATAAATTGAGAGTTTTTTTAGATAACCTCATTAAGAAACTATAGAAATAAATGGGACATACCTACAAGCCATGGGTTCCCACACCATCCCATCAAAGTTTCTCACTTATATGTTATTAGTGTTAGGAATTGTATGCAGAAGATATCAATTAAATGCAAATAAAGATTAAACAGAGGAATGAAAAATACACAAAAATAATAATAGTGAGATAATTTTTAACATGGTTCGCCCAAATCTAGGCTACATCTACCAACAGAGAGTCCAATATTATTATCCAACAAATTAAATTGATTACAACCAACAATCCTTGCAACTCAATACCATTGCAAATGCTACAATACAATGTCCATGGAAACCCTAACTCTTAGCCATTTTTATCAAGACTTATGTTGGTTACAAAATATGGTTTTTTTATGTCAGCCAATAGAAAAAAATAACTCCTGACACCTATATAAAATAATAAAAATCATTTGAGGTTTTGGGGGTGATGCCACCGAGCCCCCGTGAGGGTGCTACCCCTCGACCCCACCCTGTATCACGACAGGGAGCATGCCAAGGGTACTGCCCCTTGACCCCGTCTAGGGGGAGCTACCCCAAACCCTGTTAAATAATTTGAGGGAAACCATGCCAATAAAAGGGAAAAATTTAACCTCTGAGTTTGATTAGGCTCCATATAAAAACAATCTCCCACTTGGAGACTGATCAAACTCCACAACATATCATCTCCCACTTGGAGACTAATCATAACACCACTGACCCTGTAGCTCCCACTGGAAATAAACACCTTGGACCCTATTATTCTAATTTTATTATTTTTAGTTTGGAAGACCAACCAATGCTGAAGAGCAGCTCAGCTTCTCCCTTGTCACTTCCTTCGTAAACATATCAGCTAGATTTTCATCTATATGTATCTTTTCTAGCTGTAACTATCCATCATCCAACACCGACTGGATGAAGTGATACCTTAGCTATATATCTTTGGTCTTTAAATGCAAGGCAAAATTCTTTGCAAGATGTATGGCACTCTGACTATCTATAAACAAATAAATGTTAGCCTATTGTTTTCCCAATTCTTCCATGAAAGATTGCAACCAGATCGTCTCCTTGCTTGCCTCTGTTTTAGCTACATACTCTGCCTCTGTGGTGGATAAAGCAACCACCTTTTGCAACCTAGAGATCCAACTCACTGTTGTCCCACCTATAGTAAAGACATAACCTGTAGTACTTCACCTAGTATCAATATCCCCTGCCAAATCTAAGTCCACATAGCCTGCTAAATTAGTATTAGATCCCCCAAAACATAAGTGTTTAGTGGATGCACCTCTCAAATATCTGAGAATCCAGTTTACTACATTTCAATGCTCCAATCTGGGATTACTCATATACCTACTTACGACTCCTATAGTATGTACAATATCCAATCTCATGCATACCATGGTGTACATTAAACTTCCGACAGCTGAAGCATATGGTACATTGAACATTTTTTCTTCCTCCTCTTGTGTCTTAGGACACATCTCCTTAGTCAATTTCAAATGACTAGGCAAAGGTGTGCTAATAGTTTTTGCATTCTCTATATGGAATCTCTGCAACACCTTTCGAACATAATCAGCCTGAGATAGAGTCAATTTTTTGTTCTTCCTATCTCTACAAATTTTCATACCAAGGATTTATTTTTCTGCCCCCAAATCCTTCATAGCAAATGATTGTGCTAACTATTGTTTTAACTCTCTTATGTGATCCATGTTAGACCCTACTACAAGCATGTCATCAACATATAAACATAAACCAATGTATATGTCATTATCCAACCTCTTAAAATAAACACAATGGTTAGAATTACACTGGTTGTAGCCTTACTCAACCATAAAACTATCAAATTTCAAATACCATTGCTGATGTGCTTGTTTCAAGCCATATAAATTCTTCTTCAATCTACACACCAATTTCTCCTTACCTTTGACCTCAAATCCCTATGGTTGTTCCATATATAACTCCTCCAAATCATCATGGAGAAAGGTAGTTTTCACATCTAGTTGTTCCAAATGCAAATCTTCAGCAGCCACAATACTTAAAACAGTACGAATAGAAGTCATCTTAACAACCGGAGAAAAAATCTCATCAAAATCAATACCTTTTTTCTATTCAAATCCTTTTACAACTAACCTATCTTTAAATCTTTTCTTACCTCCATCTTCCTTTTTCAACCTATAAACCCATTGGTTTGGTAAAGCCTTTTTACCTACAGGTAACTTACATAATTCTCAAGTCTAATTTTTTAGCAAGGAATCCATTTCTTCTTTCATTGCAAGCTCCCACTGAACCTTTGTATCCACCTACATAGCTTCATCATTCCCTTTTGGTTCACCAGCATATGTCAACAAAATAGAATACAAAGAGGGAGAAAACCTTTCAGGAGGTCTGCTTAGCCTTGTTGACCGTCTAACATTCACTGGAGTTTGTGGTATTTCTTGTTGTTGTTGCAAAGCATGAGGAACCACTAAAACATCATTATCTGGAGTATCATCTAGCACCACATAATCTTTTTCTTTCTTCTCATGCTACTACAACTAATCTTTGTACACCACCTTCTCATTGAATACAACATCCTCACTTCTCACAATTTTCAGATTTTTAACATTCTAAAGCCTATAACCAAATTCATCAATGCCATATCCAACAAAGATACAATTTTTTTATTTTACATCTAGCTTGGTTCTATTTTCAGAATCTACATGTTCAAATGCTTCACATATGAAGGTTTTGAGAAAAAAATAACTCAGCTTCTTACCTATCCATGCGTCCTATGGAATACCATAGCCCAAAGGAACTGGAGGACCTCTATTAATTAAATATATAGCGGTATTGATAGCCTCTGTCCACATATTTAAAGGCATCCCAACATGTAATCTCATGTTCCTTGCATGCTCCATTATTGTCCTGTTCATGCGCTTAGCCACTCCATTTTCTTGTGGAGTCCCTGTAACCATTTTCTACCTATGAATTCCATTAAAGGAACAATAATCCTCAAAGTCTTTACTGCAATACTCACCACCATTATTAGATCTAAGACATTTCAATCTTTTACCCATCTCATTCTTAACCAAGCTTCTCCATTTCTTAAATGTTTCAAATACATCAGATTTCTACCTAAGGAAATAAATCCAAACCTTCCTAGTTGCATCATCTATGAATGTAACATAATACTAAGAGCCACTGAAAGAAGATACCTGAGTCGATCCCCATAAGTTTGTATGCACAAGCTCTAACTTTTCATCTTTCTTTTTCTTCCCATCCTTGAGAAAACTCTCTCTTTTGTTTGCCATACACACAACTTTCACAAAAATCTATATTAATACATTTCAAACTTGCTAAAACTTTCTTAGAATGAAGTATCTTCATACCTTTTTCACTCATATGCCCAAGTCTGTTATGCCACAATTTTGTCTTAGAACCTATAACAACTATTTTAGTCTCTTCCTGCAAACCCACAGCAACTGTTCCTGAACCTATTTGTTTTTTCTCTGCAATAACTAAAGTAGAAGGAATAGCATGACCTATACAAAGATATAAGGTGCCTACTTTCACACCTTTTGCTACTATTAAGGCACCTCTTGAAACATGCCAATTTTTATCATTAAAATTAACTGTGAAACCTTCATCACCTAGCTGCCCTACTAAAATTAAATTCCTACTTAGCCTTGGAATGTGCCTCACCTCTTGTAGTAGCCAATGATTCCCATTCTGCAACTTAATCTTAATTCTTCCCTTTCCAACAATCTAACAGGGTTTGTTATCTCCCAAATAAACCATCCCAAAATCCCCTTGGACATAATCAAGAAAATAACTTCTGTGGGGCGTAGCATGAAATGAGGCCTCTGAATCTAAAACCCATGAAACATCAGCATTATCTAGGGAAAGAATCAAAGCATCATCTTTAGATTTATTACTTACCACATTTTCCTCCTTATTGCCTTCTTGTTTGTCTCCTTCTTCATTCTTCTGAGACCAGCAATCTTTCTTTAGATGACCTAGTTTCCCACAATACCAGCAATCCTTTTGTCCTCTAGATTAGGACCTCTTGTCCTTTGATTTTCCTCATGACTTCCCATGACCTCCAGCATCTTTTCCTCTCTACTTTGATCTGCCCCTGCTTTCTACATTCAAAACACTACTTTATGTGGACCCTCTTGAGCTTTTCCATTGCCTTTCCTCGCTAAGGATAACACCAACAACATCACCAAATTTCAAAGTATTTAAACTAGAGATAGAGTTACTTACAACTATTTCCAAGCTATTTTAGCTTTCTGGAAAAAAATATAAAACCAAGAGAGCCCTCACCTCTTCATCAAATTTCACTTTTACAAAAGTTAACTGACTGGTAATCATATTAAACTCATTTAAATGATCTATCATAGATCCACCTTCAATCATTTTTAGATTAAACAAATGCTTCATGAGAAATACCTTATTTGAGGCTGAGTGTTTTTCATACAATTTAGCTAAATCTTTCATCAGTTCATTTGTTGTCTTCACTTCTATTATATTGAATTCCACAGATGGTGCCAAACACAACTGAATGGTTCCTAGTGCCTTTTTGTCTATAAGTTCCCAATCCTCATCAGTCATTGTTGCTAGTTTCTTGGCTATTCCTTCCAATGGCCTCCATAAATCCTTCTGATAGAGATAATCCTCCATCTGCATCTTCCATAACTAATAGTTCTGCCCATTGAATTTATCTACCTTCAATTTACCCTCGTCTGCCATTGCTCCCACTTAATTGTGAGACTCCCACTCAATTGTGAGACCTTCCTGCAAATGATAATCAAACACAATCTGGCTCTGATACCACTTGTTAGGAATTGTATGTAGAAGATATCAATTAAATGCAAATAAAGATTAAATAGCGGAATGAAAAATAAACATAAATAATAATAGTGAGAGAAAATTTTTAACATGGTTCACCTAAATCCTGGCTACATCCACCAATAGAGAATCTAATATTATTATCTAGCAAATCAAACCAATTACAACCAACAATCCTTGCAACTCAATACCACTGCAAATGCTACAATACAATGTCAACAAAAACCCTAACACTTAGTTGTTCTTATCAAGACTTATGTTGGTTACAAAATAGGTTTTTTTATGTCAGCCACTAGAAAAAAATAACTCCCGACGCCTTTATAAATTAATAAAATTTGTTTGAGGTTTTGGGGCACTGCCCCTTGACCCCACCCTATATTGCAATAGGGAGTGCATCAGGGACGCTGCCCCTAGACCTCGTAAGAGGCACTGCTCCTTGACCCCATCTTGGGGGCACTACCCCCAAACTCTCGTTAAATAATTTGGGGGGAAACCGCACCGATAAAAGTGGGGAAAATTTAACCTCTGAGTCTGATTAGGCTCCATATAACAATAATTAGGGCTCTTGAGGGATCTCATCTAACTATTGTAGCACGAAAGATTTAATATACTTTGGTGGTAGAATGACACCTTCTCTAGTATAAACCTACCCACATATATGTATTTTATATCTTTCTTTCTTACCATGACACTCTATTTGCAAAGTTACCCATTCTATACCTTAGCACTACATGAAATTCCCCTTTTGTAGATTTCAATTCAACACAACCATGAGAAAACCACATTAAGTTAACAAATATTGAAAGAGGATTTTTATATGGTCTCACTTCCCAACCATAGGAAAAAACATAACATCTCTATGAACAACGGTGTTCCCACACCATCTTGTCAATGTTTATCACTTTTATGCTATTACAACTCTTAAGAGACCTTGTATAACTATTTTAGCCTAGAAGGTTTAGGAGCCTTAGGTGATATAAAGAGGCCTCCTATAGTATAATCCCACTGACCCATATTTTTTGGTTCTCTTGGTTTCTTTCCACAACACTTTATTTCCAAAGTTACTCATTCTACACTCTAGCACTACATGAAATTGCCCCCTTTTACATCGAGTTAATTGAAAATAATAGAGAGATGTTTAGATAGAATCACTACCCAATTGTATGAACAAATGTGATTTTTCTATGTACCATGGTGCTCCCACATTATTCCCTCAAAATTTACCACATTTATGCTCTTAGGGATAGATTACGAGACCTCCTTTGACCATTGTAGCTTGGAAGGTGTAGGAGCCTTGTGTGGTATAATGAGGCCTCCTCTAGTGTAAATATACCAACCCAAACATGTTGGAACTCTTGGCTTCTTACCACAATGCTCCATTGTAAAGTTTCTCATTCTACACCCTAGCATTGCAAAAAATTACCCCTTTTCACAACTTTCAATTTGGCAAGTTACATTGGGAAAACCACATTGAGTTAGTAGAAACCAAGAGAAGATTTTTATATGTACTTATTACCTAATCATAGGAATTAACATGATGTCTCTATGATCCATGGTGTTCCTATACTACCTTATCAAATTTTCTCACTTTTATGCTCTTAAGGTTCTTAAGACACCTTGTCTGATTAGCCCAAAAATTTTGAGAGTTTTAAGTGGTAGAGTAGGGCCTCTACTATGAACTCTTCCAGGTGGAATTTTTGGTACTTTTAGTTTCTTTCCATGATGCTTTATTTTCAAACTTTCTCATTCTACACCCTAACACTATATGAAATTACCCCTTTTACAACTTTCAATTTGACACTACAATGGGAAAACTTAATCGAGTTAATAGAAAGAAAGAGAGGATTTTTAATCAATCTCACTACTCAATCATAGGAATAAATAGGATCTCTCTACAAGCCACAATGTTTTTGCATCATCCAGTCAAAATACACTTTATGCTCTTAGGGTTCTTAACAGACCTCATTTGACTATTGTAGCCTAGAAGTTTTAAGATCCTTTAGTAGTAGAACAAGCACTCCTCTAGTGTAAACCTACCCACCTATATGTTTTGGAACTCTTGGTTTATTTCCATGATGTTTTGTTTACAAATTTGCTCATTCTATACCCTAGCACTATACAAAATTGCCCCTTTGTAAAAATTTTGATTTCATGCTATCACAGGAAACTGTGTTGAGTTAGCCAAAAATAAAGATTTTTAGATGCCTCACTACCTAACCATATGAATAAATAGGATGCATATATTAGCCATGGTATTCAAATACCATTCCATCAAAGTTTCTCACTTTACACTCTTAGGGATCTTAAAAGACCTCATCTAACCATTGCAGTTTGGAAGGTTTAGGAGACTTGGGTGGTAGAACAAGGCCTACTCTAGAATAAACCCACCCACTGAATATGTTGGCACTCTTGATTTCATACCATGATACTCAATGAAGTTTCTATACCCTAGCACTACATGAAATTACCCCTTTTTGTAACATTCAATTTGATGCTACCATGGGAAAAGCACATTGAGTTAACTACATGTAAGAGAGTAGTTTTCATATTGCCTTGCTACCCAACCATAAGAAAAAATGGGACATCTCTACATGCCATGACGTTCTTGCATTGTCCCATTAAATATTCACTTTTATCCTCTTAGGGATCTTAAAGGACATTGTATAATTGTTTTATCATAGAAGGTTTGGGACCCTTGGGTGGTGGAACAAGGCATCCTCTACCATAAAAACTACTCACTTGGATGTGTTGGCACTCATGGTTTTTTCCATGACACTTTGTTTGTAAAGTTTCTCATTCTATGTAATAGTCACACAATAGACTTAGTGATGCCCAAGATCACCTACAACCAAAATAACATTCCACAACAAGAGATAAGAAACACAAATGCTATATTTCCAAAGAATGATAATGATGCATACAAGATACACAAGATGGTTATGTACAATGAGATACCATGCTTATATAGACAAGGTTCAGACCTAAGACAACATGTGATCATGAGAATTGTCTTAATCCTATGGCATGAGACAACAATATTAAATGCACTAAGTAAACTTAACTAGAAAAATGTGAATAGGACCTAATGAGGAACCAGTTGGGTAATATACCCCATTCACACCAACAACCCCCCTCAAGTACAACTTAGGGAGGACAAAACAAATGCAATGATGCAAAGATGAAACGATGGGTCCCAACTATGAGGCCATGTTAGGTACCTATGTAGAAAAGATCTCTCACAAATGGGGTAATGGAAGGAGAACTCAAGAAGACCCCCAAGGACTACATCCATCATGAATATACAATCAATAGCTTCCCCATAAGAGGGAAAGAATGAAAATATATATCCCCCATAGAGAAGTAGCTCATGTTCCAATGGTGAATGCTCAAAGAAGAATGCTAAAGAGATTCCAAAAATGGAAAACAACATTTCTCCCTTTGGGAAGAAAAATATCCACTAGTTTATGTGGAAGAAACTCCAACTCCAAGAAGAGAGATGAGGGAAGAAGTCTCATTATGTATGCCTCTAAAAACTATTGAAGTGTCCACATGTCATAATCAAAAGATGCCACAACAAAATCAAGAGCTCCAAGCCTAACCAAAGAGTTTGACAATCCAAGACAATGTGGAAACTCATGATCAACAATATCCAAAGACAAATTATATGGTGTGATAACAACCATTCTATAATTATCATCAAAGAGGACATGGATATCCTCAAGTGTGTCCTCCAAATCTATAAGACGGGACTCACAAAACAAATTTGCAATACTTGTTAAAAGATAATCCCACAAAGTTGAATCTCAAAGATAAGAAGGTTTCTGCTAAATTGAATCATTAGAAGATGAAATAACACTGAACTTTGAAGAAGCAGGAGGTGGAGGAGATGGAATCTTAGCACAAGTCTCAAGAACTAAGTGGATGAAAGAACTAATGAGCATATGCTTATACTGTTGGAGACACCAATCCTCGTCATTGCGCACCAACTCAGCAAGAGACACCAATCTCTTCAATATGAGGTACCAACATCTCCAATATGTTTCCTTTTGAATTTGTTCCTTCAACAAATAATATGCATATAAATTCTTCACAAGGTCTTCCTTGAATGATCTTCTATGATATTCTTTTCTTAAAATCTACATGTGTTTGTATCATATATCTTCTTATTCTCCACACTTGCTTCCTTCCACTTCATATTTAATCTTCACATATCTCTTACTTCTTCTTACATATATATCCTTCATGATGTTTGTTATTACCCTTCCTTCTTTAATGATCTTCATACATATATTTTATTCACTTCATAATTAGACTTCATTTATTCCTTCTTCACACTCTTGAATGATCTACCTTTTATATGTTGTTCATTCCATTTCTTGACTCATTCTCTTCTCAATGAATTATCTCCCTCTTATATCTCATTCTCTTGAATAGATATGTCTTTTCATAATGTTTGTTGACCATTCAACTTAATTTTGATTAATTATAATCTTGTGTAATATTAATTATCCTTTATAGGTGCTTCCCTTAATGTAGTCATTAATCTTCTTGTTGATTTCCCACTTTGATTTCTTTAGTCGCAGGATGCCTTTAACATAAAATCTGGATAGATCCTTTAAGAATAATATGCAGCTTTTATATCATCACATTTCCTTGATAGCTTTTCATTTTGCATGGACCTTAGTCTTCATAATTGAATATATCCTCTTGAGTAGTTTATATTTTGTTCTAAAAGCATTCTAACCCATCTTCATGGATGTGGAATAATCATGTCTATTATTATGGAGTTGAGAAATAATCCAGTGAGGGATTGCTATGAATGCTTGCTCATGGAGTAGTGCTTTTGAATGAAGCAGTACCATCTAATACTTGAATCAAACTCTGTATAACAATATATTCACTTCTTCGCAGTGTCTCCTCTGTAATGCCTATGTAAGAAAATAGCAATCAATAGCAATAAATAATAAAGTTTAGTAAGAAATAATAAAATTAAATATGATTTCAAGAGAAAATTTACTTATTTAATTATTAATAAGCTTCAAAATTAAACATAAGTATAGTAAAATTCATCGTAAATGCAATGTTTCGTATACAGTTATACATATTTATATGCATTTACAGTGAATGCCAAATAATCATCCATTCACAAAGTGAGAAAATACTTTCCAGTACCCTACACGGTTAACAGACTGGTAACTGTACAACTAAATGTAAACAGTTCCACAAAGTCAATCATATTAGATAGCAACATATGAGCCTAAAAGCCCTAAGGGGCTAACCTAATGTCTCGGGGGCTCATGATGGCCTTGCCTACATACACGTAGCACTGAAACTTTGTAGTTTAGGACTTGATCTTGCAACCACAAAATGGTTTTATACAATTCAATACAAGGCTTTATATTTCCTAATACTTATAAGAAGACTATTTCTTCATTTCATCATTTAACACTATTAAGCATTATTACCAAGAAATCAATACTTATCTAACATAATATATTAACTAAAATCTACAAGTATGAATAATCACACAACAAACCAATAATAAATGGGTCTAATCGAACTACTCTGCTTCTTGCAAGGAGAAAGAAATAATCTATAGCTTTCCGTACTTAACTTTTAAAAGAATCTCTAAAGGTAACAAGTTAACATTTTTTGACCATATCTCAAGTTTGTCATGCATTATCAAAAGAAGATTCAAATGTGATACCTTTATACATCTACGACTATACAATAATTTAAAATATTTCAATGACACAAAACTATTAATATAAATAACTACTCACTACTAACTAGGATTAAAACAATTAACTTACAAGGATTACACTTATCTAAAATGATTTCTTTCAAAAAGGTGCACTAATTCAAATATGATACTTTTGAACTATATTGAACTATAACCTTTTGAACTATATTGAACTATAACAATAATGAAATGAGAGGATTATTAGTAACTTCCTCATTCTTACCTAAGTAGATTTAATTTATCCCGCAAAGATTTAAAATTCACTTATGAATGATATTGTTTATATAATCTAAGCATTAAATCCACTTCTAAGAACATATCTCACCTAATAAATTTCATATAGAGGCTAAAAAGATTTAACAAAACTTGTAATATTGACCTTAAAATATTGAAGGACTTTTAATCATTCTTAACCTACAACACACATACAACATAATGATGCAGACATATATACATTATGCTTAAATAAGATACTATTTCAACAATAATATATATAACATTTCATAAAATAAAAACTAATAGGATTAACTAACAATCACTTAACTTGAATGAATCAACCCAGAATCAACAACTTATAACAATTTATTTAAAAGGATTGTCTTTTTCTAAGAATTATAATATCCTTATGAAAATGATAATCTTAATTTAAAAACAATTAATTTCTTTTTATTTAAGAGGATAAATCACATTCATGGTTATTTCAATAATTACAACTATTGTCTCAAAAATAGATTCCTACTAAGAGTTAGTTAATTGACAAGGAAACCTAAAATTCTTGTTTATAAAAAAATTCCATAGATCATTAATAAATCTATAAACTCCATATAAACTAGCTAAGGCCTACAGAAGCATGTAATACACAAGAAATAAATAAGGTATTTAAATTCCATATAAAACAATATTAAGGTATCTAATTTGTAATTAAATATGAAGAACAATATTAATAGAACTAGATTTAAATATTAAATTAAGTGTAATGCCTCTCTTTCATTCTAAATGTAAAGAATCTAAAATCTAATGTCATTTCCTATCATTCAAAACTACCAACAAGAATACTATGCTTACAAATATATGCATAAAACTAATAATAATAATCAAACCATCCTTTAAAGGTCTAACCCTAACTCTAAACTTATCTATAAGTCAAAGCATAATTATCTCTTTCAAATATTCATCTATCTAATAATAATTAATACATTTATATTAAAAAGAACAATCTAAATTCATATACATATTCTTTCATAACTGTAAATTCTTTTATTAAATCTACAAAATAATCTTATACCATAACCGAGAGATTGATCTAACTCTTATAAGCCATGTATACAAAGATACCTTCCAAACATTTTTCCATAAAATTTTTCTATCATTCTAAACATGTGGAAAAAGCCTTAATTCTCTATCCTAATTGAATTTATATTCAACAAAAGCAAATAAAATTATTTCTAAGAGTATGAAATACTTATAACTAAAATGAATATTTACTTTCTATTCTATTCTTAATAAGAAACTTTTTTTTATAAGGAAACAATCATGCCAAAAGCTATCTTCTATTCCTAAATAGAATTATATATATTAAGATAGTATGATTGTACTTTTAAAATAAATAAATAAATAAAGGTGATGAAGCACTAGACAATTGTATTAAAGAAAAGGAGGAAGTTTACAAAACATAAAGATACCAGTAAATAAAGTCTCTGGTTTACAAAATATATAGTATAAGCATAAATAAAAAAGTCCTTGGTTAGATATAGCATCCCCCACCAAGAGCAGAGACGAACAAAAATGAAATTTAACAAAAAACCCCAATTAGGTGGGGATAGAAAGAGTCCACCTAAGAGAAGAAATACTCATCATCAACCACAGGCACTGAGAAACCAACATCGGGAAAACACACATGTATGCTGCAAATAGTCAAAAACACCACCCTACGCCGCTGGACTTGCCTCTGGAATTGCATCACCCAGAAAACCTACTTCAGATAAATCTCGCTCATCCACCAGGTCCTCAAAAGCATCTCCGGGGATACGGGGGGCCATGTCAAGAGCAATAATTCTCAAGTATTGAATACCTGTAAAAATGTCCTTAATTCGTTTCACATCCTTCATAGAAAAAAAAAAGAAGGGAAAAACAACGAGCTCCTAATCGATTAGATCACTAGAGAGAGAGACCGGATAGAGCCCTGTAATGCACATTAAACAACTTGGTGAGAAGAGAAATGTCTCAGAGTTGAATGTTCAAACAGCCCGCCTATACGCACCTCCCCTTGTTCCATCTCATAGCCTTTGATGGCTTCCGACCACCTAGCAACAATATACAGGTTATTGGAGAAGAGCCCCAATGCCACCTTATGCACATACTCAGCATCTTGAACTAAATCTATAATGTTGGATAGGATGTGAGATACAATGTCAGAGTAATTCAATATCATCTCTGCATATCCCTTGATCCATCTAAGACCTACAACCTATCGAATGGAAAATTGAACTAGGGTGTCCTCCCATTCTATAAATAGTATGATTGTACTTACTAACAGATTTTACTCCTAATATATATTAATAGTGATTAGCTAATAGAAGTCCATAAAAAGATATAAATTTTAGAAAGAAAACTAATAGTTTTAGTTATCTAATAATAGAAGACCCGTAATCACTTCTAAATATATTAACTAATTGAAAATATCTTTCTATTCCTGCTCAAACAAAAATAAAACTTTATGATTTAAATTAAAACATTGAAGTTTAAAACATATTTAACCACAAATACCATTATTTTCATATATTCATATGCATTCAACTATACTGTAGGTAATGCAAACAATAAAACTTAATAGTGCAAGGTTGAAATTAAGTGTTGCATTCGCTTTATATTAAACATCTCCCAGATTCACAAAAACCTTGCAATGACCAAGAATAACATATTGATGCAATTGCTAAACTACTACAATGAGAAACACTGAAATCTTGGCAAAGGAAACAGAGATTTAAAATCTAGAACCTGAGATGTTGCTAATACCCACCCTGCATTAAAAGAAATAGCTGCCTAGAAAATTGCAACCAATTTGATAAATTAATTGCATAAATTTGACACTTTTCAAAGCATGCAATGCTTGAAGTGTTAGTTTGGATTCAAACCACTTCAGCAAATAATTTAAAAGCAATGGGAAAATTCTCATTTTTGTGAACTAACAAGTTGACTAGTCTCTTGGTTGTATTATTTAGAAATTAATTTACCTCAAGGCAAAGGGAAGGTTTTGAGTACCCTGACAACGACTAGGCTTACCAGAGATTTCAATGAAGATGAGTTAATGAGGCTCTTAATTATTTTGTGCCTAAGTATTTTAAATCATCTCTAATTTGAATCCCATTATCAAGGATGGATTAAGTAAACATTCAGTGCATTCTGCTACTTCCTTTTCCTGAGTGCTTCAAAATAGATGGAGAGGAGTGGGTATCGAATCTCTCAAATTTGTTAAGTGATATTTATCAAATATAGATTGAATTTCAATGTAATTGGTCTCAATGCAGTATTAAAGAAAAACTTAGAGGTTACAGCTACATAGTTAAAGTTCAATCATGATTAACAATAATCATCTGAGCTGGTGGTACAAACATATAGGGTTTTAAAGGTAGCTAGGATTGACCACTAAGTTATGAAATGTAGAAAGGGAATATCCCTGACCTTCCCTTCTTGCAAACTTGGATTGCATGGTTAAATTTTATTTTTATTCAAATCAAATTCAAATCAAATTCAAATCAACTTCAAATTAGAAAGCAGTTGTGAACAAGAAAAAGTTACAAAACTTACTGATTTTCTATGGCACCGATTAAAGAGCAAAACCGCATTTACCTAGTAACCTCCTCCCTATGTTTCCTCTGATGCAGGGTATTTTTAACATTTCGTAACTATTTCCAAAGTTGGCTCCCAAAATCTTGTCTAGTTTCACATGTCTCGCCTTCTCCCATTTCTTGATCTTTTTTTTAAAACCGTGTCCCTATCTTGTAACTCCTTTTCTTGTAAAATAAAAATAGGTTAAAATAATTTTAAAACATAATTTATCTTATGAACCAAAAGTGATTGAGCTAAGGATTTAATATAAAAATATACACACAAAATAATTGATTTAAACCAATTGACCAACCCATGAAAAGATTTCATTACTAAATTCTAATTTTCTAATATAACTTATATCATAATAACATAATTAAGTCTATTAAATACTTAAGAGATTGTTACTGCCTTACATCCTTAGATTCTATAATTTCATCTATTCCAAAACTCTCCCCATAGAATTTATCCTCAAAAATTCCTTCACTGAAATGACATCCACCAATTGAATCTATTTCATCCATAAATATTATGCATGATTGGTGATCTTGTGCATAACCAAACATTTTCTAATCAACCTCACACTTTCATAAATATATTTACGACCATGTTCCCACCTTTGACAATGGTAATTCAATATCCTTCTACCTCTGACCATGGCCCTGCAAGAATGTGCAATCACTTGATCTGGAAATACAACATAAACTTGACTTCACAACTAGTCCTTCTGGATCTTGGCATCTCCTTTGACATCAATGACAATATTTCCAACAAGAACACCAAGGTTCAAGTGACCAAACTTCTCCTTAGAAATACAATCCACACTAGATGCATGAGTATGAATACCAATCAAAGAAACTACAATATTATCAAGGGAAAAATGTGAATGGTGTACAAATGAGATGAATGATCAACCAACTCAACATAATGATATGTCTACTCTCCAAGTCTCTAATAAACAGTGAATTAGGTGTGAACTCAACACTTTTCCGTATTCCACCATGAGTAATTTAATATATAGAAAGGAGATTGGTTGACAACGAAGGCACACACAATACATTACTGAAGATACCCTCCCCAATATCAATAGATGCTTTCCTAATTACATTCATATAAGTGTTGTTACCCATCAAAATAGACGGCATGGTACAAGGCTCAAATGAAGAGAATATACCCTGTGAAAAATCCATATGATGAGAAGCTCCAAAGTCAAGAAGCCATCTCTCTGAATGAAGACTTTGTGAGAGTCCCCAATGGACTCAAATGATGAGGATCACCTATAAAACCTGAAAAATAGCCATTTACAAGGAAAAACACACATAGGAGAGCAATTTGAAAAATATGGATGCAATTAATGAATTGTGAATAATGAATTACATGTGCACACTTTCTTTTTATGTGAGCAAGAAAATAAAACCTAATATGACTTAAAAATAACCTTAGACTTAAATTATCCATAAGTCAACTTAATGTAAGGTGCAATTATGTATTAATTACACCAACAAACTTGTAGATGATGATGGGGTAGAAGAAGAAGATGAACTAGATGGCACTGTTGAAGGCAATTGGATATTATTCTTATGAAGAAGATGCTTCAACTCATCAATCTATTTTTTTTAACTTGATTATGTTCACCATGCCCAATTTTCTTGCAATAAGAACAAGTGGGTCTCTCCTTCTTATGTTTGTCCTCTTTAAAAGATGTGGGAGGCTCATTAAATGAATTTGATTCTATCTTAGGTTTTGGTTTCTTCTTGCCTTTTCCTTTGGATGATTGAGCTATCAATGCTTGGCTCTTGGGAAGCACATCTAACTTGATAAATTTAGCATGCTCTCTAGTCAAACCATCACAAAACTGTAGTGCCCCTCCATTCTCACCTTAGATGTATAGGTGGTTGGGCTAAGGAGCATGAAGATGAACATAAAATACTCAGAATAATTAGGATATGTTAGATAGTTGATGTTGTACATTATATAATGTTGGTAGATGCTACATTCATGTTGGTGACATTCCTAATTATCCTCATGTGGTTTCATATGATAGTTAGTATGTGTTATCGATAATCTTTGTTGTGACACTAATATTTACTTGAGTTATGCATGTGTTATGATAGCTTTATGGGCTTAATTGATCAATTGTATTATGTGCATCACACGATCATCTGATGATGTTTCTTATCTAGTTGATCAGCTACTGATTATTGTACGTAATGTAGTTACTTGTTTGATATATGTTTCATGAAAGGAACAATGTCGTATTACTCATGCATGAGTACCCTGCTACACTGTGATTTCCTTTCATGGTGTGTATGATTGTGCGATTATATATCTTTATGTCGACTGTGTTGTTTGTTGTAGGCTGCAGGTACCAGGCATCGACTCCACCTGAACTAATAGGTCTGAGCATGCCTTAACAAATGGAAATTGTTCCGGAGTTAACATAAGGTCCCCTACTTATCCATCATCCTTGAAGGGGATGAGTATTCTATTTTGTACTTAGTCAGTGTTGTTAGTATGCACATGACAGTCTGTCCCCATGGTCATGGTCATGTTTTTTAATCATGCATGTGGGTCAAGTATTGTTGGTATTTGGATTGTTTAGTTGGAATTATTTGATCAATGCCTTGGTTAATCGTTATATAAAAATAAAATTATTTGGTTCAGAAAGGCATTTTTGATAAATAAATATAAATTCCTTTATGAGAATTTGAGTTTATGGAAATAAATAACAATAATAAATGTGAATACTAGCTAAAGATAAATAAATAAATTAATATAATTAATGTTGTGTTTTGTGGCAATAAAAATAGATAATAATTATGAGTTGTCATAAAACTCATATCTATAGAAAATACTAAAATAGATAAAATTAGAAAGGAATCTTTGGCTGGTTGTAAATGATAAAAATAGCAAATTGTAAGAAAGTGGTTCAGGAAGAATTTATTGCCTTTAGTGAGGGGAACATTTCAGTTTTACTGGAAGTGTTTTAGCTTCTATATTTCCATGCATTTTGGGGAGATATTCATTTTTTTTTCTGGGAGTTCTACAAGGATCAAAAGTAAATAAAAATTTCTATGAATCCATTTGTCTAAACCATCATCAAAAATCTACATCTTGTTCCATTGCTCTGGTTGAATGCAGGCATAGATGTAGAATGTGGTTTTTCTCCTGCTAATTACATTTTCTTGTAAGTTCACATCTATTTAATTAATCTTATTCTGTGGTCATTTTCATTCAAGAGAAATTATCTCTGGAAAACATTCTTAATTAATTCGTAGCTTGTGTTACTAATTGCATTGCATAGAGGTTTAAAATTCTTTTCAAGAATTTGATTATGTGATTATCCTGTAATTAATGTAGAACGAAGCAATTTCATGTGTCATTTTCTTTGGTCTATAAATTTTATGGCTTTGAGCAAATCCGATATGTGCATATCTTGCAATGCCTAGGCCGTCAAATTTGGCTCTTCTCCTGTAGCCATCGCATTCCTTGATATGATGTTTTAATGAGGATTTTAATTCCTTTTTTTTGTATGCAAGCATGAATACCCGCTTAAAAATGCAACTTCAACATCTGATTTTTTTTTCCCCTTCAGTACGTCCTGTTAGTTGTTTCTTCATTATCTCTAGAAATCTGAATCTTTTGTGCATACTAAGCAAATTACTGTCTCTCTCTTGTTTTGCATGCATGTTGACCAGGGCATTTCTAGCCATATTATCTGACATAAATCCACCATCCATTATGCTTCTCAGCACTCCATAGCTCCTGGTTTGGCGCAGACAGGGTGGACTTTGGCTTAGGTTGTGGAGTCTAGTTCAACACTCAATTTTTTTAATCTTTTTCATGAAAATTCCTAATCCTTCTCAACAAATAGCGTGTCTTGTGTGGCTTCCACTCCTACTGGTATAGGTTATAGAATTGGGCTTTTCATTTGCCAATTGCATTTTCTTGAAGTTTCAAAGTTTTTCACCAAATAATTATTAATATATCCCTACAACCTGGCGTTTAATTAAACTAGCTTTGGAAGTGCCTCAATTTTGTATTTTGTTTGAAGACTTTTCATCAAAAAGTTTTTGTGCTCCCAGTTGTGTAGTAGGTTGGCCGCTTGCATTTGCATGAAGGACTTAATCAATTTTAACTTCTTGCACAAAGTTTTATCTACCTAAATCTATATGTAGTGCCAGTGATCAATTACCCTTTTATTCTATGTATTGTTTGAAAGTTAAAGTGACATATTTAAGTATTGACAAATCTACTACTATTTACCTTATGAGGTGTCGATCCACATGCATAAGATTGTTTGTTGCTTTATTAAATTCAATCCAAGGCGTGGTATGCAATTCTAAGGCCGACATTAGAGCAGAGCGCGATATTTTGATGGCTAACACACCCGATCTCTTGACTGATAATGTAGCAGATATAGCCATGACTCTCATGCTCGATACTCTCTACCACATTTTAGCTGGTGATCACTATATTCACCTCCAACTCTAGTAGCATAAAGGAGATTACAATTGAATTACTAAGAGAAAAATAGGAAGAAAATTATTGTTACATTTTGTTACAGATGCAATACTCTATGCTCTAGGAGCTCGCACCCGACTGGTATTAGTTATTCTTTTTACTTCTTCCTTTTTGTACAATCGGATAGCCATTACAGACCACATCTCTTTTAGCATTTAGTAACAGTTGATGCACCTTGTCTATAATCCCTCTTTTTGCATGTATGGTACCAAGAATATTTTTTTCTCTAAACCTATATTCATCTGTTATCTAATATTTCTCTTCACTACCATCTATATTCTAACTGATCGTATGCTTTATTGTGTACTTTGTGAAGTTCATTATCCTTTTCAACAAATTCATTTTGGCACTATCCTGCAATCATTGAATTTTGTCTCTTTAAGGTATTCTATCAAATAGTTCACATGTTTGTCTTTGTATCCATATTTTGCATGCATATTTTTTGTTTCCCTTGTCTATAACATTATAATTGCATTTCCTGATAGCGACTTCTGAAATATCTATTTTACCATTATTCCTAATGGATGTCCCATCGTGACGTGCATTGGAGAGTGAAAGTGATCTATAGGCATCAAGATAGCTCACCCACGCAATCACCATAGGTTCATATGACATCCAGGGATCCTCCTAATTTATCTTTCAGTTGTTTCTAAATTTGTACTTCACTGCAACTGCCACTTCTGTATGGATGTTTGAGAGAAGAACATTAGCTGTGCAATATTTTTCGGATCCTTCCAATTGCAATTGCATTTAAAGATTTAATTGATTGATCCTTTCTATCTGCATCTCCATCAATCTTGTAATTTCTTTTAGGTGTCTTTTTCTTAATTATTCTTGTGCCTTGTCGAAGCCTTCACCAGAACATGGAAATGGGTCTTTTTCTCCTATCAACTTGCCTTGCATATTCTTGAATAAATATAAGTGATTTCATATCAAAGATTTGAGAGTATCTTGCAACATTATTTTCTCAAGTCTAAGCTTTGTTTAGTATACAAGTTGCCTTGACCACACCATCTTATAGTAAAATCTTCTAACACACATTTCGTAGCATCTAGAAACTTATCTTTAGCTCTTTCAAGGCAGATCGACCCTATCCTTGAATATAGAAAGCATTTTTGTGACAACATGATCTTCACATCTTATGTTTTCTAACCTTATAGTTATCATATGAATGTAACAGTAGATGGTTGTAGTTAGTTAATCTCCTATAGATGATTGTGTCTATTCTATGGCCTTTTCTTATCTTTTAAAAATATAAGGTTAATGAATGTTAGTGAGGGGTAACCATACAGTTTCTAATCTTGAAATTAGAGTTAGCAATATGGATAATAAAGTAGAGATATATCTTGGTATGTTGATTTACATCTTAAGAACTAAAGTAAACTTACTTGAATCTACAATTGAGGTCAGTGATGTAGATAGATGGTTTTGAATTTATATTTGTCTATAGTATTATTATAGATAATATCTTTACAACATTGGTTGAGTTATATTTTTAGAGAAAAATAATATTTATAATGGTTTAAACTCTAATAATCTTGCAGTCCTATTTCATTGCATAGTTATATGTTTATAATATTTCTATTTATGATTATAAGTAAGTTGCATAGATAATTCTTTTCTTAACCATGTTTAGGTGGATAAGATAAGAAGATGCATTTCTTATTAGCTTAGTGATTAGACATTATATTAGGCTATTTAGTTCAATTCATTACCTCAATTACATTATAGAGAAGAGTGTCATAAGTTCAAGGCTTTGTGAACCAATCTCTTGTGATCATTTATTGTATTTGATAATCTCTATCTAACTTGTATGCTTTTGGGCTTTAGCAAAATGATGTGATTTTGATAAAGTGAATTTACCTTGGCTCAACTTTTTTGCTTCATTATTTATTATCATTTTTAAATCCTAAGAAATGTTTTGAATAATAGGTTTCCACCTTGAACTTTCTATATGGAGGTAAATGGTTGTTAGAAGATTGATCTTGTTTGGATTAATATTACATTATTTAAGACCCATATTTGGTGCGTCGTATCATAAGTTACATTTGTCGTAATATAATTGAAATATTGTTAAGGGATCTTAGTTTATGATGTGCATTGAGAGTGAATGTGATGTGAAACCATTGTGTTTTAATGGTGTCAAGTGTTGTGTCATTTGGGGAAGTTGTTTCAAGAGGCCTAGGAGGGTGTGATTGTATGGGGGTTAGCTATGTGTGCATCATGTGAGTTGAATGAAATGTATTCTTGAAATATTGCCTCCTATTCATGTTGGTATGATACATGTGCAAGATGGTTTGTGCCTTGCTCAGTATACTTATTCATGTGATTATGTTGATTATGCAAGATGGGTAATGCCTTGCTCTGTGTCATGTGAAATGATGTATATTTTGTGTTGTAAACACATCATGATGAGAAATGTGATAGTTCATGCTTGGTTTATGTTTTGGGATTTTTGAATCTAGATGTAGTGAAGGGGGAGTGGCTTTCAATGTGGGGTCGGCACCCAAAGTGGCTTGTCAGGATAACCCATTGGAAGTTGTTAATCTAGTGATAACTTAATAATAAATTTAGAGGGTTGGGACACTACTAAAGTTAATTGGATGCCTCACCCATGCCTGTAGTGCTCATTCAGGCTAAGGATGGGATGAGAAGGTCGTGGTTGGCAAATCAACTTTCGTATCCTTATGAAAGGAACATCGGTTCAGTATGTGTCAACCTATGGGGCCAGCGTCTAGTGAGAGAGTGTCAGGATAACCATAGATGGCGGCTGACGCATAGCGAGAGACTGCCATGATAACCCATGGATGGGGGCCGGTGTCTAGCTAGAGACTGTCAGGATAACCCATGTTAGGACCATGCGATGACACTCACCCCTACTACAGCCTAGTATTCCCTCGTTGAGATCTTCCCATTCGTTGTGTGATTGCCTCTGGAAGTAATATTTGAGTGGTGTTGTTTTAGAGTCATGTGTAGTCCTTGCACCTATTAGTCTACTATCTACCTGACTATTTGTTGTAGTGGGACCTTATGTTATCTCCTAGCATGAGGGGTGGACCTCAGGGTTCCACATGGTCAGGTGGATGTGCTTATTCTCCATTGGTTTTTCCCTTGCTATTGTTCATGTACGAGGAGGATGTACCTCTTGTAGTAGATTATAGATCTTGTTCTAGCTTGAGGAGGAAGATACTTATGTTTAGATTCTAGTTTTATATATATCAGTTGAATCATGTACTATTATCTTGATGTATGTACTCCAATATAATTTGGATAGTGATATTTTAAACAATGTAATGTTGTACTCTCTTGTAAAGGAACTTGTTTATGTACTTGTGATCATATGTGTAAGATCCTGATATTACTTAACTAATGATATATTATGGAATTGTATGTGTTTATTTATCTGATGCAATTAGACTTAGAATGAACTATGTTTGTTAGTTAATTCATAATGTTGGTTAGATCTTGTTTTAGTTCGTTAGTAATGCATCCATGGAACCCTAGAGGATAAAGCTTAATTTAAATGCTATGAATAAATATTTGATTATTGTTATTTCTTTCATTTTTTTATAAAAAATATTTGACCTTTTTGTAAGCTTAGTTGTGTTATCCTCTAGGTTCCTTGGTGGGGCATTACTTGATTATGTTCACCATGCCTAATTTTCTTGCAATAAGAACAAGTGGGTCTCTCCTTCTTATGTTTGTCCTCTTTACAAGATGTGGGAGGCTCATTAAATGAATTTGATTCTATCTTAGGTTTTGGTTTCTTCTTGTCATTTCCTTTGGATGATTGAGCTATCAAAGCTTGGCTCTTGAGAAGTGCATCTAACTCGATAATTTTAGCATGCTCTCTAGTCAAACCATCACAAAACAATTCAAAAGAAGGCATAGTAAATGCATCACCTAGGGCATCTATAGTGAAATAAAAGGTAGAAGAAAAGACTATATATAGCCCTTTTAACTCAAACAAAATGAAGAATATACATTCCTTATCAAATTTATCTTTCCCACAACTCATCAATTGAAATCTCAAAGATTTGAACTTAACCAAATAATCCTCAATGGAAGTAAATGTATCAAGAGAAAGATAAGTCAATTTTTCTTTTATTTGCAAAGCACAAAATTCAATAAATTTAGGTCTTTGTATTTATCCCATACCTACTTAGGTGTTGTACAATCCTTAACAAGTTGTTAGAAACATGCAAGGAAATCAAACCCATAACCTCATCAAGTTTGTTCTTGTATGTAAATCTCTCATACTCCCTAGTCATAAGGTTCATTTTTATCCAATATAGACCATAAACCTTTAGACTAGAGTAATAATTGCATCTTAACTTTCCATAAGTCATAGTTATGAAGAGTGAGGTTCTCAAATGAATTAGAATCTACCTTAGAAACAAACACCAATAGAGAAAACTAGATAATGTACAACAATAATCTACCTTAGGACCTCCCAAATATGAATCAATACTAAAATTGAAGCCCCTAAGAAAAAGCAACCACTAATTTCAAAAAAAATTATATGGAAAGGGCCAAAGTATGAAAAATAACATGGATAGATCTATAGTTCTCAGAAATACCTTTCCAATGCCTATAAGAAGTTCAAAATTGGATATCATGGGCACAAGATATGGTTTGTCAAAAAATATAAGTAAAAACAAGCTTCAAGATACAAAATCATGCACCTACAACAAAATGTAGAAAAATACATATATCATTATGAAGTGCTCAAAACCAACTTTCTGATGCCTATAAAAATGTGAAAATCCAATACCATGATGAAAATATATGCCCTCCAAAAAAAAAAAACAATAGGTCCTTTAGGCATTAAAATTGGGTCATGAGTGGTTCTTATGTAGCCACATGGTGGTGGCCAAGTTGTAACATTGAAGGAGTAGTGATTGGTGATGGTGGCACTAGGAGCGAGTGGTGTTTAGAAATGCTAGCACAAAAAGCATTGCCTACTAGTGACTGATCCTCACAGACTAGTAAAAACCACTCATTGGGCTTTTAATAAAAACCCTACACAACAACTGATTGTTGATGTCTAGATGACACCTATTAACATAGAGAATGACCTTGTGTGTTGGATGACTTGATACAAATACAAGCTCCCACCATTGAAATTTGCTAATTTTTCTATTGTATTTTATTGACAAAAGGTTAACATAGGGAATATTCTTGAGATCTTCAAAATTTTGCCAACTTCTAGTTGTACATGCTCATTTTCTAATAAGTGTAGATTGTATACTATGGATTCTATATGGTTGTACAAATTATGTATATCATATGGAATATTCAACGACAAATTTTTTGAAAACCCCAAAAATGGCCAAAAAATTTCTAGCTCCAAAACCTATCGAGTTTTATATTGATTTATAGGTTTTTGGGCCTTCTAGACTCAATGGCACTGAGGTCCATTTTTCATAAAGATGCACTTTATGAAACTTCTTGGAAAAAACTCTCCAAACAAGGGGAGGGAATCATAGATCTAAAACTTTGATACCATATAATAGTCACACAACAGACTCAAGAATACCTAGGATCCCTTGCAACCAAAACAACCATCCATGGTAAGAGAGAAGAAACACAAATGTTGTATTTCCAAATAATGATAATGATGCATACAAGATACAAGATACACAAGATCATTGTGTATAATGAGAGCCCTTGCTTAAATAGGCAAAGTTGAGACCTAGGACATGTGATCATGACAAGTATCTTAATCCTATGACATGAGACAAATATTAAATTCCCTAAGTAAACTTCAATAGAGAAGTGTGAATAGGACCTAATGAGGAACCAATTAGGTAATATACCTTGTTCACACCAACATTCTACATGTTAGCACTGTACAAAATTTCCCCCTTTTACAACTTACAATTCAATGCTACCATGGGGTAAACTACATTAATTTAATAGAAATCAAGAGAGTATTTTTTAAATGATCTCTCTACCCAATAATAGGAATAAATAGGACATTTATATTTACATATAAAAATGAACCATAAAGAACAAGCTAATGCAATATTAACCTATTCTATTCATGATCAAATGCAACCTCACGATTAAGCTAAAGGAATGCATAAAACAAATGAAGCTAAACTATGAACCTCAAATGAAAACCTTAATAGTTTCGGATATGATCTTGATCTCTTGGTATGTTTATTGCTCCTTAAAATGAAAACATAACATGGAGACTTGAAAATGTCTTGGTTTGATGGATATCTATATATTTTTGGGATGAGGATTGGATGGATAGGATTGATTTGGAAGATAAATCCAGTTGAGTTTGGTTGAAAGAATTGGATTGATGAGAGGCCACCAACTGGCATGATAGGATTGGAGGATAAATATGGTCCTTGAATCAAGGAGAGATCAAGGGTGGAGGATGATCTTGGAAGATGTGGATGGAGGAGGTTGAAAACGGACAAAAGGACTCCTTTGTATGAGACCTAGATGTAGTCTTGTACAAAATCCCATGCCTTTGTACATGTTGGAATATGTGTGGGTTTTGAATGGGTTGATCAAAGATTTGGAATGTGCAAGCATGTGATTAAGTTGATTAAGTGGATTAGTCAACTTGATCAAAAGTGCACAAATAAGGAATTAAATAAATAGGAATATTTATCTAATGTTGGATTATACAAGAAGATTGATTAATTGAATAAATGATTAAGTTTATTCAATTAATTCTAGTAGATGGTACAGATGAATAGTGATTTAATAATTTAAAATATTATTTAATCATTGTCGGAAGGGGGATTTGATAATTAACTATCTAAACAAGTGTTTATTTAGTTAATTATGAAAGAAAGTGGTTTGGTGATGTCTTTATTGTGGCTAGAAGCAGTATAATGATAATGAGACAATGAGTGGATGATTTTAATTGTCTATAATTTCTGTGTCAGGTGTTCCCTCACCGTGTCATTTAAGTTTCTCACTTTTATTCTCTTAAGGCTCTTAAGAGACCTCATTCAACAATTATAGCCTAGAAAGTTTAAGAGCCTTTGGTGGTGGAAAAAGGCCTCCTCTAGTGTAAACAAAGCCACTCAAACATGTTAGTACTCTTGGTTCCTTTCCATGATGCTCCATTTATGTTGTTGATTCTACACCCTAGCATAACCCAAAATTTTCCTCTTTTCACAACTTTTGATTCATCACTACCATGGTAAAACCACATTGAGTTAATAGAAACCAAGAGAGAATTTTTAGATGACCTTAGTGACCAATTGTAGGAACAAAATGAACATTTTTATGAGCCACAATGTTCCTACACTATCCAATCAAAATTTCTCTCTTTATACTGTTAGAGATCTTAAGAGACCCCATAAACTATTGTAGCTTGAATGGTTTGAGAGTCATGGATGGTGGAATGAGGCTTCTCTAGTATAAACCTACCCACTTGGATGTGTTGGCATTATTATTTTCTTTCCATGATGCTCTATTTGCAAAGTTACTCATTCTACACCCTAATACTACATGAAATTGCCTCTTTTGTAACTTTTGATTCAATGCTACCATGAGAAAACCTCATTGATTTAATAGAAACTGAGAGAGGTATTTTTAGATAGCCTCACTTCCTAATTATAGGAACAAATTGAACATCTCTATGAGCCATGGTGTTCTTGCACTGCTCCATCAAAGTTTCCCACTTTTATGCTCTTAGGGCTCTTAAGAGACCTTGTTTGAATATTGTAGCCTAAAAGGTTTGAGAGACTTGAGAGGTGGCACAAAACCTCCTCTAGCGTAAACCACCCACCCACCTTGATATGTTCATGCTCTTGGTTTCTTACCATTACACTCTCTCTAAAGTTGCTCATTCCATACCCTAGAACTAAACAAAATTACCCCTTTTGTGACTTTTGATTTGATGCTACCATAGGCAAAGTGCATTGAGCTAATCAAAACCAAGAGACTATTTTATAGATAACATCATTATCCAACCATAGGAACAAATGGGATGTCTCTACATGCCACAATGTTCCCATACCATCCTATCAATTTTTTTCACTTTTATTCTCTTAGGACTAGTAAGAGACCTTGTCCCACCATTGTACCCTAGAAGGCTTGGGAGTCTTGGATGGTAGAACAAGATCTCCTCTAGCATAAATCTACCCACCTAGAAATTTTAGCACTCTTGGTTTCTTGCCACAATGCTTTGTTTGCAAAGTTGTTCATTCTAAATCCTAGCACTACACAAAATTACCCCCTTTTACTCCTTTTGATTTAGTACTACCATAGGTAAACCACCATAAGTTAACCAAAACTAAGATAATATGTTTTAGATGGCCCAGCTATCCAAACATAGGAAGAAACATGACATTTCTACATGCCATGGGGTAAGCGCACCAAGATGAGAGGCAATTTAGTAGCCAAAAGGGAGTGCTTTGTAAAACATGTACACACCATGTAAAATGCATGTGTGTCATAACATAATGAACATGCGCTATAATATGTACCCACTATAACATGTATGAATTATGTTTTTAAAAAATTAATGCAAAACATAACATGTTTCTATTATGTTTGACATTGATTTTACAAAACATAATGCATACGTGCTATAACATGTATGCATTTTGAATGCCTTAAATTCAAAATTTTAAGAATCCCACCCATTAGGATACGATTTATGAGCCTAAGGGTTGGACCTCCCTTTTGGCTCCTAAATTCATGTTTTCAACATTAACCAACAAATTCAAACTTCATTCTCACCAAATTTATTTATTTTACAATGAAATTTTACGAAACCACCACCAAAGTGATGAGCTACTTTGTAGCTTTCTAGCCATTTATTTTTTTTAGTATTTTGGATAAGTTAAGGTATTGATTTTTATTTGCTTTCAACAATGTCTTAATATTCCTCAAATACATATGTATTGATTTTTCTTTATAACTTTTGATCAGCTAATGGGTGTGTGTAAAAAGATGGGGGATCAAAAAGTTGCCAAAGCCACTTTTTGGTCTAAACAAAACATAACACAAGTGCATTATAACATGATCATATTATGGCTTGATAATTACCAAGCCTAAAACATGAGTGCATTATAACATGATCACATTATAATGCTCTCACATTTTAAATTGCTAAACATACAAATAAAACACAGGCCATGACCCCTCATTTTTACTCCACAATTCATTCAAATTTTGAAAACGTGAGTAGGGTAATTGTACACCCACATTTTGAAGAAATTAGAGGAGAAACCACTCAAATACGATGTCATCGTGATGTTCCTACACTCTAGGATGTCGTACACGAGCTCCATTAGGTCAATAAGCTGAACAAGGTAAGGTTTCCATGTTTTTTCTAATTTTGAAAATGAATCATTTATTTTTCAATGTTTTGATTCAATTTTTGTTTTCAATTTTCATCCAATCAAACCCATGAAACACCCCCAAACCCTAATCCACCAAATAGAGGGGATGATGAGATTCCAACTAAAGAGGGTGCACAAAACAACCCTCAATTTTTTCCTTCTATTCCATGACATCCTCGTGACACACAAGAAAATTTTTTTGGGAAAATTGAGGAGAACAAAAGACAACTTGAAAGATTAATTGAAACATTGAAAAATCAAAATGCAACCAATCTTCACTAGAGATCCCTTTGTACATCCCTAGAGTCAATTATTTAGGTGCTACCACAATAATGAGTTACACTTTCTGGGACATCCTGATTTTTGCTGAAATCACATATTTTTAGAAAATATAATGATTTAAGCCTTGAAAGGTTCCATTTAAAGGATTTTAATTGAAAAGGGTTTGATCAAACCCCCTTAGATCAAACCGGGCCTTGGATAGAACCCTGCTAGTTTTAAACCATACCTACAATGGAGTCTCCTCTACATTTATCAAAATATTGATAAAAAACCACTTTTGATTTACCTTTTGAAGGATCAAATGAATTCATTTAAAATTTATTTTTTGTAAGTATGTAGTCCTTATTATAAGCTTCCCAAAAAGTATAACTTTAAATATATTTAATTTGATTATTATATTTATTTTTTATTTCTTGTGAATGTAGGTTTTTCAATGAACATCAAGGTCATTGTTTCATACATACAAAAAAATAGGAAAATATAGGAATTTTTTTAAAAAAATACATGTCCTCTAGGTATTGATGTCCTTATTCCAACAAAAAAATTGAATTCTGATACATTAAAAAAAAGTTATGCTCTTTATAGTACACCTATGTCTAAATTGTAATTGGTTTCACTTCAAAACTTAATTAAAAAATATATATTCAATAAAACATTATGAAACCAAATGCATCTTCTAGATATTGTAGCTACAAATCTAAATTAAAAAAAAATAAAATTGTATCCTTCATAGAAAAAAAGTTATGTGGTTTATAGTACACATCACTCTCTAAAAATGGCATTTACTGTTAAAAACTAGTTATTGAAGGAGATGGAAAAATAAATGCAATTTGATTCCAAATTTTTTTAAAATATATATTTAGAATCAAAAGACAAAATATCACAAATTACTAGTTTGCATCATCTCCAAATTCCTCATGGTTTAGCGGCTATAGGTGTCTAAAAGTGAAGATTTAGTTCAAAATGTTCATTTCAATGTCAAGTTTGGCTAAAAAGTGTAACCCAATATTGTGGGATCACCTTCTCACATCGATTATGTGACAAGCCAAATCAACAAATGAGCAAATTATAGGGAGATTTGGTTACAATACTATGTGACCAAATTATCATATAAACATGTGAAAGATAAAAAAAATTGAATTCCAATCGATGTGCCCTATTTTTTTATCCTAGAAGTAATGATCCATTACGTGGGAGTTGCAAAAGATTCCCCATTCACTAGTGTGTACATGAAAGAATATCTCAAAAAAATTGGGATAGGTGGTGGATGGTGTTTGATGATCCACAATGTAACAATAATGAGGTCCCATAGTATTTTTTGAGGAAAATTTGTTGCGATTTTATCCTCAATGAGATTCGAAACTATTTTGACATGCAGGATTTGTAGGGTAGAGGTGGTGGCTTTGCACATAATAGAGAGGGGGCACATCATGCCCAAGACCATCGATGAGACCCTTAGAGAGGCCATCCTTTCATCATGTGACACTCCCTTCTACTTTGAAGGAGAGTGTTGAGGTGGAGACACTACATTTTATTAGTTCCTCCACTCAGTCTAAGTTACTACATTATGGTAGCCATCTTTCACATGCTGGTAAGGGTGAGACTAGTAGGCATCATCGGTCCCCACATATTTTTCATTCTTGTGGATTTTTATGTGATTATGGATCTGAGGACACTCTCGATACGGACATTGGAAAAGATGCTCCACACTTTTAGGACTATGACACATAGTGGTAGGAGCAGGAGTATGACACGTCCATATTAGATAATATAGTAATAACAGATGAGTTGTTGGATAGGACCTTTGGTAATGACACACTGATAATTTTGTACAAGGTTCTACAATTTATTATGTTTGTATTTTAAATCTCTAGTTAACTATATTAATCTATTATAAGTTAAAATTAATATAGGTAATTTTATGCATTATAAAATTGCAAGTTCAAAGTACTCATCCTACGTCTGTCAGCCATCTGATGTAAGCTTATGAGATGATGTCAAGTCGACAAGTATGTAACAAGATAGTAAACGTAGTACATGCAAAATATTTGTCATATATCAATGGTAATATTATTTAATGACAATTTATGATGAATAAGGGGGATGTTGGACCTCTAACATCAAGAGGAGTTGGTGGGGCCAGTCATAGATCTAGTTTCACTGAGGCAAATTTTACTATTTTCAATCATTATGCATTTAAATAGTGTTATGTAGATTTTGATCAAATAGTGTTGTTCTATTATCAGTTGATGATAGTAATTCAGACTCCTAATATTCGTGACATAGTGGAGGTGGGCATTGCTATAACTATTTTGTCTGCAGTGCCTTTGATAGAGGTATGAGCTAATAACATGTAAATATCATTATGTATTTCTTGTTTTATCTCACATCATTTAACGTACATAAATGATATCCATCTTTACTCTTATTTTCTTCTTCATTCATCTCACAAGAAATCACAACTCCAACCCATCCATCTACAGATGAAGAGAGGCAACGGATGATTGAGAGGGATTATCAATTTGTAGTAAGTCATTGATTACTTATGTCATATTGTATATTTCATGTTTTCTATAAAAATATGGATATTTTTTAATTGTATTAATATGTGGAGGTTCAAAAAACATATGAGAGAAGGTCCAATCAGTGAATGAGAGAGCACGAGTCATGGACTACTTCTCCATTGTCATAGCTAAGCAAGGGTCATTCACTATTTGATAGCACTCCATAAGAATTTTGATGTTGGGACATTTTTTGTATGCCTATATGGCTTTGTTTATACATGCCTATATGGAATTATATATAAACTATATGGCATTTTCATGACATTATGTATATGATATTTTACATTATAAATGATTATCAATTACATGGTTACAAGATAGATAATGTATCATGCTTAAAAGTTTTGATATTGTGTACTTGTTCTTAAATATTTCCATGAACCTCTCTAGTGAAGAATGTCTCACATGCATTAAGAAAAAGGTTATTGTGAAGAATTTACAATAATTTTATCATTCTAGAAGACTAACTAATTCTTGAAGCATGTACATATCAATAAATGTGACATGACCAAAATTGTATGACAAGATCCCTTAAGAAATTCTTAATAGTCATGGAGTCATTTGATCATTAATTTACAATAAGAGTTACATATGTCATTGAATTATGTACAACTCTGATCCACTAAACCTACATGGTTGTATGTAAATAGAACACAAGAAAAGATTACAATGTTAGGATATGTTCTAGAGTGCTTCATTAATTCAAAGATTTTGAGAGCATCCTTGCAAAATCCATTTTGTGCATATCATACAATCATGGCATTCCATGAGACCACATTTCTTTGAGACATTATGTCAAATAGTTCACACACCTTGTCTATGCTTCCACACTTTGTATACATGTCTACTGGGAAAGTTGCAACTACATCTGACAAAATTTCCATATCATTATGCTTTGATGGATGTCCATACCTTGTTCCAAAGATCCCATTTTTGTATAGGTAGGGAGGATGCTGGAAAAGGTCATGGAATTTGTCTTTACACACACCAATTACATTTTCTTGAAAGTTTCTAAAGCCTTATCAACAAATCCATTTTGTGCATATCTTGCAATCATTGCATTCCATGAGAAGGCATATCTTTCAAGTGTTATGTTAAGCAATTCATGTGCCTTGTCTATGCTTCCACATTTTGCATACATGTCTACTAGGTCAGTTGCAACTATAATATCTAAAAAAAAAAAACCCTTCCTTTATGTTTTGATGGATGTCCATACCCTGTTCCAAAGATCCAATTTTGGCACAGGTAGGGAGGATGCTAGAAAAGGTTGTGGAATTTGTCTTTACACTTACCAATAAGACTCCCCTTTCTCTACACCTACCTTTTCAGATTCACCTTCTTCTTAGTGATCCTTGAAATGTCTATTCTTTCTATAAGGGCATGGATCATGTTCTTTATCCTATCAAGGTTTCCTTCCATAATGTATATTTTGGCCACATCTTCTTCAAACATTTAGAATCTAGCTTCTCCATTATCTTCTGTCACCATTTTCATTGTCCTTAAACACTTCCTTGATTCAATTTTGGGCTCCAAATAAACTAGCTTCCTTTCCCACTCAATCTAGTAGATAACATAAACTTGTAACCATTGCAACAAAAAATATACAAAGGATGCATTTATTTTGATGCCACTTGATCCATAAATTAGAGGAGTAAATATCACTTTGATATTATCAAGCATATGGGTTATCCAAAGAACTCCAATAAACCCTTAAAGTGCACTATTAACCCCCTAAGCATGCATGCCATATAAGTCCATATACATAAACACATGAAAATCAAGTAAATATAGAGATTCTCTCTCTCTCTCTCTCTCTCTCTCTCTCTCTCTCTCTCTCTCTCTCTCTCTCTCTCTCTCTCTCTCTCACACACACACACACACACACACACATAGATGCACGCACACACACACGCACATGCGCGCGCGCGTGACATACACACATATGTAGAAAACAATAACGAAAACATACAAGTTGATCACATACAATTTACCTTGGAGAGAACCAAACTTAGAGTGAAAATCCATATCTAAAGAGTAAATACCCTTTGTTTCACTATGACCAAGTTGTTTACAATTGTTTAGAGTGTCAAATGCAAGCTTACACATTGATTTGAGAGATTTTATTACCAATAACACACTCCCATTTCAATTAACATTTACACACTTGCATAGTCATGAATATGGACTACAAACACCATACAAAAGAGATAACTACTTCCTCAACATAGAAAAGTAACTTGACCTTCCTACAATCTCCTAACCTTGATAAGATGAAAAATCAAATGCCAAAAAGGAAGATCAAGAACTCAAATGCTTTAAATTTAAATTGTTTGCATCAAAAATAGTTCACCAATTGTGCTAGGATGTATTTAATTGTCACTGACAATTCACCATGGTGAACAACATGTTAACCTCCTACTGCAAGCAATGAATTCACCAAAGTAGGTTTTTGGGTCATTTAGGGGTCTAAAACATTGAATAAACTTTTTGAATATGTCTCATTCTATCTCTGATCATCCTTATCCATTATCATAGAGTTTGATTCCATCACCTAATCAACTTGAGAAATGTTTCTAATTAGATGAACATAAATCAATTAAGATGCATTTGATATGAAGAAAAACTACTCTTCATTATACCACTTTTCTACATAAGAACTTTCACCATGAGCCCACCATCTATGCTCTATAAATATCATTTCATGTTGAAAACAAATATCCCCCATGAACCACATGCTTTCATGCTCTATAATTTTCATGAATTAATCCTTTCTATTCCTCACCTCTTTTTATTTTAGTATTTGAACTTATAGCACTTTTCATTCTCATCTCTTTCATTTTTTAGTTAGAATAGTACTTCATTTACTGTATTGAGTTATATGTGTGTATGGGGTAAATGAACTTGTTTACTAAATACCATAAATATATGATATAAACTAAATATTACACTTATTTTAAATTTATCCTACCACATGCAACACCATAAACAAAATTGGTAACATTATTACATGTCTCAACTCATTCAATGGATTCATAGTTTGTCTCAACCTGTTAAATGGAAGTAGGTTGTCTAAGCTCATTCAAGATTGTGAGGTCAACCTAAGGAGAATAGAGCCACAAATTATGTGTGATTGGTAATTTAGGGCTTGAGGAAGCACAAAAATGACAAACATGCCTATAGTAGTGAAAAAAGGATTGCATTATCCAAAATTAGCATTAGTGTACACCTAAACCAAGGAAATGGCTCCCAAATAGACATAAATGTGAGCCCAATACATCTCCTCAAGAAGCATTCACCAAACACATGTATACAACAACAAGGGATAAAATAATCCTAGAAATCAAAGATGAATTTGTCTTCTAGTAATAAATGACCCTCCTATAGCACATATCATCCATAATAGTGAGAAAGCATCTTGTACACATCACCAAAGGAGTCAAGATTTTACCTACATGTATGATTTTGCTGTCACTATATGAGAAAGACCTAAAAATGGAGATTACAACATAGCTTTCATTTTAGTTTAATCTACTAGAAAGGAGCTAGGAGTGAAATTTTACATTACACATCTCTTGGGGCTAAACCGATTGCACCAAAACATCAAGGTGGGTGGGTGAATGTGAGGGGAGGGGTCTTTTTGGTGGACAAGCCTCCTAGTCATTCTTGGCTACATCAGACGAAGACAGTCCCTTAAGAGCCGTAAGGTAAAAAAGATGCCAAATTTTAGACTGACTGTTCTCTCAAACCGCGACACCTACAAATGTCTTCTTTGCATGTATAGGTGGATGTCAGGTCCACCTAAAAATACCTACCTTTCTTTTTTAAATAAATTTTGTTTGTTTGTGGTGGCAAGGAACACAATGTTCCAAAATGCTTTAATTTCATCCAATGGAAAGGTGCTAGGAGTGAAATTTTGCATTCCACACCTCTTGGTGCTAAACTAACTACACCAACACGTCAAGGTGGGTAGGTGAATGCTAGGGGAGGTATCTTTTTAGTGGCCAAGCTTCCTAGTCATTCTTGGCTAGATCAGACAGAGATAGTCTCTTAAGATCCCTAAGACAAAAAAAGGTGCCAAACTTTCGACCGACTGTGTTGCAAGAATGTGCAATTGGTGTTGTCATTGGTGTCAACTATATGAATAAGAGATGTTGCAAGAGTATGAGTAGTTGGTATTAAGTGAAAGATGTCTCTGGTGATGAGGAAGTGTTAAATATGGTGATAATATGTTTTTGGTGCTTGGTTTCAAAGTACTTTTGAGAAAATTTGAATAAAATAAAAAATAGTGTGTGACAGTGGTATTCTGTGTTGTAGAGTAGTGTTCTAGTTTTGCTCTGCATTTCCCTTATATTGAAGATATATTTAGGAGGTTTGGATATGTTGTTTAGAGGTACTCAGAGATGCTTCAGTCAAAATTTGGTGTGTTGGATTGATGTGCAGAGGAAGATGTGTTCACCAATGTGTGAACTGTGTATTGCAGAGGTGTCTGGGATAAATGTTTATTCTCTGCATTTCTCCACAAAGTAGTTTTAGGTATTATAGTTTTAGAAGTGTGCTTATAAGGTTAATATATATCTTCAATCCAGGTTGCTCATGGTTTGGTGCTTCAGAAGAGGATTTATTGAGATGCAGTATATGATAGAGATATTTGAGTATGTTGGGTAAACAGGTTAAGGTTGTGCGATAGGTGAATGTTGTTATAGAGGAATTTGTTGGTTTTTAGAATGTGTGTGGGATATTATAGATTGTGCTCAAGCATGGCATGTGGTTCATGAGTCATCTTTGGGTTTAAGGAAGCGTGTACATAATTGTTTATGGTGTTTATGTTGGCAAGAGACACATTGTAGCTTCATGATTGTTGTCATTGATAGCAACAAAGTTCATCCCACACATCCGCAGGACATGGTGTGTCTATACCAGAAGTCAGATTGAAGAGTGTTGTGGTCCGGTAAGCAAGAACAGAGCATGTGCCAAGATCTGACAGTCAGGTCCATATCTCTCAAAGGAAGTATCTTAGTAAAGTACGTACTTGGGGAAGTCAAGAGGAGTACCTTGACTAATATATTCCAGGGATTGAGCCTCCGGTGATGAAAGAGTGAAGAGATATGAGCATCTAAGTATTGGGGTCCTGTTTGACAGAGCAAACAGAGGAAGAACTAACCGGCAAAGCATCAGACATTATTCCGGATGAGATATTGATGGTGATCAAAGTTCTTAAGGTATCATTCATAATTGGCTGACATGTTAAATGACTTCTATGAGTATCTCTTTGATACGCATCACTTGTAAGCAGGGATTCAGCCGACAGACTAGAGTTTGATAAAATATTGACTATTCCGGATGCCGACTAGAAAGAGGTTGAAATCCTTTGTGCAGATATATATACCAAATGGATTTCAATGAGAAGGTGTGTTGTGTTGTGTGAAGTGTGAAGAAAAGTAGAGGAGCAGTGTGGAAGCAATAAGGCAGGTCAGGTATGTGAAAGGACAGTAGCACAAAACAAGAGAAAGGATGAAGTGCAGTAGATCAGTATACTGAGCCTAACCGAAACTGAACTCCATCATAGTGGATGCTTCTTATCAATTCAAGTATCTTGTTACTCTCTTTATAACTTGTAGATAGTGAGTCTCTTGTAGGCAGTGAGCCTCTTGTGAGCAGTGTGCTCGAGCAGTGAGCCCTAATTGGCAAGTGCCATTTTTGTACTTCTATTCTTCTAACAGAGAATACATTCTTGGGTTAGTCACCACATGGTTTTTTCCCTTAACAGGGCTTTCCACATTAAAATCATTGTGTTATGTGTATTGACTTTGTTTCTACTTTCATGCTTATGGATGCTCATTTGCTTTGATGCTGCACTAGTTGTTAAAGAAGAACAGAAAGTTAAATAAATTAAGATAATTGATTCACCCCCCCTCTCAGTGATCAACAATTGGTATCAGAGCCAAGTTCCTCCAAACAGAGCCTAACAGCTTGAGGAAGATCTGGAAATTCAAATGGATGTGTATGGCATGAGGGAACAGCTTCAGTCTGCCTTAGATGATCTTGAGCAATCTAATTCTGAAGTCAATGAATTGAAGGAAAGACTCAAACAAGATGATGATTTCATAAATAAACTAAAAGGGAAACTAAGTCTCTCTATGAAAAAGAGAAAGGATCTACTTTAGCAATTGGCAAGTCAAGGTGAAGCAAATGATACAAATGGAGATCTGAAGGAGAAAACCAAGTTATGTGAAAAGTTATCAAAAGAGATCATTATGGTAAGACATGAAATGGAATCAGGAGTTATGAAATTTACCCAAGAAATTGAAGAGAAAATAAAAATTGAAGATGATCTAAGACAATCTCTCAAGGAGAAATTAGAAGACTGCCACAAGATGGATAGAATAATCAGACATCTTGAATCTGATCTTGAAGATGCTAGAGATAATGAAGAAAAACTTAAGGATCAAATTAACACTCTTAAAAAGGATCTTCAAACAGCAAATGAATACAAAGAGAAATTCAAGATAAGTTATGCTCAACTTGAAGTTCTTCTTGAAAGCCAAAAGAGGGTAGATGACAAGCATGGCTTAGGATATGAGAAAGGTGAAAGTTCTGGATCTAGTCAGAAGAATTTTGGATTAGGAAATCCAAGGAACAGGCCTAGAAAACCTCTAGTAAGGCAACTTAATGCTCAAAGATATCCATCCTTCAATGGTTTCTGCCACAACTGCAATAGCTTTGGTCATAAAGCTAATCAATGCAAAAAGAGAATAAATCAGACTAATACATCCTTCTCCGGATAATGTTTCAACTGCAAAAGGTATGGTCACAAATCTCATGAATGCAGAAATATGCAAATGAACAATTCATTCAATGGTAGATGCTTTGCATGCAATAGAATGGAACATATGGCTAATCAATGCAGATCAAGAGGATATCAATCAAATATGCAAACAAATGTTGTTTGCCACAATTGCAATAGATCTGGTCATATTGCCAAATTCTGTAGAAGTAAGAATCAGGGCAAAAGGGGTCTAGTGCATCACAATCAGAATCAAGACAAAGGAAAAGGAAAAGTGAATGCGGATGAAGTTCAAAGTGAGATGAACAAGATTTGGGTGAAGAGAAGTACTGAGAATGAAGGGGATGGATCTGCACCAGAATCTGGTGCTGATATTCCTTCCAGAAATTAAAAAGTGAGCTCTAGCTCAGGGGGAGACACAAGGAAAAACTTTTTCCCCCAGCCAGTTAATTGGTGCTAGGATTGGCACAAGGAAAGTTGCAGATTAAAGGGTTCACAGAGGAACATCTAAATAAGCCTTGGTAAAGAGATGAAAGATCCGCAAGAAGTTTTGAATAGGTTAATCTTCCACATTTGATCCAGTTTAATAGTCATTCAGTAAAAATAGGTTTTTCACAGTTAGATCCACCATGATTTGAATTTGAGATATCTAGATCTGAGGCTAAATGGAATGATTGTAATCGAGAGTAACCTTAAGTGCATCTTAGTGATCTGAAAAAATCTCTCAGGACAAGGAGAACAAAGCAACTGGAATAACTTAAGGTATGCATTTATTGCAAACAAAATTAGGGTTTGTGGAGAGATAAAAGGGTTATTGCATTCATCATTGTACGTTTGCACTCAAGAAAAGGAGAAAAAGAGCTCTGCAAACAAATTGTCTCAAGCCTCTCAAAGATTAGCCTTTGAAGTCATTTCTTCCAGCAATCCGATTCAACTCATTCCGTGAAACCTAGAAGTGCAAAAGGTACTTTCCGTTCTTGAATATCTTTCTGCAAATATTCTTAAAAATGGCTACTCCAAATGTAGTGAAGATTACTGATAGGCCATGCCCTAAATTTAAGAAGCATCCCTACAAATCTCTTGAAGTGGATCCCTCAGGTGCATTTTCTAGCATTCTGCATGGTATTTTGTATGTAGAAGATGTTAGGGTTTACATTCATGTGAATATTGAAGATTTTGGGGAACCCAAGTTAATGGATATCTATCACAAACAATTGATAGATGAATCTTCTGAACTCAAACCCCAATACAAGGCTATCCGGGACAAACACTTCGATCAGTACGTCCATTTCCCCTGTTTTGAAGAAGATGAGTGGGTTTGGTATGTGTTGAGCAGAGTGCATGATAACTTCTTATGGTTGAATAGACCATTTAAGATCACCAAGGATGCAATTAGGGCAATAACCGGTTTGCACTCTTCTAGAGGGTTACCTGTTCTCAAATCTATCAAAAACCAAACTTTTAGTGAGGTTACCAGAACAAAATCTGATAAAAGAGCAATGACCATAGAAGATATCATTGATCCAGATATCAAGTTTGGCTTTATGATAATTGGATATAAGATATATCACTCCAGCAGGGAGAATTTAGTATCCGGAACTGCTATGTATACTACTTATGAAATGTTGAGAAAGAATATAGATTATGATCTCTGTGAACTCCTTCTGAGCTAACTGATGGAAAACTTATAGAAGATCAAGGACAAGAAGAACTCCTTTAAGTATAGTGGACTGATATTGTGTTTGTTTTTCTACTTTATGAGTGAGCTTCCCAGATCCAGTGGTTGGGTATGGCAGAATGACAAACCTGTTGCAATTCAAATCAGAGATTACTTACATGGGCTTGGGGATGCTAAGGCAAGAAATACAGCTCTATGGGACTACTTCAAGAACTTTCAAAATATGATGCAAACCAGAGAAAGAATTCCCCAATCATTGGTTGAGAAGTACAAATATATAGTGTGTTTCATGGTAGACACTGATCAATGCCTAATGGAGGCAGTGGAGCCAAGGACAGTCTGGATCATGCCAATGGGATATGAAGTAGATGAGAAAATTATAGAGTTGCATATCCAACATCTAATGAGTCAGCCCAAAGACCCTAAGGCAGAAAGGTTTGGAACCTACCAAGAGCTGAGTGTAAAAGTTCATGTGGAACTTAGACATCCTAAAATCAAGAGGAAAGTGAGAAAGGAGGTTGAAGAAGTCACCAAGAAATTTGGAATATCCAAGGAGGCACTTGATGCAAACAGAGAAAAGATAGAAAGGGTAGAGAAAGAACGTGCTCTAGTGGAAGTCCCCTCCCAGACTAGATCATCTAAGACCTCTGCACCTGCAACTACAAAAATCTCAAAGGCATCTAAAATGGAAGCAAAATCATCAGGTAAAGTTGAAAAAAGAACTAAAACAAAGGCCACAAGGTGTTACATCAGTCAGAAGGATGATGAAGAAACTGAGTCAGATGAGGAGGTAAAGAAAATGAAGAAGAAGAAGAAAGGATCTGGTGAATTCTCTACAGGTCAAGACAAGGAAGAGATGGCAAAAGAATTTGTTGAAAGGCCCACTCTGTCCATTGATGATGTAGTCAAATTAGTCACTGTGGATGGGAACCTAAAACCAATGACCGAATTCTATGATGATTATAATGAAGCTGACCAGAAGATCTTGCAAGAAGCTATAGTCAGGTATCTGAATATCTACAATAAGGCTTTTATTGAAATCATTTCTCTCATTCCCAAAAGCCTAGAGAAGGAATTAGAAATAAGGAAGAATAATGCCAAGGCAAAAGATCTTGAGATCCGTGAACAGATAGCTATTCAACTATATCCTTCAATCACTCAAAGAAAATGAATATGATTTTCAAAGATTGCAAGGATGAGTTCTGGAGCAAAGCTATAATGAATTAGCTTATGCTTGGAGAAACTGACAAAATAGCTAAAGAAATTGAAGAAATCCTCCGAAATGCCTACAAAAGATTCAACATTCCTATCATAGAGGACATAAGTGATGAACCTTCTACCATGGACGACAAAGAAGAATCTACTGAGATAGTGGCAGAAGAGGAAAAGGAGTCAAATAAAGAGAAAGCTAAAGACTTAGATTCCTCTGTTTCAGAAGAGGAACCTTAAGGAGAAGTAAATCTAAATTCCCCAACAGTCTCTGGATATAAAGGAGAAGAAAGAATAGAGAAGAAAGAAGAAGTGAAGGGAAAAGAAGAAGGTCAAACAAAAAAGACCACAGATGACAGTGCTAAGGCTACAGAAGGGGAGAAAATCCTATCACCAGCAAGAGACACAATAGAAGTAGTCAAGGATTTCCTGACTAAAGAAATGATGGAGATTGATGAACTGGAGTTACTTCAAGGACCATTTGACTTTGATTCTCTCTCCTCGGTACAAACAATGAAGATAGCATCCTTTGCCCAAGCAAAGGCTAAAGAGAAACTTCTAAAGTCTCACATGGAAGACTGTGAGCTGCTAGAAATTGCATCCAGTGTACTTGAAAAGATCATGCCATCCTTTCAGAAGGATTCCTCAGGTTCTTCATCTGGTAATCTCAAGTCTCTTGTTAGCTCTGTCAGCACTCATTTTGAGTCTTTAGAGAAATCAGCTGAGCAGAAGGTCTGGAAAGAGTTTTTAGGAAAGAGATTCTCTGAAGTACAGGGTCTAATTTCAAATGATAGTAGAGTTATGGCTATTGGGATAAAGAGCTTAAAAAATGTTCTTAAAGATGGTGGAGATATATATAAATTTTGTTTATCCTGGACTAAAGTAACCAAGGATATTGAGAAGAAAGTAAAAGAGCAAGAGGATAAACTGACAAGTTTATCTCAAAGTTTTGACCCTCTCTCCTCTTCCATAGTAAATCAAGAGTGCCAGACTCTTGCAACTGTAAATGAAATAAAGAAGCTTGAGAAGGTGAAGAAAATTAGAATAAGCAGGCTAAGTGAACTAAGAGGGATTCTTATCCCTAAGTTAGAGGCCATGCATGAGGCTCTAACTGATGCTCAAACCACAGCTCGAGCCAATGATCCAACAAATCTCAAGAGGACAAAAGCCTTTGCATTCCTGTTGAGTGGTCACATCTCAATTTTGGACAAGATGAAATAGAGTTGGGCAACAGAACTTGTCCAGTTGAAGACAACTTTTGCAGACATACTACATTATATGTAAGTATAACCCGTATATATACTTATGCGGCTAAGTATAATTGAATTTTTTGGGAATTTTGGTGTGCGGACACTACCCTTTGTCATTGATGTCAAAGGGGGAGTAAGGAATAGTGAAAAATATGGAATCCAGCTAAGGGGGAGCTCCGGTAAAGTGTACATTAGAACAGAGCATCAACCAAGGGGGAGTATAGTATAACACTTAGTCATTTTTCACTAAGTGTTGCCATCGATGCCAAAAGGGGAGATTGTTGGCAAGAGACACATTGTAGCTTCATGATTCTTGTCATTGATGGCAACAAAGTTCATCCCACACATCTGCAGGACATGGTGTGTCTATACCAGAAGTCAGATTGAAGAGTGTTGTGGTCTGGTAAGCAAGAACAGAGCATGTGGTAAGATCTGACAGTCAGGTCCGGATCTCTCAGAGGAAGTATCTTAGTAAAGTGCAGACTTGGGGAAGTCAAGAGGAGTACCTTGACTGATATATTCCAGGGATTGAGCCTCCTGTGATGAAAGAGTGAAGAAATATGAACATCTAAGTATTGGGGTCTTGTTTGATAGAGCAGACAGAGGAAGAATTGACCGGCAGAGCATCAGACATTATTCTAGATGAGATATTGATGGTGATCAAGGTTCTTAAGGTATCATTCATAATTGGCCGACATGTTAAATGACTTCTATGAGTATCTCTTTGATACCCATCACTTGGTAAGCAGGGATTCAGCCGACAGACTAGAGTTTGATAAAATATTGACTACTCTAGATGTCGACTAGAAAGAGGTTGAAATCCTTTGTGCGGATATATATACTAGATGGATTTTGATGAGAAGGTGTGTTGTGTTGTGTGAAGTACGAAGAAAAGCAGAAGAGCAGTGTGGAAGCAGTAAGGCAGGTCTGGTATGTGAAAGGATAGCAGCACAAAAGAAGAGAAAGGATGAAGTACAATAGATCATATACTGAGCCTAACCAGAACTGAACTCCAGCATATGTGGATGCTTCTTATCAGTTCAAGTATCTTGTTATTCTCTTTATAACTTGTAGACAGTGAGTCTCTTGTAGGCAGTGACCCTCTTTTGAGCAGTGTGCTCGGGCAGTGAGCCTTGATTGGCAAGTGCCATTTTTGTACTTCTATTCTTCTAATAGAGAATACATTCTTGGGTTAGTCACCCTGTGGTTTTTTCCCTTAACAGTGTTTTCCACGTCAAAATCATTGTGTTATGTGTATTGACTTTGTTTCTACTTTCATGCTTATGGATGCTCATTTGTTTTGATGCTGCACTAGTTGTTAAAGAAGAACAAAAAGTTAAATAAATTAAGATAATTGATTCACCCCCCTCTCAGTTATCAACAGTTTACACTAATTGTGGAGTTGCTTTGATGATTGTGGATGTGTGGTGTAGTGTGTATGAGTGGAGTTAGGTCCAAGCTAAGGTGTGTTGAGATCCACCTTCATTCCTTTCCACCATGAGAATGTTTTAGGCCTGACCTAATTTGAATTTACAAAATTAAGGAGCCTCACCGACATTGGAGAATGTTCTTAAGGTTGAAGATGGTATAAATAAGTGTTAATTTGTTGAAGGATGACAAGATAGATGAGTGTAATGTATGTGATGTGAATTACAGAGTTATAGAGTGCGAATTTGTGCGAGCGCAGTACAAACTTTCATGTGTTAGATTACTAGATGTAGTGAGCAAAAGGTGTCTAGAATTCCTTAGTGAGATTATGGAGGTGATGATGGCATTGTGGTGGACTTCTCTGTTGGATTGAAATGTTTTTATCTTTGTAACAATCTTCTCTATCTTCTTTTCTATTCTAGCAGTGAGCCTTTCTTTTGGGCAGTGAGCCCTTTGGTAGTGAGCCTTCTAGTAGTAAGCCTATTATTTTTTGGTGTTGATATTACTTTATACTATGAGCTAATCCTCACCATGTTTTTTCCCTTCTAGGTTTTTCCACGTAAATATGGTGTTCTCTTGTGTTTGATCTTGATTTGATTCAATTTCTATTATTTTCTTTCATGCTTAATCATCATAACAATTTAAGGGTTAATTGAATTGATGTGGATCTAAATGTGTTTGAGGGTTTTGGAATTATAAGTTACAACTGATTCACCCCCCCTTTCAGTTGTCTTGTGCATTCAACAATTGGTATCAGAGGCAAGTTCCTTAGAAGAAAGCTTAACCGCTTGAGGTAGATCTAGGATGACACACAAGAAGGATGTTCCCTTGTTTGATGGAACTAATTTTGCATTATAGAAAGTAAGGATGGAAGCTTATCTAATTTCTATTGGATATGAGATTTGGAAATCTATTGAGACTAAATACAGTATATCAGAAAATGGTCCAAGTACTGTAAATGAGATCAAGGCCTATGAAACCAATGGTAAAGCAAGGTATGCTCTTTTAAGTGGCTTTACTAATTCTAAATTGGTGAAAGTTATGAATCTAAAAACTACTAATGAAATCTAGAAAAATTTAAGAAGTATTTATGAAGGAGATGATAAGGTCAAGCAAGCTAAAATGTAGAATTTGAAGCTCATGTTTGAGACTGTGCAAATGTCTAAAGATGAAAATATTACAAGCTACTTACATAAGGTGGATGAAGTTATCAATAGCATCAGAGGACTTGGTGGAGAGTTGGAAGAAAAAGAAGTGGTATTGAAGGTACTCAGAACTCTTCCTAAAGCTTACAGCCATAAAGTTTCTTCTATTGAAGAATTACAAAATCTGAAACAATTTACCAAAGATTAGTTGCTTGGTACCTTAACTGCTTTTGAAATGAGAGAATTTTGTATAAGTAGTGCAAAGGCTGAGACTACCTTCAAGGCTGGTAAATCTTAGAAGATTATGGAATCAGATCAGGAGGGTTTTGATGATGTGGAAGCTAACTTTGTGAGAAAAATAAAATTAGGTACTGGTAAGTACAGTGGTAAATTGCATTTTAAGTGTTTCAATGGTGGAAAGGTAGGTCATTATGCTTCAAGATGTCCAAAAAGAATTTTGAGAAGCAAAAATAGGGAGAACAAAAGTAGAGTGCCTAATAAAAGATACTATGTTAGAGAAGATGCAAGTATATTTGATGATGAATCTGATTGTGAAAATGATGAGAATAATGAATGCTTGTTCATAGCTTTAAAAGATGATATTGTTTCTGCTAACTCTGAGAAATATGTGAAGGAAAGGGATCTGAAAGTAAGTCTTAATACTAAAGGCACTTTGATATCTACTTTTCATACCAAATAGGAAAGGAACTACTAGGTCATTGATAGTGGATGCTCAAATCATATGACTAGAGATAAGAGTTTGTTAAACTTGAAAAATATGATGGAGGACTAGTTAGATTTGGTGATGATACATCTGCTAAGATATGTGGAAGAGGTTCAATTAGTTTTGATGGCAAACATAATATTGATGATGTTCTTTATGTTAAGGGTTTAAAGCATAACCTCTTGAGTTTTGGACAAATGTGTAGCAAAGGATACAATCTTGTGTTTCAACATGGTGGCTATGAGATCAAAAAAGACTCTAAAACTGTGATAGTTGCTAGAAAGAGGATAGATGGAAGTGTTTATCAGCTCAAAGGTGGTGATGGTTATTGTTTCATGACTCAGATTAGTGAGAGTTGGCTATGGTATAGAAGATTGTGTCACATCAATTTTGATAGCCTAGTAAGAGTAAGTTCAGTTCAAGATGTGAGAGATCTACAAAAGATTAAAAATCCTATCAATGTTATTTTTATGGAATGTCAAGTTGGAAAGCAGGCAAGAAGAAGTTTCAAAGTCAAGGATCAATCTTCTACCAGACTGTTGGAATTGGTGCATAAAGATCTTTGTGGTCCTACCAAGGTAAGGAATTTTCAAGGTAATAGGTATTTCATGCTACTGATTGATGATTATTCTAGAATGACATAGGTTACTTTTCTCAAAGAAAAATCAAAAGCCCTAGATAAGTTCAACGCATTTAAAGTCATGGTTGAAAATGAAATGGATATGAGAATCAAATGTTTGAGGTCTGACAGAGGTGGAGAATTCACTTCCAATGAGTTTAACATGTTTTGTGAGAATCATGGAATAAAGAGGCACTTATCTGCCCCTAGGACTCCTCAACAGAATGGAGTGGTTGAAAGAAAGAATAGGACTATTCAAGAAGCTGCAAGGACAATGATAAAAGAAGCAAATCTACCAGAGGTTTACTAGAGAGAAGCAATTCATACTATTGTTTATATACTAAATAGAGTGCAAGCAAGAACAAATAGTACAAAGACTCCTTATGAGTTATGGTATGGAAGGATTCCTACTGCCAAATACTTTAGAGTGTTTGGAAGCAAATATTATATCAGAAAGGATGAAGAAAATCTAGGAAAGTTTGATGCAAGGTCTGATGAAGGCATCTTCCTTGGGTATTCTACTAAAGCAAAGCTTATCAGTGCTACAACAAAAGGCAAAGAAGGATTGTTGAGAGTGCAAATGTCAAATTTGATGAAGATCTACAAAAGAATTTAGAAGTAAATGGATATGAATTAGATGAATCTTCTTGCAGAGAAGAAGAAAATGCTAAGGAAAAGGAAGTGCAGGTTGAAGAGGAAGAAGCTCTAGAAAAGACTCCTAACACTCCCAAGTATGTGTAGAAGCATCATTCTAAAGATCAGATCATTGGTGATAAGAATAAAGGTGTGCTAACAAGAAGGAAAGTTGTTGAAGAATAGGTAAATTTATGTTTAATCTCTAAAGTTGAACCTAAAATAGTAAATGAAGCATGCAAGGATGAGTATTGGATCAAGGCTATGGAAGAAGAATTGATGCAGATTGAAAAGAATCAGACTTGAGAACTTGTCCCAAGACCAGCAAACAAAAATATGATTGGAACTAAGTGGGTATTCTGGAACAAACTGAATGAGAATGGAGAAATGGTAAGAAACTAGGCAAGGCTTGTGTGTAAGGGTTACTCACAAGTAGAAGGAATAGAGTATGAGGAAACTTATGCTCTGGTGGCAAGAATAGAGGCCATCATGATGTTTTTGGCTTTTACAACACATAAGGATTTCAAAGTATATCAAATGGATGTGAAGTCTACTTCCTTGAATGGTGAATTGGAAGAAGAAGTATAAATAGAACAACCAAATGGATTTTAGTTATTAGATAAACTAGATATGGTTTGTAGGTTGAAGAAGGCACTATATGGATTGAAGCAAGCCCTTAAAGCTTGGTATGCAAGGTTAGATAGGTACTTATTACAACAAGGATTCAATAAAGGTACCACATATAGAAATCTATACATCAAAGTAGGAGAAGATCAAATTCTAATTGTGGAAGTATATGTAGATGATATAATCTTTGGTGGAAATGAAGGTATGTGTAAGAGTTTTGCAGATGAAATGTAGAAAGAATTTGAAATGTCAATGTGTGGGGAAATGAACTTCTTCCTTGGGCTACAGATCAATCAGACAAATAAAGGTATTTTCATTTCACAATCAAAGTATGTCAAGGAGATGTTAAAGAAGTTTGGAATGGAAGATTCTAAACCAGTATGTACCCCTATGACAACTAGTTGCAAGATGAGCAAGAATGGCAAATCTCCTAAGACTGATCAGAGCAGGTATAGACCAATGATTGGAGGATTTCTATATTTAACTGCTACTAGACTAGATATTATGCATGCAGTTTGTCTTGTGGATAGATTTCAAGAAGATCCTAGAGAGTCACATGTTGTAGCAGTGAAGATGATATTCAGATATTCAAAGGGCACTTCGGATCATGGCTTGTGGTATCCAAATGATAATGGCTTTGCTCTAAGTTATTATACAGATGTAGATTGGGCTAGTTGTGTAGACAACAAGAAAAGTACAAGTGGTGGTGCATTCTTTCTTGGAGGGAGAGTGGTGTCATGGTTGAGTAAGAAGCAAGATTTAGTATCTTTGTCTACTACAAAGGCAGAATACATTTTTGCAGCATCTTGTTGCACACAAGTGTTGTGGATGAGGCAAACCTTGAAGGATATCAGAGTTGTATATGATGAACCTATTCCTATCTTCTATGATAATACAAGTGCTATTAACATTTCAATGAATCTAGTGATGCACTCAAGGACAAAACATATCTCAATCGAGTATCACTTTCTAAGAGAGAAGGTTGTAGAGAATGAAGTGAAGCTTGAGTATGTGCCTACAAAGGATCAAGTTGCTGATATATTCACTAAAGCTCTTCCTAAGGATACATTTGAGTATCTCTAGGAGAAGTTAGGGGTTATTTCCCCTCCCTCCTTGAACTAGATGCATAAGGAGATGCATCAGTCCAGTGAATTTCAAGATTCATTCCTTATTCTAGACTAATGTTGGAGGCTACCTCTCAGGGGCAGTAGGTAGTGGTCATATTGATTGTTACAATCAGGGGGAGTATGAAGAGTAGTAAAATAAAATATGTGACAAAGTAGTTGTGAAGGTACAAGTATGAGAATGTGAGAGAGAAAGATGAAGCCCTTTTCCATTGATGTCAAAGGGGGAGAGAGAGCAATGTGAAAAAGGAAAGAGTCAATTGTCAAGAAGAGAGTAGCAATCTAAGGAGGAGAGAAAGAGAAAGGAAAAGAGCTGGTATGAAGCATAGTATTGAGGATGCTGTTGTGTTGATGGTTTTTCACATTATGTGTTGCCATCAATGACAAAAGGGGAGATTGTTCCAAGTATGTGCAGTTGGTGTTATCATTGATGTCAACAAGCTTATGTTGTCAATGGTGTCAACTGTATGAGTAAGAGATGTTGCAAGAATATGAGTAGTTGGTGTTGAGTGGATGCTATTTCTAATGATGAGGAAGTGTTGAATATGGTGATAATATTTTTTTGGTGCTTGGTTTCTAAGTGCTTTTGAGAAAATTTGAATAAAATAAGAAAATAGTGTGTGACAGTGGTATTCTGTGTTACAAAGTAGTGTTCTAGTTTTTATCTACATTTCCCTTATATTGAAGTTCTATTTATGCAGTTTGGATATGTTGTTTAGAGGTACTCAAAGATTCTTCATTCAAAATTTGGTGTGTTGGATTGATGTACAGAGGAAGATGTGTTCACCAGTGTCTGAACTGTGTATTGCAGAGGTGTCTGGGAGAAATGTTTTTGCTCCACATTTCTCTGCAAAGTGGTTTTACGTCTTGCAATTCTGGAAGTGTGATTATAAGGTTAATATCTATCTTCAATCCAATTTTCACATGGTTTGGTGCTCTAGAAGAGGATTTATTGAGTTGTAGTGTATGACCAAGATATTTGAGTATGTTGGGTAAACAGGTCAAGGTTATGCGACAGGTGAAAGTTGTTGCAGAGGAATTTGTTGGTTTTCAAGAAGTTTGTGGGATATTATAGATTGTACTCAAGCATGGCATGTGGTCTGCAAGTCATCTTTGGGTTTGAGGAGCGTGTACATAATTGTTTATGGTGTTTGCACTAGTTTAGCTAACCTTGGGTGTTTACACTAATTGCGGAGTTGCTTCGATGATTGTGGAAGCATGGTGTAGCGTGTATGAGTGGATTTAGGTTTGATCTAAGGTGTGTTGAGTTATGCCTTCATTCCTTTCCCCAGCAGGAATGTTTTGGGTCTAACCTAATTTGAATTTATGAAATTAAGGAGCATCATCGAGATTGGAGAATGTTCTTAAGGTTGAAGATGGTATAAATAAGTGTTAATCTATTGAAGGATGACAAGATAGATGAGTGTGATGTATGTGATGTGAATTATAGAGTTATAGAGTGTGAATTTGTGTGAGTGTAGTACAAATTTTCATGTATTAGATCCTGGATGTAGTGAGCAGAAGGTGTCTACAATTCCTTAGTGAGAGTATGGAGATGATGATGGCATTGTGGTGGACTTCTCTATTGCATTGAGATAGTTTTCACTTTGTAACAATCTTCTCTATCTTCTTTTCTATTCTGGAAGTGAGCCTTTGGTAGTGAGCCTTTCTTTTGGGAACTAAACCCTTTGGCACTGAGCCTTCTGGCAGTGAGCCTATTGTTTTTTAGTGTTGATATTACTTTATACTGTGAGCTAATCCTCACCATGGTTTTTGCCTTCTAGGGTTTTCCGTGTAAATCTAGTGTTCTCTTGTGTTTGATGTTGATTTGATTTAGTTTCTATTATTTGCTTTCCTACTTAATAATCATAACAGTTTAAGGGTTAATTGAGTTGATGTAGATCTAAATATGTTTGAGGGTTTTGGAATTATAAGTTACAACTAATTCACCCCCCTCTCAGTTGTCTTGTGCATTCAGCATGCTATTCTCTCAAACCATGACACCTATGGATGTCTTCTTTACATGTATAGGTGGATGTCAAGTCCATTTACAAATAACTACCTCATTTTTTTAAACCAATTTTATTTGCATGTGGTGGTAAGGAGCACAATGTTCCATAATGCTTCAATTTCATCTAGTGGAAAGGTGCTAGGAGTGAAATTTTGCATTCTACACGTCTTGAGGCCAAATCGACTATGCCAACACATCGGGGTGGATGGGTCAATGCTAAGGGAGGTCTCATTTCATACTCCAATTATCCCAATCATTCTAAACTACAAGCTTCCGACAAATCTCTTAAGAGACCCAAGAGCCAAAAATAGTCAATATTTGATGGAGAAGTTTTTGGAATCCACAACACCTAGGAACATTCTATTTAGACCTACAACTGTATGTGGGGTCCATCCGTAATAACCTATCTTAGTTTTTGTTAAATCTAAACCATTTAATCATGCCAACATTAAATGCATTCTTGCAAAATGCATTAGTGACATTTAGCATAACCTTGACAGAAGCCATATTTTTCGTTATGCACCTCATGGGACAAATTGACTATGCCAACATCACAGTGGGAGGGTGAATTCTAGGGGAGCTATCATTTCATACCCCAAGTGTCTTAATCATTCTAGACTACAGGCTTCTGGCAAAGTGACTTAAGATCCCTAAGAGAAAAAACTTGATGAAGTAGTTCTCGAAGTCCAGGGCACATGGGAATATTCTATTGGAACCTATAGTTACATGTGGGGTCCATCCACAATCCTCTCTCATTTTTTGTTAACTCCTAATCATTTGACTGTGCCAACAATGAATGCATTCTTGCAAAATGCATTAGTGACATTCAACATAACCTTGCTAGAAGACATATTTTTCATTGTGCACCTCATGGGGTTGAATCGACTATGCCAAAATGTCAAGGCGGGTAGGTGAATGCTATGGGAGGTCTCGTTTCATACCCCAAGTGTCCCAGTCATTCTAGACTACAAGCTTCTAACAAAGTCCAACAAAGTGACTTTACTAAAAGCCTATAGTCCAGAATGATTGGGACATTTGGGGTATGTAATGAGACCTTCCTTAGCATGAACCCACCCACCTTGATGTGTTGGTGTAGTCAGTTTGGACCCATAAGGTGCAGACCAAAAAATATGGCTTCTGGTAAGGTTATGTTGAATTCCACTAATGAATTTAGTTAGAATGCATTCATTATCAGTGATGTTGTTGCAAGTATGTGCCTAATCGGTGTTGTCATTGATGTCAACATATCTATGTCAAGTCATTGGTGTCAATTGTGCTCCTATCTTGTTGTTTTCTTGTAATGAGTAAGATGCTTTGTATTTACTTATGTAAGTAATCTTGATGTTGAGGATATTGAGAAAATTAGCTTCTCCGGTAGAAACAGTGAGTTGCAATGGAAACAGTGTATTGCATGCAGAAGAACAGTCCAAGAGATTGCTCTGCATTTCTTGTAGGATGAATATCTTTGTCTGCAGATTGGAAGTTATTTAGAAGCCCATTTAAAGATTCTATGTTCTGAGAGCTACCTCTCAAGAGGAGTAGCTGAATGATGACAAAATATTTGGCTACAAAAGTTCAAATTTGATCAGAGCAGCAGAGTGCAAGTATGTGCCCTTTTCCATTGATGTCAAAGGGGGAGAGAAATCATGTGAAAAACTCAAAAGTAGAAAAAGAAGTACAGAATGTAAAGAGAAAGGGGGATAATCATGTCTTGATGGTCTTTATAGTTTTTCACATCATATATGTTGCCATCAATGACAAAGAGGGAGATTATTGCAAGTATGTGCCTAATCGGTGTTGTCATCGATTTCAACATATCTATGTTGTCATTGGTGTCAACTATGCTCCTATCTTGTTGTTTTCTTGTAATGAGTAAGATGCTTTGTATTTACTTATGTAATTAATCTTGATATTGAGGATATTGATAAAATTAGCTTCTCTAGTAGAAATAGTGAGTTGTAGTGGAAACAGTGTATTGCATATAGAAGAGTAGTCCAAGAGATTTCTCCACATTTCTTGTAGGATGAATATCTTTGTTTGTGGATTGGAATTTATTTAGAAGCCCATCTAAAGATGGTATGTTCTAAGAGCTACCTCTCAGGGGGAGTAGTCAAATGATGATAGAAGATTTGGTTGCAGAGGTTCAAATTAGTATCAGAGAAAGGTTCCTCAGTGGTAAGCTTAACAAGTTGAGGTAGATCTAGGATGTCTTACAAGGAGGTTCCATAGTTTGATGGGATGAATTATGTAACTTGGAAGATTCACAGGAAAAGCCATCTTCTTTGTATTGGTTATAAAGTATGGCAAGTGACACAGACTGAATATACCATGCCAGAGAATGGGCTAACAACTGAAGATGAAATCAAAGAATATGAGGTAAATATAAAAGCTAGAGATGCTTTGTTGAGTTCATTGACTGAATCTGATTTAATAAAGGTCATAGATTATGAGTATACTAAAGAAGTTTGGGATAAGCTGAGTAATCTATATGAAGGAGACAATTCTGTAAAGAGTGCCAAATTGCAGGGACTGAAAGCAAATATGAAGGTCTTAAAATGGGAGAAGATGAAAACATAACATCCTTCATGCAAAAGGATGATGAACTTGTTACTGGAATCAAAGGTATGGGAGGAACTAGTGATGAAACTAAAGTTGTGATGAAAATTCTTAGGTCATTACCAAAATCCTATGCTCGTAAGGTAGCTGCAATTGAAGAAATAATGATTGTGAAAAAGATTAATAAGGATCAGTTGTGGTAAGATTACTGCTTTTGAAATGAGAGAGTTTGGTGATGCTCTGCCAAAAGTAGAAACTGCTTTCAAACCCAATACTTCAGAAAAGATCTCTAGAGCACAAAAGTACAAGGTAGAACCTGATGATGAGCTTGATGAAATTGAAGCCAACTTTGTTGACAGGCTACAAAGAGGTTCCAATAAGTTCAAAGGTAAATTACCTTTCAAATGTTTCTCATGTGGTAAAGTAGGTCATTATGCTTCTAGATGTCTTGAAAGAATTGAAAGGAATAGAAAAAGATTTTAGAATAGGCCTAGAGCTCCAAAGAAATGCTACTATGTTAGAGATTTTGATGATGAAGGTGTGACTGATGATGAATTTGATGATGATAGTACTAGTGCAAATGAATGCCTATTTATTGCTATAAAGAAGAATCCATGTCTACTAATCCTACGAGTTGTGCGAAGGAAGAAAAACCAATGGAAGAAAGTGCTCTAGCTATTCAGGTTGAGAAAGACAAGGATGAATGGATTATTGATAGTAGATGTTCATATCACATGACCAGCGACAAAAGTAAGTTTGTAAGTTTGGAAAAATATGATGGAGGACTAGTTAGGTTTGGAGACAATGCGCCTGGTAAGATTTTTGGAGAAGGATCTATTTGATTTGATGGAAAGCATAACACTAACAATGTTCTCTATGTGAAGGGTTTAAAACATAATCTTTTGAGTGTTGGTTAGATGTGTGACAAAGGTTATGATTTGAGATTCAAAGACAATGGATGCAAGATAATGGAAAGCTCTAGAACTGTGATTGCTACTGGTACGAAGACCAGAGGTAACATCTATCAATTAAGAGGAACTAATGATTACTATTTATTAGGCCAAGTAGATGAAATTTGGTTGTGGCATAGAAGGTTGTGTCATATCAATTTTGATAATCTGGTAAAGATAAGTTTAGGTCAGACTGTAAGAGATCTACCAAAACTTGTGAAACCCTCCAATACTATTTGCAAGGAATGTCAGTTGGGGAAGCAGAGACAAGAACAAGTTTCAAGAGTAGAGAGCAATTTTCTGCCTGTTTGTTGGATCTAATTCATATAGATCTATGTGGTCCTACAAGGATAAGAAGTTTGTAAGGTGACAGGTACTTCATGTTTCTTATTGATGATTATTCTAGAATGACTCAGGTTACTTTTCTAAGAGACAAATCAGAAGCCCTAGAGAAGTTCAAATCCTTCAAAGTAATGGTTGAAAATGAAATAGAACTGAAAATCAAATGCTTGAGGTCTAATAGAGGAGGTGAGTTCACATCAAATGAATTCAATATTTTTGTGAAGAGCAAGGAATAAAAAGACAATTGTCTGCACCTAGAACTCCTCAACAAAATGGAGTTGTGGAAAGGAAAAATAGGACAGTTCAAGAAGCTGCCAGAACAATAATGAAGGAAGGATGCCTGCCAAAAGTCTTTTGGAAAGAAGCTATACATAATATTGTCTACATTCAAAAAAGAGTTCAAGTGAAAGGTAATGGCACTAAAACCCCCTATGAACTTTGGTATGGAAGAATTCCAACAGTAAGATACTTCAAAGTCTTTGGAAGCAAATGCTATATCAGAAGAGATGAAGACCTAGGGAAATTTGATGCAAGATGTGATGAAGGAATCTTCCTTGGATACTCTACCAAGAGTAAGGCCTACTAGTGCTACAAAAAAGGTTGAAAAAGAATGTGGAAAGTGCAAATGTGAAAGTGGCTGAAGACAAAGGAAAAAATTAGTTCAGAGTGGCTATGAGTCAGATGAACCTGCTGATATAACTCATGAAGAAAAAGTTGAACAAGAAGACAATCAAAGTGAAGAAGAAAAGGCTCTAAAAGTTGCTAAGACTCCCAGGTATGTAAGAATTAATCACTCTGAAGATCAAATTATTGGAGACAAAGAGAAATGAGTACTCACAAGGAAAATAGTTGCAGAAGAACAAGTGAATTACTGTCTGCTCTCTAAAGTTAAACCAAAAACTGTGAATGAAGCCTGTAATGATGAAAATTGGGTTAAGGCAATGGAAGAAGAACTAATATAGATAGAGAAGAATGAAACTTGGGAATTAGTTCCTAGACCTACTGACAAAAATGTTATTGGAACTAAATGGGTCTTCAAGAATAAGCTGAATTAAAATGGAGAAGTTGTAAGGAATAAAGCAATGCTTGTGTGCAAAGGATATTCTCAAATTGAAGGGACAAAGTTTGAAGGGACTTTTGCTCTAGTAGCTCAAATTGAAGCAATAAGAATGTTTCTGGCATTTGCAGCTAAGAAAGATTTCAAAGTGTATCAGAGGGATGTGAAGTCTACATTCTTGAATGGGGAGTTAGAAGAGGAAATCTACATTGAGCAACCGGAAGGATTCCAACTATCAAATCAAGGTGACATGGTATGCAGGTTGAAGAAAGCATTATATGGACTCAAGCAAGCTCCCATGGCATGGTATGCAAGGTTGGATAAGTACTTATTGCAGTTAGGATTCTGTAAAGGCAATGCTAATAGTAATCTTTATTTCAAGATTAATGGTGATCAAATTTTGATTGTTGAAGTCTTTGTTGATGATATCATCTTTGGTGGAAATGAAGGTATGTGTATGAAATTTGCTAGTGAAATGCAGAAAGAGTTTGAGATGTCTATGCTTGGTGAGATGAATTTCTTTCTACATCTACAAATCAATCAATCAAATAAAGGAATCTTCATATCTCAATCTAAGTACGTGAAAGAGTTGTTAAAGAAGTTTGGTATGGAAGACTCTAAACTAATATGCACTCCCATGGTGACTGGATGCAAATTGAGCAAAACTGATGAATCACCAAGACTGATCAAAAAAAGTACAGATCCATGATTGGAGGATTACTTTATCTAACTCAAACCAGACCTGATATTATGGATGCAGTTTGTCTTGTTGCAAGATTTCAAGCTGGTCCAAGAGAATCACATGTGATGGTAGTAAAGAGAATCCTAGGGTATGTAAAAGGCACTCTAGATCATGGATTATGGTATCCAAAGGATTATGATTTTACTCTTAATGCTTATACAGATGCTGATTGGGCAAGAGATGTTGATGATAGAAAAAGTACAAGTGGAGTTTCCTTCTTTTTGGGAAATAGATTGGTTTCAGGGCTGAGCAAGAAGCAAGATTTAATCTCTTTATCAACAGCAAAAGCAAAGTATATTATAGCAACATCTTGTTGTACTCAAGTGTTATGGATGAAGCAGACTTTGAAGGATATAAGAGTTTTTATGAAGATCCAATTACAATCTTGTGTGACAATACAAGTGCCATAAATATTTCCAAGAATCAAGTGATGCACTCAAGAACAAAGCATATATCTATAAGGTATCACTTTATGAGGGAAAAGGTGACAAAGAATGAAGTTAATTTGGAATATGTGTCCATAAAGGATCAGATTGCAAATACTTTCACTAAGCCTCTGCTTAAAGATACTTTTGAGTATCTCATGGAAAAATTAGGGATCATTACCCCTCCAACTCTGAACTAGGATGCAAAGGAATGCATCAGTCCAATGGTACCCAAAGATTCACTCTTTGATCTAGTTTAATGTTCATATGAAGCTAAGTTTTTATGATAACTAATTCACCCCCCCTCTCAATTGTATGGTGTATTTGAACAGAGCTCAAATAGTTTGAATTTAAAAAAAACTAAGAGAGTTTATTGTGGATGGACCCCACATGTGGCTTTGGGATCAAATGGAACATTCCCAGGGGCCATGGACTCTAAGAACAACTCCATCAAATTTTGGCAGTTTTTTGCTCTTAGGGCTTTTAAGTCACTTTGTCAGAAGCCTCCACTCTAAAATGATTGGGATACTTGGGGTATGAAATGATACCTCTCAAAGAATTCACCTACCCACCCTGATGTTTTAGCGCATTCAGTTCGGCCCCTTGAGGTATAGAACAAAAAATATTGCTTTTGGCAAGGTTATGTTGAATGCCACTGATGCATTTTACAAGAATTCATTTAATGTTAGTATAATCAAATGGTTATTGTGGATGGAAGTCACATGTAACTATAGGTCTAAATGGAATGTTCCCAAGTGCCACGGATTCTGAGAATTGCTTCGTCAAAGATGGGGAATTTTTAGCTCTCAAGTCCCTTAAGAGACTTTGTCAGAAGCCTTAGTCTTAAATGATTGGGATAGTTGGGGTATGAAATGAGACTTCCCCTATCAGTCATCCACCCACCCTGACGTATTAGCATATTCAGTTTAGCCCTACGAGGCGTAGAATAAAAAATATGGCTTTTGGTAAGGTTATGTGGAATGCCACTGATGCATTTTGCAAGAATGCATTCATTATCGACACGGTCAAATAGTTTGGAGTTGACAAAAACCAAGAGAGGTTATTATGGATACAACCCACATTTAGATATAGGTTTGAATGGAACATTCATAGGTACCATGGATTCTAAGAACTAGTTCATCAAAGTTTGGTAGTTTTTTGCTCTTAGGGCTCTTAAGTGACTTTACTAGAAGTCTGTAGTCCAAAATGATTGGGGCACTTGGGGTACAAAATGATACCTTCCCTAGCATTCACCTACTTGCCCTGACATTTTTTCATAGTTGGTTCAGCCCCTCAAGGTGTAAAATAAAAATTATGGCTTTGGGCAATGTTATGATCAATGCCACTGATGCAATTTCCAAGAATGCATTCATTATTGGCACAGTCAAATGGTTTGGAGTTGAAAAAAAATGGAAGAGGTTATTTTAGATGGACCCTATATGTATCTATAGGTCCAAACAAAACAATCCCAAGTGCCATAGACTCTGAGAACTGCTCTGTCATAGTTTGGCAGTTTTGTGCTCTTAGGGCTCTTAAGAGACTTTATCAGAAGCTTGTAGTCTAGAATTATTGGGACACTTGAGGTATGAAATGAGAGCTATCCTAGCATTCATCCATCCACCTTGACATGTTGTTGCAATCATTTTGGCCCCAAGAGGTGTGGAATACAAAATTTCACTCCTAGCACCTTTCCTCTAGATGAAACTGAAGCATTTTGGAACATTGTGTTCCTTTCCACCACAAGAAAATAAAATTGATTTAAATAAATAGAGGTAGGTATTTGTAGGTGGACCTGGCATCCACCTATACATGCAAACAAGACATTACTAGGTGTCATGGTTTGAAAGAACAATTTTTCCAAAGTTACGCACCTTTTTTGTCGTAGAGCTCTTAAGACACCTCCCCTAGCATTCAACCACCCACCCTGACATGTTGGTACTGTCAGTTAGGTCCCAAGAGGTTTACAATACAATATTTCACTCCTATCAAGTTTCTAAGTTTGTTGAAGGGGGAATTTATGTAAGACGCTCCTTACTTGAATAACGAATGTTTTCCCTATCCTATAGATGGATAATCCCAAGGATGTTTTCATAAAATACAAAATCAAATTTGATAGTATCCTTCTTTCCATTGGTAAATTAATTGTAAAGATTAAGTGTTGGTCTACTTGGTTATTGATGAAAAAGTTTGATAGTTGGTTCTTCAGCATGACCCTACTATAAATGTGTTCTCACTTGATCCATGATATTCTAGAACATCAATCAAAGGTTCAAACTATGTCTCTCATGTTGATATATTGTTACAGGTCAAGGGAAGGCATTGAAAGTAGATTTCCTACAAATAATCCCTAGAAGGTGTCAATCCATTGTTGATAGTGAAAGGAGAATGTATGAAATTGATGGAAGGTTGGTTACCCAAAACTAGGGAAATAACAAATATTTAAGAAATAACAACAGTAATAATCCCTCTACAACCAAGATCCTAAGAAGTAAAAAAGTGCAATGATAGATGGAGTCATGGATGTTCCACCCCTAAAGTTATAGCAACCAAAACAATAATCACAATTACAACAATAACAACTATAATAGAAATAATAATTACCCAAATCAAGCAAACTAGAAAGTACATTAGATGGCCAGTAATGTTTACTGTCCTCCTCAAAATGACTACCATCAAAGGAAAAACTACTATTAGCGAGACAATTGACAACAAAACATCATAGTTTCAATGAAAATTGATACAACCCCAACCAAGGACCTAGATATTATTACCTTGAAAAATTCTACTCGTTCCACAAGACTAGAAGGCAAGTTATAGAAACCTATTGAGACTATAATTAGTTCATCTCAAAATTCCCAGAGGAACAACAACACCTTTTTCATTAAAATGTTCCTTGAACCTCATGAGGTTTCAAATAATGGTAGTCATCATGGGTCCACTACCCCTCAAAATTCAAAATTTATGGATCTATATTAAAATCCATTCCCTCCACACCAACATTATAACAATATGATTTAACCTAATTTCTCTAACCCCTCTACATCTAGATTAAAAAGTGTCTCAAACCTACAAGGGCCAATTTTTTCCATCCATTTGGGTATAAAGGGACACACTAGAATGTTATGGTTAATTGAGTTAGTCTAGAATGACGAAGGCTAAGAGACCCATGCAACCCAATCAATCGAACAACATGGACACACTATTTTTGCAATCCATATCCCTAGAACCTATTGGCCCCATGATCTCATAGATGATCTCAAGAGCACATTCACTAACCTTTAAATTATAGACCTTTTAATAAATATCTAGGTCAACAAGCATCTGTATTGGAGGCCATTTGATATTAATTCTTGAAAAGATAAATTGCAAGATTTGAGATTCTTCAATCTCAAGAATAGGCTTGCAAAGAATGAGTTAACTAGAAGAGGGTATCCTACCCTATACCTACAAGTTTGGATCTGTGACACTTGCATCAAAATAAATCTAGCAAATGATGGAGCCATAATGAGAGGTCCTATAAATAAAAGACTAATTATGTAATTATCCTCAAGACTAATTATGTAATCCTTAGAATGAAGAAGGGGTCTTATAAATAAAAGAAAGAGGTACAACATGGTAGGAAGTAGGAGAGACAGGGCTCAAAGGGAGAGTAAATATAGTAAGAAACATGGAATGATCATCCTATCATGCCCTATAGGTGTAGGAATGCTTATAGAAGGAGGAGGAGAGGGTGGGGAAGGAATAGTGAGACCAATGTCATCATTTAAAGCAAGAATTATAATAATTGTAATAGAGGGAGGAGAAGGTAGAGGGCAGATAGTGGTAGAGAAAATGGCATAAAAGAGCATGAGAATCTCCAAATCATAGGGATATAAATGCCAATGAAACAAATGCAAGTGGGATATAAGAAAAAATCTAGCCAAGATATGATCAACTTAAAGCAAAGAAGAGTCTAAGTTTAGCAGGACTAAAATTTTATCAAGGACAAGGGGATGGGTAGAAAACTACTAATAACAAAAGTAAGAATCAAGAAAGGATACAAGAAGGGAGGAAATGGAAATGGGAGAAGGCATGTCATATAGGATAATAAAATATAAGGATGGGATGGAAGGAAAGGTGGAGGAAAATAAAATTAACAATGAACTTAGAGTAGGTGTTAGGAAAGTTAGTTAAGTGTTAGGTATGCTAAAGTATGTGTTGTGAAAAGCAGAAAGAGAAGTGTGTAGGAAAGGTGATAATAGGGTTTGGTGTCTAGGAAAGCCAACATCATTCTCTCTCTCATCCTATCTTCCTCACTTCCACTCTTTCCCTAACTAACACACACACACTCTCTCTCTCACTTCCACTTTCCCTAAGTCTCTCTCTCATCCTCTTTTCCTCACTTCTACTCTTTCAAAAACTCTCTCTCCCCCCAACTAAACATATAGAATCCAAAACTAAGTCTCTCTCTGCAACTAAGGATATGCTAGACCCATAGAAGATAAAATGAGGATAAGAAAACAATGTTGAACATGTAGAAGCTAAAATGAGGATAACCAAATCCTACCAAACATCTCTCTCTCTCAGCTAAACATTTAATGTCAAACATATAGAAGGTGAAATTAAGGTAATAAAAAATGTCAAAAATATAGAAGGTGAAATGAGGATATACTAATTTGTTGTTAATTTTTAAAGCTTCTCTTTGATTTGAGAATATAAAATTCTCTACTAACAGTACCAACTAGGAGAAGGTAGAAGCTTGTTTGGCACTACTAATCTGCATGAATAACACTATAATAAATAAATAAAGAAAAGAAAAGAAAAAAGTAATCAAATCAAAAAACTTAAGTGTACATATAACATACCTTTGTGGCATTCAACTAATTCAATCCAATTAACCATGTGGATCCACTCTACTCTTTATGGTGTCAAGTATTGCTTCATGGTTAGACTCGTAAACTTTCCATAAATTTTTATTCAACAGTCTACCCCCATATTTTATCAATTGAACATTTGATGCCACAACAAGGTTAGAATAAGGAAGAATTTTCATGTGTGTCAAATTCCTCGAACAACCACACATCAAACTTCTTCATTGGATACATTCTAAGCCATGTTCTAGTAACAACCATTGATCCTGTAGGATAATCAATTATTTCTCCATCTATGATAGGGGCTGTAAATTTCATTTTTGCCTCAATACAATGACATAAATAATAATCTATTCCTTCAACATTATGTTCATCCATAATAAATGCATAAACATGGCCTACATTAAATTGTACAAAAAATATTAATTCAATAAATGATACAAAAATACTACATCATAATCTAAGATATATTAATTTTCATTAAATAATACATCTATAATACCTGGTTCAACTAGATCTAAAATATGGTCAAAGTCAATCGATGATTCCATATGCATGAGTTATAGTGCTCCTAAAAGTTGATATGTCTCTGTATACACCTAAAAATGACGTGACTCTGTCTAAATATATATTCTTAATATTTATTCCATCTAATTCCTCTATCAATAAATAAATAAATCAAATTATTTATTTGATTCATATTCTTCTAAGTTAATTAAATATCAAAATATTTAATTACCTCTTCTAAAGTCAAAATTAAATAAAATCCTTTATTTAATTTAATTTCTTCCAAATAATTAAATAATGCTTAATTATTTAATTAAATCATTTGTTCCTCCAAATTTAAATAAATCATGCAAATTTATTTAAATCCTCTCAATCTCTAAAAATAAAATGTAATCAAATATTTTATTTATTCTTCTATCTTGCACAAGCAATTAAATAAATTTATTTATTTAATTCGCTTTCTTATCTTCCAAATCTTCTAAAAATAAATCTTCCTAATCATGCAAAAGCAAATCACAAGTTGACTTAATTGATTTAAAACAACCTTGTTTCTATCAACAACTGTTAAATTAGAATAAATCATTCTAATTTTGTGAAAATCAAATCGTATCTTTGTCATGAAAGAAATTAACTCAAACAAAACAACTTTTTGTGCGATACTTGTCTTCTTTCTATTTGCGCACATTCTCTCAAATCTTCTCTACCATTGATCTTCTTATTTCTTCTACACCGTTGATCTTCTCTCTCACAACTCTATAAATACATCCCTTTTCTTCGATGTCTATATCCAAGCTTTCAATATCGTTACTCTGCAAAATACACAGTGAACCATATCATTCCATAGCTTGCAGCCATCCTATTATTGTATTTGAAGCTCATCTTCAATACAAGAAGTATCATAGCCATCTCTCCATCACCATATTGAAGAACAAAGCAAGCAAGTGCGCTTCCTAAGGGCTCATTCATCATACAAAGATCGATCAAGAGTAGGCAAACAATGGAAGCCGTGGGATAAGAAGGTTTGCATGTTTTGTTCTTTTGTTATTTGAACTTTGTTACTTGTAATTTCTATTGAGATTATTGGTTTATTGATTGAGTTTAATAACTTTGACAATATTTTTTATAACAGTCTCAAGTAGGATTAAAGTTATAGCACACCATTCATCAACCCATTCTTTTGACTCACACTCATTCCAAGAAAAATCTGTACATGATGAACAAAAGCACACCATGTTGCTCGAATGAATAGTCCATGAAGTTGCATTTGAGGTTCTAAAAGATTGGAACTCACTCAATCTTATCATTGTATAATAATATTCATATTTTGCAATGTTAGCTTCTTCTATCAACCAAAAAAATATATGAACTGTAGACTTACCTCCCTACCTAGACCCATTGTAGAGTTACACCATTTCATCAATCAACTTTGCAATGTCTTTGTACTTCAACTCTTCTCATGCTAAGGCTCTTTTAATACATGCTCCAACACCATCATGCTCCTTTTTTCCATGCCCAGCCTCAAAAAAATTCCATATATGTTGAACACCACACATTACATGCATCCTACTCAACCAATAGAAAATCTATGAGTTCTTAAATTGTGATGAAGAATTATCTGACCATATGATATACTAACCAAACATGATGTTCCTTATACTCAATTTTAGGAAAGGTATCTCAACCTTGTAACTACAAAAGGTTACTATTCTTCCTAGTTTTGGTCTTTTCAAATATCCTTTATCTTGAAGAATGGTTTAAAACTTTCAAAGTTTTAAAAAGGGCTAAAAATGGCAAGGCTTCCTATTTTTAGTAACTCTACATTTTAGCTTGGATGGACCCAAAATTTTCCCAAAAGGTGCAAACCTACCAAGTAAACATCTTGGGTGAGGTTCAACTCAAGATCATGCCTAGATTGCAAGATATTAAAGTTTCTTTTTTTCAAACTCCCTGAACAAGTTTTGAACTCAGATTTGAGGCACTTAGAGGTCCCTAAACGCCCCAAACGTTCTCATAACTAGCAAAGCTAGTTGTATCTTGATATATCTCTTCATGAGATTTCTGACGCATCAAATTTTTCATCAATCAGACACCTGAATCAAAAGTTATGGCCTCCAAAAGTTGGACCTGTTGCAAGTATGTGCCTAACTGGTGTTGTCATTGATGTCAACATATCAATGTTGTCATTGGTGTCAACTGTGCTCTTGTTTTGATGCTTGTTTGTAATAAGTTAGATGCTTTGATAAGTATTGGAGATCTTGATATTGAGGATATTGAGAAAATTTGCTCCTCCAGTGGAAACAGTGTGTTGCAGAGTATCTTTGTCTACAGAAGAACAGTCGAACAGATTGCTCCGCATTTCTTCCAGAATGAATATCTTTATCTACGGATTGGAATTTAGTTAGATACATGTCTAAAGATTCTATGTTCCAAGTTTGATTCTCTGGTATGAAGATTTGAGTTAGTTATGTTCACCAGAGTGAAAATCATTTTCTCTGTATATTTGGTGGTGACAGGGAGAATGTATTATGCTCCGCATTCCTCCGCAGTTAAGTATTTCAGTCTACAGTTCTGGAATCAAGTTGGTAATAATGATAAGTGCCTTCAACTCTAATGGTTCATGATTTGGTGGACCGCAAGCAATCTTTTCTTTATGACAGTGGCTGACAGTGTTGTTTAAGTGCTCTAGTTTGAAGAATCCTCTTGACAAATTGGTTAGAGGTTGTATGGATGTTCTTGGTGATTGCAATGTGCTTGTGGATGTCTCTTGATCATCTTCCTACCTTTGGATTGGTCTGTAAAGAGAAATTTGGATCGTGGATGAAGACTATTCTTAGAAGACTTAGTGTTAACACTAGTCTTGGCTAACTTGGTTGTTCTCACTACTTGCGAAGATGCATCAAAGATTGTGGAAGTGTGTCGAGGTGTAGAAGATTGCATTTGAGTCCTAGCTAAGGCATAACATGATTCGTATACATCTTTTCCTTAGCTAGCTTTATTTAGGTCTAGACCTATTTCTATGTATGTTTGTAATGTCGACCTTGGAGATTGTTCCAATGGTTGATGAATGTAAGGCCGGCCTTGATGTACATTCCAATGATGATGAATTGTATAAAAGCATGTAATGTGGTTGTGAAAAAGGGTGCAAGTGTGAAAATGATAGGATAGTGTGAAGGTGTAAGAAGAGCAGAGCAGAAGTATTATATTGTGCTTCAACGGAACTTAACTTAGGCATGAAGTAGATGCTATCAAATCAGTTCATAAATCTTTGGTAGTGAGCCACCCCTTGGCAGTGAACCGATCTTGGCAATGAGCCCTAACATTTGCAGTGATCATTTTGGGCAGTGAGCCTCTGATTTTCGGTATTGCTATAACTTATTTATTTATGTGGGCTAACACCCACTGTGGCTTTTCCCTTATAGGGTTTTCCATGTAAAAAGTATGGTGTCTTATGTGTTATTGTGTTGAGCTTCTTGTTTCATGCTTTCATGGTTAATCGTAATAACAGTGATTAAGAACTTGATGTGTTGATATTCATAAATGGTTAAAGTTTTGTGACAACTGATTCAACCCCCACCCTCTCAGTTGTCTTGTACATTTCAATAGGACCTCCTAATTTGGAAAATGTGGAAACATGTTGGATATTTAAAAGAGCTATAAAGGGGAGAGTTACATGTGTTGGTGTGTGATTTGGCACATCACAAGGAATCTTTGATTGGAGATAATTTGGGCACCACTTTTGAGTGGTTTTTTGGCTTATGGTTTTGTAATTACCATTGATGGTTTACTATATTGTATCTCCTATATATCAGGAGCTTGAGATGTAGGTTGTGTGTAAGAGTCTTATAGGTATTGAGTTGCCTCCAGAGATCTAGTTGGTTATACTCCTGTGAAAGCTTGCTCTGCAAGTATATTGTAATCTTCTTGATTCCTGAATAATATATTTTTGGCAGCTTTAGAGTGTGGGGTTTTTCTCCCGAAAGGGTTTCCCCACGTAATTATTGTGTCATGGTATGATTTCTATTTGTGTTTATTTTTGTAACTGTTGTAAAGATCTAAAAAGTTCTACATATCGCTCCCCTCAAGATTAGTGTAGGAAATTGTTCTACTACCTTAGTTTCCTTACAAGTGGTATCATATCTTGATCACCTTTGCTTTTAGTTGTGGGTTGTTGGCTTTTTTAAACTAATCTATTTTTGAGTGGGAGCTTGTGCAGAAGATACTTTGTGATCTTGTTGTAGGGATTTTTAGATGGCGAGCACATTAGGGAGAATTGAGATAGAAAAATTTTCTAGTAACAATTTTGAGATGTGAAAGCTGAAGATGGAGGATCTGTTAATTGATCGAGATCTATGGGATTCTATTGATGAGAAAGTTTCAAGGCCCATAGATGCTACTTTAGCTGTTGAATATGATGTTATGGACTATAAAGCCAAGGATCTAATCAAATTGTGCCTAACAGACTCTGTTTTAACCAATGTCCATGAAGAGCCTTCTACAAAGAAACTATGGAAGAAACTCAGTGAAATATATCAAACCAAATCTTTAGTGAACAAGATTTTCTTGAGGAAGAAATTGTATTCCTTGAGAATGGAAGAGGGTGGATGAATTTCAAACCACCTAGAAGCATTCAATATGTTGGTGGCTCAATTGGCATTAGTTGGTGTAAAAATGGATGAGGAGGAGAGACGTCAAAGCATGTTTTGTTCTTTGCCTGATTCATGGGATTCTCTTGTTATGGTGATTGGGAGTGCTTCTATTATATTGAAAGTTGAAGATTTTGTGGGTTCTTTGCTTTTTGAAGAAATGAGGAGGAAGGTATCCATCAATGCCAAAGAATTCCTAAGTGTTTGTGGAAGACCTAAAGAAAAAGGTAAGAAGAGTGAGGAGCGTGACAAATCCAAGTCCAAGGGGAGATCCAAATCTCCTAGAAAGTCTAAAGTTATTTATTGGAATTGCAGTAAGCCTGGACACTTCCGTAAGGACTGTAAAGAAGAAAAGAAGAAGAAAAAGAAGAAAATCTCATCTATTGTCATGGACTGTGGAAAACTCACTCCTTCTAGGAAATTTGATTATGATTCTAAGTCTAAGAAGGAAGATGGTGAGGTGTTCATTATAGCTTTGGTGATGCAGAGCAGGGTAGAGGTAACAATACAATCTCAAATGAACAAACTTTACAACTTTGGAACCCTAACTCATGAAACATGGCCAAACATGACCTTATTACAAAAATAAACATAATCTAAGACCAAAAATGACAAAAATTGCCTTCTAAAGGCATGAAACCACTAGGTGCTCCTGCACCATACTCCCTGGGTAAAAGAAACTCAAGTCCCCTTGAGGATAGTGATGCAAGTAGGTTCATGTTTGAGCATGCTATTCTTTGACATCCAAGTGCTTTCTCCATCTGGTAACCCCTTCCACTGAATCAAATACTAGAAAAATGTATCATCTCTTGTCTTGTTGACCTCTTTGTCATCGAGATTATGCTTCAACTTTAGTGGCCTGTCTGGTGGTTGATCCTTGACTCTTTCCTCATCTGAAAACATTGTTGAACCTGCTTTAGTATATGCAAATATACCTCCTCCATCCTTATTCTTCACTTTAGATGCATGCTTGAACTTGCTCTTTTTCCTTTGTAGTGCAGTTTTGATCTCTTCACCTCTATTTTTCACCTCTCCCATCTGATGCTCTGCCCCTATGATTGCTACTTTCTCAGGTTTGTTAACCTCTGATTTGACAAGAAAATATCGCCTTTTGAAAACAATGAATAAAACATTCCTTCTATCATCACATCAACATATCCCTTAAGCCAATCTTGAACCCCAAGAATCAAGTCATCTTTGATCTTCAACAAATCAGATTTTGACACCAACTCAATATCATTTCCCTGTAAAATAAATTTTTTTTCAAGTCTATTGTCTTAACATCTTCAAGTTTAGAAGTGGCTACAAACTCCATGTGCTTTTCTTCCTCTACCCTTATGAACTCTTTCCTACCTACCATCATCGCATTGGCTGCCTTAGTTTGTCCTTTGTTCTCCAATATCAAGGGTGTCAAAGTAAAAGAGACTCCATCCTTTTCTATCTCATACGTGTTCTTCCTTCCATCATACATTGCATGCCTATCAAATTGCCAAGGCCTCCCTAGCAGCAAATGACACACATCCATAGGCAGTATATCACAAAGAATATTGTCCTTATACCCTCCTATATTGAACTCAACCCAAGCTTGTTCATTTACCAAAGCATACTAACACTCATTCAACCAGGAAACCTTATAAGGAGTATCATGTGGTATCCTAGGCAACTTGAGTTTTTCAACCATCTCAAATGAAACCATGTTATCTGTGCTTCCTAAATCAATCACAACTTTACATACCTAACCCATGCACTTACAAGTTGTTTTGAAGAGTGTCCTTCTTTGTGGTGGCTCCTTTTCCTTTGATGCTTTGATGAGTGTTCTCCTTACCATTAGAGTTTCTCCAATTTCTAGAACAACAGTCTGAAATGGAGAGTTGACACTCTTATTATCTTCCTCTTGCACCAATTGAGTTCTCCTTTTTCCACCATGTGAAGTAGAAGGTTTCTTATCCAGACATTTCCATGCTTGATGGTCAAACTGATTGCATTGATAGCATCTGCTTGAGAATGTATTTGAACCTCTACCTTGACCACTAAATCTGCCTCTAACCTGATCTTCCTCTAGATCCACCTCTCTGATCAGCAACTTGTTCTTGCACCTTGCTTACATCTTCTTGACCCTCATATGACTGCCTTGAGTTGGAAAATGATCCTCTACCTCTAATATTTCTACCTCTACCCTTATTTGACTTGTCTTGCCTTCTCTTGATCTTTTCTTCAACCCTTATTTCCATGTGATAGCATTCCTCAATCGTTCTTGGATTTGCCACAGTTAACTCATCTTGAATATTCAATGTCAATCCACTAAGGTATCTAGCCACCTTCTCCACATCATCCTCCATATGACCTACTCTTATTCTCAACTTATAAAACTCATTAGTATAAGTTTTGACATCCATATCTTTTTTCTGCAAACCTTGAAGTTTCTTGTGCAATTGAACTGCATAATAATTTGGAAGAAACTTACCCTTAAGTTTTGCCACCATTCTGTCCCAAGAAACAATCTTTGACTTACCTTTCTTCCTCCTTTTAGATTGCTCATAATCCCACCATAACAGTGCATGACTTTCAATTTTGTCTTTGTTATCTTCACTCTTTTCTCCTCTAGAACATCTTCACACTCAAAGTAGTTATCAATTGTTGCAATCCAATCTAATAGCTCTTCATCATCCAAGTTACCTCCATACATAGGTGAATCAATCTTCACCTTGTGTTTATCTCCCTTGACTGCTCTCATTAGCTTGGCAAACTTTTGCTCATCAGGATCTAATTCCTTTTCTTCTTCTTCAGGGGAATTCTCCTTTTCCCCTTCCTCTTCACTACCACGCCCATCACTTATGACCACACCTCTTCTCTGACTAGTTTCCATAGCATCTAGCCTTGCTATCAACCTATCTTACAGTTCCTTCAACCTTCTAATCTCCCTTTTAGTCTTCTCTTTCATCTCTTACATTTATCTAGCCACATGTCTACCTTTTGGAGGCATCTTGATCACTTTTTCTTCACACCTTATCTCCCTTACAGACCTACCTATACTCTTATACCAATTTGATGTAGAGCAGGGTGGAGGTAACAACACAATCTCAAATGAACAAACTTTGCAATTTTGAAACCCTAACTCATGAAACATGGTCAAACATGACCTTATTACAAAAATAAACATAATCTAAAACCAAAAATGATAGAAATTGCCTTCTAGAGGCATGAAACCACTAGGTGCTCCTGCACTATTTGGCCACTCGTGTAGGTAATGATGCATTTTTAATTGACTGAGGTGAATCTTTCCATATGACCCCTAATGAAAATTGGTTTTATGAATATGAATAATTTGATGGAGGTAAGGTGTACTTGGGTGATCATTCTCATTTAAATATTGTTGGTAGTGGTAAAGTTAAAATAAGATTTCCTAATGGTAGAACAAAAAGGATTGATGGTGTATTGCATATCCATGGATTAATATGAAATTTATTAGATGTGAGCAAACTAATAGATGTGGGTGTGCAGGTAGTCTTTTCTGATATAGGATGCAAGATGGTTAGAGGTGCTATGGTGATCTCTAGAGGTGTCAAACTTTGCACACTGTGTAAGCTTGATGCATGCACTGTTGAGTGCAATAGTACTTCTGTGACAAGAAAATATGTGACTACTTCATTGGAAAAGGAGAGGGTTTCATTTTTAGTGGATGGTCATGGCTTGTGGGTACCTAAGGGTGTTCTTTCTTCTGAATCAAAATTGCCTATAGAGAAGACTAGGTTATGGCACCAGAGATTAGGCCACATAGGAGAAAAGGGTCTAAGGACCTTGAAAGATAAAAACCTTGTTGAAGGGTTGAATGATTGTAATCTTGAATTTGATTTCTATGAGCATTGCATTTATGGTAAAAAATTGTGTTCAATTTTACTCGAGTTCTCATAAATCTTTTGGTGTATTGGATCTTATTCATTATGATGTGTTTGGTCCTGTAGATGTTCCTTCCATTGGGAATTCCACATATTATGTTTCATTTATTGATGATTACAACAAAAGGACATGTGTATATTTTCTAAAGAGGAAATCTAAAGTTTTTAGTCAATCTAAAGAATTTAAAGAAATGGTTGAGTTGCAAACTAGAAAGAAAATAAAATGTTTGAGGATTGACAATGGTGGTGAATTTTTCTCTAATGATTTTGATAGATTCTATAAAGAGTGTGGCATTCAAAGACAAAAGGCAACTCCATATTCCCCACAATAGAATGGAGTTTAGAAATAATGAATAGGACACAAATAGAGAAGGCTAGGAGTATGCTTAGTGGTGCTTGTTGAGAACAAAGGTTTTGGGTTGAAGCTATTGCCACTACTTGCTACTTGATTAACAAGTCTCGTACATCACCTCTTGTTGATAAAATGTCTATGGAGTCATGGTCAGGGCACAAGCCTTCACTAAGACATCTTAGAGTTTTTGGTTGTGAGGCATATGCACGTGTCAAAGGAAAAGAGAATAAAGTTGGAGAACAAGTCTATGAAATGTATCTTCATCTGGTACAGCTATGGTGTGAAAGGATATAAACTTTGGGACCCTATTGCACAAAAGGTAGTATATAGTAGAAGTGTTATTTTTAGAGAAACTAAGGCTTCTTCTATTACATTGCAGTTAGAACAAAGTGAACAAAAATATGTGATTCAACTCCCTTCTATGCCTGAGAAAGTTGAATTGAGGCCCTTAGATAGAGAAGAAGTTGAGAAGAGCTCATCTAGCTCTGAGTCTTTAGAAGAGGAGGAATAACCTCCAACTCAGCTTGTTTAAAGGTCTACAAGGCATAGACAACCACCTAAAAGGTATTGACATGATCACTAGAGATGTATTTTTCTTTGAATACTAACATAGATGAACCTAGATCTATAGAAGAGGCATTAGGTATGAATGATGCAGAGTCCTGGAAGATTTCTATGGATGAAGAAATGGCATCTTTCAAAAAGAATGACACATGGGACCTGGTACCGTTTCCTAAAGGATGAAACATGTTGGTTGCAAATGGGTGTTCAAGAAAAAGATTGGTTTAGATGGAGGTATTGAGAATTACAAATCATGGTTGGTTGCGAAAGGTTGCTCTCAGGTTGAGGGTATTGATTACGGTGAGATATTTTCTCCTATTGTGAAAATGACATCCATCAGATTCTTTCTTTCTATTGTTATTTCTTATGATCTAGAGTTTGAGAAAATGGATGTGAAAATGACTTTCCTTCATGGTGATTTAGAGGAGGATATTTATATGACATAGCTAGGGCACTACATGGTGAAAGATAAAAGTAATTTGGATTGTAAATTGAAGAAATCTTTGTATGACCTCAAACAAAGTCCTAGGATGTGGTACCAAAAATTTGATACATGTGTGTTGAGTTTGGTATTTGATCATTCTAAATCAGATCATTGTGTTTATTATAAATTTGATGGTGATTGTTTCCTATTTATTGTGTTAAATGTTGATGATATGTTATTTATTGGTAAAGGGAAAGGAATGATTTCAAAATTAAAGTCTCAAATTACAACTAAATTTGAAATGAAAGATATTAGTGCAACTAAACACATTCTTGGGATGGAAATAAGAAGAGATAGAGTGAATAGATAACTGTGGCTTGGCCAGAGTAAGTATGTCAATTCATTTTTATAGAGGTTTAACATGCAGGATTGTAGATCATTATGTGTTCCTTTTACAATTAGAACAACGTTGTCTACTTCACAATGTCCAACATCCTAATCAGAGATGGAAGACATGAGCATAGTGTCTTACCAGAGTGCAGTTGGAAGTTTGATGTATGCTATGGTCTGTACTAAACCAGACATTGCCTGTGTAGTGGGAGTTCTTTCCAGATACATGTCTAATCCTGGTAGAGTTCATTAGGATGCAATTAAAAGAGTCTTCATATATTTGTAGGGTACCTCAGATTATTCCTTGTGTTGTCATGGTAATTTAACAGAAGACATGCATTCCCTTGATATACATGGTTATATGGATTTAGACTAGACAGGTGATGTTGATAGTAGACGATCCACCGATGCTTATGTGTTTACTTTATTTGGTGGTGCAATTAGTTGGATGAGTAAGAAATAGGTTGTGGTTGCTTTGTCCACTACTGAAGTTGAGGATATGGAAGCTACTTATGCTTGTAAAGAATTCGTTTGGCTTAAGAGACTATGTTCAGATATCAAAATAAAACAAAGTGTAGTGACAGTTTATTATGATAGTCAGAGTGTGATCTGTCTAGCTAAGAACCTAACATTTCATGCTAGGACTAAGTATAATGATGTACAGTATCATTTTGTTAGAGATATGGTTGAGGATGATAGGGTGAAGCTAGTTAAGGTAGAGAATTTGATGAATGTTACAGATTCATTAACTAAGGTTGTGAGCATAGAGAAGTTCAGATGGTGTTCGAAGTCTATGGACCTCTTCACCCCTAGAAATTAAATCATCATGTTGATACTCCATTTTCTCTTGCAAGGTGTTTGACAAGTGGGAGAATGTTAGGAAAGGTGTCTCAACCTTGCAACTACAAAAGGTTACTATTCTTCCCAGTTTTGGTCTTTTCGAATATCCTTTATCTTGAAGAATGGTTTAGAACTTTCAAAGTTTCAAAAAGGGCTAAAAATGGTGAGGCTTCATATTTTTAGTAACTCTGCATTTGAGCTCAGATGGACTCAAAATTTTCCCAAAAGGTGTGAAATTACCAAGTAAACATCTTGGGTGAGTTTCAACTCAAGATCATGTCTGGATTGCAAGATATTAAAGTTTCTATTTTTTGAAACTCCCTGAAAATGTTTTAAACTTAGATTTGAGGAACTTAGAGCTCCCTAAATTCCTTGAAAGTTGTCATAACTAGAAAAGTGGGTTATATATTGATATATCTCTTCATGATCTTTCTAATGCATCAAACAGCTTGTCAATCAAACACCCGGATCAAAATTTATGGCCTCTGGAAGTTGGACCTCCTATTTTGAGAAATGTGCAAATGTGTTAGACACTTAAAAGAGTTATAAAGGGGAGAGTTACACATGTTAGTGTGTGATTTGAAACATCACAAGGAATCTTTGATTGGAGATAATTTGGGTGCTGTTCTAAGTGGTTTTTTGTTTCATGGTTTTGCAATTACCATTGATGGTTTACTGTATTGTATCTCCTATATATCAGGAACTTGAGATAGAGGTTGTGTGTAAGAGTCTTATAGATGTTGAGTTGCCTCCAGATCTTTGGTTGGTTATACTCCTGTGAAAGCTTGATTTGCAAGTATATATTGTAATCTTCTTGATTCCTGAATAATATATTTTGGGTGGCTTTGGAGTGTGGGGTTTTTCTCTTGAAAGGGTTTCCTCATGTAATTACTGTGTCATGGTATGATTGCTATTTGTGTTTATTTCTGTAACTGTTGTGAAGATCTGAAAGGTTCTACATATCCCTCCCCTCAAGATTAGTGTAGGAATTTGTTCTGCTACCTTAGCTTCCTTACACTCAAATTACCATAAAACATATGAAAGCAACCTTGCACAAAATCTGTATAATGTTTGCATGAATGAATGCTATATGCACAAATATAGCAACCTGAGTGGAGTTGTAGTACTGTAATTGAACTTCATTCTATGGTTGTAGTGTATAATTCTCTATAAAGTCTACAACTAACACAATTGTATGAAGAGGAAATGTGTCCTTGCATAACTTGAATTGCAATTCCAACCATTGAGCTCTATGTGTATGCCTTGCATACTCATAAACTATCTTTTGTTGAAAAATAGGCATAAATGTATATATTGGTATTTCTTCACTCACCAATTCACACCTTTTTACATTTTTACAATCTTTTAGAGTGTATGGCATTGACTTATATTTTCCAAAAGGTACTAGTTCATTTTCAATTGCATGTGTATTCTCCATGTGTACACAATTTCTCAAATGATGCAAGCCATAGCAACTATCACATGTTCCATCCAAACATGATTTCTTATAAAGCAACTGGCCATCCACTCTTTCACAAAAAATACTTGAAATGAAATCTCCTTATACCAATTTTTGTGGAGTTTCTATCATACACTCTTGTAAAATATCATTAGTATGCAAAGATACACATATCTATCGAAAAACATCATAATGCATAGAAAATTCCATGTGAACTCTACAACAACAAGTTGTGTGTTTGTGATTTATTTTGACATAAAAAAGTTTTTCCATTTCAAAATACATTTGAATAATTTTAATTTGAGGATAACTCTCTACAAATTTGGAGAAAAATTGTGTTTGAACCATATCTAAATAATGCTTTAGATGTGTCTCACAGTTTTGACAACCATTTCTCCTTTTCACTACATCCATTTGATTAGGAGACACTCTTGTGTTATTTCTCAAAAATTCTTCAATTAGGGATTTTAAGGCTTTATCCATGACTATATCTTTCCATGGGATTCTACTAGAAAATACCCATATTTCATTGTTATTCATGTCTTCAACTCTTGCATGCCTCCCAACAGCTTTCATCAATGTTTTCTACTTATCTTTAGTGCTTGACTTGTTTTTCTTATCAAGCAAGATTTCTTTTTTTGATTTCTCACTATAGTTGATGTAATGACACATCATGTAGCATTACTATCTTTGGTGCATGAGGTCAAACCAATGCTTTGATATGCGTTGATTAGATTTTTTACAATAATTTTTTTAATATTGCTATTTGATGTTCTTAGACCAAGAATCTTCATGTTTGGCCTAAACTTAATATTTTTCATCATTTCAACAAAAAATTGACATCTTTTGGTTTCACTTATGGGTGTATGCACAAAGATGGGGGACCAAAAAGTCACCACCATGGGACTTTTTGGTCAAAAACAAGAAAAAATGTGAGCGCATTATAATGCGCTCGCATTTTTCTTTGACATAAAAGTGCAAAATAACCTCATTTCTGCCATTTCACCATGACCAAAGGAGTTTGTGTCCAAAAAAAATTGAGAAGAAACTGTGAGCACATTCAAGGAAAGCCTCTCCAAGCACGTGCAAAAGAGAAAACGTCATTTTCACGATGCCACCTCACCGGCAAAGATGTCGTGCAGCAAATTTGGAGGGTCTAGCAGCTAAAGAAGGTAGGGTTTGATCAATTTTTGTTAGTTTGAGAAGAATTTTTGAATTTTACAATGTTTGATTGGTTTTTATATTGCATTTATAGTTATTGAGGTAAGAGAAAACCCAAATCTAGCTGATGAGGGTGAAAACAACCCCCAATACCCTCCAAACCCTCAAAACCCACCTTCATGTCCTCACAATGTAAGGGATACTCAAGAAAACTACCTACAGATAATAGAAGAAAATAAGAAACATATTCAAACTCTTATTCAAACACTAAACAATCCAAGTGCAAGCACCGATAGTAGGAGGGCACTTGAAAAGTCACTACAGGAGATTGTTTCCCACACCGATTCGGTGACAAAACAAAACACCAAATTCCAAGACTATAGGGAGAGGTGTCGGCAATACTATGCTGACAAGTTGTCATATGAACAAGTGAAGAATGAAAAAAATAAAAAATCTCAATTATGTGCACACTTTATTAATCCCAAAACTAGCCAAAGATTAGAAGAAACTTGCAAATGGTTTCCTATTCATTGATATAGGAATGAAGAAATATCCCAAAACTTTTGGGATAGATGGTACATGGTCTTCGATGAGCGCCTATGCAACAATGATGAGGTGCCACAATATTTCTTGAGGAAACTCCATTGCGACTTTGTCCTCAAGAAGATTCCCAATTATTTGACATTTGTGAGTTCTAGGGTAGAGGTGGTGGCTCTGCCCAAGATAGAGAGGGGGCTCAACAAGATGAAAACCATGTGCCTGTACCCCTATTGAGGCAAGAATGTAGGTCACTCCCTTCAACTTTGAAGGAGAGTGTTGAGGTGGAGACATTACATTCATTGACTACTCTCGCCCAAACTCTATCACAGCATGTCGATGATCTTACCTAGGTTGATGAGGGTGAGAGAAGTAGGCGTCATTTGTCCCCACATTTGTACAGTTCATGTGGGAACCTATGTGACTATGGGATGCAGGACTCGTGATAGGACCCTTGGCAAGATGCTGTGACACAGGAGCAACATCGAATGATGGAAACATCCATATTGGATGATATTGTTCTCACTGATGATATATTATAGACTACATTTGGTATTGACTCTCAGGTAATTTTTTCCAAGTTTCATCTTGATTTAATATATTGTTATTTGAAATTTGTAATTAATTTTATATGACTATCTATATTATAAATCAAAAATAATGTATGTAATTATTTGTGCAATAAAATTCTAGGGTCAGAGTCTTCATCCTGCCTTCGTTAGGCATCCATTGGTGGGTTATGAGAGGAGGTCAAGTCAGTAGGTATGTAATTTATCACATGATCGTAATTATTATAGATATGTCAATGGTAATATTATTTGTGACAATTTGATGATTTCAACAGTCACCAACACCTCCATGGTTTACTTGGTCCCCTGGATGCAAATCCACCACTCTTACAGAGGTAAATTTAACCATTTCCAATCATTATGCATTTTTAAAATAATGTTATGTATTTATTTTGGTTGAAAAATCTTGAACTTGATTTTCAGATGCTAAATGTGGAGACTCCTCCTTATCTTTGTGAGTCAGCGCAGGTAGGCATTGATGTAGCCATGATGTCTTCAAATCCTTTGACCAAGGTATGAGCTAATAACATGAAAATGTCATAATTTGTATTTCTTGTTTTATCTCATGTCATTTGATGTACATAAATGATATTTATGTTTAGTCAATTTTGCTTCTTGATACTTTTCACAGGAGGTCACAACTCCAGCCCGTCCAACTACGGACAAAGAAGTTGGAGACAAGATGATGGAGAGTGATCATCGGGTGGTGGTAAGTGATCGATTACATATGTGATGTTATATATTTCATGTACATTTTATATAGTAATGTGCATATTATTTGATTGTATTAATAGGTGGATCTGGATGAACTTCTGTCAAAGAGGTCTACTCGACAATAGAGAGAGGATGAGTCATAGATTGGCTCTCCATCTTCACAGTCAAGCAAGTTTTTTGGGACATTTTTTGTATTCCTAGATGGCTTTGTATACATACTTTTGTATGTTACAGATGTATATTTTTGTATATATGCCTGTATGGCTTTGTTTAGACATGCCTATATGGCTTTGTATGTAAACTAGATGTTATGTTCATGACATTATGTATATGACAGTTTATATTAAATATTCAATATGATGATCAATTATCATTACAGGAATTTGGTTTTACATGTGCCAATTTCCTTTTCTTGAAAGTTTATAAATCATTTTCAAATAATCCATTTTGTGCATATCTTATAATCATTGCATTCTGTGGGACTGTGCATTTCTTTGAGGCATCATTTCAAATAGTTCACATGCCTTGTCTATGCTTCCACACTTTCCATACATGTCTACAAGGGCAGCTCCAAATACAATACATGTGACAAAATTCCTATATCATTTATGCTTTGATGGTTGTTCACACCATGTTCCCCAGATCCCATTCTAGCATAGGCAAAGAGGAAGTTGGATAAGGTTTTGCAATTTGGTTTTAGACATGCCAAAATTTGTGTTTGGTTGAAATTTACATTTATGCATTTGCTTCAGAGTTTTTAAAGCCTTTTGAAAAATCCATTTCGTGCATATCTTGCAATCATTGCATTCCATGAGACAACATTTCTTTGAGGCATCGTGTCAAACAGTTCACGTTCATTGTATATGCTTCCACACTTTTCATACATTTCTTGTAGGGTACTTAAAACTACAACATTTGACAAAATTCCTATATCATTTATGGTTTGATGGATGCCTATACTGTGTTCCAAAGATACCACTTCTAAGGTTTTTGAAATTTGGCTTTACACTCGCCAATTGCATTTTCTTGAAACTTTCTAAAGGCTTATCAAAAAATCCATTAAATGTTCATATCTTGCAATCATTGCATTCCATGAGGTGACATTTCTTTGAGGCATCATGCCAAATAGTTCACATGCCTTGTCTATGCTTCCACACTCTGCATACATGTCTCTGAGGGTAATTGTAAATACAACATCTAACAATATTCCCATATGTTTTATCTTTTGATGGATGACCATTTTGGCATAGGCAAGGAGGATACTGGCTAAGGTTGTGGAATTTTGCTTTACATCCGCCAATCGCATTTGCTTGAAAGTTTCAAAAGCTTTATCAAAAAATCCATTTTGTTCATATCTTGCAATCATTGCATTCAATGAGGTGACATTTCTTTGGGGCATCATACCAAACAGTTCATGTGCCTTGTCTATGCTTCCACACTTTGCATACATGTCTACAAGGGCAGCCGCAATTACAACATGTGACAAATTTCCTATATCCTTTATGCTTTTATGGTTGTCCATATGTTGTTCCAAACATTCTATTTTGGTGGATGTCCATACCCTATTCCAAATATCCCATTTTGGCATTTACACCTATCAATTGCTTTTTCTTATATGTTTCTAAAGCCTTATCAAAAAATACATTTTATGCATATCCTCCAATCATGTGATTCCATGAGACCACATTTATTTGAGGCATCATGTCAAACAATTCACTTGTCTTATCTATGCTTCAACATTTTGTTGGAATTAAGGAACACTGAGAGGGTGGGGTGAATTAGTGTTCCACAAAACTTCTTTGATTGTTCTTTAATTAATTTGCCACATACATTCAAAAGAAAGAAACATGAACATAAGAATAGAAACAGCAAGATCATAACACATGAACACCAGGATTTTTATGTAGAAACCCGGTTAAGGGAAAAACCACGGTGGGGTTTAACCCACAAGAAATTATACTCTGTTAAAAGTATTACAAATGGGGAAGGCACATGCCTTCAGGGCGCACTGCCCAAAGCTCACTGCTCCAAGAGATTCACTGCCTATAGAAATGATTACAAGAAGATTACAGAATGTTTGAACTGATGAATAGTATCTACCAATGCAAAAATTTAGTTTCGATTAAGGACAGAATACTGATCTTACACACTTCATCTTTACTCTGCCCTGTTTCACTCTTCAGCCATAACCCAAGCTTAGATCTTCACTTTCTCACTTCTTTCTACCTTTTTCACACTTACTCCATCATCACATCACACTCACTTCACGAAACATTTAAATCCATAGGCTATATATATCTACATCAAGAGATTCAATCAACTGTAGTCGGCTTCAAGAAAACTTAGAACATTTATTAAGAACTCTGCTCTATCGGCTAAATCCATACACAAACAATAATGCAGACCAAAAACTTGTGTTCTCAAATCATCAATCATGTCGGCCAATATCACTAATTATCACAAATTGTTTAACCAACACTTTTTCTTCATTCAGACCAAGATCAAATACTATGTCAGCCTATTCTTCTGACTGTACTGACTAACTGGAACCCGATACTCAGATGCTTATAACTTTTGAATCCTTTATTGTCGAAGGCTAAATTTCTAGATTTAGATAGTCCTGACAATCCTTATCACTTCCTCATATCTGTAGCACACTATGATTTACCACCAGAGAGATCCAGACCAAGATACCGGACCCTGTCACATGCTCTGCTTCTAACTACCTGGACTTAGACAAATCTTCACTCTGACTTCTGGTATGAACAAATTATGTAATGTAGATGTGTAAGATAGACTTAGTTTCCATCAATGACAACACCTGTCATGTGTAGCAGTGTCTCTTGCCAACAATCTCCCCCTTTGGCATTGATGGCAACATTTAGTGAAAAATGACTGTCGGAACAACTCCTCCTTACTAAGTACACTTATGCTTTTCACTGTTCTCCAATGCTCCCCCTTTGCTAGATTCCTCATTTTTCACTGCTCTTCACTCCCCCTTTGACATCAATGGAAAAGGGTGGGGTCCACAAACCAAAATTTACACAAAAATTCTACATACCAGGCCACATATGTACAAACAATCCTTAAGTCCTATTTACATAAACTTAAGTATATCACCAAAAATGTTCTTTAATTGTGCTAGCTTACTATCCCAGCTCTTCTTTATAGTGTTCAAAATTAAGATGTGGCCACTGAAAAGAAATGCTTGTGACTCTACCATCCACAGATCAATGGGATCACTTGACTGAGCTACAGCTTGGGCTTCGGTCAGAGCATTGAACATTGCTTCCATTTTAGGGGAAATTAGTCCTCTGAACTCACTCATCCTTGCCTCTATGCTCTCCTTTTCTTTTGTCAATTTCTTTATATCTTCAATCAAGCTGATTGCCTAACTCTCCTTACTTGCCACTGATGTTGTCATAGGATCAAAAGATTTGGATACACTAGATAGTTTTTGCTTAGACACTTTTATTTTGTCCTCAATATCCTCTCTAACTTTAGGACAAGATAAGCAAAATTTATATACATTTCCTCCTTCTATAAGAATATTTTGAATACTCTTTACACTAGCATCCAACACCATTCTATCTACTCCAATCAACCTTTTTAGAGCATCAAATATTTTATCATTGAATTCCTTTTGAACTTTGACCTCTGTAGACTTTTCAAGAGATTCAAAATGGGTACTTATAGAGTTTATCAAGTTCTTTAAATGTCTAGAGGGGGATGCTGAATGGTCCTTCTAAAAAGTGGGTATGATCTCCAAGATCCTTGATGCCAGAACAAGTAGCTCGTTGTCTTGTATGTGAGACTTTAGTATATCTTCTCTTGCTTTGGCTTGAGCTATAGAAGCCAACTTTATCTTCTGCACCAGAGATAAGGTATCAAAATTTATTGGACCTTGAATTATGTCCTGATCTTCTTCAATTTGTTTGTCTCTTTCCAGGATTTTCTTCACTGCTTCTGCAATGTCTCTTGCCCAGAATGATGGTGTATCTATCTAATCCTTATTGGTACTATCAACCGAATTGTCCTGCTTGGCCTCTTCATCAACCTTTGCAATCTCTTCTTTATTTTCATTTTTCTCCTTGGCCTTTTCTGCTTCTTGGTCCTCACCTTCTTCTAATTCATGCTCTTTATTCTTCAATTAATCATCTTCAATTTGATTATCTGCTTCAACATTCATCTTTGTATCTTCTTTGCAAGATTGATCCGGAAGAGTTTGAATACCTCCTAGATCATTAGTTTTATCTGTCATCTTTTCATCTTCCTTGTTTGTTGCTTCCTCTTCCAGAATAGAGGAGTCATCTAATCCAATTTGTTGTTCATTCTTCTGCGGCTTTTCATCATCTAAAACTGGTGTGTCATCAGCAGGTTCATCTGAAACTACAAAGAACTTGTTCTTTTCCAATGCTTTCCTTAGAATTTGTTTAGTTTCTTGGACAACTTCTTCTATCTCTCCAATCATCAGTTTGTTCATTCTTTTCTTACTCCTGAATTCATTTTTGACCTCTTTAAAGATTTTATTTGCTTCTCTATTGGAGATCACCGGACATAGAGTGGTTAACACATGTTCCCTCAACTCCATATCTTTTGTCTTGGCATATTCTTTCCTAATTTCCAAAATATCTCTCAAACCTTTTGGAACTTCTGAAAAAATTTCTACCAGTGCTCAATTGAATACATTCAAGTATTTGATAGTGGCTTCTTCCAAAAGTCTTTTGTCAGCATCATTGTAAAGATCATAAAACTTAGTTATTGGTTTGAGATTACTATCAACAGTGATTGTTTTGACAATGTCTTCCATAGTAGGAGTTGGTTTTTCAACATCAGCCTCTGATTTCTACTTCTTATTTGTTGTCTTGCTTCTGAAATGCTTCTCTTTAGACACTTTGACTGCTTTGGTGCCTATGGCCTTTAGCTCTTTAAGCTCATCATCTAAATCTATCTTTTCTTCATCCTCCTTTTCCAAACTACCATATGGCCTTTTTACCATTACTTTTGTTCTTTTCTTTTCCTTACCAAATGATTTGTCTTCTAGTTTCTCAAGATTGGCAGGTTTTGGGGGAATAGGGGCAGCAACAGAGCTCCTAGTGGTCCTTGGTGTGGAGGATGATTCTACTAGAGCACTTGCTTGTTTCTTATCCTACTTCTCCCTCTTATCCTTTTTAATTCTTTCCCTAAATTGCCTCACAGCTTCCTTGGTGAGGCCTAGATTCTTGACCAACTACTCAACTTCTTTCCTTACTTTCCTATTGGTTTCAAGTTTTGTGAGCTCAACATGCAATTTCACACTTAGCTCCTCATATGTCCCAAATCTTTCAACTGTTGTGTCCTTTGGCTTGCTCAAAAGGTGTTAAGCATAGATATTCAAAATTTTATCATCTACCTCATACCCCATGGGCATGATCCAAACTGTTCTGGGTTCTACTGCTTCCATTAAGCACTGATCAGTGTCCACCATGAAACAGATTTCATTCTTGTACTTCTCAACAACTGATTTAGGAATTCTTTCCCTAGAATGCATCATATTCTAAAAATTCTTGAAATATCCCCAGATTGTAGTTCTCTGTGCTTTATGGTCACCAATGTTGTGTAGATAATCTCTTATCTGAATAGCAACTAGCTCGTCATTAGTCCAGTGCACACCCTTTATTCTAGGTACCTCATTCATGAAGTAGAAAAATAGACATAGAACCAATGTACCATATTTAAAGGTGTTTTTCTTGTCTTTCTTTATTTTGTTCAAGTTCTTAATTAGTTGGTTCTGTAATAACTCACACAAGTCATAATCTGCATTTTCTTATTCACTGCTCCAAGAGACTCACTACCTACAGAAATGATTACAATAATATTACAGAATGTTTAAACTGATGAATAGCATCTACCAATGCAAACATTCGGTTATGATTAAGCACAGAATACTGATCTTACACACTTCATCTTTGCTCTGCCCTGTTTCACTCTTCAGCCATAACCCAAGCTTAGATCTTCACTTTTGCACTTCTTTCTACCTTTTTCACACTTACTCCATCATCACATCACACTCACTCTACCAAACATTTGAATCCATTAGCTATATATATATATATATATATATATATATATATATATATATATATATATATATATATATATATATATATCCACATCAAGAGACTCAATCAACTGTAGTCGGCTTCAAGAAAACTTAGAACATTTATTAAGAACTCTAATCTGTCAGCTTAATCCATACACAAAAAACAATGCGGACCAAAAACTTGTGTTATCAAATCATCAAGCATGTCGGCCAATATCACTGATTATCACAAATTATTTAACCAACACTTTTTCTTCATCCAGACCAAGATCAAATACTAGGTCAGCTTGTTCTTCTTCTGACTGTATTGACTAACTGGAACCTGATACTCAGATGCTTATAACTTTTGAATCCTTTATTGCCAAAGGCTAAATTTCTAGATTTAGATAGTTCTGACAATCCTTATCACTTCCTCAGATCAATAGTATGCTATGATTTACCACCGGAGAGATCCAGACCAAGATACTAGACCCTATCACAGGCTCTGCTTCTAACTACCTGGACTTAGAGAAATCTTCACTTTGACTTCCAGTATGAACAAATTATGTAATGCGGATGTGTAAGATATACTTAGTTGCCATCAATGACAACACCTGTCATGCATAGTAGTGTCTCTTGCTAACACATTTTACATATATGTCTTCTAGGGCAGTTGCAACTACAACATCTATTGAAATTCCCATATCCTTTATGCTTTGATGGATGTCCATGTACCATGTTCCAAGGATCTCAGTTTGGCATAGGCTAAGAGGATGCAGTCAAAGGTTGTGGAATTTGGATTTACACCCACCTATTGCTTTTTCTTGAAAGTTTCTAAAGCCATATCAACAAATCCATTTTGTGCATATCCTACAATAATGGCATGTTCCATGAGACCACATTTATTTGAGTCATCATTCCATGCAAGTACAATATTTGATAAAATTCCCATATGCTTCCACATTTTGCATACATAGTTGTTGTACTAGACTCTTTTTGTCTCATGTCAAATAGTTCACTTGCCTTGTCTATGCTTCCACATTTTGCATACATGTCTTCTAGGGAAGTTGTAACTACAACAACTATCAAAAATCCCATATCCTTTATGCTTTGATGGATGTCCATGTACCATGTTCCAAATATCCCACTTTGGTATAGGTAGAGAGGATGCAATGTGGAATTTGGCTTTACACCCACTGATTTATTTTTCTTTAAAGTTTCTAAAGCCTTATCAATAAAACCATTTTGTTCATATCCTACAATCATGGCATTCCATGAGATTTCATTTCTTTAAGGCATCATGTCAAACAATCCACTTGCCTTTTCTATGCTTCCACATTTTGCACACATGTCTCCTATGACAATTGCAACTACAACATCTTACAAATTTCCCATATCCTTTATGATTTGATGGATGTCCATGTACTGTGTTCCAAAGATCTTAGTTTGGCACTAGCAGAGAGGATGTAGTCAAAGGTTGTAGATTTTAGCTTTACACGCACCAATTGGTTTTGCTTGAAAGTTTCTAAAGCCTTATCGACAAATCCATTATTTGCATATCCTACAACCATACCATTCCATGAGACCACATTTCTTTGAGGTATCATGTCAAATAGTTCACTCACCTTCTCTATGCTTCCACATTTTGCATACATGTCTTCTAGGGTAGTTGCAACTACAACATTTTTCAAAATTCCAATAGACCACATTTTTTTGAGGCATCATTCAATGCAACTACAATATTTGATAAAATTCCCATATGCATTTTGTAAGAATACATGAGATACTATATATTTCTATATGATTACCCTAATTAGTAAGAATTAATAAGAAAAAAGCATAATGGCTATAATTAGCATTCAAGTATTTCTAATGAAGAACTAGGGTTTGGGTGCCAATGGCAACTCGCCAAACCCTTGGATCAATCTTTATAAATGAAGAGATTTTATGATTTAGACTAATACAGATGCTTGGGTATATCATGATCATATTGAGATCTAATAATTGCTTTGTTTCTTGTAGGGTGTGTTTCCATGCTTCTAATCATAATAATCAAGGTTAAGGGACAACAAGGTTATGGAATAACTCTTCTCATGTCATATGAGGAGATCGTGGTCACAATACCATAAAGATGTTGTGAATTTCAACAACAAATTTCCATCTTTCCAAACCCTACCATCGTACACAGTCAAGAAGGCACAAAATAATCAAAAGCATGGACGGTCAAGGGACTATCATGAAATCATAAGGTTGTTATCCATAGGGGGGTTGCCTTGAAAGATATATGACCATGTTAAATTGCTCCTTATCAAGGCCATGATGTGTCAAAAAGGTGAAGTTACTAGGTGAATGTGAGAAGTCAATTTCAAAGAAGGTTTCAAAAGAGTATCTATTGTTGTCATAGTCATGAAAGACTATCAATATGCCATCTTAGAGACCCTATGACTCAAGAAATCGCCATGAAAATGAGGTTGAGGAGTTTTTCTTAGGGTGTGAGGGGTAATCAAAGGGATTTCAAGGAAGATCAAACACTAAAAGAAGGGATTTTTCCATGATCTTTTTTTAGGACTGTTGCAATCATGAACAACCATCAAGGTCCTAAGAGTATTTACTAATCATCATACCATTATTCACATTTTAGCACTGTCAACACATATTAGGGTAGTACTATCCTAGAAAAATAGAGAAGGTTGTTATAAAGATCTTAGAACACTCATTTTATAAATGTACAATTATATGCAAATGGTAGCAGTCATATGTCAAGCTCAGAATAGTCATATCAACCTAAGGACTACTAGATTGAATCCTCGGGGCTAGGAGTGACATTTTGCATTCCATAGCTCGTGGGGCTGAATGGACTTCTCCAATGCATTGGGGTGGGTGGGTAAATGTTAGGGGAGGTCTCATTTCATGTGCCAAGCCCCCCAATCATTCGGGGCAGCAGGCTACCAACAAAGTCCCTTAAGATCCCTAAGATGAAAAATTGCCAAACTTTGATGGAGCAGTTCTTAGAATTTGTGGCAGCTGAAAATATTTCATTTAGACCTAAAAGTGTACATGGGGTCCATCCACAATAACCTTTCTTGGTTTCCTTCAACTCTAGTCTATTTGACCATGCCAAAATCAAACGTATTCTTGCAAAATGCTTCAGTTTCATGTAGCGGAAAGGTGCTAGGAGTGACATTTTGCATTCCATAGCTCGTGGGGCCAAACCAACCACACCAACACATTGGTGTGGGTTATAAAATTCTAGGGGAAGTCTCATTTCATGTGTCAAGTTCCCTAGTCATTCAGGGCAGCAAGCTACCGACAAAGTCCCTTAAGATCCTTAAGACAAAAAAACTACCAAACTTTGATGGAGTAGTTCTCAAAATTTGTGGTAGTTGGAAACATTTTGTTGGGACCTACAAGTGCACATGTGGTCTATCCACAATAACCTCTCTTAGTTTTGGTCAACTCTAGTCTCTTTGACCGTGCCGAAATCCAACGCATTCTTGCTAAATGCTTCAGTTTCATGCTGTGGAAAGGTTGCCAGGTACCATATTTCTTGTTCTACACATCATGGGGCTAAACTGACTATGCCAACATGTTGGTGTGGGTGGGTAAATGCTAGGGGAGGTCTCATTTCATGTGCCAAACATCCCAATCATTCAGGCCAGCAGGCTACCAGTAAAGTCCCTTAAGATCCCTAAGACGAAAAAATTACCAAACTTTGATGAAGTAGTTCTCAGAATTTGTGGTAGATGGAAACATTTTGTTTGGACCTATAGGTGCATGTGGGTCCATCCACAATAACCTCTCTTAGTTTTGGTTAACTCCAGTCTGTTTGACCGTGCCGAAATCAAATGCATTCTTGCTAAGTGCTTTAGTTTCATGTTGTCGAAAGGTTGCCAGGTGCCATATTTTTTGTTTGGCTCATCATGGGGCCAAACAGATTGTGCCAACATGTCATGGTGGGTGAGTAAATGCTAGGGGAGGTCTCGTTTCATGTACCAAGCACCCCAATCATTCGAGGTAGTAGGCTACCGGCAAAGTCCCTTAAGATCCCTAAGACGCAAAAACTACCAAACTTTGATGGAGTAGTTCTTGAAATTCATGGTAGATGGGAATGTTTTGTTTAGACCTATAGGTACATGTGGGGTCCATCCATAATAACATCTCCTAGTTTCATTCAATTCTAGCTCATTAGACCGTGCCGAAATCAAATGTATTCTTGCAAAATGCTTCACTTTCATGCAATGGAAATGTGCTAGGAGTGACATTTTGCATTCCATAGGTCATGGGATTGAATGGACTTTGCCAACGTGTTAGGGTGGGTGGGTAAATGCCAGGGAAGGTATTGTTTTGTGTGCCAAGCATCTCAGTTGTTTCAGGCTGTAAGCTACCGATAAACTAGAAAGTTGCTAAGACTAAAATTTTGCATTCCATAGGTTGTGGGGTCAAACCAACTACTCCAACATGTCCGGGTGGGAGGGTAAATGCTAGGGGAGGTCTTGTTTCGTGTGTCAAGTGTCTCAGTCGTTCTGGGCTGCAAGCTACCGGTAAACTCAAAAGGTGCTAGGACTAACATTTTGCATTCCATAGCTCGTAGGGCTGGACAGACTCTGCCAACACATCGGAGTGGGTGGGTAAATACCAAGGGAGGTCTTGTTTTTTGTTTCAAGGGTCCCAATCATTCCGGGATGTAAGCTACTGACAAAGTCACTTTATCGGTAGGTTGTAGGCCAGAACAACTTGGACGCTTGGCACATGAAATGAGACCTTCCCTAACATTTACTCACCCACCCTGATGTATTGGTGCAATCCATTTAACTCACAATAAGCATATCAAAAAATAAGGCACATGGCAACCTTTCCACATCACGAAACTAAAGCATTTAGCAAGAATGTGTTTGATTTCAGCACGGTCAAATGGACTGGCGTTGACCAAAACCAAGAGAGGTTATTGTGGATGAACCCCACATGCACCTGTAGGTCCAAATGAAATGTTGCCAACTGCCATGAATTCTAAGAACTGCTCTATCAAAGTTTGGTAGTTTTTATGTCTTAGGGATCTTAAAGGACTTTGTCGGTAGCCTGCTACCCCAAATGAATGGGGCACTTGGCACACAAAATGAGACCTCCCCTGGCATTTACCCAACCATCCTAATGTATTGGTGAAGTTTGTTCAATCCCATGACCTATGGAATGCAAAATGTCACTCCTAGCACCTTTCCACTGCATGAAACTAAAGAATTTTGCAAGAATGCATTTGATTTCAGCACGGTCAAATAGACTGGAGTTGACCAAAACCAAGAAAGGTTATTGTGGATGGACCCCACATACATCTGTAGGTCTAAACTAAACATTCCCAGCTATCGTAAATTCCAAAAACTACTACGTCAAAGTTTGGTAGTTTTTTCATCATAGGGATCTTAAGGGACTTTGTCAGTGGCCTGCTGCCCTGAACGATTGGGGTGCTTGGCACACAAAACAAGACCTCCCTTGGCATTTACCTACCCACCTTGATGTGTTGGCATAGTCAATTCAAGCCCATGATGAGCAGAACAAAAAATATGGCACCTGGCAACCTTTCCATAGCATGAAACTGAAGCATTTAGCAAGAATACGTTTGATTTCAGAATGGTCAAATAGACTAGAGTTGACCAAAACTGAGAGAGGTTATTGTGGACAGACACCACATGCACCTATAGCTCCAAACAAAATGTTCCCAACTGCCACGAATTCTAAAAACTGCTCTATCAAAGTTTGGTAGTTTTTTCGTGTTAGGGATCTTAAGGGACTTTGTTAGTAGCCTACTATCCCAAACGATTGGCATGCTTGGCACATGAAACAAGACCTCCCCTAGCATTTACCTGCCCACCCCGATGTGCTATTAAAGTTCATTCAGTCCCATGACATCCTTTAGACTTCCAAAACATCACATACTATATGAAGAAGCAAGTGTCTTTATATCACAAAACCCAACAACATATCTTGAAAGCATAATGGTATCATCGAACAATAGACAACCAATAGACCTACACAATTATGCATTCCTTACTTTCAAGTAAATGCAATTGGCATGTGTAAAACCAAATTCATGTAATGATAATTGATCATCATATTAAATATTTAATATAAACTGTCATATACATAATGTCATGAACATAACATCTAGTTTACATACAACGCCATATAGGCATGTCCAAACAAAGCAATATAGGCATGTATACAAAAATATGCATCGATAACATATAAAAGTATGTATACAAAGCCATCTAGCATACAAAAATATCCCAAAAACTAGTTTCCTATGGACTTTTATGAAATAATTGGCGGCCCTTGCTTGACCGTGAAGATGGAGAGTCAATCCATGACTCATCCTCTCTCTGTCGTCGAGTAGACCTCTTTGACAGAAGTTCATACAGATCTACATGTTAATACAATCAAACAATATGCACATTACTATAGAAAATGTACATGAAATATATAACATCACATATGTAATCGATCGCTTATCACCATCTATTGATCACTCTCCATCATCTTGTCTCTAGCTTCTTTATCTGTAGTTGGACGAGCTGGAGTTGTGACCTCCTGTGAGAAGCATCAAGAAGCAAAATTGACTAAACATAAATATCATGTATGTACATCAAATGACATGAGATAAAACAAGAAATACAAAATTATGACATTTTCATGTTATTGGCTCATACCTCGGTCAAAGGATAAGAATCCTTAGCAGAATGGAGTGGTTAAAAGAAAGAATGGGATTGTTCAAGAAGTTGCAAGGACAATGGTAAGAGAATACAAAACAAAGTACAAGTAATCATCTGGGAAATTTTTATGCATGCTTACAAATTAATCCAATGAACCATCTGGGTCTTCTCTACTCTTTATTGTGTCAAGTATTGCCTCATGGTCAGACTCACACACCTTCCACAAGGTCTTGTTTAAAGGTTTACTAAAAAATTATATCAAATGAACATTGGTTGCCATGATAAGGTTTGAGTAATGAAGAATATTTTTATTCATGTCAAAGTCCCGAAACAACCAAACATTAACACTCTTATGTACCTTCTAAGCCATGTTCCAGTAACAACCACTAAGCCTGTAGGGTATTCGATGTTTTCTCCATCTATAACTGGGGCCTCCAATTTCTTTTTGGCATCAACACAATGACACAAGTAATAATCTATTCCCTCTTTGTTATCTTCATCTGCAATAACTGCATAAACATGCCCTACATTGATATGTGCAGCAAATTAGATAAAATTAGTCAACATTACAAAAACACTACAAAGTAAGATAATATTAGGAATTTCAAAAACTATGCAAGTAGATATATTACCTGGTTGAACTAGATATAATATGTGATCAAAGCCAACTAATGATTCTATCTCTGTCAATTCCAGTGCCAACGGGGGTTGATACATGTCAAGTGGGCTAAGATAACTTAATCGCCATTCGTCAACCCACTCCTTTGACTCGCACTCATTCCAAGCTTGATTAGTACATGAAGAACAAAAGCATGTCATCTTCCATGTATGGATACTCCATGAACCTACAATTGAGCTTCTAAAAGAGTGTAGCTCAATTGATCCTATTAGTGTACAATATTCCTCATATGGAGCAATGTTAGTATCATCTATCAACCAAAAAAATCTACAAACTAAAGACTTACCTTCATTACCTGAACCCATTGAAGCATTAGCACTCAACGATTGATTTTGCATTTGTCAACTTTGCATTGTCTTTATACTTTAACTCTTCTCATGCTATGGCTCTTTTGATACATGCTCTTGCACCATCATCCTCCCCCTTTCCATGCCTGGCCTCACAAAAGTTCCACATATGTTGAACACCTACAATATTATGCCTCATGCTCAGCCAATAGAAATTTTGTGAGTTCTTGAATTGTGATGCATAGTTATCTGACCATATGATATGTGAACTGAATGATATGCCCCTTCTAGCCAAATCATTGTAGAACACCTGAAAGAAACCTTCCACAAACTCTGTAGAATGCGTGCGATCATCACTAATATAAAAATGATACTCCCTTATGATCTTTTCTATCATCCTCTGTACTATCATTCGCATGAATGAATGTGATGTTCACAAATATAGAAACCTGTGTCGAGTTGTAATATTATGATTGCACCTCATGTTGTGGTTGTAGACTATAGTTCTCTGCAAAGTTGACGATTGAAACAATGCTACCAAGTGGAAATGTGTCCTTGCATAACGTGAATTGTAAGTCCAACCATCGAGCTCTATGGGTATGCCTTGCATACTCATACACTATACTGTCATGAAATGTAGACATAAACTGATACATTGGAATCTTTTGAATAACCAATTCACATCTCTTTTCTTCTTTACCATCTTTTGTATTTTAGGCTACTGTTTTATACTTGTTGAATTCTACTAGTTCGTTTCCAATTGCATGTGTGTTTTCCATATGTTCACGTATTGGCATACCTTGCAAGCCACCGCAATACTGACATGTGCCATCCAAGCACAATTTCCTATAGAATATTTGACCTTCCTCTCTTTCACATAAAATTATTGATATGAAGTCTCTTAAAGTAGTTGGTGGGGCACATATGCCACAATCCTGTAAAACATTGTTAGTATGCAAATCTAAACATATAGATCGATAAACATCAAAATGGTTAGAAAATTCAATATGTAATCTACAACAAGTAGTGCGGTGTGATTTATTTTGACATAGAAAGGTTTTAGCATTTTAAAATATCTTTGAGAAATTTTAATTTGAGGATACATCTCTATAAATTTACCAAAAAATTGTATTTGAGTCATATCCAAAAAAAAATTTGGATATGGCTCATAGTTTTGACTACCGATTCTCCTTCTTACCACATCCCTTTGATTCAGAGATAACCTTGTGTAATCCTCCAAAAGTCTTCAATTAGTGATCTCAAAACTTCAAAAATAACTTTGTCTTTCTGTGGGAATCTCCTAGAGAATGCCCACAATTCATTAGTGTTTGGGTCCTCAACTCTTTCACATCTTCCAACGGCTCTCATTAGAGTTTTTCTACTTATTTTCAATGCTTGACTTATCTTTCTAATGAGGCGAGCTTTCTTTTTTTTGGCTTACTGTTGTTGATGTAATGACACGTCGTGTGACATTACTATCCTTGGTGCATGAGGTGGAACCCACAATCTCATATGCACTCATTAGATTCTTGATAATTTAGTTTTCACTTAAGGCATTCAATGTTTTTAGGCCAAGAATCTTCATAGTGGGCCTAAATTTTAAATTTCTCATCAATTCAACAAATAGTTGACATCTTCCAGTTTCATTTAAATTCTCAAAGAATAATTTCCATATCTTATCCGCATATCTTTGGCAAGTACACATGGGAATCTTATCCTGCATGGGCTTCAATACATTCTCATCAATATCAATTAGAAACTTAGGTTTCCTATGCAAAATTCTAGGAGGCATTTTAATTGGTAAAGTTGACTCAAAGTTAGGAATTTCTTCAATATTTACTTGAGATGGGATGGATGGCATACTTTCAATTGGAGGTGAAAAGGATGAAAATGGCATACCTTCAACTTGATGTGTGAATGATGGTGTGCCACCAACTTGAGAAGAAAATGAAGATGTACCATCTAATTCACCTGTGAAAGATGGGGTGTCTCCAATTCGAGAAGATAATGATGGTGTTTCTTCAACTTGACATGTGGACAATAGAGTGCCTCCAACTTGGAGATTCACTTTCCTCATTTCATGGATTTTTTGTATTCCAATTCCATCTCTCTCTTAGCTTCATTAGATGTGTCATGTTCCTCTTCAATTTGCAATGGTGGAATGTCTTCTTGTATGGTTGACAATTTCCTACTTTCCAAAATTTGCCTCATTCTTTCTCTTTTCCTATCATTCTCAGCTTCACACTCTTTTGTTGTTAGATTCTTTTCTCATTTCCTTAGCATGATGATGATTTCTACAAGCATGATGAATAAGATAATGAAATTAGAACCTTTATAATGATAATGAATAATGGTCACAATGAAAAAATATAAAATAAGTCATCATGTTTGGTGATTTGCATCACTTTAAGAGATCCAATCTCTTTAAATTCATCACTATCCTTGTTTATTAAGATATGATAGACCATGATCAAATTCATCATAAATAGGACAAAAATCATTAAAAGATATGATAGACCAAAAAACTGTCCCAAAAAGCACTCAAATTCCTTGAATTGACAACATCAAGATCATAAGAAAACTCCCCTAATTCTTGCTTATGTTCATGTGTGAGCATTTCCTAGGCTACAGAAGTATTATGGAGGTCTCTAAAATATTTTTGAACTCATCCAAGTGCACAAATATCATGTACCTCCCCTTATGGTGAAAGACTAGCATGATTTATACCCATTTTCTCAACCAAATCAGCAACTTGTTATTCATGTTCATGGCTGTTGTAGGTTTGATAAAAGTCATTTTTATGATGCCCAGGTTGTCCTAGACATGCATAAGGTTCATAAATTCTAAAAAATCAATTTTTAGTTCATTTTCTTCACCCATGAAAAAAGTTATAACTAATGTTCCAAAGTCTAGAGGAAGATGTGTGAAGACAAAAATCATGACTTGAATGAATCCTTGTGCAAGTAGTTTCAAATTGGGCATGGAATTTACCTTCTTGGACCATGGTAGATGTTGTGATGACTTTTTTCAAGCTTCAAACCACCTTCACATACCTTATAACTAGCTGGGCATAGCAGTCTTCCAAGATGGAAATGATGTCATGGATGCCTCTAAACTTATGATAGTCATATTGTTGATTTATTTGTGACAGTCTTCTAGGGCAATCTACATAGTATTTTGCATACGAATTCAGCTATCAAGACTATTCTTGTGATGAGAGGACCATGAGTTAGGTGTATGAACAATCCCCAAATAATAAATGATAATAATCTAGCAAAACATGAGGTCAAACAAATGTATAACCATTTTTATGATAGTCCTATCTATGACAGTCTTATGTAACATTTGCATGACCTAGCACCTTTAAAGTTTGCACAAGGATAGATTCTTCAACTCAATGATAGGACCTTGGACCATGTTTTATGCTATGAATGCTATAACTAATTAGTAACATGACTCTCACAAGGTGGTTGGGTAACTCTTTTGTATAATAGTCCTTTTGTAAAATGAATGATGTGTGTTCTTGCTGAGTGGCAAACCCTCTTCCATTGTCATAGAAAGAAACATGCACATTAGGTCTTATTGGGAAAATTCTCAAGCATTGGATCAATAATAAATCCCATGAAGATACTAAAATCCCCATGATGACAATCCCCTAGATCTATAGCATATGATTTTTAATTTCAAAACATGACTGTGCTATTTATAATAGTCATAAATGACTGATCAGCATTGAGAAATGACAATTTCAAAGGCTTATAACCACATTTGCACTGATGACCACACTTTGTAACTTTAATAACATCAAGACAGTCCTTCAAAACTTGCCTAGCAACCTAAAATATGACCCTAGAATTATATGGACAGTCACTAATGACTATACTGTTGGGTATACAGTCATATGGTAACTGATGTTCCATATGGAAGACTTGAAGAAAAATATTCTTAGTAGCATGATTTGGTGTTGTTATGTGGAGGCCATGATTGGACTGATTATATATACATATTAGAATTGTCAAGAACCTTAAATGGACTATCAACACAACTAGGACTATCATGACAGTCAATAGGAACATCAAACAAGGTATGAATATAATTTGATATCTTGTCACTTGTTGTAAAGGAGGGGTTTTCTAGGAATAACAAGGTGCAGAAATTCAGGGTAGAGTTTTGTTTCATGATGACAAGTCAAGTCATAAACTATAATATTTTGAGGACCTAGCATAAAAGGCAATGTTACAAGGTGGCCAAGGGATTATGAAGAGGAGTGATGGTGTTGCACAAACACATGCAACAAAGGTAGCATAATGAGAGTTCTCATGTGGAGAAAGGCAGGTTACACGATCGATAATGAGGAGTTTGATATTTTATGATTCAAGATTACATGGTTGCTAGTAAAGTAGAAGCAACCAAATAAGAATGGGTCATGAAGATGAAGAGGTGGTAGTGGAAGTGTTGGTTGCTGATGTGGATGTAGGAGGAACATGTAGGTGTTGCATTAGTTCTGTAATTAAGGAACAATGGCACAAGGTATGATTCAGAAATCTTTGTTTGTTCACATTGCTTGCCACATAAGGAGTTGGTATCACATATTTTGGAGAGTCATTCGAGGGCCCATATTCTGGACATGGATGGAGTGTTAAAGAAAATACTTAGTGGATTGGTGTGTTGTCCCATGCATGTAGTTGTCATTGATTATTGATATAAGATGATGTGGTGTTATTATGTCAAGAGGAATATTAAGTGCACAACCATATATATCTTGTTGAGATCATCTTAATTATGTTGGACTCTCACTATAACCTTGGATTCCATGTTGGTGAAGGAGGTTTGTTGTCAATTATGAGCTACTATTGTCATAATCATTGGAGGCATTGTCATAAAGGGAGTTGTGTAAGATGAAATGTTGTTTGGGACAAACTTAGGACTGTTATAGGCACTAAATGTTTGGGTAGTGAATTAGTATTTACTTTTCAAAATACTTCTTGTACCAAAATTAGGGAGAGTTAATGACATTGAATGAAGATGGTGGAGATTGGTGGTGGTTACTCTTATGAGGAACAAAATGGCAAATAAAGAGATTACTCTTAGGAGAGAAATATGAAGAGCAATATGAGTGTCAAATTTGGAAAACTTGATGTGAGATCTCTAAACAAGGATAGAATTTATTGAGAACACTTGGGACTATTATAGGCACTAAATGTTTGGATAGTTAAAGAGCGGTCTTATCAACAAAAGAATAATCAATCCTAAAAAACTCTCCTAACTATTATGACAATGATACCCATGTGCTATGTGACATTATCCATAAGGATTATTAGGGTCAGAAATGAACAAAATATGCAATAGGCTCTCACTACCCTATTCACAAGGTAAGAGATGACAACATGATGAAAAGGACTGATCTTATATATGGACTAGAATTGTCAAGCACCTTAAATGGACTATCATGAGATAAAAACATAAAGACATAAAGAACATAAGAACATTTATAAGGGAATTAAAATGGATATAAAGAACATACCTTAGACATCGATATTGGAGTTGACCAATCCTCCAAATTTTGGCTTCAAAATCTTCAAATTCTTCTTTTTTGCAAGTTTGATTATGAATTCTATATAACTCTAGAATAGGATTAGTGAAATTTATGGAAAAAACAAACATATATCATCAAATTTAATCTATATATCAATGGTAATTAGCTTTGAAACAATATCACACCTGAAACATGAAACTTTACGCTTAAATAATCAAATTTTCTCCAAAAAATGCAAAATCAGTTATTCTACATTGAAAAAACAAAAAAGGTGGTGGATTGATCCAAAAATGATTGTTAATATGTCAAAGAACATGCAAAAGTGTTTTTTTGTTCAATATACTGCATGAAAAGCAAGAATAACAGGCATGTGGGGACTGAATCATGGATCCCACATGCTTTTTACCCTTTTTTTTGCTTCCCATAATGGAAGCACATTCTGGGAAGCATAAAAATAATAAGCTTCATGCACCCTAAAATCATAACCTTCTCAATGTTATAAAGATAGAGATAGATAGGGAAGCATAAAAAGATTAAGATTTCTCTAGCCTCCCTCTCTACAACTCTATCTGCCTCTCTTTCTCTATATCTCTCTCCTTCTCTCTGTCGACCCCTTGGAATGTGAGGGAGAGAGATATAGAGATAGAGAGGTACATATATTTAGATAGAGGGGGGATAGATAAATAAAGAGATAAAGGAAGAAAATAGATAGATAGAAAGGGAGGGCGACATAGAAAGGGGGAGGGGGAGAGGGATAAATAGAGATAGATAGAGAGAGGGAGACATGGAGAGATAGAAAGGGACATGGACATGGACAGGGAGAGAGGGGGGACATAGAAAGATATGGAGAGCTAGAGATAGAGTTAGAGAAAGGAAAAAATATAGAAAGAGGGGAAAATAGAGAGATAGAGAGGGATAGGTGGAGATAGATATGGGGAGAGGGAGAGAGGGGAATTGAGATAGACAAAGGGGTCTAGAGAGAAGGAGAAAGATAGATAAAGAGGGAGATAGAGATAGATATATAGAGAGGGGATATATAGGGAGATAGAGAGTGAGGGAGAGATGGATAAGGAAATACAGAGAGAGATAGAGAGGGATATACCTGGAGAGACATTTCAAGAGGTTGAGGGATGGGGAGAGAGATAGAGAGGAGGAGAGACGTAGAGAGGGAGGGAGAGAGAGGTAAAGAGGGATAGATTAAGAGATAGGGATCTATGTGGAGAGATAGAGATAGGGAAAGAGATCAAGAGATGTGGATAGAGACATATGGAGATAGGTTTGATGTAGAGGGATTGAGAGAGTGATAGAGAGGGGGACTGAGATAGTGAGGGAGGGAGAGATAGAAAGGTATAGTTAGAGAGAAGGGATTGATAGAGAGAGAAATCCTATACCCCTAAACCCTAAACACAAGCAACTCTAAACCCCTAAACCCTAAACCCTAAACTCGAGCATCCCTAAACCCCTAAACCCTAAATACTTCTTCTAAACCCTAACCCCTAAACCCTAAACCCTAAACTTGAGAAACCCTAAACTCATAAACCTCAAATAATTCCCCTAACTTCTAAATCCTGAACTCGAGCAACCAAGCTAAACCCCTAAACATATAGTTTGATCTAGGGGATGATGGAGGATCAATGGGAAATGGATGTAGAATTCTTGGATCTTGATTATCATTATCCTCTAATGGATGAACTATTTGATAGGATCCAAGTTATTTGTTTGATTATCTATGTTTTCTTGCTTGAACCAATTTGTCTCATCATGGGATATTGATGAATAATGAATAGGACTAGTGTGATGATGGATAGGGCTAATGGAATGATGGATAGGAGTGATGTGGGTTACCTGCTCATGGATAAGATATTGATCATAGATAATATCTTGATCACATGGAGGATAAGCATGGATGGTGTGATATTAGATATGGATAGGGTAAGTGGGGATGCATTGGTATTCATTGGATTGGGGAGTAAGAGGTGGTGATGGGGGTTCACTAGGAGATGTTGTAGGATCAATGATGGGATCGATGTAGATGGGTTGACCATGAGATGGTAAGGGATCTGGGACATGGGATTAGATGCGATGTTTGGATTTTGATTAGGATGGGTAGTTGGTGTTTCCACATGCTTTGGACTAGGTTCTTAACATGGCTATTGGGCTTCTTAGATGGATGTGATGGGTTCTTCGATGGGATCAATAATCTTTGGATGTTTGACAACATGGCTACATAATGGGGTTTAACTTGGACTTATGGTAGGAGACTCTTCAATGAAATGGATAGACATAGGAGTGGATGATGGTGTTGGAGTGGTAGACATGTTATTAGGAGGTTCTTTATTACCTACTCAAGGATAGGAATTTGAGTACATGATGTTTTTTTTCTAATATTCCTTGCCAATAGTCCTTGGGTGACATCCTTCATGGCTTCATGGGTTGATGGAGTAGGATATGCATATAGTTGATGGACAATTATGGAAGATGTTGTGGGGTTAGGATTAGGATCGAGTGAATGGATATAGGAGGGGATGGATTGGGATTGGGAGTGTTAGAGGGGGATGAAATTGGATCAGTGGATTTGGATGGCTCCATATCTTTGCTTTTATTTTTGGATTTTGTAAAGAGTCTTTGGAGAAAACTTTTCAAGGGTTCATGGGTTGATGGATTAGATCTTAGAATGTTTGATGGTGGATTAGATGGTGAGTTATATGGTGGATGGATGATAAGGATTGATGGATTAGGAGATGGGTGAACTATTGGGTTAGGATTAGGAGTATTGGAGGGAAATTATAAAATAATTCCCCTTTAACCCTAATCCCTAAACCCTAAACTTGAGAAACCATAGAAACTCATAAACCCTAAATAATGCCCCTAAAGGTTTGAGCAACCCTAAACTCATAAACCCTAAATAATGCCCCTAAACCTGAGCAACCCTAAACCTATCTCTCTCTCCTAAAACCCCTAAACCCTAAATAATTCCCCTAAACCCTAAACTTAAGCAACCCTAAACTCATAAACCTAACCAACCCTCTCTCTCTCTAAAACAATAAAACTATGACTCTCTCTCTCCTTATCACCCTATCTCTCCCCTCTCTCTCCCCTCCATCTCCATCCTCTCTCCCTCTTCCTCCCTCTCCTCTCCCTTGTCGACAAAGAACATGGAAACAAGAAAACTAGGACATGCAAAGAGGGATGAGGATATAAATTGGGATGATGAAATGGAAACAAGATAATTTATGAAATTTTATTGGATGGGAAGAATGATGTGGAGATGTAGAGAGGGGAGGGAAGTAGAGAATGAGAGAGAGAGGGTAGGAGGTAGAGATGAGAGGGAAGTAGAGAGTGTGAGAGGGTAGGAGGTAGATAGGGGAAGGAAGAAGAGAGTAAGAGAGAGGGTAGGCGGTAGAGAGGAGAGGGAAGCAGAGACTGAGAGAGAGGGTAGGAGGTAGAGAGGGGAGGGAAGTAGAGACTGAGAGGGGGGGAGGTAGAGAGGGGGGAGAAGAGAGTGAGATAGATGGTAGGAGGTAGAGAGGTGAGGGAAGTAGAGACTCAGAAAGATGGTAGGAGGTAGACAGGGGAGGGAAGTAGAGAATGAGAGAGAGGGTAGAAGGTAGAGAGGGGAGGGAAGAAGAGAGTGAGAGAGAAGGTTGGAGGTAGAGAGGGGAGGAAAGAAGAGACTCAGAGAGAGGGTACGAGGTAGAGAGGTGAGGGAAGCAGAGAATCAGAGAGAGGGTAGCAAGTAGAGAGGGGAGAGAAGTAGAGACTGAGAGAGATGGTAGGAAGTATAGCTGCCCTTGTAGACATGTATGTAAAGTGTGGAAGAATAGACAAGACATGTCAATTGACTGACGTAACACCTCAAAGAGATGTTCTGTAATGGAATGAAATGATTGCAAGATATGCAAAAAATGGATTTGTTGAAAAGGCTTTAGAAACTTTCAAGCAAATGCAATTGGCATGTGTAAAGCTAATTTTGCTTAGCATAATGCGAGTGCGTTATAACACGCTCACGTTATGGATTTCACATAACATGAGTGTGTTATAATGCAAGTGCATTATAACGCGCTTGTGTTATGCTGAGCATGCTTAGACATGTTTTTTCCAGTTTTTAACAAAATTCTAAGATAATCTAGAGCGTGCTCCCCATCAGGATGGCACTTTTTTCAATGAAAAGTAAAAAAAAATACCACAATAATCTTAAGCTCTCTGTTAGCTATCTAACCATATAATTTTTTTCACATTTTGAGTATGTTAAGGGTTTCATCTCTAATTTCTTTTGTTAGTGTATCCATTTTTTTGTCAAAAACCAGTGTCTAGTATTTTTTACTTTGTTTTTGTACCATTCATCAAAATTTGAAATAAGTTACATTTTTTGAAACTAGATTCCATTCTACATGTATTCAAAAAAAATTTTGATTTCTGATTAGTTTTCAAAATTTTTAGGGGGGAGCACGCTCAATTTTCTATTTTTTAGGATATCTCCACTTTGAAAATTAGTAAAAAATTAAATATTCATGAAAAAATTATCAAAAAAATTAGGGATAAACTACATGGTGTTAGCTAATTGCTCACCAAAGTAATTTTTGAAATACTAAAAAAAAGTCAACATTTTAGGGGGAGCACACCAGACACTATGTTATGTTTTTTTGAGAAAAACAGGACCAATTTGTGTGCTCCCCCTTTTTCAACCCCTTAATCTCAACCATTTTTGAAAAAAATTAGTAGTTGAGAAACTCAATTCAGAGCATTACGACTCTTGTTTTTGTTGTATTTCCAAATTTTGAGTGTAGCTATCTTCAATTTCTCATCCAACATCAATGTTTCTTGATTTCAGAAAAAAAGTGGCATCTTAAGACCCCCTTTTGGTCCCTCATCTTTGTGCACTTACCCTTATGTTTTAAAAAAACATGTTCCATATCTTATTCACATTTCTTCTACAAGTATGTTTAGGAAACTTATTAGGCATTGGTTTTAGAATATTCTCATCAATTTCAATAAAAAAACTTAGGCTTTTTATGCAAAATTCTAGGAGGTGTTCTCAATAGAAAAATTGAATCATTAGATAAGTTTTTCTCATTCAACACTTGATCAATTGGTGTAACATCTATATTCACATTTGAAAATGCATCATCATTTTCAATCCGCGGTGATTGAACATTTTCTGTAGTATTAAATTGAGATGGCAAATATGGCATACCTTCAACTCCTACATTCAATTTCTTACTTGCACAAAGTTTTTACATGTGTTTCTTTTGTTTCTCCAAACCATCCTCTCTCTTGGATGTGGGTGATCCCACAATATTGTGTCTCACTTTTTGGCCAAAGTGGGAGATTGAAATCAACATTTTTAACCAAATTTTCTGAAACCTATAGCAACTAATCTATTAGGAATTTAAAGATGATGTGAACTACTAATTTTTAGATTTTGTGTGTAGATTCTAAATGTATATTTTTTAAAACTTTAAAAAAAAATTGTGAACTTTTTTACATAACTTTTAATAACTTATTTTTTATAGTTTTAAAAGTGACATTTATACCATACAACATAACTTTTTATATAGAAAGGATAAAATTATAAATTTTTAAACATAGATTTCTAACATCAATATATAGTGCACAAATATTTTTTCATAATTTTTTGTTGCATTTTTTATTAATTTTTGAAGTGAGATTAATTATAATTTAGACATAGGTTTATACCATACAACATAATTTTTTTCTGTGTATCCAAATTAACTTTTTTTTTGTTGAAACAAGGATATTAATACCTAGTGTGCAAATATTTTTCAGAATTTTTTTTCTATTTTTTCTATTTTTTCGCATGTGTGAAATAGAGACCTTGATGTTCGGTCAATAAATTATGTTCACTAGAAAATAGAAAATAAATATAATAGTCAAATTAAATATATTCAAAATCATACTCTTTGGAAAGCTTATACTAAGGGCTACATACTTACAAATTAGAATTTCTAAATGACTTCATTTGATCCCCCAAAAGGTGAAGCAAAATTATTTTTTTGTTAGCATTTTGATAGGTGCAAAGGGGAATCCATCGAGGGTTTAATTTAAGACTAGGGGGTTATTTCCAAGGTTATTTCCAAGGGGGTTTGATCTAAGGGAGTTTTATGTAACCCCATTCAAGTAAACCCCTTTAGATGGAACTCTCAAGGCTTAAATCATTATTTTTTCTAAAAAATATGTGATTTCAAACAAGGATCAAGATGTCCCATAAGTGGGACACACTATTGTGGTAGTACCCATGCTTCATGGTTCAATTCAATTGGAAAAGATGGTTGATCTTCATTTATGGAATTCAATTTCTTATTTTCAAGAAGTTGTCTCATTTGTTCTCTTTTCTTTGCATTCTCAGCTTCACACTCCTCCAGTGATTGAGTTTTTGGTCGTTTCCTTGGCATGATATTAAATTTTATATCAATATAAAACAAATGATTAAAAAACAATAAACTAATTGACAATTTATCAAATTTACATGCAAAACATGTAAATTTTATAATGTTTTTTGTTAATGTAAGACAAAAAAACTAGTTAATTTTGTCAATCAAGGATTCCAATTCATCAAAACATGAAAACAATGATTTACAATATCAAATTTGATTTAAAAACATGTAATTGTAATCTTCTACATCTATACAATAATAAAAAGTGAACTAATTTTGTCAACCAATCATTGTAGATCTTCAAAAGCATGAAAAGTGTCTTTGTATGTCAAAAAAAGTGCAGAATAGGGGAATAAAATAGACAATGTGGGCTAAAATCAAGTGATATGCCTTTTTGCAAGTCGTTGGTTAGCATTTTTGTAAGAGACCTTATTACATATGATTGAAAATGATGTCTACTTTAGGTAAGAAGTCTTAAACAATATATCACTATAGATGAAAACCCAATTGAAGATACAATCAAATACATATGAGAATATGATCAACGAATGAATATATCATGAAAAGAGCTCCAAATAACTTTATTTATTCATTTCTGTTAGAAAAATCAGTCACTCTGATATTCAGATCAGACCATTATAAATCAAGTTTTCCACATCAAAATGACATCCAATTGTCTCTTTCTTCAAGTAGGATCATGTACAAACACTTGGCAATTGATTCCAAGACAAAGATTGAACAAAACAGCCTTGGAGATGAAATTATAATTAACTAATATGAAAGTACAGTTCGCTGTCCCAACTGCTGAAAATGTACTTTTTGCCTAGCCAATAGAAACATGCTTCCAAACCCTCAAATCTTCACTCCTAAGCCAAATGATGATGTTCCTTTGCAATTTCTAGCCCTTGGAATCTTTGTAGAATGTTTAAAAAGCCCTGAAACAAAATAAATATCTCATTGTTATGAAATTTCAGTCCCTGTAACATACAAAAATCTCACTCCAATGATGTAATAAGCCCAATTGCTACCTTGATAGTGACACCAATGAATCAAGGGCTTCAATACATTAATCAAATAGGTCCAAATACTTGTCTAAACCTGCAATATTAAGCTTAATGGTAGATATTAGAACAATATCACCTCACACATTGTATGGGGCCATCTCCATACATGATCAAGGGGTCATCACCTTGATAATTAAACTAAAAATCAGAATTATCAGCTTAAAATGAAAAGATAGAAAATATACCAAAGCATCAAAAGTTGCAAATTGATGTTGATTTGCTCTATTTAAAGACTCCATGGATAGGCGTCCATCTCCTTGGCAATTTTGAATTGAAATTTGAATTCCACCAATGAGAATCAATGAACTTGAACAATTGTAAATGAATTACAATCAAACTCTTTCATTTGAAACAATATTCAATTATTTTAAATGAATTACAACTCCTCCAAATGGATCGATCCAATAGCAATGTACTCTCCTTGGCAACTTGTGATTTTGCATTGAAAATCATTCCTTGCCTTGGACGACCACTAACCACTTCATGAAATGCATTAAATAAACCACTCTATCCAAATGCAAGCATTTAATATCCTTCAAAGCATTTAAAATCTTGATCCTTGACATAATTGACTTGGCATTCAATTTATGAACTTGCATTTAAAATGCTCCTCTATTCTTGCATCGATCCACAACTACCTCATGTGCATGCATTAAATGATAATATTTGCATTTAATAAAAACCCTCAACCACTCCAATGCAAATATTTAATAAATAAAATTTGCATTTAAAATTGTCTTCTTTACCTCAACCGTCAACTATGCTTAGCATTTAATTTTGCTTTGTATTGGATCGACGCCCCTTTTAATGCACAAATATCTTTTTAAATGCCTTTATTTCTCTTGCATTGATTCCTTATGGCACATGATCCAATGAAAATCCTTCATCAACAAAGCCAATCACTCAAATATGATAATCGTTGGATTTAGCTGGGACCTATTCTTTCTTTGTGTGAGCACATCACCTTATTCATATTTACAACTCATAGAAATCGATTAGAGAAAATGCAATTAAATATTCCATTTTCTAAAATCTATCAAATAAAAATGAAAATACAATTTCAATATTGCATTTCCCATGTAGCTCAAAATTTGGGACATTACAATTTTAACTAATATAAAACATGAGTCTGTTATAATGCACTCACATTTTTTATTGCTTTGGAAAATTTGAACCCTGAGGGTTGGATTTGCCTTGGGCATCCAAACCAAATGATTGAACCTACCATTTGGATGCCAAAGATGCATTTTCAACAAAACTTAGAAAATCAACTAAATCCCAAGTGTGCTTTCCATCAGGTTTACATGTCTTCAAGTTTTTTATTAGCTTTCTAACCATGTATTTTTTTCTAAAATATGATATCAAGGTTTCCATCTTCAATTTCTTTTGCTAATATGTTCTTTTTTTGAAGAAAACCTATGTCTAGTATTTCTAGTGTCATTTTTATGTGTTCATCAAAATTTGAAACAAATTACAATTTTTTTAAACTTGCATATAGATTACTAATAAATAAGACGAGTACATTTAAGTGGCTAAGACAACCACTCCATCAAAAAATATAGTCAATAGCATGTATCATCTTATTACATCTATTACAAGTTAAATCACATGATTCACAATAGTATACAAAAACTACATATTTTGTAAGATCATATCTTATATCCTAATATACTCATTGATCTTTGTCTTGTATCTCATTGCCTTTATCTATCATATCCTTGTCTTTTTCAATATATTGATTATCTTGTTTTGATTCCCTGTGATCCACTTCCATCATTGAAGCCATTTGCTATTGTTCTTCCTACATCCTTATCTCACTGTTCAAGTACCCCCTGTTGTCACTGCTTATGAAAGACTCCCACCCCTTAAAGGTTCTTATCTTTGGAGATATCCTCAACAAATTGTTGTCTATATCAAAATTTTGGCAACTATATTCCATAGCTCCAAAGTCTTCTTCTGCTCTATTATCTACCAGTGAATGATTACTATACATGTTATGCATTTTCATATATTCTTTATGAAATCTTGGATCCACCTTCCTATGCTCATGAGGCCAAAACTCTATAGTCTAGATATCAAATCTATATACCATTGTAGACCCATCATCCAAGATCTTCATAAATCTGTCAATAGGAATCTTCATTGTTGCAGTAGCATGTTCACATACAAAATGAAATATGAGTCTAAAAAAAGACTAAGTAGGGGCCCTTTTCCTTCCCTGGTATTCATCCTCATTCCTTGTCTTCCATAATGACCACAAAATTTTAGTAGAAAATAAAAGCCAAAACAAATTAGCATTGGTGTCTACTTTACTAACAAAACCACAAAGGATATCTATTTTGCTTATACTAATTTTAGATAATAAGCCTTCCAACTTATTCAATAAAACCCCCCAAACTTCACATCCAAATTTAAATTCAAAAAACACATCATCATAGGTTTTAGGTAGGTTACAAATATAACACATTTTATTATCAAAGCCTAAGGCCAGTCTCTTTAGCAATAACAACCACCTAAAACAACTTTTTTTAGGCTCAATTACTTTGGACCAAATGACAACAAGGTTTTTAGACAAGAATTTATGTTCTAAGTTAACATTCCAAATAGAGTTAATGTGCTCATAAACCACATTCGAATCAATCATCAAATCATATAATCTTTTGGGTTTCATCTTCATCAATTATGTTCCATCCATCCACTTTCTGCTAACCCACTCATGATTGCTCACAATAAAAAATTGAGATAAGTCATCTTTGATGGAGTTACACAAGATAGAATATGTTCTTTTCTATGATTTAGGCACACTAAATTCTACTCTTAATTGGGTCCATCTCTTTAAGGAGTTATCAACAATGATATCATTAAAAGTATCAATACCCATTTTATGTCATTTCTTAGTTGAGCAACCTTGAAAAGGGCTAACAGTTTACCCTTATGCCTTAGGTTCCACCATATTGATCTACCTCCTCGAATACATTTGTTAACTCTATCAATAGCATCTCTATTTTGAATGAAGGGTTTCACAATCTCCCAGACTTTCTAAATAATGGAAAATACAACAGACCCAGAGGGGTTAATATTGAATTTTCCTAAGATAATGTCTTGAATGTTTAAACACTTCCAATCCTTGACTTTCTTAGGAGCTAATCTCATAAAGTTTCTCTTAATCAAGATTTTCTATGGTTCACTCCCTGCCAAAGCCTTAACAATCCATTTTGTAACTAAGGTTACACCTTGAATTTTTAAGTCTTTAAGCCCTAACCCCATATACTTTTACTCAAACAGCACCAATTCCAAGACACATCATGCCTTTTTTTATTCCATTTACCATCAGACCATAGGAAGTCTCTTATTCTTTTCTAGATATTATTAATTTGATAAATTACAAAAAACCAAGTAGAAGCATAGTAAATGGAATAAGAAAATAGGATTTTCTGACATACTTGCAATCTCCCTACCAAAGAGAGAAATTGTATGTTCCACTTCCCAAGCTTTTTATCAATTTTTTCATAAATCTAGTCCCAATTTTTTTTTAAAGATGGATTCATAGAAAATGGAATGCTAAGAAACCTTACCTGCTTATTTACATCACCCCATTGCTATGTATTTGGCTCAAACCAATCTAGCAGGTCTGCATTCCAACTTAACAAGATAGATATGGAGAATGATACTTTTGCACCTAAAGGTTAGAAAAAAACATTCAATCTATTTTCGAGCCTCTTTAAGTTATCCCTTTCAATGATAGGAAACAAGGTAGTATCATCAATGAATTGCATATTCAACAAACTATCTTTATTTGGAAGAACACTACCTTTTAGCTCCCCTTCAATTAATTATATCTTTAGGAGATAGTATATCACTTCTAAAGCTATTACAAAAAACATAGGAGCTAATGGAGAGCCCTGTCTAATAGACCTTTCCACGATAAATGAATCAGACAAGGACCCATTTATATCAATTTGAACTTAGGCATCCTTAAATAACATTTTTACCATTCTACAATACTAATCAAGAAAGCCTAATGATTCCAACATCATTATCACAAAAGACTAATCTATCCTATCATAGGCTTTTTCAAAGTCCAGCAGAAGTATACCTGCATCTTGTCCTGAGAATTTTGCCCAATCCATGGCTTCCCAGCTTGTAATCAAGTTTTATAAAATGTATCTCCCTTTAATAAATCTTGTTTGAGTTGGATTTATTATATGAGACAGGATATTTGTTAACCTCATGACAAGGATTTTTGCTATGATTTTATAAGACACATTTAACAAAGTAATAGGTCTCCAATTTCATTTATTAATATGAAAAAATGATAGTATGACTTCAACTTTTTTATTACTTTCTAACCATGTATTTTTTTCTAAAATATGATAACATTAAGGTTTCCATCTTCAATTTCTTTTGCTAATGTATTCTTTTTTTGCAGAAAACCTATGTCTAGTATTTCTTTCTGGTGTCTTTTTTATGTGTTTGTCAAAATTTAAAACAAATTACATTTTTAGATCATTCTAGACTCAATTCTATACATATTGAAAAAAAAAATTTGATTAGTTTTCAAAAAAAATAGGGGGAGCACGCTCAAATTTTTCTTTTTTAGGATGTGTCCACTTTAAAAATTCATAAAAAATCATATATTCATTAAAAAATTAATAGAAAAATCAAACATAAACTAGATGATGTTAGCTAATTTTCACCGAAGTGTTTTTTGAAATACTTAAAAAAAATCAATATTTTAGGGGGAGCACACTAGACGCTATGTTAAATTTTTGTGACAAAAACAAGAGCACTTTGTGTGCTCCCCCTATTTGAACCTCTTTTTTTTTTTTTTTGAAAAAGTGGTAAAGCCACTGAAATTATATTAATTATATAATAAAGATTACAAAATGCCTGATTCAATAAGGCATACCAGTAGGAAAGAATCAGGCAAAGAAAACCTCTGACTGTAGCCTTTTAAAACATTTTCAATACAAAAGCGACTCAAAAAGATGAGTCTACCCAAGAAAAGTCTGTGACTGTAAACCTTACATGGTTGACGTCTTTTTCAAAACAGCACTATTACACACTTTACAACTAATACAATCAAAACAAAATCTTCCTACAAAGCACAATAACTATTAGTTATCCTCCTACAATTCTTCAACAACAAAACCCTGCAAATGACGAGCCTCCTCTTCTGCCGGCTGAGGGGGAGGAGATGGGGGAGGAGGAAAGTAATGCAGAAGAAAAGTCAAAGCATTAAACACCTCTATAGCATCATCTACCAATTGTCTCCCCAGCTCTCGCCGATGACAGTGGATAGAATTCTGAAAGGACAAAACACAATTGTTTTGAAGGCCATGTAACATTGCATTGAAGAGGCAATGAAGCACAGGACGGCGGAAGAGATCCTTGCAATCAAACAAACCACCCACAAGAGTAGAACTCAAATACAAATTGTATTCCTCTATAACTTCATTAAAAGTATCTACCGAAAAATAGACATCTTGGACAAACAGAAGACCCAGATTCCTTACCAGATCAAAGCTTTGCAAAAAATGCATTGCGTTAGAAAGGAAATGTGACACTGCTTGCGATGGATAAATAGTTCTAGGAAAATGTAAAACTTGCAGACCATAGACCTGAGTAATGGCTCTTTCAACAGTATCCTCGTATATCTTAAAAACTTCCTACATAGAATTCAAGTTAAGGAGACCTAGAGAGGGTTGTTCCCAATTGTAGATTGGTAAGAGAATTCTTCTGTTTCGCTGAACAGAGCCCATACTAGAACACAATACTTTGAATCTTGAAAATAAACCAGATTAGGAGAATGAAGCAAAGCAAATGTAAAACTTACAAAATAATGTAGATATTGTCCCAAAAAACAAGGATATAGGAGAGAGTTACTTCAAATTCAATGAATAATATCATTCCTGACAGCTATACCGTTAAGCGAGAACTGCCACCCTGCGTACAAAATTAAAACCAAAGTACTACACACCAGATTAAACTACCCTTAGACCACGGGACAATGTCATCTGTCAGAATGGAGCCGTAAAACAGAGGTGATTCTAGTTTTAGCACAAAATACTTTTAATAATGAATCTTTTCCACTAAATACTACAACATATGCAAGCCAAGTTAGTTAGGACTTTCCTTTTCCAAAATGCTATTAACTTCAGGGATCAACAAGAAGGAATTAGAATCCCACTCCTTAGAAGACTCATCACTGCAAAAAGCATAATTAGCTAAAAAATCTACTAATAAATTGCCTTCCCTGTACGTATGGACTATTTTAAAAGATTGAAAGTGATCAAGCAGATTCCTTCCAAATTTTAAAATATAATTAATTTTCTAGCTAGGTGATGATGTAATAGAAAAATCTCTTATAATATTCAATGAATCCCCTTCCATAATAATATTTGTAATGCCACATTTTAACGTTAGATTTAGACCACCTATTAATGCCAGTGCCTCTGCCTCATTGTTTGAACACAAACCAAGCTTAACTAACAAAGCTCTTAGAACTAAACCATTATGATCTCTCAAAACACAACCAACACTAGAAATACCAAGATTACCTCTGCTCACACCATCAAAATTCAATTTTACAAAAGACACAGGTGGAGGGATCCATTTAATGGAGAACCTATCCATCTTGTTATCAACACTAAAGCAGTTTCAGTTAGGCAAACTTAAAAGTTTCCAACTTTTTAACATTAGATCATCCCAAGAAGTAAAAACTAAAGAACCTACCTTTCTGGAAACTAGTGAAGCTGAGACTACTTCCGAAGTCATTTTCTCAATTTTTCCAATAATTGCATCAAAAGAATTGTTAATTTTTTTTAAAATTCTGCTATTTCTTCCTAACCACAGAATCCAGATCACAATACTCGGTGAGACCAACCACAATACAGAAAAGGTAGAATTTGTGAATAAGATAGGCTAGCTTTGAAAGACTTAAAGGAGAGAAAGAGGAAGGGAGCCTTGCCAATATAATTTAGAGAGAAGCCAATACCAAACTTTTGAAGAGAGATGACAATTTAGCAGTAAATGATCCATTGTTTCCTTAACTTCAGAACAAAAAGGGCAAAAGAAAGAATTAGCAACCCCAAGCCTAACTAACCTATCACTAGTAAGGATTCTATAATTCAAGGCTAACCAGGAAAAAGCCTCTGCTTTAGGCAAGCAAGGACCACTCCAATAGAGCTTATAGGGCCAATCAATAGCTAAATTAGAACCTTACTAATGATACTTAGATATCCTTGCTTGATTGTATAACAACCAGACTTTGAGGGGACCCAAATGAGTTTATCCCTTCCTCTTGAGATAAAAATTTTTCTCTCCTTCAAGATATTCCTAAGCAAGACCTTATGTTCTTGGGGAATTGGTAAGTCATCAAAATTTCTCCACATAACTTTATTAATAACTGAATTATAATCAACTACAATATAATATTTAACTTTTGTTCCCTAGGCTTGGCACAAGAATAGCTTAATTTCTTGAAGACCTTCTATTTTTGACAAAGGCTAATGACTATTCCAAGAATCATCCCAAAAAAGGGTTGAATTTCCATCATGGATAACCCAAGATAGAAAAGGGGAAATCACCTCTCTACATTTTAACAAAAAATTACAAATCTGAGAACCTACCTTTGGATTAAGAATAGTAAAGATTCTTTCAAGTGAAGATGAATCTAGATATTTAGCAAACATAATTTTTCCCCATTTAGAATCTGGCTTTTCATATAAATTCCAAACCAATTTGGCTTCAAGAGCCTTATTGTGTGCTTCAATGTTATGGATCCCAGTTCCTCCTTTCTACTTCGGAATACAAATTTTGTCCCAGGAGATTAGAGGGATCTTTCTCCCATTCAGATTAGAGCCATTCCACAAGAACTTCCTCAAAATATTAATGATGCAAGAAAGGATAGACTTGGGCACCATAAGCACTGAAAGCATATACACAGGCACTGCCGATAAAACTGTTTTAATCATAAGAATCTTCCTAGCCAACGTTAACCATTTACCTTTCCAAGAAGAAATTTTGGACTTTAAACTTTTAATAAGTTTATCCCTAAACATATTTTTAACCGAACCCAAGAATAGACGAATTCCCAAATATCTAGAAGGGAGGACATCCACTTTAAAACCCAAAAATTTTGCAACCCTTTCTTGAACTAAAGAAGATGTAAAAAAGAAAAAAAAATAGATTTCTCCTAATTTACTTTTTGACCCGATACTAAACAATTCTTAGAAATTACAGCCTTCATAAATTTAGCTTCTGACATCACGGGTTGACCAAACAACAAAGTATCATCTACAAATAAAGCATGAGTAATAGCAAAGGGCACTCTAGGAATTTTAATCCCCTTCCGGTTTCCCAAGTAATTTTGCCTCAAAATCAATCTACTCAAACGTTCTACCATTATTATGAAAATAAAAGGGGACAGAGGATCACCTTGTCTTATCCCTTGGGAAGATTTGAAGAATTTAGACTGAGAACCATTAATCAGAACTGAAAAGCTTGAGCCAGAAATGCAAGAAGAAATCCACTTACACCACTTAGATGAGAAACCAAACTTAAGGAGAACTTGAAACAAAAAGTCCCAAGACACTCTATCATAGGCTTTTAACATATCCAATTTAACCAAGATAGCAGAAAGTTTATGATCATGAATTGAATGTAGAACCTCATGAGCCACCAGTGCACCTTCAGATGTTTCCTTACCTAGCACAAAACCTCCTTGTTCATCTGAAACAATTTTTGGGATAAAAATAGAAAGTCTTAAAGTAATTACTTTAGAAATGATTTTATATAATGTATTACAAAGAGAAATGGGTCTAAAATCAGCAAAGGACAAATGAGTAGCAACTTTAGGGATCAAAGCAATGATGGTAGAGTTAATCTCTTTCAAAATAGTTCGATTTCTACGAGCTTCTTCTACTGCCAACCATACATCTTTACCTACAAAGTCCCAACATTTTTGAAAGAAAAGAGGGGTAAAACCATCCAGAGTAGGAGACTTATCTGGATCTAAGGAAAATACCACTACCTTAATTTCTCCTAAAGAAAAATATTTCATCAATTCTAAATTATCTTCTTGAGATATCAAAGTAGGGATATGATTTATAACTTCTAACATAGTTGAATGCGGGACCTTGATATTTTCTTTTGAAAGGAGCTTCTAAAAAAAATTTACTCCTTCTTTATGAATAAGAACATCATCTTGCAAAATATTCCCCATAGAGTCTTTAATTGCATGAATAGAATTCTTATGTCTTGTTACCATAGCCGAAACATGGAAAAATTTTGTATTTCGGTCTCCTTCTCTAAGCCAAGTCTCCCTTGCTTTCTATCTCCAAAAACATTCTTCTCTGGCTAAAACTTCCTCCAGGTTAGATTGAAGAGATTTTACACATTCAAAGGAAGAAATATCCATGCCATTTCTAATAATAACTTCATTCATCTATTCTAACTGAGATTGCAGAGCAGCTTTTTGAGAAAAAATATTACCAAAAGAAAGTTTATTCCATTCCTTTATTTTGTTTCTTATAAATTTCAACTTCTCATTGAGCCAAAACATGAGAGAACCTTTCACAAAAGGGGCATTCATCCACCAAGTTTCCAGCAAAGGTAAGAAGCTACTACCTCTAAACCACATAGCTTGGAACTTGAAAGAAGATATATGTTTCTTTTTAGTCATATCCATATCCAAGTGAAAAGAAATGGGAAAGTGATCTGAAGCAGAAAAAGGAAGAACAGAGGTACCAAATATTTTAGTATCAAGACACCAATCAGAAGAGAACAAAAATCTATCCAATCTTTCTGCAATATTTAAAAAATCATTTCTCCTATTGGACCAAGTGAAATTCCCATTTAGTAAAGGGCTATCAACCAACGCATTGTCTGAAATAAAATCATTAAAATCATCAATTACCCTCTGAGGAGGACAAATCCATCCCAATTTTTTAGATAAACAAGTGATAGCATTAAAATCTCCTCCTAATATAACTTTTTCACCAAATAAATTTTCCAAAAGTGCAGACAAAATATCCCAACACCTTTTTTTTCACTAGTCGAAATTGGTCCATAAACATTAAATAACCAAAAATTTAGGGATGGGGAGATTATTTTAACCAACAAAAAATTTTGGGTAGAACAAATTAGATCTGCATCACAGCTTTTACTATCCCAAAGAATAACCAAACCCCCTGATGCCCCCTGAGAAGGAGAATGGTGAAAATTCCATTTATACCAATTTGGAAAAATATTGTCAGCTTGAATTTGAGATAATTTTGACTCTTGAAGCAAGATAATGTCCATTCCTATAGAATCTATCTGATGCTTTACCAAGTGTCTCTTGTTAGGGGCATTAAGGCCCCTAACATTCTAGGATAGGATCTTCATTGTTCTCGGGGAGAGTTTCTCACTCTCCCTGATCTCAAACAGGTTTCAAGGGTTGCCTGCAACCCTGCCTTAATTTCTTCCTAAGTTTTGAAAGATTTTGGTTTACGACCTCTCTTGGAAGGAGATATAGACCTAGATTTTGTAGGAGAATCCTAACTAGAAGATTGAGAGATAGATAATTTTGCAGCAAAATCAAAAACCTCATTACCAATCCCATCACCTAACAAAACCTTCCAACCTGGCTTCTCTGTATTTAACTTATTATCACTTACCAAGTTTAGCTTAGAAGTGTTATTAACAAAAGAGGCACCCTCACCTACCACTTCATGTGATTCTTCTGCAATTACCTCATCTGCAATTTCATCAATAAGATCAGAGGCAACTTTATGTATATTCTTACCAACAAATGCTTTCGCTTCCTCCTCGGAGGGAGAAAAATTAACCAAGCTTGAAACATCCTATTGATCGCCATTTGGAATACAAATATCTTCCTCCTTATTAAAAGATGGAAATAAATTTTTTTTACTATTTCTTTGTGAAAAAAAATTAGGGGTATCTGGTTCTTCCATTTTACCAATATCAAACTCAAAAGAAAACTCCTCTATTCACTCATTCACAAAATCTTGTCCCTCATTCAAAATGGGGGAACTGATCAAATTATTTAAAGATGCTTCCCCAAGATTAACAGAATCAAGATCTTCCTGTGAAATTTTGTCCTTTTCTGAATCCTCACAAACCCATTTTGATTCAAAAAGCTCTGGTTTTTCCATAGTCAGGATTTTCAAAAACAACCATTTGTTTCCAAGACCCAAATTTAGATTGGAATTCCATAAATTTAGGGAAAGGAAACGAAGTATTTAGGATTATAGAAAACCTTACTGGCAATTTAGGTTTTTGGAAATTAGACATGTCATGTTTAACAAAGAAACCCATTTTCTTAGCACAGAATTCAATAATGTTAAGATCTCTGTATTCAAGGGGTAAATTTGGCAATGAAATCCAAAACGGGACAAAGTTCATATTAGCTTTAATGGGATCAAAATTAGGTTCCCATTTTTTAATACAAATCCCTTTACCTTGGTAAAACCACAACTTTTGTTTTAGGGTTTCATCACAAAAAAAGCCATTCTCAAAAATTACCGTAAAAACACATAAATCATTGTGTAGGAAAAAAACATCAGAAACCCCTTTCCAGGAAACCCTAATCCAATTAAGAAAGATATCAAAATTAAGTTTGCAATTCCAAACCTTACTGATAATTGTCCTTGTAGCAAGATCTTGAATATAGGGGTTCAGCAAATCTTCGGGTATTTGGATATTAACAATTTCTGCAGAAACCCTAGCATCAGTGTCAGCAGCTTCTTCATGGAAATTAACTTTAGGAGGAACTAGCTTTTCCCTCCATACCTGACGATTTCCACTTCCATTTTCCATCTTTCTTGGAACCCCAACTCAATTATTTGCAAAAAATGAATTTTGTGCAAAAAACCTTCTGTTGTTCTGAAAACCAAAAGAACCATGTCGAGATAGAAAATGATACTGCCCATCACTTCAGAAAGATCTTCAAAACCCTAATCCTGAGGACTCCTGAAAGAAGAATGCCTTCTTTCCCTAACCGCTTCTACAAACAAACTCTGTTGTGAACGCAGGGGTCTTCTATAAAAGACCTCTTCATTTTGTCGCATATTTTTCTACTTAAAAGCCCTAAGTAATTTATCTCCACCATTTTTTAAAAAAAATATTAGTTTAGAAACTAGATTTTGAGCACTACAAATCTTGTTCTTATCACATCTTCTAATTTTGAGTGTGGCTATATTCAATTTATCATCCAAGATCAGTTTTTACTGATTTTAGAAAACAAGTGGCCACTTTTGACCCCCTTTTGATCCCCCATTTCCATGCACATACCCTTATCTAAATTTGAAAAAATATATAAGATTGTTCTTTGCTTCATTCTATACACAAAAAAATTACATTTTTTATTTTTTGTGCAAGTTATGTGACACACATGCTCAGTGATGCAATTTTCAAGATGCGTCCACTTCAAAAAATCATTAAAAAAATAATTAAAAAAGACAACTTGTAGTACTCAGTCTTGGTTATACTTCTACCAAATAGTTTTGAAAATACCTAACACAAGAAAAAAATAGGGGGCGACACACCAGACACTATGTTATATTTTAGTGATAAAAATAGGAGTGCTTTTGTATGTGCTTAACATTTCATCCTCTTAACCTTAGTTATTTTTAAAAGCCTTAGTAGTTTAGAAATTAGATTAGAATAACTACAATTATTGTCATTATTATATCTTCAAATTTTGAGTGTACACATCTTGAATTACTCATCCAAGTTTAGGTTTAGCTAATTTTAGGGAAAAAAGTGGTTACTTTAACCTACCTTTTGTCCCCATTTCCATGCACTTACCCCATGGTGTTCATGCATTCCTTATCAAATTTTCTCACTTTTATGCACTTAGGGATCTTAAAAGACCTTGTCTAACTATTGTAGCTTGGAAGGCTCAAGAGCATTAGGTGGTGGAACGAGGACTCCCTATCCTAAACCCTCCCACTTGTACATGTTGACACTATCGGTAACTTGTCATGATGCTAATTTTATAAAGTTATTCATTCTACACCCTACAATTGCATGAATTGCCCCTTTTACAATTTGATTTGATGATGACACTGACAAACTACATTAAGTTGGCCAAAACTGGGAGCTACTATTTTAAAGGACCTACTACCTAACTATAAGAACAAAGAAGATGTCTCTATGTGCCATGATCTTCTCGAACTATCATGTCCAAGTTTTTCACGTTTATGGTCTTATATCCCTTAAGAGGCCTCATTAAACTATTATAACTAGAAAGGTTTGGGAGCCTTAGGTGGTGGAACAAGGACCCCTCTAGCATAAGACCACCCATCCCTACATAATAGTGTTGTTGGTTACTTGCCATGGTGCTCCATTTGCAAATTTGCTCCCTCTACCTATAGATGTAATATCAACACCTATAAATATAATATCAAGGGCTAATAAACAACCATCTATATAAGAGAAAAATCTATTTTGGTAATTTATGACTATATTTTAAATGGCTAGTCCTAGATTTTTGTTCTACTAAACTCATGGTTTAAAATTCTATGATTCTTAATGTTTACCATCAAGTTCAAAATTATTAGAAGTATATGGCTGATTTAAAATGAGTAATAAAGTGAAGTTTAATATTCATGCTATTCAATAATGATGAAAATGTTTATTTTTCATTGTGTTGTGGCCCTCTAGTGCTTTTTATACTTTTCAACTTACAAAATACCTCTAAAATTACCAAAGAAAGATGCTCCTATAGATTGCCTCATTTTGGGCCACTTTTACTTTGACATTAACTCCTATATGTTGGCAAATGGTCAGTGCTCCCCGTGGGATTCGTGACATGGACTAACTGCCTTCCGTGGATTCATTAACTCTGGCACTTGTATTGGAAATTGACAGGTTGACCTTTTGGTTTAACGGCAATCATGGGCCAACAATTGGTATCAGACCGAAAGGTCACGAGTTCAAATCCCCCCGGGTAATGTTGGGGGGAGTTTGTTGGCAAATGGTCAGCACTCCCCATGGGATTTATGACATGGACTAACTACCTCCTATGGATTCATTAACTCTAGTGCTTGTATCAGAAATTGACAGGTTGACCTTTTGGTTTAACAGCAATCGTGGGCCAACACTATATAATTTTGTCATCTTTGTAATGTACATATCCATATGAATTGGGACATGTCACATTCATATCACCATGCATAATCACATTTGAGAGAGCTATCGTAGAACCTTTCCAATACTATGAACAATCACATTACTTTGGAAAATTATAAATCTTAGTAAAGAAAACATGAAGATGAATCTCTTAAATGTCCCTTTTCCTCTATTTTATTTTAGCTTCTCAAATTGTACTATGACAGGAAATATAAAACAATAATGCATGAACTCTCCCAACACTCATGGGCACACAAAGATAGAAGAAAATGTATAGAAAATGAACACCCTTGAAGCCATAAATATTCAAAATTTACATCCAATAGAGAAAAGGAAAAGATACAAGGAAACAACCAAATCTAAGCTTGTGGTCTAGGAAAAGGTACTCACTTTTTCTTCTTAAAAATGATAGGAACAATAGGTAAGAAGTCCTCCAAGCTTCTTAATATTTACTCTCAATGCGAATATATGACATTGCAACATAATCCCACTCTCATGAATCCATATCTCCTCATTGGGGCTATCTAAAAGCTCCCCAAATCTTAAATATGTTTTTCTTTGTTTTCTTATCCTCTTGAGTGGCTTGATAATCTTGACGGAAATTTTGCAAAATTTCAAGACTATAGAAGATTTCTTGTCTATGTATTTTTGTAATTTGAAGACAACTAAAAAATACAAATAAACAATTCTATAGAACTTAGTAACTCAAGATCCTACATTTCCCATTAAATCAACTATAAACTAATTAAAGATTGTTGTGTACATAGATATCTTAATATTTTATGTTTTCTCTTCTTACAATTAGCAATTTAAGCTTTGATAAGAATTCTTTATTACAAACCATGCCATACATTTTCATGTGAAATTCAACAATGATTATATGATAATAATTACAAACCATGTGATACATTCATAATAATTTTCAAGCTCCATTTGTAAAGATGTAAGAGATATGAAAACATAACAAATTTGTTTCATATATTGATTTTGAGAAGCCATGATGGCATACAAAATTTGAACAAAATGAATGTCTAAACAAAACCATATAGATAAACAATTATATACATAAGGACTATGGAGTGCCATCAAACAACCAACCTCTCTTGGCCAACTGAGAAATGAAGACCTAATCTCATAATTGGCATCTCCCCTCTATTAATCAAACCTCCTATGCTTGAAACTTCATTGTAGCTCTAGCTATTAATACAAATAAACAATATACAAATTTGTATACAAAACATGACACATAAAATGACATAAGTAAATAACCGCTTATTGAAAATTATAATCCACATCAATCATTGTCTACTTCTCATCATTGACCCAAGGGGTAGGTGCATGAACCTAAGTTCTTGCCTCCTCTTGTGGAAAACATGAAGAAATAGTTTAAAGTGAAGATGAATGTCATTTATTTGACCAAAATAATGTTAGTTAAGACAATAAATTCATAATAAAATTTACATTACTAGATCATACCTATGTAAAAGGCATAGAAGATTTTATTCTTGCAACAACACCCATCTCTAGTGATCCACAAAGATGGGGAGGAGGTTGTAATGAAGTCATCAACTAAAAACAAGAGCAAGGTTATCTAACCAAAATAATGACTCATGCACATACACTCTATAATATATTTAGATACATTGCATAGGTCATTATCTACACACATCATGATTGAAAATACTAAAATCTACCTCAATGAAACTTAAGAAATGACTATTACTACCAACATGACTAGATATGGAAGGTCATATTGGGGTTTTTTCCAACTGAATGGTTCCTAAGTTTCCCTACAAGGTAGCCATCACTCATCAATAGGATCCTTAGGTCAGGGACCAACAATATAGGAGATAGACTCTAAATGTCTCCTCTCCTTCAGGCTCTGCAAAACCTAGGGGGTATTCCTTATTCAATACCCATGGGATAAATCTCTAAGTTTGTTGGGATATTGACACAAAGTAGATAAATCCTCTCTTATGTAGACCAAAACTGTATGATAAATGCAAAGGGGCTAGCTTTGGGCCTTATTTTCAGCTGTGATTCAGAGGATTTGAAACCTAAAACTACTCCTAAAATCCTAAAAGATGGTTTGTAAATGATATTCTGATTTTGTTTTATGTGTTTGGCTGCAAGATTAGGGTTTTGATTCATAAACTCAACACAAGATCTGACCGGTGCTTACCTCAGGGCATCAAGTCAAATAGACATATATACATAAATGATTCTCATAAATTGAACTAACAATCAGGTTTCAAGGGGCTTTATTAGTATTTGCCTTAAAAACACTACCCAGAAAAGAGTATTTTGTCAACTCTACTTACAAACATCCCTATTGCAATATATTCTTCCCCATACTTAACCCAAAACATTTAATCTATTCCTTGAACAGAGGTTGAAGATTAAGCATGCAATACAATAAACCTATATTCTAGAATCTCAGAAAACCCTTAGTTATTTTGATTCAGAAGACGAATGCACACAACATGGAGACAGTTAACAGAATACATGCACATAGCATTTCTCATTCAAATCAACATGAAACTGATAAAACCTATGCAGAAATACATTCAACATATAACTCATAAACTTACAAGACAAGAGATGAAGTAGACCAGAACAACTTATATTTTACTTGCTCCTCAAAAGTTCCCAAAATATTCAACAACAACAAAATGAGTAACACAGATCTTTTATAGACCAAGAATGTGTACTCAACATTAATTGGAATGTCATTTCAGAGAATGTTTGATACAATGCATCACCCATTTTGGCAGTGGGAACATTCACTACATTTGGAGAGAAGAAGAGAGAAGGTAGATAGGCTTAGAAGATGTGCATCCGCTTGAAGAAGATCTACCTCATCAATGCTGGGGAGGTGGTGGTTGGCATTTCCTTTCAATCATTTGGTCCATACTTGTCCATCCATTCGCTGTATATCCTCTCAATCGGCCACTGGAAAGGGATTATCTCTACAATTTTGCCATTATGACTAACGTACCGAGCATCCAACAAAAGCTTATCTTCCTTGCAAAATATTTCAAAATTTATTTCAACTATATGCAATTTATCAAGTGCCAGATTCAACATTTTCATAGTTGGATTGCCATCAGTACAAAAGGTAGGAATTAGCTGGTAGGAATTTCTTTTATTTCTTTTTTCCACTTGCCTAAGTCTTTAGTCTACCCATCACCTTCCAAAATATTTGGCAGCCACTTTGTATCCATCTTTTCTATAGCCTGCTTCTTATCTACCAAAACTTTATCCAATCTTAATTGGAAATTGGCAACATCCTCATAATGCTTCAACATATCTACTACCATTTTTAGCTCAGGAGGTGCATGTGCATCAAACCTAGAACACCTGAGGAGATCCCTTACCTCTCATGTCCTTGGTAGCCATTTTTTTTCACAACTGAGAGCCTCTCCTTATCTGATTCATGCTTTTCATAGGCAATCATCAGTTGTGAATAAGACCTCCAAGTCTCATCTACCCTCGCCAAGAGCTTGGTCACCCTATTATTTATCAAATTTGTGACCATTTCTTTTACCATGTTCTCCTTTTCTTCTTTCATTTTTTTGTTATCCTCCTTTAATTCTCTGATTTCTGAGAGGAGAGGCTCTTTGTCTACTGGGAAGGACTCTATTGTTGGAATCACTAGTGGGGGAGCTGAAGTGGTAGCCCTTAATGACAATTGGTTCTTCAGTTTGTTTATCTCTGCAACTACCTAGGCATAATTGAGTTCCAGCTCATTATGATCTTTCTGCAATTTGTTTGTGACTGCTTCTACAAATTATGCAGTCTAGACATTTAAGCTTGCAGCTTGGGGAGCAGGGGTGTTAGATACCCTCTTTATTATTACATCTCCTACCAATTCCCCTAATTCAACCCTAGGCTTGTTATTATTTGGGGCTAGAGGCCATATAGCTAATGTTTCAAACCTAGATTTGAAGGCTGCACCAGAGAGAGCCTTTTCAATCCACTCACCTCTTATATCTAAGTCTTCTCTAGTAATTGTATCAAATGTAAAGGCATCTGAGAAGGAGTAAGATGTTACTCTTTGCAACCAAAGCTCTCCCCTCCTCTGGAGTCACTGTACTAATGGATTGATTTACTTCTTTCAAGACCCTTTGAGTTATGGGTTCATATTCATTTGGGTCTGCTCCAGCTTTAGCATCTTCAATATTTTTCTAAAAATCTTCACTTCTAACCTTTAGCACATAACTCCTCAATTCAAGAGTCTTTATAAATGCATCATATTCTAAAAAATTGTTACAAGCCATTATCCTAACATCTTCAATGTCCACAGTTTGGCTTCTCATTGTTTCGACTATCCTATTTTTAGGGGAAGAATAAGGTCTTAAGCTATTAAGTGAATTCACCTGAGGGGTAGCTTCTTGTACATGTTCCTCTGTCTCCCCTTCTAAACCTACTACTTCAATTTCTTCAAGATTTTCCAAATCAATGATTTTTGCTCTCTTGGCAAGGGAGGGGTCAATTGAGTCCCTCTTGGTAGTGTATCCCCTACTTGATCTGCCAGGGTGATATGTTGGTGTCTCTTCCCCTATAGGAGTAGTGGCAATTAATTTCTCTACATTATCTAGCATCATCTAAATTCTCTAAATCGGGTCTTGAACTTCTGCAAATGCACCCTAATATGCAGGATTTATGCTTTTCTTCATTCTCTCCCTATCATAATAGTGTCCCACTTAATTCTTAAGTGGTGGACATCATGCATTGTAAAACAATTTCTAGCAATATCATCACTGTAGTCAACCTGGTGAGAATATCTTAGCCTTCCCTTGCTAACCCTCACCCTATTGATAAAGCCCTCAGGGTCAAAATTCCTTGGATGTTCCAAATACATCCCAAAACACTACATTACTGAATGAATTTGATCAAGTCCACTTTTATTAGCTATTAAAAAATCACTAAATCTGAGGGAAGAAGGAAAGAATGGGCCCTTCTTGTGCCTTCTTAGGTGCTCTTTGTCAAAATCATTCAATTGCTTAATGATTTCTAGAAATGCCACTCTTTTATGCACATACTTTGGCAAGATATGAGGTGGGGTCTCACATCCATAGACACTAATGCAATTGTTTTGTTCATGAAAGAACCAACCACCCTAATTGTGATCAATTCCTAAGTGAGGAGTCCTTTCTAAAGGCCATAAAAAATCTAGCACATCGGGATGCAGCCTTTCACCTTCTAGCTCCAAATATCCAAGGACTCTCCTCACAAAATATTCTTCAAAAATGACATAATCTGCAGTAGTACAATGCATATCCAGCATGCAAGTCCATACCTGCACTGGCAACATATTCCCCTAGGCATCTATACTCTTAACATGAAAATTTTTGTGCCACATCCCAGATAAAGCAAACAAAATCATGTGGCATAGCAAGGAGTACCATGTGAATTCAACATGGACATTTAGCTTAGATAGATTGCTCTTCATCTCCGACAACTACTTGTGTGTCTTGTTAGCAATATAAGTTGCATAATCATATGGCTCTTTGACCTCTTGATTTTGAATGTCAACTGTCATTATCATTAGAGAAATGGACATTTTTTCTGAGGCATCCCTACCCAATACTTGATGCAAACTGTGATAGGTCCTAACAAAGTAGTCCATGAACATACTGCAGTGAAATGGCTCCTTGTTCATTGGCTGAAATCTTCACTAGTTTACCATCAATACCCCTCGCCCTATGCTTGGCTAGGTTGTAATCCCTATAAGCACATTTCACAGTTTGGTATTTCTTCTTCAAAGCGGCATGGTCAATTGGATTTTTAGCTGCAGGATCCAAATTGAATATAGTATCAATGAATCCTTTGGTGAGCTTGATCAGTTTTGAACCATTTCCTACTACGACCATCCTTGTAGCAGGGTAATATCTCAGTGCTATTGCCCTAACTAGGTCAGGGTTAGGGAAAACATTGGAGCAAATGAGCTTGGCTAGATCAATTTGCCAAGCATGATAGATGGGAGCCTTGTAATTCATTCTTTTATGCCAATGTTTGAACAGGACCCAACCAAGAACCGGCAGAATGGCATCTCAACAATTGTAACAGTAATCAAGGAATTTGTCCTCAAGCCCACCCAGACCATATAGGTTCAAGGCACTTCTGGTAGAACCTGGGAGCTGGACCATGAGGTCCTCATCTAAGGTGCACTTAGAAGTAGAGAGTTGACTAGCTTGACTCATTTTTAGACTATTTTTAGCAAGCTAGGGTTTCTTTTACAAGTAATTATCTACCTCTTTAATCAAGCAACAACTGAAAAATATGTCAGGCATAAGAATACAAAGTGAACTTATTGGTTAACTCTTAGATGAGTCTGGATTCTATTCTTTTCTTGTTTGAGAGCTCTCTACGCATCTGAAATATGTATGTGCTTGAAGAAAAGATGCGAAAGCCCTAACTTTTCTTCATTATAAGCTTTGTAGCCTAGATTATGATGCATTAATGGAGGTAGCCTCAGCTTTACTCTTTGCTTGTGTTACAGCACACCTCCAACGTTCATCACAAAAGTTCAAACATACGTTGTTGATGTGAATTCCTTACCTTAAGATCTATGGCAGTCATTTACCCATGATATTTGAAAATCTTGGTCATCATGTTTGAAAAGTCTTCGACCAATCAGAATAGGCCACATCAGATGTACTCTCCATGTATATCACATCACTTTTTGTCCAGACTGGACACATGGCACCATTTCACAACCTCACAGCTAGAAATGACCCACCACTAACCTACCATGCATGGGCACGATAAAGCCCCATGCGTCTGTCCTTTATTTGTTTCTGAACTCCATCAATAAGACTAGGCCATGTGTCGCCATCTCGCGACCGCATGGCAAAGAGTCCCTGCTACAAGATACCCTTGCGATGGAGCACAACCATTGGATTAAAGTTCTTCTGCAAACCACCTTTGTACTGACATCTGGCAACATACGGTTGGCTAATGCAAGATTCTTAATGGAATAGGACATAAGCATAGATTCTTGGACAAGTGTCAACCTGTTGCAGCCGCACAGTGGGCTGGTGACATCATTGATGATGCACTGCAACGTTGCGATATTCACTTTATTAAACCTTAAGACTTATGGGAAGACTTAAGACATTTGATTTAATTTTCTATAGGCCATAAGAGGTTAGACTTTGAACACGGGGCTGGTCATCCAATGGGAAAAGAGGCATAAAGTTATAACTTAATGGACCGGGAACCTACTGTAAGTGGTCAACATAGATTTAGAAATAAAGTGCATGACTTAAGGACTTAGGGTAAAAAGGATTTTAAAGGCAAAAACTTATAACATTATGATCCTAAAACCCTAAACACTAAAGAGTACCACCATTCGCTCCAATTGGGGACGTACAAGCGTGATATTGCAGTGAGAACCATGTGGCTTTGGGGCAGACTAGACCAAAATACAGACAAAACTAACTATACAAAATATACAAAATTTACAAACTTACTTTACACTATGCACAAAGATGGGTAATTCATTCATGAGAAATAGGGTTTAAGGAATCGACCGTGCACTAGAAATTACTGCAATTCACCATTCAGGGCTTGGATAAAATAAGAATCATCTTTGTGAGTATCACTTATCAAATATGGAACCATCCATAAGGCTTCAAACTTGTCATGTTTACCTTTGTCTTGAACTCTTGCATTCCATACAAGGACTAAATCATTAACCTGAAACTTTCTTTCTGTAGTCCTTTTGTCAAATAGATATTTTACCTTTCGTTGTTTCTTCAAATTGGTCCTATGTGCTTCTCTTCTAATCTCATCTAGTGCAACCAACTGAGTTACCCTTTCACTCATTGGATCTTCCATTTCTTCTGTTGATAACTGAGAGGGGGGGTGAATCAGTTATCTTTACTTCACTTTCAATTCAAACACTTAAATCCACTTTGTTAATCAATAGCATAGCAATTAATCATTCATGAGAGCATAAGACATAAACACCAGAGCAAATACACATCAACACATGAAACACCAATATTTTGACGTGGAAAACCTGGTTAAGGGAAAAACCACGGGGTGATTAACCCAAGGATTATTCTCTATTAGAAGAATAAGAAAAATGGATGGCACATGCCAATTAGGGCTCACTACCCGAGCACACTGCTCACAAGGAGGCACACTGCCTATAAGAGACACACTGTCTACAAGATAACAAGTATTACAAACTTGAACTGGAGATTGACATCTTTACCATGTCTGGATCAGTTCCATTTAAGCCCAAAAACTCCTACTCTGCCTTTCGCACTTCCCTTTGCTATATCACACTCATCACCACAAGACTCCCTTCAAAATGAATTTACAAACCCTTATTTATACAAGGTATCGACTTAGGAACAATCATCTAAGTCGGCAAACACCTACAAGATCATTCGCAAGACATGTAATACATCCGATCGGCCTGTCTTAGAAAGAACACCAACAACCGGTGGTCTTTACATCAAATCCAAACTCTAACTTCAATGCAGACTGCCAATAAGAATTGTACACGATCCAAGGATCACCAAAACCTTTCCTGAGTCATCAAGAACATCTGCACTTTATCAGCTTACTGGAATTCTTTTCTTCTTCATCCAGAACTTCAAGAACACAGTCTGTCGCCACTGTCATAATGCAAAAGGTTCTTCCAGACCTCCAAACAATACACAAATCAAGTTGTCACTTCACACTAACTTATTCAACACTCCTTCCAATCCGCAGAATGGGATAATGTAATTCTGGATCTCACCGGACCAATCTGTGACACTCTATCACCACTGAACACCTGCCGGAACTGGTTCTACACAAGCAACCATAACTTCTTCAGATCTTCATGTGGACCTCTAAAATCTTAACTAGAACATCTCAAGACTCATATCTACAAACCCTTTAATCTGCATCCTCTGATCCTCAACCTATTGAGTACTTTTGCCCTCTTCTCATCATTGTTCTTCACTATTTCAGATGGAGACTAATTTTCTCAATATCCTCAGCACACAACTCATCCAATCCTTCTTATCAATGCAATATGAGTATGTTGACATCAATGACAACACTGGTTAACCTCATACTTGCAACAATCTCCCCCTTTGTCATTGATGGCAACATATGATGTGAAAAGCCATCAAGACAAGAACTTCTCCTTTCTGTCACAGCTCCCCCTATCAGCAACAACTCTTCACATGTCTTCTCTTCCTTTACTGCTCCCCCTTTGATCATCAACCACTTGTTTTTCACATGTCTTCTCTCCCCCTTTGACATCAATGGCAAAGGGCTCATACTTGCAATTCTAACACATCAGAATCATACCAGCTACTCCCCCTTAGTAGCAGCTCCCCATCATCAATCTGGATCACAAGATATGATTGTGATATCCACTGGACTGATGCACATCAGTGCATCCTAGTTCATCACCGGAGGGGCCATAACCCCTAACTTCTCCCTGAGATACTCAAAAGATTCCTTGGGAAGAGGTTTAGTAAAAATATCTGCAAGCTGATCCTTGGAGGGCACATACTCCAATCTGACTTCACCCTTGTTCACTTGTTCTCTCAAAAAGTGAAATTTGATAGATATATGCTTGGTCTTAGAATGCAATACTAGATTCTTAGAAATATTTATTGCACTGGAATTATCACAGAAAATTGTGATAGGCTTCTCATATTCTACTTGAATATCTCTTAGCATTTGCTTCATCCACAAAAGTTGAGTGCAACTACCTGCTGCTGCAATGTATTCTGCTTCTGTTGTAGATAGGGATATTGCTTCTTGTTTCTTGCTTAGCTAAGAAACTAGCCTTTTTCCCAAAAAGAATGGTCCTCCACTTGTACTCTTCCTATCATCCACATCTCCTGCCCAATCTGCATCTGTATATGCATGAAGAGAAAAGTCATGATCTCTGGGATACCATAGGCCATTCTCAACTATTCCTTTCAAGTACCTAAAAATTCTTTTGATTGCCATGACATGAGATTCTCTGGGATCAACCTAGAATCTCACCACAAGACCAACCGCCTGCATTATATTTGGTCTAGTCTGAGTGAGATACAGTAATCCACCAATCATTGATCTGTACTTTGTCTGATCTGTCTTAGGAGAGTCATCATCTTTGCTCAACTTACATCCGGTAGCCATGGGAGTGTTCATTGGCTTTGAATCTTCCATTCCAAATTTCTTCAACAGTTATTTCACATATTTGGTCTGAGAGATAAAGATTCCTTTCTCTATCTGAGTGATTTGCAGACCCAAGAAGAAATTCATTTCACTGAGCATTGACATTTCAAACTCACTTTTCATTGGTTTGCAAAGGTCTTACACATACTATCTCTTCCTCCAAAGATGATATCATCAACAAATACTTCAACAATCAAGATGTTTTCATGATCAATTTGGAAATATAGGTTACTATCAGCATTACCTTTGTTGAAACCAATCTTCAAAAGATGTTTGTCCAGCCTCTAATACCATGCTCTTGGGGCTTGCTTTAGACCATACAATGCCTTCTTTAATTTGCAGGCCATATCACCATGCTCAGATAACTGAAATCCATCCAGTTGTTCAATGTACACCTCTTCTTCTAGGTCACCATTTAGGAAAGCAGATTTGACATCCATCTGATACACTTTGAAATCTTTAAAGGCAGCAAATGCAAGAAATAGTCTGACTGCTTCAATTCTTGTCACCGGAGAAAAGGTTTCCTCAAAATCAATCCCTTCTATTTGAGAGTAGCCTTTGCAGACTAATCTAGCCTTATTTCTGATTACTTCACCAACTTCATTTAGTTTGTTCCGAAAGACCCATTTGGTTCCAATCACATTCTTATTTCTAGGTCTAGAAACAATATCCCAAGTGTGATTTTTCTCAATTTGCATTAATTCTTCTTCCATTGCTTTTGTCCAATTTTCATCATTGCATGCTTCATTTATTGTCTTAGGTTCAATCTTTGAAATCAAACAACATTCGTCTAAATTTTGAGCAACATTCCTTCTAGTTTGCACACCTTTGCTTTTGTCACCTATGATCTAATCTTCAGAGTGGTTCAGTCTTACATACCTTGGAACTTTGGGAGTTTCTTGCACTTATGCTTCTTGATCATGCTCATTCAAACCTGTCTCTTCTTCCTGATTTACCGGATCAGTCTGAATCTGACTTTCAGGAGAGGATGGAGCACCTTGAACCAGAATATCATTCTGATCATCTTCATCATACTCATAAAATCTTGAGGCCTTCTCAATACCTTCATCAACCTTCACATTTGTACTTTCTATCATCTTTCTCAGTCTCTTATTGTAACACCAGTATGCTTTGCTTTGAGTGGAGTAACCCAAGAAAATTCCTTCATCACTTCTAGCATCAAACTTTCCTAGATCTTCATCTCTTTTAATGTAACACTTGCTACCAAATACTCTAAAATATCTCACAGTAGGGGTGATGCCAAACCAAAGTTCATAAGGAGTCTTACCGGTATTGTTTCTGATTTGAACTCGATTGAGAGTGTAGACTGCAGTGCTAACAGCTTCTTTCCAAAACATCTAAGGAACATTTGCTTCCAGCATCATTGTCCTGGATGCTTCCTGGATGGTCCGGTTCTTTCTCTAAACTACTCCATTCTGCTATGGAGTCCTAGGAGCAGACAACTATCTCTTTATACCATGCTTCTCACAAAAGTCTATGAATTCACCTGATGTGAATTCACCACCTCTATCAGACCTTAGACATTTCAGTTTCAATCTGGTTTGATTCTCTACCATAGCCTTGAAGATTTTGAACTTCTCAAAAGCTTCTGATTTCTCTTTCAGAAAGGTAACCCACATCATCCGAGAATGGTCATCAATCAGTAACATGAAATATCTATCACCTTGCATACTCTTGATTCTTGTCGGACCACATAGATCAATATGAACTAACTCCAATAATCCGGTAGAGGACTGATCCTTGCTTTTGAATGAAACTCTACTCTGTTTACCTAGCTGACATTCTTTGCACATACTATTTGTAGGTTTTACCAACTTTGGAAGATCTCTTACAGCCTGAGTATTGATTATCTTGATGATGTTATCAAAATTTACATGACACATTCTTCTATGCCATAACCAACTCTGATCAACTTGAACAAATAAACAACTTTTATTAGTACCAACTAGATGGAAGATATTACCTTTTGTTTGAGTACCGGATGCAATCTTAGTTCCAGAGCTTTCAAAGATCCTGCATCTTCCATTCTTAAACCGGAGATCATAGCCTTTGTCTACCAACTGACCAACATTGAGAAGATTGTGCTTCAATCCTTCAACATACAGTACATTACCGGTTTTGTTCTTCCCATCAAAAGAGATAGTTCCCCTACCTTTGATTCTACCAGCTGAATTGTCACCAAATTTTACCATTCCTCCTTCATACCTTTCCAAATCTAAGAACTTGTTCTTGTCACCTGTCATATGGTGAGAGCATCCACTGTTAATAACCCAATCATCCTTTTCTTCAACTTGGGCAGCCAAAGCTCTTTCTACAACCTTATGATTGATAGATTCAGGGAATATTGAATCTTCTTCCTTGATGGCAATGAACACCGATTCATTTCCAGATTTGTCTCCTATCTCTGATTCATCATCTGTTACTCCTTCATTATCAGCTTCTTCATTAACATAATAACAATTCTTTTGGAACCTTTGTCTATTAGAATTTGATCTTGTGGATCTTTCCGGACATCTTGAAGCAAAGTGACCAATCTTATTGCAGTTGAAGCATTTAAAGGGTAATTTTCCTTCATACTTACCGGATCCCCTTGGCAGTCTTTTTGCAATGAGGGCTTCAAGTTGAGCTATTTCTGCTTCTTCCTCTTCCATGTCTTTTCTTGCTTGATCATACCATGACAACTTCCTTGAAGAGTTTTCTCCTGGATCAAATCTTTGTTTGCCTTTCACATAGGCACTGGCTTTGAATGCAGATTCAGTCTTGGGGGAATCATCTCCAAACTTGGTCATTTCAAATGCAGCCAATTTGCCAGCCAATTGGTCTCTTATGATAGTTGTATGAGCTCTGAATTCATCATTGGTAGCAACCTTGATTTTGTAGGCAGCAAGAAGGGATCTGAGAATTTTGCAAACTATCTCATTTTCATCCAAAACTCCACCAGCATTCCTAATTCCACACACCAGCCCATTTACTCTTGGCATAAAGGTAGTGATGTTTTCATCATCTCTCATCTTCAATCTTTCAAATTTCCCTTTGAGGCTCTACAACCTTGCACTCTTAACAAACTCATCTCTTTCATGTAGAAGTTCCAGTTTAATCCAGATCTCATAGGTAGTTGGTAGGTCAATAACATTTGAGAGCTCTAAGTTAGTTAATGCACTTAGAAGAGCCTCTTTAGTCTGCAGATTGTTTTTAGCATCTGTGATTTCATTTAGAGTTGTCGGACCACCCTGTGGAGGTGTATATGCTTTTGTGACCATGGACAAGTACGCCTTTCCCATACACTCCAAGTGACATTTCATGCGGCCTTTCCAAAGAGTGAAGTTGGTTCCAGCAAACTTTAGACTGTCCTTCTTGTATGATGGCATCCTGGATCTCCTCAAGCGGTTAAGCTCCTTTTAGAGGAACTTAGCTCTGATACCAATTGTTGATAACTGAGAGGGGGGTGAATCAGTTATCCTTACTTTGCTTTCAATTCAAACACTTAAATCTGCTTTGTTAATCAATAGCATACCAATTAATCATTCATGAGAGCATAAGACATAAACACCAGAGCAGATACACATCAACACATGAAACACCAATATTTTGACGTGGAAAACTCGGTTAAGGGAAAAACCACGGGGTGATTAATCCAAGGATTATTCTCTGTTAGAAGAATAAGAAAAATGGATGGCACATGCTAGTTAGGGCTCACTGCCCAAGCACACTGCTCATAAGGAGGCACACTGCCTACAAGAGACACACTGTCTACAAGATAACAAGTATTACAAACTTGAACTGGAGATTGACATCTTTACCATGTCTGGATCAGTTCCATTTAATCCCAAAAACTCTTGCTCTACCTTTTGCACTTCCCTTCGCTATATCACACTCATCACCACAAGACTCCCTTCAAAATGAATTTACAAACCGTTATTTATACAAGGTATCGACTTAGGAACAATCATCTAAGTCAGCAAACACCTACAAGATCATTCACAAGACATGTAATACATCCAGTCAGCCTGTCTCAGAAAGAACACCAACAACCAGTGGTCTTTACATCAAATCCAAACTCTAACTTCAATACGGACCGCCAATAAGAATTGTACATGATCCAAGGATCACCAAAACCTTTCCTGAGTCATCAAGAACATCCGCACTTTATCAGCTTACTAGAATTCTTTTCTTCTTCATCCAGAACTTCAAGAACACAGTTTGTCGCCACTGTCATAATGCAAAAGGTTCTTCCGGACCTCCAAACAATGCACAAATCAAGTTGTCGCTTCACACTAACTTCTTCAACACTCCTTCCAATCCGCAGAATGGGATAATGTAATTCTAGATCTCACCGGACCAATCTGTGACACTCTGTCACCATTGAACACCTGCTGGAACCGGTTCTACACAAGCAGCCATAACTTCTTCAGATCTTCATGCGGACCTCTAAAATCTTAACTAGAACATCTCAAGACTCATATCTACAAACCCTTTAATCCGTATCCTTTGATCCTCAACCTATTGAGTACTTTTGCCTTCTTCTCATCACTGTTCTTCATTGTTCCGGATGGAGACTAATTTTCTCAATATCCTCAGCACACAGCTCATCCAATCCTTCTTATCAATGCAATATGAGTATGTTGACATCAATGACAACACTGGTTAACCTCATACTTGCAACATCTTCATCATCTTTCTGTATGAATTTGTACATTGGTAGGAGATTATTCACTGGCAACTTGGCCACTATGCCATACAACAATTCAAAAGGTGACCTTCCAATTGCCTTTTTTATTGTCACCCTGTTGGCCCATAGTGCTAACTTTAACTTTGAATCCCATGCCCTTTTATTCTTATCTATTAACCTCTTGATGATCTTCATAAGACTTTTATTACTAGATTTTGCTTGACCATTCCCTTGTGGATGATATGGTGATGCATGGGATAAATTGATTCTATAGTTATTGTAGAAGTCAAAAAATTTACCAGACCTGAAGCACATGGCATTGTCTGTAACCAATTTTATTGGCACTCTAAATCTTATAATAATGTGCTCAATAATGAAATTGAGCACTACTTTACTTGTAGCTTTCTTAGTTTGGATGGCTTCAATCCATTTAGTAAAATAATCAGTTGCAACCAAAATCCAAATATGTCCTCCACTTGATTTCTCTATGATTTCCCCCATAAAATCAATTCCCCATTGCTGGAATGGAGCCTCCATTGTTACAGTTCTAAGGGGCAATGCACCTTCATAATCGAGCTTTCCTAAAAATTTCTGAATGGATCACATTTTCGTACCATCTTTTGTGCATCTGAGAATAGGGTTGGCCACCAATATCCTGCTCTAAGGATTTTTTGAGCTATTGTCTTGGCAGTATAGTGTCCACCACACACTCCCTTATGCATATCATTCAAAATATTCTTAGCTTGATGTTCATCGACACACTTGAGCAACACATCATCAGGATTCTTCCAATACAATTTGCCATGGACAATTATATACTTGATAGAATGCAGCTTTAGAGTTCTCTTTTGGCTATCATTCAAGTGAGCTGGACAATTTAAATTTTGCAAAAAATACACAATATCCTTATACCATTCTGACTCTGACATGTTCACAGTCCCATCCTAGGTCATGTTGACTTGGCATGCCTCCAAATTTGATTGTCATTAACTTGGCTAAATCTTGTCCTCTTACTAACTTAGTGATCTATATTTCAATAATGAACTCCTATAACTTATTTATCCATCTGCATCTTCTTCCTATCACTTTTTATTGAGTGAATATGTCTTTGACAGCTACATGAGGTACATATACAATAATCTAAGATCCTACCAGATAGGGTCTAAAAACTTTGACTGCTCTGACTAATGCATAAGCCTGCTTTTCCATGATGTCATACTTCAGTTCTGCTTCCTACAATGATTTGCTAAAGAAAGCAATAGGCTGCTCAAAACCATCTTCATTTTTCTATAATAGGCATGCAACAATTGTGTGAAAAGAAGCAAATGAAAACAACTGAAATGGATTAGAAAAATTAGGAGATTTTAATACAGGAGCCATCTTAATAGCTTCTTTAATATTATGAAATGATTGAACTGCCTCACTTCCCCAAGTTATAGATTCACCTTTCTTTAGCATCTTGGATATGTCCTTAGTGATTTCTGCAAAGTTGGGAATAAATCCCCTAACAAAGTTAATATGTCCAAAGAAAGATTGAATACCTTTCACTGTCTTGGGTACTTGGATTTTGTCAATTGCTACAACCCTTTCAAGATCAATCCTGACTCCATCCTTAGAAATAATGTGCCCTAATAATTTTCCTTCAATTACCCCAAAAGCACACTTCTTAAGATTAAGTGAAATGCCATACTCTAATGCTCTAATAAAAATCTTCTCTAGATGCAAACAATGTTGCTCTTCCTTCTTTGAAAAAGTAGTTAAATCATCTTGGTACACAACCAAGATTGAGTCAAAAAATCCTGCAAAAGCAACATTCATTGCTCTTTGGAATGTAGCACCTGTATTTGTTAGCTCGAATGGCATTCTTACATATACGTAGGTTCCCCATGGAGTTGTGAAGGCAGTTTTGTATTGCTTTGATTCTTTTACCTTCACCTAATTGTATCCTGAAAATCCATCCGTCATGGACAAAAGCTCACATCTTGTTATTCTCTGCAACATATCTTCCATGTTAGGGAGTGGGTAATTATCTTTCAAAGAGGACACATTCAAATTCCTAAAATCTACATAGAGTCTTATGTCTCCATTCTTCTTTCTAACTAAGACAAGATTTGACACCCAAGTTCAGTGCCTTATGGGCATAATTATTCTAGCATCCCTAAGCTTCATAAGTTCTTCCTGTATTTTTGGAGCCAAGGTAGGATTAATAGGTCTTTGATTCTATCTAAATGGCTTAGCTCTAGAATTCAAAGGGATTTCATGCTGAAATAAACCTTCTTTGTATTCCTTTAGGTCTTCATATGACCATGCAAAGACATGTTTGTACTTCCTTAATAATGCTATCAACATTGCCCTAATATGTGGCTTAAGCTGCTTACCAATATACACCTTTTTTGGGGCATGATGTGTCCCTAAATTTAACTCTTCCAAATCATCCTTATTTGTGGGAGATGTCTTTGTGACAAGCTGATCTCTGCTGTCAAATGCTCTTTCTAAAGCTACTAAGCCTCTGGGGATTTTATTTGTTTTGAGCTGTATTACTTCCTTCCCCAAAAGAGTCTCTTTTCCATCTATAACTTCTACAAAGTTTTGAAAATCAATCTCCTGATTCTCATATTCATCTATGCAATGCAGGAATCTCAATAAGTCCTTATCATCATCAAACACTTGCCAACTACATATATTATCTGGCACTGCAGGTCTAACTTTAACTTCAACATTTGTAACATCAAATAGAGTGACATCATCTGGCCTAATGGGTAAATTACCTAAAACATCTACCATGACATTCTTTGACCTTTCTATCCAGTTTATTGAAAGAGCATCAAACAGCTCAATAGTATCCCAAATAACATGATTATATTGTTTCAACCTCTTATTCTTAGAAGCTTATTTATCTCTTACTTGGGAAACTATTAACTTTGAATCTCCAAATACTCTTAACATTTTAATGCTATGCTTTAGGACAACATTCAATCCTAACAACAAAGCTTCATATTCTGCAATATTGTTTGTACATGCAAATTTCAATAAAAAAGAGAATTTGAGGATCCTACCTGTTGAAGACAAAAATGCCACTCCTGCACCAGAACCCTCCTTTGAACAGGCACCATCAAAGTACATAGTCCAAAGACCATGCTAATCAGACTCTAAATTGCTAAGACTTCCCCCTCATTCCCTTGATCACCTAAGATAATTCTAAAACTTTCACAGTCAATATCCACAAAACAAATGTGATCTTCTGGTTCTTGATCTTCAACTATTTCTGGTGACCTTTCTTCTCTAATCAGCCTAACATTTGTACCATTCATAGGGATCATAGCGTATGATAGGTCCAACTGCATGCTCCCTCCAATCAATGTTGCCCACCTTCTAGACAATAACATACCATATTGAGGATTTATATCAACCACTGTCACATTCATTTTGTATGTCTTTTATGGATAGGTTTCAAGCATAAAGTTCACATCTTTCATAATTCCTATGACTGGCACTTCTCTAGCGTCCATTGCATAACACTTTCCATAAGCTTTATCTATTTTCAATCCAATTTGTTGCATAACAACCAAAGGCATGATGTTTGTTGATGCACCTGAGTCAAGCATACAATTCTTGACTACCTTTATATTGATGACAAGGGATACATAAAATGGATCTACTTGTGAAGGACACTTTGTCATTGTCATTCCTAAATAAACCTCTAGAACCTCTTCCTCATCAGCACACAACTCTTATTTTTTACTGTGATCCTCAACATTTTGTTCTTCTTGATGAGCCACCCCAAAATATTCTTCAATTTTCATCATTTCCATTAATGGGACAAAGACTTTCATCTAAGATAAAGCCTGAGTTATGTCAAAAGGGGCATAATTTTGTATAACAATTGTAGCTTGATTTTGACTTGTATTCTTATCTTGAATCTGTCCAATCTTGGCTTTTGTGGTTTTTTGGTTGTCATCTTCAGGAAGTAGACCTTTAGCCTTTTCTACATTCTGGGAAACCTTACCATCTGAACTCTTAGTATTTTGACCCAACTTATCTCTTGAATCCCTCTTATTGTTATTACCTTGTTTCTTTTGTGGTTCAAGGTCTCTATGTTTATACTTAGGTTGCTTAGCAAGGATGTTTCCTGGCTGGCCTAAATCTCCTACTTGAGATTTACTTCTGAAGTTATAGTTACTCTTAACTTGGCTACTGCAGCAGCTGTAAGGGCTCTAATTTCTTCGTGAGAAGGCCTCCTCAAATTAACTAAAGGGACATGTGAATCCTGAGCATAAACCTGATGATCCTCATTTTCATTGTCAAAGCAATCCTACTGACAAGTTTCATCTTCATTCACATTTATTTCCATGCCAACTCATCAGAGGAGGAGTATTCTCCACTTACAAAGAGCATATTAACACTGTCATCTTCTACATAATGAGGTTCATTGCATTCATCACAGGCAATAACATCATTATAAAAAGACTGAGCAATCATACACTGTGACTGTGAGTGGGGCATCTAACATATTATACATCATTGAGTGTCAGCCACAATATTGACAGTCTTCTTCAAGGGATCAGGAATTTCTGTAGTGTTTTAAGTTCTTTGATTAGTCTTGTTATTATTTAGGATAGGTTTACCATTATGCCAGTTTGTGTTATATGGCATATCATGTAATTGTGGTCTCTTTTCTTGCCTCTGATAAACCTGTTTCTCAGGACCTGTCCCCTTTTTATTTTTAGAAAGTCTATAACTTAGGTCCTTAACAACATATGTTAACTTATCCAATTTATCCTCAAAAGTGGAAGTATTACCTTGAATATTCTGAGACCTATTATTTGGATTCTGTAGAATTCTTGCATCATCTCCTCTATTTGTCTTACCAGATGCCTTCCTATTATTTTCAATATTTGTTGCAATTCTGAAAGCATCCCTAAGACTAGTTGGACTCTTATCTCTTAACTCATATGTTGTTTTGGCATCAAAGGCATTTATCTATAATACCATACGTACATTGGTTCATTTGGCCTCATATGAAGTGGCAAATTGTTCAACACTCTGGTACTAGCATTAAAATCAGCAACAGGCTCATTTGACCCCTTAGCAATACCAGTGAATTCATTAATAATAAAACTAGGGTCAATCTTGTCTCCATATTGTTCTCTAAAAATTCTTCTGAAATAATCCCAAGATGTAACACTTTGGTCAGGTAAATTTCAATACCATTCCCTAGCTTCATCAATTAAAGATTGCATAAATAGATTCATAAATACATCCTCATGCTCAACTCCAAAGTTATCCATGACATTTTGGAAAGATTTCAAGTGGTCTTCACCTGACACAGCATTGTTCCCTGAAAACCTTGGTATTTCAACCCTTATGTGTTTGTCAATGGGTTAGCGTATCTAGGAATTCCATTGAAATCCAAATATCTGAACCTGTCCAACTACATAGGTCTCCTACCAATTTGGTTGGCATTTGCATTCCTATTGACACTAATATTGTTATTTTTATTTCCCACATTATTCAATGGTATCCTATTGTTGTTTACATTTTGTCTCTGATTATTTTGCGAATTCTGGTTCATATGTTGATTAAGTCCTTGATTATTTTCAAGGATGTTATGATCATTTTATGGGTTTTGAACCTTATTTGTCTGTTGGTTTCTCAACACATTGGCATTATTGAGGGTGGGAACTAAATCTTGATGAGCTGCTTTCAAATCTTGCACCTTTTGTTTCATATCATCTCTTATTCTCAAGGCCTGCAAATAGTCTAGTTCTGCCCTGAGCTTCCTAATTTCTTCTGCTAACTCATCATCCCTTGGCATAGAAGAGGATGATCTCTTTCTATTAGGATCATCATTATCCCTTGGGGATTCTGTGTCTTCAAATCTATCAGGGGGATCTAAAAAAGGATGTTCCTGAAACACCTCTAATCTTAACCTTGACCTGTCACCTTGTTGTCTTTCATACATTTCTTGAATCTTAGCTTCTATGTTTGAAAAATAGGGTGGTTGTTGTCCAGAAGACCTAGGATTATCCCGGGGATCATCATTGTTCCTAGGGTTGAGTGAGCCTTCATGACTGGGCTGAGCAATTCCCTTTCTTCTATACATTTTTCTTGGTAGTTCTTGGAACAAAGGGTTGTGCAGGGATCTTCTCCCCTGCATACAACTTCTATTATTACCGGCTGGGAGATTTGTTCAATCACCACCCACTATTGGGATTTATCTTTCAGACCTAGGTTGTTTCAAAAAATCCCTAGTGGAGTCACCAAATCTGTTGGTGTTTTTTCCAACTGAATGGTTCAAGAGTTTCCCTAAAAGGTAGCCATCACTCATCAACAGGATCCTTAGGTCAAGGACCAACAATACAGGAGATAGACTCTAAATGTCTCCTCTCCTTCTTCAGGCTCTGCAAAACCTAGGGGGATATTCCCTATTCAATACCAATGGGATAAATATCTGAGTTTGATGTGATATTGACACAAAGCACATAAATCCTCTCTTATGTAGATCAAAATTGTAAGATAAATGCAAAGGGGCTAGCTTTGGGCCTTTTTTTCAGCTGTGATTCAGAGGATTTGAAACCTAAAACTACTCCTAAAATCCTAAAAGAAGGTTTGTAAATGATATTCTAATTTTGTTTTATGTGTTTGTCTACAAGATTAGGGTTTTGATTCATAAACTCAACACAAGATCTGACCAGTGCTTACCTCAGGGCATGGAGTCAAATAGACATATATACATAAATGATTCTCATAAGCTGAACTAACAATCAGGTTTCAAGGGGCTTTATTAGTATTTGCCTTACAAACACTACCCAAAAAAGAGTATTCTATCAACTCTACTTACAAACATCCCTATTGCAATATATTCTTCCCCATACTTAACCCAAAACATTTAATCTATTCCTTGAATAGAGGTAGAGGATTAAGCATGCAATACAATAAACCTATATTCTAGAATCTCAGACAACCCTTAGTTATTTTGATTCAGAAGAAGAATGGACACAACATGGAGATAGTTAACAGAATACATGCACATAGCATTTCTCATTTAAATCAACATGAAACTGATAAAACCTATGCAGAAATACATTCAACATATAACTCATAAACTTACTAGACAAGAGATGAAGTAGACCAAAAGAACTTATATTTTATTTGCTCCTCAAAAGTTCCTAAAATCTTCAAAAACAAAAAAATGAGTAACACAAATCTTTTATATACCAAGAACGTGTACTCAACATTAATTACAATATCATTTCAGAGAATGTTTGACACAATGCATCGCCCATCTTAGCGTTGGGAACATTTACTGTATTTGGAGAGAAGAAGTGAGAAGGTAGATAGGCTTGGAAGATGTGCAGCCACTTGAAGAAGATCTGCCTCATCAATGCTAGGGAGATGGTGGTTGGCATTTCCTCTCAATCATGTGGTCCATACTTGTCCATCCATTCACTATATATCCTCTCAGTTAGCCACTGGAAAGATATTATCTCTGTAATTTTTCCATTATGACTGACATACCGGGCATCCAACAAAATCTTAGCTTCCTTACAAAATATTTCAAAATTTATTTCAACTATATGCAATTTATCAAGTGTTAGGCTCAACATTTTCATAGTTGGATCGCCATCAGTACAAAAGGTAGGAATTAGCTGGTAGGCATTTTCTTTTATTTCTTTTTTCCACTTGCCTAAGTCTTTAGTCTGCCCATCACCTTCAAAAATATTTGGTAGCCACTTTGTATCCATCTTTTCTATAGCCTGCTTCTTATCTACCAAAACTTTATCCAATCTTAATTGGAAATTGGCAACATCCTCATAATGTTTCAACATATCTACTCCCATTTTTAGCTCAGGAGGTGCCTATGCATCAAACGTAGAACACCTAAGGAGATCCCTTACCTCACTTGTCCTTGGCAGCCATCTTGTTTTCACAACTGAGAGCCTCTCCTTATCAGATTCATGTTTTTCATAGGCAACCCTCAGTTGTGAATAAGACATCCAGGTCTCATCTACCCTTGCCAAGAGCTTGGTCACCCTATTATTTATCAAATTTGTGACCATTTCTTTTATTATGTTCTCCTTTTCTTCTTTCAATTTTTTGTTATCCTCTTCTAATTCTCTGATCTCTGAGAGGAGAGACTTTATGTCTACCGAGAAGGACTCTGCTATTGGAATCACTGGTGGGGGAGCTGAAGTGCTAGCCCCTAATGACAATTGATGCTTCAGTCTATTTATCTCTGTAACTGCTTGGGCATAATTGAGCTACAGCTCATTATAATCTTTCTGCAATTTGTTTGTAATTATTTCTACAAATTGTGCATTCTGGACATTTAAGCTTGCAGCTTGGGGGGTAGGGGTGTTAGATACCCTCTTTATTATTACATATCCTACCAATTTCCCCAATTCAACCCTAGGCTTTTTTTATTTGGGGCTAGAACCCATATAGCTAATGTTTCAAACCTAGGATTGAAGGCTGCACTAGAGAGAGCCTTTTCAATCTTCTCCCCTGTTATATCTGAGTCTTCTCTGGTAATTTATCAAATGCAATGGCATCTGATAGGGTCCATTGAGGAAGGAGTAAGATGTTACTCTTTGCAACCAAAGCTCTGCCCTCCTCTAGAGTCATTGGACCAATGGATTGATTTACTTCTTTCAAGACCCTTTGAGTTATGGCTTCATATTCATTTGGGTCTGCTCCAGCTTTAGCATCTTCAATCCTTTTCTAAAACTCTTCACTTCTAACCTTTAGCACATAACTCTTAAATTCAGGAGTGTTTGTAAATGCATCATCTTCTAAAAATTTCTTACAATTCATTATACTGACATCTTTAATGTCCAGAATTTGGCTTCTCATTGTTCTGACTGCCCTATTTTTAGGGGAAGAATAGGGTCTTACTCTATCAGGTGAATTCGCCTGAGGAGTAGCTTCTTGTACATGTTCCTCTACCTCCCCTTCTAAATCTACTACTTTAATTTCTTCAGGATTTTCCAAATCAAGGATTTTTGCTCTCTTGGTAGGGGAGGGGTCAATTGACTCCCTCTTGGCAGTGTATCCCCTATTTGAGCTGCCAGGGTGATATGTTGGTGTCACTTCCCCTGTAAGAACAGTAGCAATTAATTGCTCTGCATTATCTAGCATCATCTGAATTCTCTAAATTAGGTCATCCACTTCTGCAAATGCACCCTGATATGCAGGATTTATGCTTTTCTTCATTCTCTCCCCTGTCATAATAGTGTCCCACTTAATTCTTAAGTGGTGGACATCATGCATTATAAAGTAGTTTCTAGTAATATCATCACTGTAGTCAACCTGGTGAGAATATCTTGGCCTTCCCTTGCTGACCCTCACCCTATTGATAAAGCCTTCAGGGTCAAAATTCCTTGGATGTTCCAAATACATCCCAAAACACTACATTACTGAATGAATTTGATCAAGTCCAATTTTATCAGCTATTAAAAAATCACTAAATCTAAGGGAAGAAGGAAAGAATGGGCCCTTCTTGTGCCTTCTCAGGTGCTCTTTGTCAGAATCATTCAATTGCCTAATGATTTCTAGAAATGCCACTCTTTTAGGCACATACTTTAGCAAAATATGAGGTGGGGTCTCACATCCATAGACCCTAATGCGAGTTGTGTGTTCGTGAAAGAACCAATCACCCCAATTATGATCAATTCCTAAGTGAGGAGTCCTTTCTAAAGGCCTTAAAAAGTCTAGCACATCAGGATGTAGCCTTTCACCTTCTGGCTCCAAAAATCCAAGGACTCTCCTCACAAAATATTCTTCAAAAATGACATAATCTGCAGTAGTACAATACATATCCAGCATGCAAGTCCATACCTACACTAGCAGCATATTCCCCTGGGCATCTATACTCTTAACATGCAAATTTTGGTGTCACATGCTAGATAAAGAAAACAAAATCATGTGGCATAGCAAGGAGTACCATGTGAATTCAACATGGACATCCAGCTTAGATAGATTGCTCTTGATCTTTGACATCTACTTGTACATCTTGTGAGCAATATAAGTTGCATAATCATATGGCTCGTTGACCTCTTGATTTTGAATGTCAATTTCCATCATCATTAGAGAAATGGACATTTTTTCTGAGGCATCCCTGCCTAATACCTGACACAAACTATGATAGGTCCTAACAAAGTAGTCCATGAACATACTATAGTGAAAGGGCTCTTGTTCGCTGACTGAAATCTTCACTAGTTTACCATCAATACCCCTCGGCCTATGCTTGGCTAGGTTGTAAGCCCTATAACAATTTTTCACAGTTGGTATTTCTTCTTCAAAGCAGCAAGGTCAATTGGCTTTTTAGCTACAGGGTCCAAATTGAATACAGTAGCAATGAATCCTTTGGTGAGCTTGATCAGTTTTGAACCATTTCTTTCTACGATTATCGTTGTAGCAGGGTTATATTTCAGTGCTATTGCCCTAACTAGGTCAGGGTTAGGGAAGACATTGGAGCAAATGAGCTTAGCCAGATCAAATTGCCAAGCATGACAGATGGGAGCCTTCTAATTCATTCTTTTATGCTAGTGTTCGAACATGACCCAACCAGGAATTGACAGAATGGCATCTCGACAATTGTAATAGTAATCAAGGAATTTGCCCTCGAGCGCACCTGGACCATGCAGGTTCAAGGCTCTTCTAGCAAAATCTAGGAGCTGGACCATGAGGTCCTCATCTAAGGCGCACTTAGAAGTAGAGGGCTGACTAGCTTGACTCATTTTTAGATTATTTTTAGCAAGCTAGAGTTTCTTTTACAAGTAATTATCTACCTCTTTAATCAAGTAGAAACTGAAAAATATGCCAGACACAAGAATAAAAAGTGAACTTACTAGTTAACGCTTACATGAGTCTGGATTTTGTTCTTTGCTTGTTTGAGAGCTCTCTACGCGTCTAAAATCTGTATGTGCTTGAAGGAATTATGTGAAAGCCTTAACTTTTCTTCCTTATAAGATTCATAGCCTACCTTCTGATGCATTAATGGAAGTAGCCTCAGCTTTACTCTGCATTCGTGTTATAGCACACCTCCAACGTTCATCACAAAAGTTCAAACCTACACCATTGATGTCAATTCCTTACCGCAAGATCTATGGCGGTCATTTACCCACGAGATTTGAAAATCTTGGTCATCATGTTTGAAAAGTCTTCAACCAATCAGAATAGGCCACATCAGATGTACTCTCCCTGTATATCACATCACTTTTTGTCTAGACTGGACACGTGGCACCATTTCATGACCTCATAGTCAGAAATGACCCACCACTAACCTACCGTGTGTGGGTGTGATAAATCCCCACGCGTCCCTCCTTTATTTGTTTCTGAACTCCTTCAATAAGACAAGGCCACATGTCACCATCTCACAACTGCACGATGAAGATTCCCTCCTGTGAGATACCCTTGCAATGGAGTGCAACCACTAGATTAAAGTTCTTTTGTGGACCATCTCTATACTAACATCTGGCAACATATGGTTGGCTAATGCAAGATTCTAAATGGAATAGGACGTAAGCATAGATTCTTGGATAGGTGTCAACCTGTTGCATAGCCACATAGCGGGGTGGTGACATCATTGATGATGCATTGTGATGATGCAATATTCACTTTATTAAACCTAAAGAATTACAGGAAGACTTAAGACATTTGGATTAATTTTTTATGGGCTCTAAGAGGTTAGACTTAGAACACGGGGCCGGACATCCAATGAGCAAAGAGGCTTAAAGTTATAACTTAAGGGACCAGGAACCTACTACAAGCAGTCAACATAGATTTAGAAATAAAGCACATGACCTAAGGACTTAGGGTAAAAAGGATTTTAAAGGAAAACACTTATAACATTATGATCCTAAAACCCTAAAGGGTACCACCAGGTCCAACATCAACTTGTTCAACATCAAAATGTGACTTTAAGATCAACATTGATATATGAAAAATAAATTGACATGTAATATATTTGCTAATTTATTACAATTGTACTATCAAGCCTTGAAACTATGTGATGCAGTGGTATGGGATGTAGGATGCATTATGTGATCCTAAAATGTTATAATCAATAAACATATTTTCATCAATTTTCACTCATAATGGATTAACATAATATTTCTAAAATTCAAAAGAAATATACTAATTGCATAACTTTATTTAAAATTACTTGTATGTCAATACTAAAGCTTGCATCTAGTAAGGCATCTATCATGGCCATACTATCAAACATAGAAAGATGTTGTGGCTCATTATATGTGTCATACTCCTCAGTCTATGTAGCATCATGCTTAGCATGTGGATCCCCCTCCTCAATCTATGTTGCATCCATTAAGTTTGGCATGATGGTTGTCTTGTCATTGATGTCAAAATGATGTGGTCACAATCTATGGTTGATCTCAAATTATGATGACAGTACAATGCCTTGTCATTGATGATAGACCTCTTCATGTGGTTGGTTCTTATTTTCATGAGCATTATGTGCGAGAACAAGATGTATGATGTTGAGATCATAATGTATGCTCTTCATGTGGTTGTTGAGATTAGGATGTATACCTTTCATATGGTGTGGTGCCTTCAAGGTGTGGTGCCTTCAAAGATGTTGTCATCTTGTCATTCATACTTGTCATATCTTGTTTTTGTTCATGACATATCCATATGCTTTGTTTATACTTCACCATATGCTTCCATGTGCCCTCAGGATATTGTATGCAGGAAGTTGTATGTCATGTAGTGTACCTTCAGTCTCCTACAATAGCAAGATGTTGATACTCTTGTCAATGTTCACTCATATCAGTTTATGGGGATGATCATTTTGATTTGTCAAAATCATGTCAAGTATCCTTTATGTTATGATGTATAAGGTGATTGGTCTACATTTCCATGAAGAGTCTTCATAGATACTTATAGTTTTGGGATTATAGAGACACCTGGTCCTAAGTATAGAGACACCTGGTCTTAAGTAATGTCTTGGAGAAATTTCTCTTGAGGTTTCTTTGTTCACCTAAACCCTAGTTGAATATCTAAACCCTAATAATGACCTAATGCACATCATATAAAGCTCTTAATGCATATCTTTTAAACCCTATGTTCCCTGTCACACCTTTATTTCTATTTTTGTGTTGATCAGGCGAGCAGGTAAAAGCAACTTAAGTTATAAACTTAAGTCTTCAACCATCATTTGTTGACCAGCCCCAACATCCTAGGGGCACCGGTACTAAAAAGTCAGTCTAAAGTCTTAAGTGGCAAAGTTCATCATGTGGTGGAGGATAAAAGGTAGAGTGGTGCAAAAAGATGATCGAACGAATGCCTTTTAAAACTTTTTTGAAGCCCAACAGTCAGTCTTCCTCAATAAAATTTGACGTGTAGAGTTCTTTATAAGGCATAGTTTAGTCTTTTTAAGGTTCTTTATGACACAGAGGGCTAGAGAAATTTGGTATGAGATCAGTATGAAGTTTTTATTGGTTTTGATTATTGTTTTGAGATGATAGAGGGAATATCTGCATGATAGTATAAAGGTTATTAATTTTATGAGGAATTTAATGGATTTTATTGTATTTGGAGCTTGAAGATGAATTTGGGTATGAAGATAATTTTTAGTGCAAAAGAGAAACATGCAGGTGTGGATTATTGAGTAGAGGTATATATTGATTATTGCAGAGATTGTCGTGTGTACCAAAACCTAGCTTGATCATGTTGTGATTGAAAAGAATTTTGTTAAGTGAAATCAAAACAAGAGATAAGTTTTTGTGTAGAAGAGAATCAGGGTAATCCCCTGAGTTGATTTGTTTTGTAATCAAGGTGATTGCACAAGTCAGTGAGATTTTCTTTTTGCTAGTGAGGAATTCATTAGCTAGTGAGGCTATGTAATTGGTGATTTTTTCACGATTAAGCCAGTAAGGCAGTTTTGAGTGGTTTTTCATCCCTATGAGGGTTTTCCACTCGTGAAATCTATTGTGTCATGGTCTCAATTTTTGTGTGATTCATTTGTCCTTCATGCTTGAACATTTAGCATTTTACTCCTTCATTTGATAAAGCATATTGTCAAGTTTGATTCCTTTACTTTCTCTTTTCAAGTTTGATAAGAAGTAAATAACTTGTTTTTGATACAACACTAATTCACCTCCCACCGCTCTTAGTATTGATTGTACTCCAACAAGTGGTATCAGAGCATAGATTCCCTTTAAAAGTGTAACAAGCTTGGGTAGGTCCTATAAGTGGATTACTAGTCATGGCCAGTCAAGAAGGATTTTCTACATTCAAAACACCTTTATTTGATGGGTCTAATTATGCTTTCTAGAAATTTAGAATGGAGTCATATTTGTCTTCCTTGAGGTATGATGTTTGGGCCACTATAGAAAATGAGTATAAAGCAACAAGTCCTCCCTCAACTCCTGATGAGAGAAAGGCTTATGACAATAATGCTAAGGCTAAAAATGTGATCTGTTGTGGTTTGTCCAATGAGATACTTGTCAAAATTATGGATTGTACATTAGCTAAGGCTATTTGCAATAAGCTATCCAATATCTATCAGGGAGATGAAAAAATCAAAGAAGCAAAGTTACAATCTTACAGAGCTAAATTTGAAAGTCTCAAAATGAATGATGATGAAAAGGTGCTTGATTATCTTCTTAGAGTTCAAGAGGTTGTTAATGCTATTAGAGGTTTGGGTGATACCTTAGAAGAAAAGGCAGTTGTAACCAAGGTTTTAAGGACTCTAACTGCTAAATATGAGTCCAAGGTTTCTGCAGTAGAAGAAAGAGATTTGAGCAAAGTGACCTTTGATGAACTTCATGGTACTTTTACTTCTTTTGAGATGAGGGTTTGTAATGAAACTCCTACAAGTAAAGAAGCTATATTTAAATCAGTCAAAAAGCAAAAAGAAATAGAGTCTAATTTAAAAGAGTTAGATGATGATCAGGAATCTTCCTTTGTCAACAGATTGAAAAAGGGGTTAGCAGGAAAGTATAAAGGTAAACTTCCATTCAAATATTTTGGTTGTGCAAGAATAGGACACTATGCTACTAAATGTCCTTATAAAGATTTAGATAGTGATGAAGAAGAAAATAAGAAACAATTCAATCTCAAAAAGAAAAGCAATTTCAAAATGAAGAAGAGTTTGTTCATAAAAGATGTTGATATAACAGATAGTGGTTCAAAGGAGTCACTTGAGGAAGGTGCAGAGACCTTGTTCATGGCAGTTATAAATGAAAATTAGAATAATAAAGGTGAAGATCAATCTAAAAATGATGAAGAAGTGGTTGATCTTGAAGGTGAGTTGAAGTGTACTTTTGGAGACGTTAAGAAGCTCAAAAAGGAGGCAATTGCTCAAAGAAATCAATTTCAAAAGGACAATGAAATTATGATCAGTAAAGTCACTGGTTATAAAAAAACAAATTGCAAACCTAAAATTGTGTCTTGAGGAGAGTAAAAGATTTGTTGATGTTACAAGAAAGGAGTTAGATTCCAAAGTCAAAGAGTGTCATACTCTAGAAGCTGAAATTGTAGTCTTAAGAAGAAGACTTGAAATGTGTAGCAGTAGTGACAAACTTGAAGATCTCTTGGAAAAATAAAAAGGCTTCAAAGACAAAATTGGTTTAGGGTTTGAAGAAGGACAGTGCTCTTACACCAAGAATCTTCAACATGCTGATATCAATAACAAAAGTATCATGAAAGCAGTAAACTTCAAAAGGAGTGATTCTTTCAGGTATAATCTGCATTTTCTTGGTTATTGTTTTTATTGTAACAAGTATGGACACAAAGAAAATGAGTGCAGATTTGATTCTAGAAGAAGAGAAAACTTTTTGAGAAGGAATCCTTTTGTATTCTTAAGAGGATTGAGTTGTTTCAATTGAAATAATTTTGGGCACATAGCCAAGTTTTGTAGGCCTAACCTGAAAGTGCAGCAAACTAAGATGAATGCTCTTTCCAAAATGTCCTCTTCAAGTGCTAATAAGAAAATACTTGTTTGGAAGCCTAAGATAATGAGTAAGAATGTTAAAGGTATGATTGTTCAAACTATCTTTCATGCTAAGAAGAAAGAATAGTGGGTTATAGATAGTGGTTGTTCTAACCATATGACAGGAGATAAAAGCAAATTCATCAAGTTTGAAGAGCACACAAAAGGTTCAGTCATGTTTGGTAACAATATTTGCATTTTGATCAAAGGAAAAGGTACTATTCTTTTAGATGATGAGACTCCATTACATTATGTATATTATGTTGAAGGCTTAAAACATAATCTATTGAGTGTCAGTGAAATTTGTGACAATGGATTCAATGTTTTTTTTAATGCTCATGGTTGTGAAATCAAAAAGAAATCAGGAAAAGTTGTTGCAGCAAGGTTAAGAACAAGTGGAAACATCTATAATCTTCATGAGACTAAAAATAGAAGTGCAAATGAACATATTTACTTCATGAGTCAAGTTGAAGAAAGTTGGCTATGGCACAAGAGACTTGGTCATGTAAATTTTGATAACCTTGAAAGGATCAAAAAATAAGAATGTAAGGAATATGCCTCACATCTCCAAGCCAAACAACACTACTTGTAAAGAATGCCAATTTGGTAAGAAAACCAAGGTCAGTTTTAAATCCAAAGAATATTCTTCTTCTAAGACTTTACAACTTCTTCATTCAGATTTGTGTGGTCCTACAAGGACTAAAGCATTGGGTGGTGAAAGATATTTTATGCTCTTTATTGATGACTTTTCTAGAATGACCTGGGTGACCTTTTTGAAGCATAAATCAGAAGCCTTTGATAGATTTAGGATTTTTAAGAAGATGGGTGAAAAGGAATTAGATTTCAAAATCAAGTGTTTAAGGTTAGATAAGGGTGGAGAGTATACATCCAAGGAGTTTGAAGAATATTGTGAGAAACATGGGATCAAAAGATAATTTTCAGCTCCTAGAACTCCACAATAGAATGGAGTAGCTGAAAGGAAGAGCAAGACAGTGAAGGAGATGGCAAGGACATTACTTCATGATGCAAATCTGCCCAATACTTATTGGAAGGAAGTTGTCCATACAACAGTATACACTCTAAATAGAGTTCAATTGAGGATAAAATCTAACCATACTCCTTATGAATTGTGGTATGGTAGGTCAGAAAATGTTGGCTACTTCAAAAATTTTGGTAGTAAATGCTTCATTAAGAGAGCTGATGACAATTTGGGAAGTTTTGAGTCTGGGAGTGATGAGGACATATTTCTAGGCTATTCTACACATAGTAAAGCCTACAAATGTTTCAACAAGAGACTCAAAAAGGTAATATAAAGTACTAATGTAAAGGTGGATGAGAGTTTGCAGCCATGTGTGAAGCTGATTCAAGGCAAAGAAGATGAAGATCATCATTTAGAAAAAGAAGAGGAAGTTCAAGTGGAAGAAGAAACTCCTGAAAAACCTATTGAAACTAAAGGCAAAACTCCTTCAAAGACATTGCAAAGAGATCATCCACAAGAGCTGATTATTGGAGATAAAGATATTGGTGTGTTAACAAGGAGAAGACTTAATGCTACAAGTAATCAAGCACATGTATGTTTGATATCTGAAATGGATCCAAAAACCTATGTGGAGGCTAGTAAGGATGAAACTTGGATTAAATCTATGGAAGAGGAGTTGAATCAAATACAAAAGAACAAGACATGGGAGCTTGTTCCTAGACCTGAAGGTAAAAATGTTATTGGTGCAAAATGGGTTTTTAGAAACAAACTTGATGATAAGGGCAAAGTTGTTAGAAATAAAGCTATATTGGTTTGTAAAGGCTACTCCCAAATTGAGGAGATTGATTTTGATTAAACTTTTGCACCTGTGGCTAGACTAGAAGCAATAAGAATGTTCTTAGCTTTTTTAGTTTATAAAAATTTCAAGGTGTTCCAAATGGATGTCAAATCAGCCTTTCTAAATGGTGATCTTGAGGAGGTTTACATGGAACAGCCTAAGGGTTTTGAATGTAAAGACAAATCAGATTATGTATACAGGTTGAAAAAGGCCTTGTATGGCTTGAAACAAGCCCCGAGAGCATGGTACTATAGGTTGGATAAGTACTTACAAGAGCAAGGATTTACGAAAGGGGGTGTGAACAACAATTTGTACTATATTGCCAAAGGTGAGGATATTTTGGTTGTAGTGGTTTATGTTAATGACATCATTTTTGGAAGTAATAATGATAACATGTGTCATTCTTTTCTTGATATCATGAAGTCAGAGTTTGAAATATCTATGTTGGGAGAATTGTTTTTCTTCCTTGGTTTACAAGTTTCTCAACTTGAAAAGGGGATTTTTATCTCACAACTCAAGTATGCCAAACAAATGCTTAAGAAGTTTCAAATGGATGAATGTAAACCAGTTGGTACTCCTATAGAAACAGGGTACAAACTAAGCAAAAATGATGACTCACCTAAGGTAGAACAGTCTTTATATAGATCCATGATTGGCATCCTCCTATATCTAACTGCTTCTAGGCCTGATATCATGCAGGTAGTTTGCTTGGTGGCAAGATTTCAAGCATGTCCTAAACAATCTCATTTAAATGTTGTTAAGAGGATTTTTAGATACCTTAAAGGCACTCTTGATTTTGGATTGCAATATCCTAGACAAAATTATTTCACTCTTCTTGCATATATAGATACTGATTGGGTAGGTTGTCCTGATGACAGAAAGAGCACAAGCAGAGTAGCCTTCTTTCATAGTGGTAGACTAGTGGCTTGGCATAGTAAGAAGCAAGATTGTGTCTCTTTATCTACTATTGAAGCTGAATATGTTGCAGCATCTTCATGTTGTACTCAAGTTCTTTGGATGGTTCAGTCACTTCAAGACATCAAAGTGGAGGTTTCTAAGCCTGTACCTATTCTTTGTGACAATATAAGTTCCATTAATATGTCCAAGAATCTAGTCATGCATTCTAGGACCAAACATATTGCCATTAGATATCATTTTCTAAGAGAAAAAGTACTTGCAAATGATGTGGTGTTGGAATATGTTCATACCTCTAATCAAATTGCTGATATCTTTACAAAACCATTACCTGAAGAAGTGTTTGAATCCCTGAGACAAAGGCTTGGGGTTTTGTCACTTTCTTCTCTTCAATAAGTTTATCATGATATTGGATTCAGGGGGAGTAATTGTATGTTTTTTTGCAATCCTAAAATTTAATCAATTTTTTGTTTTTGTTTTCAAAGTTTTTGAGCAAATTCAGTGCATTGAAGTCTTGCTAAGAATATGTATTGCAAAGGATATGTGCTGATAAATTGCAGGGCAGTCTTGATAAGTTGTAGGGGTAGTGTCATTTGTATTTAGTCAGTGCTGATTGACTTTCAGTCCATCACTATGTTCAAGTTGCAATATACTCCAAGTTGTCTATCTTGCTATTAAACCCTTTGACAAAAATGTTTCAAAGAAATGTGGTAATATATCAAATATATGCATTGACTGCATGTTAGAGAAGTGACAGGACAGTTTGGATTGTGTTTTTAAGCCATGTGACAATGTTATTCAAGTTATCTCCATGGCAGACTTGTATATGGTAGAGGTTATCTTCATAAGCAGGCAAAAGACAGTAAGTAGTTCAGACCTTGTTTGTTGATAGATGTTGATGATCTTTTGTTGATATTAGACCCAGTATCATTCACAGTTGTAGATGACAATCATCTCTGATAATGATCAATTATGTTGATATGATGTTAGTTATCTTTGCTTCTCTATGTTCTTGTCTTAGATCTTGTATGAGCAGCTTTATGTTTAAGGGTGGTTTGGCTTCCAACAAAGTGTTTCAAAAAGCTAAGCTTTGGTGTATATTTAGGTGTCATGAATTGAAAAACTTCTTATGATTTGGACATCGATGTTAGGAATTACATGCAGAAGATATCAATTAAATGCAAATAAAGATTAAACAGAGGAACGAAAATACATAGAAATAATAACAGCAAGAGACAAGTTTTAACGTGGTTCACCCAAAGTCGGGCTACATCCACCAACAGAGAGTCCAATATTATTATCTAGCAAATCAAACCGATTACAACCAGCAATCCCTTGCAACTTAATACTACTACAAATGCTACAATACAATATCAATAGAAACCCTAACCCTTAGTCATTTTATCAAGACTTATGTCGGTTACAAAAATAGGGTTTTTTCATGTCGGCCAATAGAAAAAAATAACTCTCGATGCCTTTATAAAATAATAAAAATCGTTTGAGGTTTCGGGGGCACTTCCCTTGAGCCCCCGTGGGGGCGCTGCCCCTCGACCCCACCCTGTATTGCGATAGGGAATGCGCCAGGGGCACTGCCCCTAGACCCTATAAGGGGCGCTGCCCCTAGACCCTGCAAGGGGCGCTGCTCCCAAACCCCTATTAAATAATTTGGGGGGAAACCACGCCGATAAAAGTGTACAAAATTTAACCTGTATTAGGCTCCATATAACAACAAGCGAATCATTACTGATATTGTTTAGTGCTGAAAGTGCCTTATGAGGATATTACTTTTGTTAGTACAAGGAAGACTTTAGTGACAGAGTGTTCTGACAGGATTTGCTCTTAGCATAGATGGCTATCATTCAGGGGGAGCTCTTCTCTTTTTTCATTGATTTCCAAAAAGGGGGAGATAAATTGAAAAGATGGTTGATTGTTGATGGATTGCTAATGGTTTTCAATGCTAAGTGTTTTGACATCAATGCCAAAGCCAAAGGGGGAGTTTGTTAAGTTTGGCATGATGGTTGTCTTGCCATTGATGTCAAAATGATGTGGTCATAAGGTATGGATGATCTCAAATTATGATGACAATGCAGTGCCTTGTCATTGATGATAGACCTCTTCATGTGGTTGGTTCTTATTTTCATGCCTCAAGCAATGCAGGTTTCACAAGCAATGTAGGATTCATGAGCATTATGTGTGAGAACAAGATGTATGATGTTGAGATCAGAATGTATGCTCTTCATGTGGTTGTTGAGATCAGGATGTATACCTTTCATATGTTGTGGTGCCTTCAAAGATGTTGTCATCTTGTCATTCATACTTGTCATATCTTGTTTTTGTTCATGACATATCCATATGCTTTGTTTCAGCTTCACCATATGCTTCCATATACCCTCAGGATATTGCATGTAGGAAGTTGTATGTCATGCAGTGTACCTTGAGTCTCCTACAATAGCAAGATGTTGATACTCTTGTTAATGTTCACTCATATCAGTTTATGGGGATGATCATTTTCATCTGTCAGAATCATGTCAAGTATCCTTTATGTTATGATGTATAAGGTGATTGGTCTACATTTGCATGAAGAATCTTCATAGATCCTTATACTTTTGGGATTATAGAGACACCTTGTCTTAAGTAATGTCTTGGAGAAATTTCTCTTGAGGTTTCTTTGTTCACCTAAACCCTAGTTGAATATCTAAACCCTAATAATGACCTAATGCACATCATATAAAGCTCTTAATGCATATCTTTTAAACCCTATGTTCCCTGTCATAACTTTATTTCTATTTTTGTGTTGAATGGGTGAGTAGGTAAAAGAAACTTAAGTTATAAACTTAATTCTTCAACCATCATTTGTTGACCAGCGCCAACATCCTAGGGGCACTGGTATTAAAAAGTCAGTCTGAAGTCTTAAGCGGCAAAGTTCATCATGCGGTGGAGGATAAAAGGCAGAGTGGCGTGAAAAGATGATCGAACGAATGCCTCCTAAATCTTTTTTGAAGCCCAATGGTCAGTCTTCCTCGATAAAATTTGACGTGCAGAGTTCTTTATAAGGCAAAGTTTAGTCTTTTTAAGGTTCTTTATGACACAGAGGGCTAGATAAATTTTGTATGAGATCAGTATGAAGTTTTTGTTGGTTTTGATTATTGTTTTGAGATGATAGAGGGAATATCTGCATGATAGTATGAGGGTTATTACTTTTATAAGGAATTTAATGGAGTTTATTGTATTTGGAGCTTGAAGATGAATTTAGGTATGAAGATAATTTTCAGTGCAAAAGAGAAACATGCACGTGTGGATTATTGAGCAGAGGTATTTATTGATTATTCCAAATATTGTCATGTGTACCAAAACCTAGCTTGATCATGTTGTGATTGAAAAGAATTTTGTCAAGTGAAATGAAAAGGAGAGATAAGTTTTTGTGTAGAAGAGAATCAAGGTAATCCCTTGAGTTGTTTTTGTTAGGGTAAAATGTGGATTAAATCAAATGAATAATAACAAACCCAAACATCAACAGAATAATGAAAACACGAAAGATTGAATGGAATGAAGCAATGAATAGCACAATGCAAACCTTCCCTGTTCCAAAGCTTCTGTTGTTCACCTATTACAACCGTCCTTTGCTGATGAAGTAGGCCCTCAATGAGTGCACTCTTTTAGCTATGTTGTAGGATGTCGATAGTAAATGGCTATGTTGATAGATAATGCTGTGAAGTAGAGCTTCAAAGCAAATGGTGATCTCAAGTAGATTGTATTGGGGGTGCCAAAGGCGCGCTGGTGGATTTCTGTAGAGTAACAATACAAATAACCTGGATCAATAGAATGGGAGGATGAAGCTTCTTTTATAGACTCAGAAGAATGAGAATCAACGGTTGAGAGGAGATATGATGATCAACGGCTGAGGATGGTTGAGGAATGTGCAACCAAGTGTCTCAACTCCATCATGAAAGAGGGGATGTGACAACATTGATTGGAGAGTTAACTCTTTTAACTGAATAGTTAACAAACTTGATTAGTCAGTTGGAAGAATGAATTATGGAATTGACTAAATTGATTGAGGGATTAACTCAATTGACTGGTTAGTTAACTAACTTCTGATTTGAGAAGAAATAGGACATGTGGGTGAGGGGGAAAATAGGTAATTAAATATTTAATATATTTAATTACATGTGCAACCCGATGAGGTGGATTTTTGGAATTAGAACTTAGGATAGAGGAATTTGGATTAATTAAATAATTTAGGATTATTTAATTGTTTAGGACATTTAGAAGAATTTTAATTAAATAAATAGATTTTATTTAATTATGGAATAGTGAATCGATTAAATAAATTTAGAATATTTATTTAGTTGATGGAAGAATGGAATAAATATTTAGAATATTTATTTAGTTGAATTGTGTCATTTTTAGGCGTATACATTTTGCCCCTCTTTGATGCAATGCTGTTTACAGCGTTGTTTCAAAGAAATCGATAGTCTGACAGTGATACATGCCCCAGTTTGCCCCTGGTACAAGTTTTTTTGATGATAGGATGCCCCCTCGGGAGATTGGACAGGAAAAGGGCGAAAGATTTGGAGATGGACAATCTCACGAAGACGAAGGGAAGCTAGGTTAGAATGAAGAAATCAGTTGTTCAAGAAAGAGTCGAATGATACGTGATGCAAGATGGAATGATACCACACACATGCAAGTAAGCAAGTATGCACAAATGATACAAGAACAAACAAGGTATTGCCCCTGTCAAGCAGTAAACCAATGATATACTGATAACGATATACAATAGTGTTGTCATGGCGGGGAATGATATATCCCTAGACCAACACGGCAGGCGTGTTGTCATGGCGAGGAACAATAGATCCCTAGAGCAACATGAAGGATAGTGTCTGGTTTCAGGAAATGAAACATGTCGTGTAAGACACGTGTATTGGTCTGATTTCGACAATGTTACATCCTATATAAGATAATTGATTGATTAACTGATCGAGTTGGTTTACGACCAGACAAGGATCAAGATCACTGATTTTGATTGGATCATTCGTGCAAGATTGACTTGACTTGATTGGTATGGATTAAGGATGGACCTGCATTTGGATCATTGCTCAGACTAACTGGACAAGGATGAAAGATATGACGATAGATAGAAATCTGATTGATAGAAGAAAGACTCGATAGAAGGACTCACAAGCTTTTGTAAACATTGATACTCTGCATTTTGTGGAGCTTTTTTATTGCATGGGATATGGATGTATGGATGTATAAATGGATGTATAATGGATGTATGATGGATGCTTTGCTTTTGGAGTGCTTTATTTCATCATTGGGTGATTTATTTTTGGTACATTTTCTGAAATGTTGTAAGTGAATACAAGCATCTAGGTATAATTGAACCAAGATGACCTGAGTACCGCTTACATGGATTTTGATTTGGCAAGTGAATACAAGCATCTAGTCAAAATTGAATCTAGATGACTTGAGTACTTCTTGTGTTTCAACAAACAAGGATTGCCCCCGTTCATGTTATACCTTTGATGTCCTTGATGATCTTTTGCCGATCATGTCCTTAGACAAGGCATTACATTCCTAAAGCAGAATCCATAGATAGCAAACAAAGAAAATGATCATGCCCCCATCATAGCATCTCTAGCTTTTGGCATCCTTGAGTAGCATAGAAAGACATGATAACAAAAATCAAGACTCTGTAACATAACCATGATTTCAATCCGCAAAACATTCTTGCATTTAGATGCATTTTCCTTGCTGTAATTTAGATAGAATTAGTTAGAAGACCTTGGATATTTGCTTTGCTTGAGATAAGTTAAGATGGTCATAGTCAAGATTTCTGCTTAAAGCGTGGGTTCTGCTTGCATTTGCTTGTTTGGTGAGAAGATTGCACAATCCTTATTGGGGAGATGGACCCTAAGGGACTGCCCTAGTGCCTCGGGAGCGCATTGCTAAATGGCCTTGCCTACGTGACGACGCAGAGGCAACGTAGTTCGGGGTAAACCCTAACAGACCTAAGACCTAGGTGAGAGAAAGTGGAGACAGACTCAGATTGATAGAGGGACTAGATATGGGACAGATGGGACAAACGGAAGCCTCGGCGGCGCATTAGAATAATGGCCTTGCCTACGTGATGGCACAGAGGCAACGTAGTTCATGGAATTGGACCATGGAAACTGACGAGAGACACTATGCTAGGTTCATACTGAAGAGATGATATGGGACAAAACCTTGGCTGACAAGGCCACAAAGAGGTAGAGTTATCAAGCCATGATAGGTAACTGCCAGGTGTTTATTATGGGACAGATATGGGTTGAATGGAAAATGAGCCAAGGAAGAATGGACTCAAGGTGATTGGATTCCCAAAGATGGAGAAGGTGGTTTATCATAAGTAACACCTGTTTACTAGGTTTTCATCAGTTGCTTTTATTTGCACGAGAAGCTAGAAAGTAAACGTGACCCCTGTTTGCCAGGTTTTCATCATGATACCTATCCAAGGCACCTGTTTGCCAGGTTTTCACCAAAGGACAATTTTTTTTGTATGCTTTCTATTTTTCTAATTTTTTTTGTTGTTTTTCCATTTTTGATTTTTTTTGTATTTTTGTGCCCCCTTGCATTGGGGTTCTCCTAGGTATAGAACTGGCAAAGGTGCATGCTGTTGATTGGATCATCGAACAACTCACCCTCTGACGTTGCCAACTAATATGCCCCCAATCCGTAAGCAGCTACAATCACATAGGGCCCAAGCCATTTTGGTTCAAACTTGCCTTTCTTTTCTCTATCTTGTTGATTGTGAGGATTCTCTTTGAGAACGAGGTCCCCAACCTTAAAGCATCTTGGGTGAACCTTGTGGTTATAGCTTCTTGACATCATTTGTTGATATGCTTTGAGATGATCAAAGGCTTTCTGGTGCCTTTCTTCTAGCAGCTCTAGTTCTTGTAACCTGGAGACTCTATATTCTTCGTCTGATATGAGACCTTTCAACGACACCCTGAGAGATGGTAGTTCGACCTCAATGGGGAGGATGGCTTCTAAACCATAGACGAGGGCGTAGGGTGTAGCACCTGTGGGAGTGCGTATACTGGTTCTGTAGGCCCACAGAGTGGGATTGAGTTGGACATGCCAATCACGGCCAGCATCATTGACAGTCTTCTTTAGGATTTTTAGAATGGTCTTATTCGATGCCTCAGCTTGACCATTACCTTGGGGGTAGTATAGAGTGGAGAAGCGATGTTGAATTTTGAAACACTCACAGAGTTCTTGGACATCCTAATTTTTGAATGGTCTTCCATTATCTGTGATAATGGATGAAGGAATGCCATATCTGCAGATAATGTAATTCAAGATAAAAGAGGAAATTTGCTTACATGTGACGGTGGTGAGGGGAACGGCTTCAATCCACTTTGTGAAATACTCAGTGGTGGTTATGATGAATTTGTGGCCGTTGGAAGAGGATGGATGAATCTTTCTCACAAGGTCAAGTCCCCATTGGCAAAAGGGCCAGGGTGTCATTAAAGGTCTCAACTCTTGAGCAGGTGCATGGATCAGGTTCCTGTGTATTTGGCACTGTTTCCACTTTTTGATGAACTGATATGAATCCATTTCCATGTTTGGCTAGTAATAACCCAAAAGCATGAGTTTCTTGGCTAAGGAAGGACCGCTGGAGTGTGTTCCGCAAATCCCTTCATGTACGTCTTGCAAGGTAGTTATGGATTCTTCTTGTTCTAAACAATGGAGCAAAGTACCATCGAGACCACGTCGGTATAGGGTATCAGCTATGATGGGCTAGCGAGAGGTTTTTCGTATGAAAGTTCACTTTTGGTTGGAAGAGAGGTCAGGTGGGAGAATGTTGTCCTTGAGGTAAGTGTAGGTCTTACCGTACCAAGGTGAATCAGATCCGACTAGAAGGCAGATGGAATGGGTCTCAAGAAGATCATAAGCTGGTTGCCGGATAGTTTCCACTAAGAACTCATACTGTGACTCATTTTTAGGTATTTCTAGAAGAGAGGCTATGGTAGCCATTACATCTGCCGCCTTATTCTCAATCCTAGGTATTTGCTCGAAGGAGATGGTTCCGAAGTGTTCTTTGAAGTCGTCAACCATTCGTTTGTATGGGATGAGCTTTTCATCTTTGGTTTGATACTCATCATTGACCTGATTGATGATAAGCTAAGAATCACCATAGACATGCAGTTCTTGGATTTTCCACTCAGTCACCATCTTGAGACCAATTACCAAGGCTTCATACTTTGCTATGTTATTGGTGCATGGAAATAACAAATGTTAAGACTTTGGAATGGTGTCACCTTGAGGAGTTATAAACAGGATGCCTGCCCCCGATCCATGGTTGGTATAAGACTCGTCAAAGTAGAGTTTCCAGGAAGATGTTGATATATGGAATAAGGATTCGTCTAGAAATTCAAACTGCATGGGCTTGTTGTCTTGTAACGGTGCATCTGCTAGTTGGTCAGCTACGATTTGTCCCTTGATGGCTTTTCTGTCCACATATTCGATGTCATACTCACTGAGAAGCATTACCCATTTTGTCAAGTGACTTGTGAGAGCTGCTTTGCTGAGGAGGTACTTCAGTGGGTCGATTTTTGCAATGAGTTTTACTGGGTGTGCACATAGGTAATGTCAGAGTTTTTGTGAAGCAAAAACTACCATGAGACATGATCTTTCTACTTGTGAGTATTGCAACTCGTATCCCACTAAGGTTCGACTGATGTAGTATACAGCTCTTTCTTTGTTCTTGTAATCTTGCTATGCTAGAAGAGCTCTGAGAGTAGTAGGTGTAGCAGATATGTAGAGAATGAGAGGTTTCCCTTGGATCAGAGGCATGAGAATGGGTGGATTCATAAGGTACTCCTTTAGCTTGTTGAATGCTTCTTCACACTGCTCATCCCATTTAAATGGAATGTTTTTGTGCAGGAGATGAATGAAAGGTTGGCACTTGTCTGCCAGCTGTGATATGAATCTGCAGATGGCCTGCAGCTTGCCCTGTAGGGATCTCAACTAAGTTAGAGTCTTGGGTGGTGGCATGTCCGTTATAGCTTTGACCTTGGCAGGTCTACCTCGATTCCGTTTGCCGACACGATGAAGCCTAGCAGCTTGCCTGAAGTTACCCCAAACACACATTTCTTTGGGTTCAATTTGACTTGGAATTGGTCTAATCTTTGAAAAACTTTTTCTAAGACATCTAGGTGTGAGTCCCTTGTGAGAGACTTTGCTAGGATATCGTCGACATAGTCTTCCATAGTTACATGCATCATGTCATGGAATATAGTAGTCATAGCTCTTTGATATGTGGCACCTACATTTTTCAGCCCAAATGGCATGACATTCTAGCAAAAGGTACCCCTGGGGCAAGTGAAAGCTGTCTTGTGTTGGTCCTCTAGTGCTATTTTGATTTGATTATATCTTGAGAATCCATCCATGAGTGATAGCATTGTATGTCCTGCAGTTAGGTCTACTATGATATCGATGTTTGGCAATGGAAAGTCATCCTTGCGGCATGCTTTGTTTAAGTCTCGAAAATCATTGCATAGTCAAACTTGGACATCTGGTTTGGATACTGGCACTATGTTAGATATCCATTCTGGGTAATCTATGGCTCTGATGAACCCCACATCCAGCAATTTCTTGAGTTCTTCTTTGACCAAAAGTGCTATGTGAGGATGCATTTTTCTCAGCTTCTGCTTTACTGGCTTTACTCCTGGATCCAATGGCAGATGATGTAGAATTAAGTTTGGGTCTAGACCTGGCATGTCTGCATATGAACAAGCAAAGCTGCCTCTCTTCTTCTTAAAGAACGGTACAAACCTAGTTTTTTTCTGGTGGTGTAAGAGATTTGGCAAAGTGGATAATTTTGGGCTATTCTTCTGTTCCAATATTCACAAGCTCTATTGGTTCCACAACAATCTGCGACCTTTCCTGGTACATATCACTAGGGAGAGTGTCAAGCATTCCATCGTCAGGTGCCATAGTTGGGTTTTCACCTTCGGATACGTCCTTTCTTTTTACTATTTTGTGATCTGACACTGCCGCAAGGCAATTTTCACTGTCAGATCTATTTTTGATCTTGATATTTTTGTGACTGGAAGGCTTGGCACCCTCCCCGAAGTAAGCCACGGTATTCAGTTCAATAGCAAAACCAACTTTATGATCTCCCCTGGGTAAGTGGTCCCTAAGTTCCATATAATCAATGTAAGCATCATCATTTTGGAACATATTGAGTTGGGGAGTTCCTTGCAGATCCCAGTTAATAAGCTCAAGGTGCAAGAGGGGAAGGGAGTCGAATGACAGACCTGATTCTTTGATGGTGTGAACAGAAATGTTAGGAGCATTGGCGGGGGTAGTGTTCAGGGTGGTACCATCCTCCAAGTTGTTTATTGCAATGGAATTTAAACTTTCCTCGAAAGCCATAATCTCAGGGATGGGCAAATCAGACTCTAGTCGTCTGTTCCATTGCGTTTGTCCCTCACGGTAGGGGCTAAGAGTTTGGATGGTGTCGACCTCTTTGTCGTCGTAGGAATGCTCTATTAGCTCGTTCCACTCATACTCATTTGAATCTATGTCACTATCCACTTGGAGCGTTTGAATTATTTCTACAAAGCAAGCATTTTCCTTAGCTTTGCCCTTGCCTTTGTATCCTAGGCCACTTGTGTTTCTGGCTAATGAGGATGAAGAAGGTTGAATAGGTTCAATGATTCCTTCTTTTCTGAGGCCGATGGGGCCTTGTCCTTCATACCCCATCCTGTGCAGAATAGTCTCACCTTGCCCATAGAGTTTTGTTGGGAGTCTAGGCAGATCTTGGGGTGTGTTTTCTTCTTCAGCATAAAGCCATTGCAGGAGATCTCACTCCTCTGTCTCATCAGATAAGGTCCCCCATTTTACAAAGGGAGTTGCGGGAACTACAGGAGGAGCAGATGGCTTTGTAAAATGTTTGGGTTGGCCAAAAGATCTAGGGGATAACGGCAATTTGGCAAGATTGAGACTGTGCTCAATTGAGTACTCTCCCACTCCAGTTTCTTTTATGGTAACTTTCTACGCTTTGGGTCTTGAGGAGGAAGCTTCAGCGGTGTGGTCCTGTTGCGGGGTAGGGGAAATGTGTGCTTTGTTGTTGGGTATGACACACTCAGGTTTTGTACGGAAAGAATTCCAGTGTTGGTAGGGGTCAAGGTCACCTTGAATGGTGACTTGCTTGCCATTGTGTGGGAACTTAATGCATTGATGATAGGTTGAGGGGACAGCTTCATGGCGTGAATCCATGGTCTCCCGAGTAGGATATTATAAGCAAGCTCCCGATCAAGGACTTGACACACCACATCTTTTATTACTGGTCCCACTTGAATGGGTAGGACAATTGTTCCCTTTGTGGTTCTTTCTTCTTCGTCATATGCTTTGATGGTAATTTTCCTCCTTGGATCAACTGCATGTTCGGAGAACCCTAGTACAAGGACTAGCTTTAGTGTGCAAATATTTAAACCAACACCCCCATCAATGAGAACCCTCTTGATGCGGTGCTTGTGTATGAATGCAACAATGTGCAAAGGGGTGTTGTGGGGTTGTGATACAGACAGGTCATCTTGCTCAGTAAACGATATAGAGTTGGAGGATGTCAGGTTGCCTACCATGGTTTGGAACTTCTCTTGGGCCAGGTTAGTGGGGACAGTGGTTTCCACTAAGGCTTTCTCAAGAATCTCCTTATGAGAAGGAGATAGACGCAATAGCTCCAATATAGAAATGTGAGCCGAAGTTTTCTGTAACTGGTCAATGACATTATACTGACAGAAGTTGGATGGGGACTGTGACGACCTTGGAGGGGCGGTATTGAGCGTGACTTTACCACTGTGGGTAATTATACTACAACCAGTTCTGTTAGGTCCTGATTGTTGGTTGGGTGAGATGACATTGACCTATGGGATTTGCTCGAAAATGCAATTTATGGTGTAGTCATATGGCACGCTTGCATAGTTGGCATTACTAGTCCCGCTGTTCTGATTTGGCCTGTTGCGATTGTTGTCGTTATTGTTATTGCTATTGTAGTTGTTGCCGTTGTGGTTGTTGTTGTTGTTGTGGCTATTGTTATATGGCCTGTTGTGATTTGGAAGTGGATCCCTGTAGGCCACATGAGATTCATTAGATGTATGTTGTTGTGTCCCTCCCCGATTCTGATCTAGTACATCTTGTATGACATTTTTGAGGCGGATGCAGTTGTTAGTTGTATGCCCCCTTCCTCGATGATATTCACAATAGTCAGTGTCCTTCCAGTAGGGAGGTTTGACTATAGGCTCATAATCACTTGTTGGCGGTAGAGAAATTTCGTTGTTAGCCAACAATTTTCTTAGTGCAGACTCTTGAGACTCACCCAATGGTGTGAATTTTCTCCTTGGATTTGAACTGAACCAAGGTCTGGGCTCCCGAGAAGGTGGTTTGTTGAATGTACTATTGTGTGTTTCTCCCTTGAGAGTGAATATGGGTTGTTGCTTGGGAGCTGCCGCCATAGCATCCACTACCCCATCATTGACCACATTCTTGTTCTTGGTCCAAAACTTTGATTTATCCGTTGTGTAATTGGAAGCAGGTGTGTCCTTGTATAGTTTTATAGCTCCTTTAGTGATCATAGCCTTTTCGATGAATAAGCCCATTTCAATGACTTTTGTGAATGATGTAGGGCATTGTATCTGTATTTGATAGCTAAGATCAGTGTTTAGGTTGTGGACAAACATTTCCAATAACTGCTTCTCAGGCATATCGTAAGAACACTTACTAGCTAGTTGTCTCCATCGTTGTAAGAAGGTGGTGAATGACTCACCACTCTTTTGTTTGGTGTTGCATAGATCTAGCATAGATACCTCGTGTTCGATGTTGTAAGAGAAGTGTGTTATAAATTTATTGACAAGTTCATCAAAAGTTCTGATTCCTGGTGGGAGACGTGAGAACCACTCCATAGCTTGACCACCTAAAGATCTTGGGAATAGTCTCATCAAGTAGGTCTCGTTGTGAGCTACTTCTAAACATGCTGCATTGAATTCCCGGATATGATCTCTAGGGTCCCCTTTTCCTTTGTATTTATCAAATTTTGGAACCTCGAACCTATAGGGGAATGGTCTCATGTCCAAACCTTTGTCAAAAGGATATGAAGCTATGTCTTCCAAGGAGTAGTTCTTGGTACTTGTACCCGTCTTAAGATCTGATATTTGTTGTGTGAGGTTCTCGAGTTGTTTTCACATTTCTTCCATAGGAGCATTTTGATCTAGGGGTCTCTTTCCTCTATCATTTGCATGCGGGACTATGTCATTTGTACCCCTCTCATGATCATTGTCTACATTTTCCATGATCGTATTGATATCAAAGTCTGCAGGGAGTTTGATTCCAAGGCTAGCAAGATGATGGAAATACTTATGAGGGTCTTCTTGGAGCACCTTCTCTATTAGGCGTTGGAATTTTCTTTCTTGGATGTGCACTTCATATTCTTCATGAGAAATTTCTTCGTCACCATCCTGAGGTGGAAAGATGTGATTGGAAGAGCCGGCCATTTCTATTTGCTTTTTGTACTGGGATCAAGTAAGGACCATGCAAGGTGATGTGGGATGGAGTGGACTAGGATTAGAAATTATGGCAAGGTGTCGACTGAGACTGTTGTGAATGGGATACCTAGGGCAGAATTTAGACAAAGGATTTTCTTGCTCAATGACTTCAAGTAAGACGGTTGACACACGACGATAGCCACTAGTAAGGGTAGCCAGTACCTGTCTTACTGTGTAGGGACTAGTCATTTCAACAAGACTACTAGCAAAGGTACTGTGACCTACTAGGCTTACATGAATTCACTAATGATATGAGAAAGGGATCTAAGTCAAACCAGTAATGAATAAACTGACTTTGCTTTGACAGGAGGTGAATGGGTGATTGACGGAAGAGAGACACTTTGGGTGAAACGGATGAAGACTAACTGCAAGGCTGAATCTGATCTCAGAATGTGAAGCTAGGCTGAAATGGGTGCTCCAAACAGGTAAAAATACTTCCTCAAAAATAGTGCAAATGCTCACTGTCGTGGATGCGCAGAAACAAAAGCGCAGTAGAAATGAATATATGTGCCGTAAGTCATAGTATATGCACAGCACTGGTGGAAAATAAATGTGCAGCAATAGTCTGTATATGCGCAGCAAGTCTACACGTATGCGCAGCAAGTCGATACAAATGTGCAGCAGAAATAAGTATATGCGTAGCTCTATTTTTTGGGCAAAATTTTTGGATTTTTCTGGTGTTTTTGGTATTTGTGGCTAGAAAAAGGCCTTCTTGATCTGATTTTATGAATTAACAGCAAGAAAACACAGCAAGCACAAAGAATATTTTATAGTTTTTCATTGTTTTTGTAGTTTTTTTGACTCTATTTTGGAATAAATTGAACAAAAGCAAACACAAAGATCCTAGGCTAGAAATGGATTATAAGGGATTTGGGCCACTAGAACAAGAGGTATTTAATGCGGGCAACTGTTCAAGTGGTTACACATGTGGCAACACTACTCTCCATTGTGGAGTCTCCCAGCCTCAAAGGGTTGCGCCTGAGAGGGTTTTGGGGGAGGTTGGCCGTCGGTGTAACATAGCAGCACTTGTTGCAGGAAGTTTTCACCTCAAGCACAATTTATTTTAAGTGGCTTGGTAGGGCTTGGATTTAGCCTGTTACCACTTAGGGTTGTTCCCACTTGGACAAGCGTGCATCCAAGGGCAGGCCCCTCTTAAAGGTTAAATAGATAGAATGACAAGTCTGGCACTCTGATCACCTAGTAAAGGGGAGAGCATAAGCCTATTGTCATTTGTCAAGCACAGAAGACACTGCTTAATCCAACCTAGTTAAAAGTAGAAAAACTAAATGGGCTAATCTACTTGGGCAAGCACAGAACTTTGAAGTGATTTTAGCAAGATAGCATTGGTTCAGTTTTAACCCCAGAAATCAATGGTGAGTTCAGTTTTAATCCGCATAGCACAAAATAGTTAACTTTGAAGTTTTGGTCCAATGAGATAGCAGTAGTTCAATTTTAACCCCAAAATCAATGGTGAGTTTAGTTTTAATCCATGTAGCACGAAATAGTTAACTTTGAAGTTTTGGTCCAACGAGATAGTAGTAGTTCAATTTTAACCCCAAAATCAATGGTGAGTTTAGTTTTAATCTCAGATAGCAATAACTTGGAAAGTGTTGCAATGCAAGAAACAAATGATCTAGTTACTTCTTTCCTAATTAGAGCTAGGTGAGGATTTGAATGAACATCAGTTTTACTATCCCTTAGAAAGTGAAGTGTGAACTATTTAGATGCAACAACCTGAGCCTATCCTACAAAACAACTCCAGAGAACACCTGCGAAAAGGTTAGCATTAGCAAACTTTCCTAGAAAAGCACTAAAACCATTACTTATTACAAATGCACAGCTTCAGTGACTAAATGCGTAGAGATAGTCAACAGAAGTGCAACAATAACCAATGCGCCACAACAGTGCACAAAAGCGCAGCAGAAATACACAGAAGCGCAGAAATTATAGATTGCGCTGTAACGGTCTACAAATGCGCAATAATAATGAACAGATGCACAGTAATGGTGGATGTGCAGTAACAGTGTGTAAAAGTGACACAAGAATATGCAAATGCACAGAAATGACAGATGCGCCGTAACAGTGCGCAAAAGCATAGCTAAAAAGCATAGATGCACAGAAATAATAGAAGCACAGTAACAGTGGGTATATGCACCACAGAAATGTTCAAATGCGCCAAAGTAGCCTGTGCGTGACTTGTACAGAACCTGCCTTCAAAAAAGCTTAGATTTTGATGAGATAAAGGGGCAAAGGCCCCACGGTGGGTGCCAAAAATGTTAGGGTAAAATGTGGATTAAATCAAATGAATAATAACAAACCCAAACATCAACAGAATAATGAAAACATGAAAGATTGAATGGAATGAAGCAATGAATAACACAATGCAAACCTTCCTTGTTCCAAAGCTTCTGTTGTTCGCCTATTACAACCGTCCTTTGCTGATGAAGTAGGCCCTCAGTGAGTGCACTCTTTTAGCTGTGTTGTAGGATGTCGATAGGAAATGGCTATGTTGATAGATAATGTTGTGAAGTAGAGCTTCAAAGCAAATGGTGATCTCAAGTAGATTGTATTAGGGGTGCCAAAGGCGTGCTGGTGGATTTCTACAGAGTAACAATACAAATAACCTGGATCAATAGAATGGGAGGATGAAGCTTCTTTTATAGACTTAGAAGAATGAGAATCAACGGTTGAGAGGAGATATGATGATCAACAGCTGAGGATGGTTGAGGAATGTGCAACCAGTAGAAATATGACAAGTGTCTCAGCTCCATCATGAAAGAGGGGATGTGACAACATTGATTGGAGAGTTAACTCTTTTAATTGAATAGTTAACAAACTTGATTAGTCAGTTGGAAGAATGAATTATGGAATTGACTGAATTGATTGAGGGATTAACTCAATTGACTAGTTAGTTAACTAACTTCTAATTTGAGAAGAAATAGGACATGTGGGTGAGGGGGATAATAGGTAATTAAATATTTAATATATTTAATTACATGTGCAACCTGATGAGGTGGATTTCTGGAATTAGAACTTAGGATAGAGGAATTTGGATTAATTAAATAATTTAAGATTATTTAATTGTGTAGGACATTTAGAAGAATTTTAATTAAATAAATAGATTTTATTTAATTATGGAACAATGAATCGATTACATAAATTTAGAATATTTATTTAATTAATGCAAGAATGGAATAAATATTTAGAATATTTATTTAGTTGAATTGTGTCATTTTTAGGCATATACAGTTTTGTTTTGTAATCAAGGTGATTGGACAAGTCAGTGAGACTTTCTTTTTCCAGTGAGGCATTCATCAACCAATGAGGCTATGTAATTGGTGATTTTTTCATGATTAAGCCAGTGAGGCAGTTTTGAGTGTTTTTGCATCCCTATGAGGGTTTTCCACTTGTGAAATCTATTGTCATGGTCTCAATTTTTGTGTGATTCATTTATCCTTCATGCTTGAACATTTAGTATTTGACTCCTTCATTTGATAAATCATATTGTCAAGTTTGATTCCTTTACTTTCTCTTTTCATGTTTGATAAGAAGTAAATAACTTGTTTTTGATACAACATTGATTCGCCCCCCTTCTCAGTGTTGATTGTACTCCAACAACATCCTCATCAACATATTCACCTCCAACACAATGAGTCCCATAATTATCTCATACATGGGTAGTGCCACAAGATTGGAAAGGTCTCTTCTCAAGTCATCCCTACCCAACATCACTCTGATAAAGCCATTTCACATGTTGTACAAGAGAGCCTATCAATGAACTTAGAGCATGGAGGATTTTAACCTCCATAGTCTCCTTCACAATTGATGGGAGTGTCACATGGTGAAGTGGTTTATCTGCAAGGATAACGTGGTCAATCTTCTGCACTCCAAGCTCCCCCTTGATTTAGTGTAGCCCATTCCCCCTTCCTTGAAACTTTATGTGATCAAAATAGTTTGGAATCCCATAGAGCACAAACTCACAATATAGTTTTCAAAGAAAGTACAAAGGAACCTCATAATTGTTACATGGGGACTAATAAAAAACTACCCACCACCTATCCCAAAAGTTATTCTTTATCTTTTGGTGATTGCACTAGTAGATAGAGAATCTCTTCACATTAGTTGGAACGGGTTGATTGGTTTGTGGGTATATAAAGAGGATGCATATTATGTCTCTTCTAATATCTTTCCTCTTCACATTGTCATAAGAATTTTTTGACATAAAATTGATAACTCTAGTTTTTATGAGAATACCATGTGTCAAATTATCCTATGATGAGTCTACATTAGAAATCAATTCTTTTAATATTTTTTTCTAATGAATCATGCCTAGGGTTTGTCATTCTAGGATTGTTTAGTGAACTTACTAATTGCTTGATGCAAGATTTGTTTTCTTGGATGACTCCTAATAAATTCTCTTGTGAATTTGGAGAGTTTTTGTGGAAATCTTAGAGGGATTGGTGGGTTTTTTTTGGAAACTTGTTCACCTATAACATATTGTTGCAATTGAACATTTGTACGACCTAGTTTGTATAATTCAAAACAAATGAGATAAAATTTGATCAAACTAATAAAATTATAATCTAATTCCAATTAAACAACTAAATATGAGAAACAAATTGTTTAAAATATCTTTTATATGTGGTGACATTGATGAATAATGAACTAGTGAGTGACATGAAGCTTCAAAGACAAAAATTTATAGTACACTTGCAGAATTAAGCTACTCATGTTTTTGTTGGAGAAAACAATGAAGAATATGCACTTTTGGCCATGGATGTCATGTTTATGTTTTACCTCAATGTAATGCATACACACTCACATTACAAGACAAGCATGTTATGGCCTTTATGACTACAAACCATCATGCATTTATTAAAATTTCTAAGAGCAAATGAGCTACTTGATAAATTGAGAGCAACAAATATATATACATATTAAAGTGGCTTGAATAACCACTTAGTTTGGCATACCCGGCCAACTACCCAACCAATTATAACTATGAAATAGTTATTAGTTGGGATATACAAATGATGTAATAGTGAAAATACAAATATTTTAACACCCCCGCTTATTACATCATATGCCCAGGAGATGAAAACATGAAAGTCTAGAAAGCTTCAAACTTCACTGCTGCAAGTGATTTTGTAAATATGTCAGCATGCTGCTCTTGAGTGGAATAGAACTAGATTTGAATATTGTGCTGTTGAACATGCTCACAGATATATGGCACTGAACCTCAATATGCTTGGTACGCTCATGAAAAATGGGATTGCAAACAAGCTTTAGCACACTCTGATTATCATAGAACAAAGTGGTAGGACCTATATCAGGAACACCTATACTTGTCAAAATGTGATGTAACCATATCACCTCACAAACACCCCCTACGGTGCGATATTCTGCCTCTGTGGAAGAGTGGGCAACAATGGTTTGCTTTTTTCCCCCCAAGAAATTGGACCATATCCCAAAAAGAAAATGAAGCCTAAAGTAGACTTCCTGTCATCCACTAAACCTGCATAGTCTGCATTCATGTATCCACACAACCAAAAATCTACATTCTGCTTGTATTCCAAGCCATATTCAACTATACCATGAATGTATCTCAAAACACTCTTTGTTTCCTTCTAATGAATAAAGTTAGGTTCTTGCATGAACCTAGAAAGATAGCTGATAGCATAGCTAATATATGGCCTGGTATATGTCAGGTAGATGAGACTCCCAATCAACTGTCAATAAAGAGTAGCATTCACCTGATTAGATAGATCATAGCAGGAAAGTTACAAACTTGTCTCCATGGGAGTCAACAGTTGCTTGCAATCTTCCATGTGGAACTTCTTGAGAAGTGTCTTGGCATACTTTATCTGAGAAACATAGATCTGATTCTTTTGTTGCCATACTTCAAGTCCAAAACAATAATGCAAGAGCCCAAGATCTGTCATGTCAAATGATCATTTGAGATCATTCTTTGTTGCATCAATCATCTGTTGATAACTCCCTGTGATGACCATATCATCGACATAAACAATCAAAATGACAATCTCCCCCCTTGCTCCTTGAGGTAGAGATTGGGATCATATGGATTCCTAGTGAATCCATGATTAAGCAGATGCTCTTTGATCTCTATGTACAAAGCTCAAGGAGCCTGTTTAAGATCGTAGAGTGATTTGATGAGTCTGCATACTTTGTGTTGTTGCCCAAGTGCAGCGTATCCCTCTGGTTGAGTCATGTAGACTTCTTCCATGAGATCCCCATTAAGGAAGGCGCTCTTGACATCCATTTGGTGAACTTTCAAACCAAACTTGCAGCGTTTTGTATTTATGGTGCCTCTGATTCACATTTACAGATAATGTTGACGTGTCAAATTACAACATCTAATGCATAATATAGTTACAACAATGACGTCTATGGAATCGACCCTGTAAAATGTCAGGTAGAAATAAGGGTTACATCAAAGATATAAGGACATCAAAACTATAGAAATGGCTCCTAGTGCACCTAAGATAATGCTCCTAGATTCTCAATTCCTGAGAGGTGGTAATTATGCCACCTAGAAAACCAATGTTCAAACCCGGTTAGAGTTGAAAGACCTTTAGGATGTTGTTTCTGGAACAACAAGACCTCAAAAAATAGGTGAAGATCAGAATAAATTTGATAAGGCCAATCAAAAGTCCAAATTGATCATTTTGTGTGGTGTGACTAATGAGGTTCAACCTCATATTCGTACTACCACTTTTGCAAAAGATGCTTGGGATCACCTCAAAACAATGTATGAAGATAAAAACCAAAACCCAATCTCCATTTACAGTGTCAACTCCATTGCCTCCCAATACAAAATGTTGAGAAGGTAGAGGCATTATTCAGAAGAGTTGCCAAAATAAGAATTAGGGGAAGAAGTAAAAAATGCTTCTCTAGTACCCATTGTACTGAGAGCACTACCCCCTTCATTTAGAGTGTTTGTGACATGCTCAAATGTGGCTCATAAAACACCTTCATTTGAAGAACTAGTCAACTTGCTTCAACAAGAAGAAGAAATATGTGGTGAGACAAACTCTCAAGACAATTAGGCCCTAGCAGCAAAGCAAAAGGGAAAACAACCTGACCATCAGAGTGGTCCATCAAGAAAATCAAAACAACTCTTCTCACAAGAAAAAGAAATGTCAAATTTATGGTAGAAAGGGTCATGAACTCAAAGAGTGTTGGTATAACTCCTATGCCAATGGTGAGTCAGTCACAAAAAGCCACAGAAACCTTTTCAAGGGGACAAGAAGAAGCCACCCCATTGGTAGAAAAATCTAAATAAGCAACAAGGAAATGTTGCCTCTACAAGTAATTCAGATGATGAAGAATACTTTTATGCTTCAGAAAAAAAGACCTCCACATCAAGTAGTTCAGTCTGGTATATTGATTCTGGTACATCAGACACATGACGGGGGAACAAGAATGGTTCAATGATCTCACACCATCCACATCCTATAGGCATGTTTCATTGGGTGATGATACCTCCTATGAAGTTTAGGGAAATGGTGATATTTGCCTTCCACTCAAAACTCACAAATGCCAGCTTACAAAGGTTTTGTATGTACCTGGGCTCACTAAGAACCTACTTTTAGTAAGTTAGTTACTTGAACAAAATTTGCAACTTGAATTTGATCAACACAATGGAGAGAAACTTTATCTTATCAAAGACAAAACTCGCAATGAAACAATTGTAGCTCGTGTTTCAATAGTGGGAAAGATGTTCCAACTAATTGATGTTTCACAAGAAGATCAAGCCTTTACAATGAAAACTAGTCTATCCACAACTCTTTGGCATACGAGATTTGGCCACCTCAATTTTGATTATCTTCTTTCATTGAGTAAGAGAAATATGGTGAGAGGACTCCCCCCATTGAGAAAACTCAATTCAAATTTCAAAGAATAATTTTGCTCTAAAAAATATTGATTTTAATGCAAAAAAAATCAATTACTTTGCCCATTTTTTATATTTTCTAATGTTAAAACTATAAAAAATAAAAAAACATTTTAAAAATAAATTAATATTTTTAAAAATTTAATAAAATATTTTTTACTTCTAAAGTGTAACAATTAAAAAATTTAGGGCTTCTTTAGAAACAAAGAATTGTGCACCTTTTGTTTTTCTCCCAAAATGCAGAATTCTTCTTTGTGAATGGCTCTTGTCTTGAGTTTTAATTTCCCAACAACATCCATTTCTTCGAGATCACACAAAAACTTTTAAACACCAATCTTCCAACACTAAACACCTCCTTTCAAGTAGCAAATGAACAGCAATAGGAAGCAAATTTGGTGATAATTGTAAAACTAGTCAAAATGAGTGCAGTACGACTATTTGTACGGCTAATTCTTCCTTCAACATATTTGAAATAGTAACCATAGATGTTTTAACTAAGTTCAAATGTGTTTAAACATCAATTAACACATATTGATGGCTTCCCAAACAAGTTTCAACTTCCAGGCAAAGACATTTAACACCGTACGGCCTATTGTACGGCTAGATCAACATGTATTTTTGTCTATACAGCAAACAAAATGCATTCAAGCCACAAACACCCAAGAAATCATAAATCTCTTAATATTTCTGCAGAACTTGAAATATAGAATGCCTCCTTTGAGTTTAAAAGACTTAGCAGTGATTTTAGGCACCATACAGCTAGGTGTATAGCTGCAATGTTTAAAAAAATAGTAAATAACTTACTTGAATTCCTCCAATTTGCCTTCAAATCAGAATGTTTCTGCAGATTTAACTTATAGTTCATATCTTTTTTGAATATGTCGTTGGCATTTGAATTATGTCTTTTATCATCCTTTACATGCCCCCGTACGGTCTTGTAGACACCCAAAATTGTCCCAAATTTGTCCCTGTCTTGCAACACCTAGTCAAAAACATTACTTAGACATCATGTAGCATTTTGTCTTAATCCCACTAATCCATTAGCCAATTAATTAAATAAATTGTATTTATTTAATTAAAATCTCATCTTAAACCCATCCTTATCCCACTTAGCCAATTAATTAAATAAATTTTATTTATTTATTTAATTTCACATTCATAATCCCACTTTCCAATTCATATCTCAATCCTATCCTAATCATCTTCCTAATTAATTAAATAAATCTTATTTATTTAATTAATTTTCCAACTCATATCCCAACTAATTCAAATAAAATATTTGAATTAAGTCATCAACTTTCATCACACTTTGACACTTGTCCATTTCTCAATTGACTCATGTGTGGTAGTACAACTTACATTTAAAATCCTTGACATGTACAACTAATGGGACCTAATTTTAGTATTTGTGTACACGGTCACACATAAGCCCTATCCTCCTTTGTACACTTGTCACATGATTACAACTTCCTTGAAGAGTGGGAATAACTAATCAATCCTAGTCGTCCACATCGTTTATTTAGCCTTTTAATCTCAACCATCCATTTAAACTAAGCCTTTCTTATAAATCAACCCCATCATAAGCTATTTGCAAGATGCATTGAGTTTCAGTATCCTTATGCTGCCGAAATATCTTTAGAGCCTTTGCATCATTCATGCATCTATTATCTTTCATCTATCATCTCCATCTTATTGTTATGCTGCCGAATTGTGAGCAATCAACATATCAAATCAATCAAACCAATCAAGCCATCATTACATCTATTCGAAGTATTGAAGGATTTGGATTGTTTTATCATTTTCAATTTATCTAAATTTTTAATTACATTTTGGTGAGCCCGACATGAACATGTCCAATTGGATCTAATCATTAGTTTTTACAGATTTATGCACTTTGATTTGTAGGTTGAAGATATTTTATATAGCTAATTTTCTTTGTTTAGGACAAGATCTGTTGTAGAGGGTTTTTTGTTTTACACAAGTCCTGGAAAAAGGAGATCTTGGATTCGTTGGAAAGCGGACTTTGAAATCTTTTTGAAAAGTGGTTACATTAATGATTTGGCTTAGTATTGAAGGCATTATGACGATTTGAAGTTGACCTTGTGATTCAGATTTTTCAGAAATTTTTGACGCGCGACTTTTAGAAAAAAAAATTATATCTTCTAATCTAGCTAACCAAATCACATTCTGTTTTTTCCAGGTGGTTAGAAATATTTAAATCCATTTTTCTATATCATTATTTTTCAGATCTATGGTATAAATGGATGTTTTGTCAAAAAAATATTTTTTTCAAACCCTAGTTTATCACATAACTTTTGCATATGGAGTCCAATTTGAGCAAAAATAAATTTGATATTAATTAGAAAATCATAAGGGATCTCATGGCCATATCTATTTTACTGTTGGATGACATTATTTGCTAATTTTTTGCAAGGTTTATTTTTTAATATTAACACTCTTTCATTGCAAACTTCAAACAAGCATAACTTTTACATTTTTGATCCTTTTGTTAGTTTTAGGATAGACAACTGAGAGGCGGGGTGAATCAGTTGTCATCAAAATTATGTTCCTTAATCACTTAAAACCTTCTTATATTTCAGCAGCATAACAAAGATTCAATCATGGATGCATAATACAATAACTCAAGAGCAGAAATACATTCAACACATATAACACCAAGATTTTTAACGTGGAAAACTCGGTTAAGGGAAAAACCATGAGGTGACTAACCCAAGATTGTATTCTCTGTTAAAAGAATAAGAAGAATAAAATGGCACTTGCCAATTAGGGCTCACTGCCTGAGCACACTGCTCACAAGAGGCCCACTACCTATATGAGACACACTGTCTACAGAAGAATATAAATATTAAATACTTGAACTAGAGATTAGCATCTTCACTATGCTTGAGATAATTCCATTTAAGCTCAACACCTCTGCTCTACTTTTCGCTCCTCTTCTCTACCACTTTCTCATCACAATAATGGATACCTTTAAATAACTTCACAAATCTTATTTATACATGACATCAACTTTGGAATGATCATCAAAGTCGACACAACACATACTTTATTTTATTACAGAGCAATTACAAAAATACAACTTGACTTGTTACAAAAACATCATGCTCATCACTACACTGTCGGCCACACATATCTAGGACTTCAATCTTCTTCGAGGAACACGCCATGCTTCACAAAACATCTTCAAGATCATCTGCAACATGCACAAATCATCCGGTCGGCCAAGATTAGGAAGAACACCATCACCCGAAGATAAATCTTTAATTACAAGATTAATCTTCAATGCGGACCGCCAACACGAACTGGACACAATCTAGAGACCCCCACAAGCTTGCTTGAATCACCAAGAACATCCACACCACTTCTACTTACTGTAATCATTCACATCTTTATTCAGAAGCTCAAGAACACAGTCGGTCATCACTGTCACATTAGAAGGATTACTTATGGACCTCCAAACCATGAACCAATTGAGTTGTCAATTCACATTAGCTTCCCAAACATGCCACTAGATCCGCAGAACAAGATATTGCATTTTCAGATCTCACTGGACCTATTTGTGCCACTCTGTCACCTCTGAACAGCTGCCAAAACTAGTTTTACTCATATGGTCATAACTTCTCCAAATCTTCATGAAGATCTCTAAAATCTTGGCTGGAGCACCTTCAGACACATATCTGCAAACCCTTTGATGCGCATACTCTGATCTTCAACTGACTGGGATTTTTGCTTCATAGAACTTAACTATCTTCACTGTCCTTCTTTGTTTCTAATAGGGCTAATTTTCTCAATATCCTCAGCACACAGCTCATCCAATCCTTGACATCAATGCAACAGGAGTATGTTGACATCAATAACAACACTGGTTAGGCCCATACTTGCAATACCTTTTTCAACGAATGTTTTTTTAAAAGTGCATGAAATTTTCTAAATTTTCTGTTTATGCAATCCATTATGCTATATCAGGTCATCTTAATCAAAAATTTCTATATTTCATCTTTTTCACATAGCTTTCTTCTATGCAAGTTTACTTGTTTCTTTTTGGAATTGGTGACTTGTAGGTGAATCAAAGGAGCTAAAGAAACATTTGGATTAGTCACAACAGTAAGTGGAAAGCGAAAATAACTAGGTGCAGTCATTCTAATCTTTCATCTCTAATCATTGCTTGTCAACATGCTTCAATTTGGGGCTTAAAAAGAACAACTTGTTTGATCACACATTTGGACTTTGGGCTATTAAAATCAATCTTGTTTGCAATCACACATCATTGAAATTGGGCATAAAATGAACAAGTGTCTTCCTACATATTTGGATTTTGAGATCTAAAACGAACAAGTGCTTGAATTGTCTTCCACACATTTTATTTTCTAAAGGGTCAATTAACAACTGCGAGTGTGAATCAAGTGACATCTCACTTGGTTTGCTTTTGTAAACCCTATCTAGGAGGCCTACTTGGATACACACCACTCCAAGGGATGACCTCAATCGAAACTAAATTGAAAGACACCCTCATTGGGATTTGGAATCTTGTCACTCTTAGCTAAGCCCCAAAGAACTTTATACATTTGGGAAGTGAAGGTGAAGGGTGGGTTACCCCTTTCTCCTGGCTGAGTGGTAGGATTTCACTTTCAATTCCTTAGTCAAACTTGTGTAATCTAGCCTAAGACCTAATTGGCCATACCCACTTGACTAGACATTAGACTTGTTGATGTGTCTTCCATGTGTGCTTGCTTAATAATCATCACATTTCATTTTCAAAGTCAAAAATTGCTTATGTGTCTTGCGTGAGTGATTTGTGTGTGTATATGCATAATCATTTGTTTGAACATTTCCAAATCAAGCTATAAACACCAAACACATAAAAAAATCAATCTAAACTTTCATCCTAGTCACCTTCATCCTAATCACACATCCAAGTCATCCACATCATCATTGAATCATAATCAAGCACTTGCCAAAAAGGTCTTAAGATTTAAACACTTGTGTGACACCATGCCAAAATTAGAAGACCTAGCATTTAAACTCATTCTCAAACTTCACAAAGATTGAGCAAGCCAATCACCTCTAGACCAACAATTCATTCAAGAAGCCAATGACATGATTCAACAACTTCAATCTCAAGCAAGCCAATCACTTCAACAAGGACAACTCTTAGCACATGCACAACACCTCTTGGCCACTTATCAAATCCAATCATCACATCAACCAATTCCACATCAACCTTACATGTCATCACCTTCCGCATGTCATATCAACCCTTCATCAACCTATCACAATCCTTATCCATATCAACCCATATCACAACAACCATTATCCTATGTAACCCCTCCATCACCATCACATCAACACATTCAACTACAACAACATCAACAAATCCAACCATCACAACAACCCATTCAATAATTCCAACAACAACAAATCATATCACAACAACAAATCCAAACACCATCTCAACCTCAACAAATTCCACCTCAATCCTATGTGTCATCCACCTTAACTTCAAACCAACCTCATCTATCTGCACATCATGTCAATGCCACATCAACATATCAACCTCACCTCAAAATTATCCAATTCCTCATTCTAACATTCCAACACATCACCAAACCCATCCACAAGGCAACCAAGTGTCACCACAACAAGAACATGTAAGCCCAAATCCACCTTGGCAACAAGATCAAATGCCCTCAACTTCATACCAACCCCATGACCTTTTATCTACATATCCCACCATTTCACCTAACCACCAAGACTATCAATGGCCTCCACAACAAGCACAAGTGAGCCTAAGTCCACCTTTGCAACAAGAAGCATATCCAAGTCCAAGTGGTCCCTTGTACATAAATAAAGCAAGCCCAAGTTATCCTATGCAAGACTTAATTACCTTTGACAAGGGAGATACCAATCTTGCCAATGCATCATATGAGTGGCCTCCATCATCCAATCAAATGCCAATACATGAGCCTATCCCAACACCACCATGTGATCCCATTCCTAGTCCATTAATCCCTCTACCTTCCAAACCACCAAGCCCTCCATTACCTTCATCACCATGTCATTCTAATCCTTCACCAAAGGATGCGGCTGAGATAGTTTTACAAAGGATGCTTGAAGCAAAACTCATTGAACTTCTCGAAGTCAAACCATGTGAAGAAAGTCCATATGATGAACATGATTATTGTGCATACCATAAGACCAAAGGCCATAATACAAATAAATTCCCAATATTTTTCCCAATTGTTTACAAGGTGTATCAACATACAATGGGAAATCATGACACATCATCCAAATCACATGTGTCACCCCCCTCTAATCCTAATCCTAATCCATCCAATCCAATTAGCCCTCAACCTAATCATGATCCTAAGCCTACAACACCATCTACCCTTATCATCTATCCATTATATTGTCCTTATACCCATACACTTGTAAAGGATGTGATCCAATGGCTACTAGCACGGAACATAACACCCCCATTTCAAACATCTATTCAAGAGCCCTCAATTAACATGCCTAGCCCTTCAAGCACTTCATGTGATCCACAATCCATTAAGCCTATTCAAGGACCTCCCATAAGTCCAAGTCAAGAGTCATCATGTTCTCATTTTGTTGACCAAGAACCTATCCAAGAGTCTACCACATCCACTTCCAATCCCCTTCAAGCAACCAAAGAGGTATGTCAAGAGTTTAATCCTAAGCATGTGGAAACATTAAGCCCTAGTCCAAGTCAAGATCAAATCACTTTCATGAAACCTATCCATAACATGTATCTTTTTCATGATCAAGATGATAGCCATAATGATGAGTCTATTCATGAGCCACTTGATCCTATCCATCTCCCAACAACCATTCATGAGCAAGCTATCCAAATTCAACCTATCCATAACATTTACCTTCTTTATGGTCAAGATGATACCTATAAAAAAGCTATCCATGAGCACCTTGATCCTATGCCATAATCCTATAATCCATGAGCAAGATATCCACATTGCTCCTAGTCATCCGCCATCTAGCCCTATCCATAATGAGCAAACATCCACTTGTCATGATGAGACAATTACCTCCCAAAAAAACATAAGCATAAAAGATCAAACAAATAATGAACACAATGCTAATCAAGATCCTAATGATCCTTCTACATCCACCATCAACTCCACTTCAAATCCACTGTCATGCCCTAGTGATCTTACCACCTTCCTCCATGAGTGTTCCTCTTTAAAACAAAAATGACCTTTATCCACTTCATCTTTTCCATCCAATAATGAACTCAAGTCTAATGTTCAAAGCACACCAAGTCCTATAGTCCATCACATACTCCAAAACATGAACTACCAAGGTAAAGGCCTAGGCCTTTATGAACAAGGTATTTTGGAGCCAAACCATGTCAAGATTCCTCCATGCTCATATGGCCATGGATATACACCCCAAGGTAAACACTTTAAAGATGTTGGTAATTCCTCCATGCATCCTAAGTCCACTTTCCATCACAAACCACATCATATACCCCAAACATATGTTGCCATTCCACCTCCACTATCCTACAAATCGCAAAAGCATGTGACCGTACACCTTCCACCATCCACTTTACCTCCACTCCTTCCAACTCCTAATATCCCTCCATCCACTTTACCACCATTACTCCCAACACCTAATACCCCTATCCTCCAATTCCCTTATCCATTTATCCATAAACCCACTTTTAATCCATTTATCCATAAGCACCCTTACAATCCTAATCATGACCAACAAATGCACATATTGTCTAAACATAAAGCTTCCACTCATTCCACCAACCCCACTTCCATCAAACCCATGGGATTCCAAATAAAATTTGGAGGCCTCCTTTCATAAAGCCAAAAATCCTAAGGGTCCAAATGCCTTGGGAGATCAATGCCAGAAGTCAAAGCAAAGTACATTTACAAAGCAAAATCCATCCAAAAAGCTACCTAAACCCATACCTTCACAAGAAAAGCCCAAAACTAAAATGGTTTGGGTACCTATGAAAAAATCAACCAAGTCAAATGAGGCATCGTCTTCCACCTCTCATAAATCCCAAAATTCCCCTTCCATCCAAAATTGCCATTCCATTCAAAGGTTTCAAAAATTCCAAAAATCCCACAAGCAAAGCAAAAATCATAAAATACTAAGTCTATGTGGGTTCCTAAATCACTCCACCACCCACCCCCTAAGCAAACATCCCCATTGCTTACTACACCACCTTCCCATCAAAAGCTTAAATATTTTTCACGGTGTGTGCAACCATTGGTCATGGTTCCCTTCCATCCCACATTTCCACATACCTCCATCTCTCCACCTTTCATCCATTATCCTACATATCTCCCCCATCACTTTCCTATGGTCCATGCTTTTGCATAAGTCTTTCATCCATCATTTTCCATACGTCCTACATAATCCACTTCATAATCCATTAGCCTACCTTTCATCCATCCTTACACAAACCTTTCATCATCCACTATCTACCTACTCCATCTCCTGTCCATGTAATCCATTACCAACATCTATGAGCACACTTGACATGTAGCATTTTGTCCTAATCGTACTCTTAATCCCACTAATCCATTAGCCAATTAATTAAATAAATTTTATTTATTTAATTAATTTCACATTCATAATCCCACTTTCCAATTAATTAAATAAATTTTATTTATTTAATTAATTTCTCATTCATATCCCCATCCTATCCTAATCATCTTCCCAATTAATTAAATAAATCTTATTTATTTAATTAATTTTCCAACTCATATCCCAACTAATTCAAATAAAATATTTGAATTAAGTCCTCACCTTTCATCACACTTTGACACTTGTCCATCTCTCAATTGACTCATGTGTGGTAGTACAACTTACATTTAAAATCCTTCACATGTACAACCAATGGGACCTAATTTTATTATTTGTGTACATGGTCACACATGAGCCCTATCCTCCTTTGTACACTTGTCACATGATTACAAATGTTAGATTTAGGATAGACAACTAAGAGGGGGGGTGAATCAGTTGTCAAAAAACTTTCTTCCAATTAATCACTTAAATTATTTTCTTAATCCAGCAGCATAACAATAAATCAATCATGGAAATGTAATGCAACAATTCAAGAGCAGAGACACATTAACACATATGACACCAAGATTTTGACGTGGAAAACCTGGTTAAGGGAAAAACCATGGGGTGACTAACCCAAGATTGTATTCTTTATTAGAAGAATAAAAAGAACAAAATGGCACATGCCAATTAGGGCTCACTGCCTGAGCACACTGCTCACAAGAGGCCCACTACCTACGGGAGACACACTGTCTACAGAATAATAAGTATTACATACTTGAACTGAAGAATAGCATCTTCGCCATGCTTGAGTCAGTTCCATTTAAGTCCAATACTTCTGCTCTGCCTTTCGCTTTCCTCCTCTCTACCACACTCTCATCTTCACCAGGGATACTTTTGAAATGCCTTTACAACTCCTTATTTATACAAGACATCGACTTATGGATAATCATCCTAGTCGACAAACATTACAGAGAAAATACATAAATACAATATGATTAATTACAAAAAGACTTCACGCGGATCAACACACTATCGGCCACATAGATCGGAGACTTCAATCTTCCTTTAGGAAAACACCATTCTTCACAGAACATCTTCAAGATCCTCTACAGGATGTGTAACTCATCCGGTCGGCCTGACTTGGGAAGAACATCATCTTCTGGAAGCAATTCTTCAATTACGAGCGCAATCTTCAATGCAGACCACCAACACAAACTAGACACAATCCAAAGACTTCCAGAAGCTTGTCTGAATCACCAAGAACATCCACACTACTTTTGTTCACTGAAATCATTCTCTCCTTCATCTGGAACCTCAAGAACACAATCTGTCATCACTATCATATTGGAATAGATGCTTGCGGACCTCTAGACCATGAACCAATTGAGTTGTTACTTCACATTGACTTCCTAAACACTCCACCAAATCTACAGAACAGGATATTGCATTTTCAGATCTCACCGGACCTATCTGTATCACTCTGTCACCACTGAACACTTGCCAGAACTGATTTTACTTAAGTGGCCATAACTTCTTTAGATCTTCATGCAAACCTCTAAAATCTCTATTGGATCATCTTAAGACACATATCTGCAAACCCTTTGAAGCGCATCCTCTGATCTTCATCTTAGCTGGGATCTTTACCTCACTATCTCCACTAATCCTCTCTGTTCCTAATTAGGACTAATTTTCTCAATATCCTCAGCACAAAGCTCATCCAATCCTTATCATCAATGCAACAGGAGTATGTTGACATCAATGAGAACACTGATTAGGCCCATACTTGCAACAATCTCCCCCTTTGTCATTGATGGCAACATATGATGTGAAAAACTATTTTAACCATCAAGACAAGAACTTCTCCTTACTGACATAACTCCCCCTATCAACAACTATTCATATGTCTTCTCTTCTTTTACTGCTCCCCCTTTGATCAGCAACTACTTGTTTTTCACATGTCTTCTCTCCCCCTTTGACATCAATGGCAAAGAACACATACTTGCATTACTTCATAATCATATCAATTGCTCCCCTTGAGTAGCAACTTCCCATCATCAATCTAGACCATAAAATATGACTGTGAGATCCACCAGACTGATGCACATCAGTGCACCTTAATTCAAAACTGGAGGGGTAATAACCCCTAACTTCTCCCTGAGATACTCAAAAGAGTCCTTAGGTAGAGGTTTAGTAAAGATATCTGCAATCTGATCCTTGGAAGGCACAAACTCCAATCTGACTTCATTCTTGTTTACTTGCTCTCTCAACAAGTGAAACTTGATGGATATATGTTTACTCTTTGAATGCAACACTGGATTCTTTGATATATTTATTGCACTCGAATTATCACAAAATATTGTGATAGGTTCTTCATACTCCACTCTGATATCTCTTAGCATTTGCTTCATCCACAATACTTGAGTGCAACTACCTGTTGCTGCAATATATTTTTCTTCTACAGTGGATAGAGATATTGCCTCTTGTTTCTTGCTCATCCAAGAAACCAATCTCTTCTCTAAAAAGAATGCTCCACCACTGGTACTCTTCCGCTCATCCACATCTCCTGCCCAATCTACATCTGTATATGCATGAAAAGAGAAATCATGATCTCTAGGATACCACGATCCATACTCAACTGTCCCTTTTAGATATCTAAAAATTCTCTTGATTGCCATGACATGAGATTCTCTAAGATCAGCTTGAAATCTAGCAACAAGACCAACAACATTCATAATGTCAGGTCTAGTTTGAGTGAAATACAATAGTCCTCCAATCATTGACCTGTACTTTTTCTGATCAGCCTTAGGAGAGTCATCATCTTTTCTTAGTTTACATCCAGTTGTCATGGGAGTATTCATTGGTTTTGAGTCTTCCATCCCAAATTTCTTCAACAATTCTTTCACATATTTGGTCTGAGAAATGAAGATTCATTTCTTTGTTTGAGTGATTTGCAAACCCAAGAAGAAATTCATTTCCCCAAACATGGACATCTCAGATTCACTTTTCATTTGATTTGCAAAGGTTTTGCACATACTATCTCTTCCTCCAAAAATGATATCATCAACAAACACTTCAACAATCAAGATATTTTCATGATCAATTTTGAAATACAAATTACTATCAGCAGTACCTTTGTTGAAACCACTCTTCAAAAGGCACTTATCCAATCTTTCATACCATGCTCTTGGAGCTTGCTTGAGTCCATACAGTGCTTTCTTCAACTTGCAGACCATATCACCATGATCAGACAATTTGAATCCATCCAGTTGCTCAATGTAAACTTCTTCTTCCAAGTCACCATTCAGGAAGGCAGATTTGACATCCATCTGATATACTTTGAAATCCTTGAAGGAAACAAAGGCAAGAAATAATCTGACTGCTTCAATTCTTGCCACCGGAGCAAAAGTTTCTTAAAAATCAACTCCTTCTACTTGGGAGTAACCCTTGCAGACCAGTTTGGCTTTGTTTCTGACTACTTCACCATCTTCATTCAGTTTATTCTGGAAGACCCATTTGGTACCAATCACATTCTTGTTTTTAGGTCTGGGAACAAGATCCCAAGTGTGATTTTTTTCAATTTGCATCAACTCTTCCTCCATTGCTTTAATCCAGTTTTCATCATTGCAAGCTTCATTTACTGTCTTAGGTTCAAGCTTTGAAATCAGACAATACTCTTCTGAATCTTGAGCAATCCTTCTTCTTGTTTGTACACCTTTTCTTTTATCACCTATGATCTCATCTTCAGAGTGATTCAGTCTTACATATTTAGGAACTTTGGGAATTTCTTGCACTTCTGATTCTTGAACAGGTTCATTCAAACTTAACTCTTCCTCCCGATTTACCAGATCAATCTGAATCTGAATTTTAGAGGGAACTTGAACTTTTTGAACAAAAGCATCATTTTGATCATCTTCATCATATTCATAAAATCTTGAGGGTTTTTCAATACCTTCATCAATCTTCACATTTGTACTTTCCACAATCTTCCTTAGTCTCTTGTTATAACACCGATATGCTTTGCTTTGAGTAGAGTATCCCAAGAATATTCCTTCATCACTTCTAGCATCAAATTTTTCTAGATCTTCATCTCTTTTAATGTAACATTTGCTTCCAAAGACTTTGAAATACCTCACGGGAATGATGCCAAACCAAAGTTCATAAGGAGTCTTACCCGTATTGCGTCTGATTTGTACTCGATTGAGAGTATAGACTGCAGTGCTTACAGCTTCTCTCCAATAGATCTGAGGAACATTTGCTTCCATCATCATGGTTCTAGATGCTTCCTAGATGGTCCGGTTCTTTCTCTCCACTACTCCATTCTGCTGTGGAGTCCTAGGAGCAGACAACTGTCTTTTATGCCATGTTTCTCACAGAAATCTATGAACTCATCGGATGTGAATTCTCCACCTCTATCAGACCTCAGACATTTTAATTTTAATCCAGTTTCATTCTCTACCATAGCCTTGAATATTTTGAATTTCTCAAGAGCTTCTGATTTCTCTTTCAGAAAAGTCACCCACATCATCCGGGAATGATCATCAATTAATAACATGAAGTATCTATCACCTTGCACACTCTTGATTCTTGCCGAACCACACAGGTCAGTATGAACTAGGTCCAATAATCTAGTAGAAGATTGTTCCTTGCTTTTGAATGAGATTCTGCTTTGTTTACCCAACTAACATTCTTTGCACAAACTATTGGTAGGTTTTACCAATCTTGGAAGATCTCTTATAGCCTGAGTGTTTCTTATCTTGATGATATTATCAAAATTCACATGACACATTCTCCTATACCACAACCAACTCTGATCAATTTGAACAAATAAACAACTTTTACCAGTACCAACCAAGTGGAAGATATTACCTTTAGTTTGAGTACCGGATGCAATCTCTGTTCCGGAGCTTTCAAAGATCTTGCATTTTCCATTTTTGAATCAGAGATTAGAGCCTTTGTCCACCAACTCTCCAACACTGAGAAGATTGTGCTTCAGGCCTTCAACATATAGGACATTACTGGTTTTGTTCTTTCCATCAAAAGAAATAGTTCCTCTTCCTCTGATTCTGCCAGCAGAATTATCACCAAATTTTACCACTCCTCCTTCATACCTTTCCAAATCTATGAACTTATTTTTGTCACCTGTCATATGATGAGAGCATCCACTGTCAATGACCCAATCATCCTTTTCTTCAACTTGGGCAGCCAGAGATTTTTCTACAACTTTATGATTAACAGATTCAAAAGGCATTCGATCTTCTTCTTTGATGGCAATAAACACCCAGTCACTTCTAGATTTGTTTCCTATTTCTGATTCATCATCTGTTACTCCATCATCATCATCTTCATGAACATAGTAACATTTCTTTTGGAACCTTGATCTATTAGGATTTGGCCTTAAAAATATTTCTGGACATCTTGAGGCAAAATGACCAATTTTATTGTAGTTAAAACATTTAAAAGATAATTTCCCTTCATACTTACTGGATCCTCTTGGCAATCTTTTTGCAATAAGGGCTTCAAGTTGAGTAGCTTCTGCTTCATCTTCTTCCAGGTCTTTTCTTGCTTTCTCATACCATGATAGTTTATTTGAAGAGTTCTCTCCTAGATCAAACTTTGTTTTCCTTTAATAGAGGCACTAGCTTTGAATGCAGATTCAATCTTGGGGGGGCATCTCCAAACTTGGTCAATTCAAATGCAGCCAATTTACCAACCAATTGATCTCTTGTGATACCTGAAATAGATCTGAATTCTTCAATAGCAGTAACCTTGTACTTGTAAGAGTCAAGAAGGGATCTGAGAACTTTGCCAACAATCTCATCTTCATCCAAGACTCCACTAGCACATCTAATGCCACAAATAAGCTCATTTACTCTTGGCATAAATGTGGTGATATTTTCATCTTCTCTCATCTTCAGATTTTCAAATTTTCTTTTCAGACTCTGTAGCTTGGCACATTTAACATATTTGTCTCCTTCATGCAAAAGTTCTAGTTTTTCCCAAATTTCAAAAGCAGTTTGTAGGTCAACAACATTTGTCAGCTCTGAATCAGACAAGGCACTTAGAAGAGCTTCTTTAGCCCGCAGATTGTTTTCAACATCTCTAATTTCATCTACGGTTCTTGGACCATTCTATGGAGGGGTATACTTCTTTGAAGCCATGATCCAATACTACATTCCCATGCATTGCAAGTGACATTCCATGCGACTTTTCCAAAGAGTAAAATTGGTTCCATCAAACCTCAGACTATCCTTCTTGTAGGATGACATCTTGGATCTCCTCAAGTGGTTAAGCCCTTTTTGAGTAACTTAGCTCTGATACCAATTGTTAGATTTAGGACAGACAACTGAGAGGGGGGTGAATCAGTTGTCAAAAAACTTTCTTCCAATTAATCACTTAAATTATTTTCTTAATCCAACAGCGTAACAATAAATCAATCATGGAAATGTAATGCAACAATTCAAGAGCAAAGACACATGAACACATATGACACCAAGATTTTGACGTGGAAAACCTGGTTAAGGGAAAAACCATGGGGTGACTAACCCAAGATTGTATTCTCTGTTAGAAGAATAGAAAGAACAAAATGGCACATGCCAATTAGGGCTCACTACCTGAGCACACTGCTCACAAGAGGCCCACTACCTACGGGAGACACTATCTACAGAATAATAAGTATTACATACTTGAACTGAAGAATAGCATCTTCACCATGCTTGAGTCAGTTCCATTTAAGCCCAATACTTCTGCTCTGCCTTTCACTTTCCTCCTCTCTACCACACTCTCATCTTCACTAGGGATACTTTTGAAATGCCTTTACAACTCCTTATTTATACAAGATATCAACTTAGGGATAATCATCCTAGTCAGCAAACATTACAAAGCAAATACATAAATATAATATGATTAATTACAAAAAGACTTCACGCGGATCAACACACCGTCGGCCACACAGATCAAAGACTTCAATCTTCCTTTAGGAACACGCCATTCTTCACAGAACATCTTCAAGATCCTCTGCAGGATGTGTAACTCATCTGGTCGACCTGACTTGGGAAGAATATCATCTTTCGGAAGCAATTCTTCAATTACGATTACAATCTTCAATGCAGACCACCAACACGAATTGGACACAATCCAAAGACTTCCACAAGCTTGCCTGAATCACCAAGAACATCCACACTACTTCTGTTCACTAAAATCATTCTCTCCTTCATCTGGAACCTCAAGAACATAGTCTGTCATCAATATCATATTGGAATAGATGCTTGCAGACCTCTAGACCATGAACCAATTGAGTTGTTACTTCACATTGACTTCCTAAACACTCCACCAAATCTGCAGAACAGAATATTGCATTTTCAGATCTCAACGGACCTATCTGTATCACTCTGTCACCTCTGAACACTTGCCAAAACTAGTTTTACTTAAGTGGCCATAACTTCTTCAGATCTTCATGCGGACCTCTGAAATCTTTATTGGATCATCTTAAGACACATATCTGTAACCCTTTGAAGTGCATCCTCTAATCTTCATCTTAGCTAGGATCTTTACCTCACTGTCTCCACTGATCCTCTCTGTTCCTGATTAGGACTAATTTTCTCAATATCCTCAGCACAAAGCTCATCCAATCCTTATCATCAATGCAACAGGAGTATGTTGACATCAATGGCAACACCGGTTAGGCCCATACTTGCAACAACAACTTCCTTGAAGAGTAGGAATAACTAATCAATCCTAGTCGTCCACATCGTTCATTTAGCCTTTTAATCTCAACCATCCATTTGAACTAAGCCTTTCTTATAAATCAGCCCCCTCATAAGCCATTTGCAAGATGCATTGAGTTTGAGTATCCTCATGCTGTCGAAATATCTTTAGAGCCTTTGCATCATTCATTCATCTATCATCTCCATCTTATTGTCATGCTGCCGAATTGTGAGCAATCAACATATCAAATCAATCAAACCAATCAAGCCATCATTGCATCTATTCGAGGTATTGAAGGATTTGGATTGAGATAATGCATTTGTATTGTTTTATCATTTTCAATTTATCCAAATTTTTTATTACAGGTCTCATAAAAGTAGATTTGGACGTTTGGTTTCAGATATGTAACTTATTTAATTCGAAACTCCTCCTTTGCAATCTCACAGAGATTCTTTCACCTCAATCTCCTTTTCAATGGCTCTTCAAATTTCTTCATTCATCAACCTCCCCATTTTGTAATGCACATGCACAAAATTATTCGTGCTTGATACCATATTAAGTTTGTGAGACCAAATGAGCAACTTGATAAATTGAGAGCAACAAATATATATACATATTAAAGTGGTTTGAATAACCACTTAGTGGGGCTTATCCAACCAACTACCCAACCAATTATTTTAAATTCTTCTTTTGGCCACTTTTGGTTCCCCCAACTTTTTGCACATACCTAGACATGTGTATGCTCCTAGAAAGCTTGTGTAGAACTAGATTACTTTTATTTGCACCAATTGAAATGTTGTAATGCCTTAGAATAAGAGAGGACTTATGTGTTCTAGATTAGGAGTAGATTCCTTGATGTATAAAATGAATGCCTTTAAGTAGGACATAGTAATAAATACACACAATTTGTGTTTAGTCGTCCCTTAGAGGAAAGGGACTTGTGAAAGTCAACAAGAAATTGAATTTTAAATTTTGAATTTGAAAGGATCAAGTTTGTGACCACAAAAATGATCTAGGACATTGAGAGGATCAAACTAGCATGGATAATGGATATATGGAAGTATGTGCATGTAATGACTGTAATAATGTACAGATGGGGTGAATGTATGGAGATGTGTGAACATATGGATGGGGTAAGATATAAGTGTATAAATTTATATAATGGATAGGTATATGGCATTGGGAAAGGGGCCCAACTTTACATAAAATTTCACCATTTATCAACATATCAAAACACTCCTCAAAATAAACACAAAATTAAATAGAAAATAACATAAATATACAAATTTTGTGCACTTGGATAAGGGTCTACACAACGGTTTTCTGCTGCCCTTCGTCAATCAAGAGGTGTTGGGACCTCCAAATTGATGATGCCAATCTATACGTATAATCAAAGGGAGAAAATTTTGGGGAGAAATTAGACCCAAATGATGCCTCCTTATCCTCAACCAGTTAATGATTGGATAGAGCATAGTGGTGTGGAGGTTCTACCTTATACTATAAGGCCTCCTTTTGTTAAATCTCTTACAGAGGCTAGGCCTCATTCTGAAGCGCATGGGTCAGGGAAGTTTGGCAACTACAATTTGGCTTCAAAGGCTAAGCACCCAATCTAGAAGAAAATTTGTACCAACAAGACTATAGAAGGGGATTACAGGAGGGCCCAATGCCCTAGGAATCAGTTTATTTTTAAACCACCTTGAGCAGTCGGTTTGGTCATTGATTGGTGGGTGTTTAACTATGTTGGTTCCCCTTGGTTTTGCTTTTAGGTTGGTTTTGTCTTCAACCTAGGGGCTAATCACCTCTTCTTGTTGTGTTTTGGGCCTTCCTTAGCCTCTTAAGGCTTCTACTATTAGTTGTTGGCTATTTTTTTGGCAGCTTGGCTGCAACTATGTTGTTGTTTTTCTCTCTTGGTTGTTGGTGCTATTATTTTTCCTTTGTCTCACTCCTCATGGGGCTTGGCTCCTTTACGTTGGGTTGTCTTTTATATAAGGGTGGGGTCCCTTTCAAACCTCTTTACCTTAATCAAAAACAAAAATATACAAATTTTACCATCATAATTATATATTATTGTAAAACGTACAAATTGTATAAAAAATTATCTACCTAATTTAAAAATGTAATTATATTTTAATTAACTTTTACCCAAAACAAAAAAAGAGATCCTAACCGCAGTTTACTATATTGAGTCTCAAATGAGAGAATTCAAAAGATAAAATCTTAGAAAAAACAAATTCCTAATCTTTTTAAAAATCTCGTATTCTTAAAAAGGAAAATGCATATTTTTTAACTAGTTTTTTTTACCTTGAGGAGAAAAACAGGCAAAAGGAATAAATTTCCTTAATATACGTTTATTCACGAGGCAAAATTATACTTTATTAAATTTATAAAGAACTATACCAGTACGTGGATATATCCCCATTTCATCAATGGAGGAATGAAATTTCATGAAATTTTGAGTTGCTGGAAGTAGTAAAACATTAAGCGAAATCTATAGTTGTTACCTATTTCTAGCCTATGGACCCTCCCTGTTAGGTAAGACATCAAAACTAGCTATTTCTGTTTCATCATAATACTGACCAGAAGGTGAGCCTGGAGGAAGAAGGGCTAACATGATAGGACCTTTTGCTCCTTCATCAATTGACAACCTTCCTACATTAAAGGTCATATCAGTCTTTACGAATCCTGGATGGACACAATTTACATACAAATCAGAATGTTGCAGTGCCAGAAGACGAGTATAAGCATTTAGAGCAGCTTTAGAAGTGAAGTAGGCTGGACGCCAAACAGGCCAACCATTGCTTTTCAACAATCCTTGTTGAAAATCCTTCAAAAAACTTTGGAGGAATGCATCTATTTTTTCCTCTGTCAAATCATTCAAATTGCTCAATTGTTGCCTCAAAGTTTCACTTGGAATGTACTGTAACAAATGTCAAATAAATTAAAATAAATGAGTGAATGATTTAATATACTATACATTGTTTAAATTCAAGATAAATGTACTGTTAGTTTTTTGCAATATTTTATTAAATATAATTTAAAATAATATGTGTTCATTTAATATCATATTTCCTTGCAAAATACTTGGATATTTTTTCAGCTTAAAAACTTTTTATTTTTATCATATCAAACAATTGAATAAAATAAAGCTTAAACAAATAACATGTTGTTGTTTAAAAAATCCAAAATTTTAAATAACAATCTTATGAACTATTTACTTTTAAACTTTAAACACCATTTTTTTAATTTAAAGTATATTGACTTACGTTTAAGACCCCAGCTCGAGAAGATACATTTACAATTCGACCACCACCTTTACCAGCAAGTTTTAAAAGAGGAAGAAGAGCTTTCACCATTCTTTTGGTACCATAGTAGTTAATATCAAAGCACTCCTTTGCCATTTCATAAGAGTCGGATATTCCTTCTGCAGTGCTTCCAAGGGAAGCCTTTTTTAGACAAGGTTTAAAAGTTAGTACAAGATGATCTCAAATCCAATGAGATCTTGAATAATGAAAGTTAGCTAAAGGACTTACAGATAATTTGGTGGGATCAATATTGTTGGCCTTCAAAATGTCATAATTTATTTCAACTCCTACTATTGCAGCATTATTAACCTGTATTTTCAAGGCTGGATTAGTAATATATTGATAGCCCACATGGATTGAAAAGAGGAATAATTTGTACTTAAGGTTGGAGCAAGTTAGGTAGTCTTTAAAGTTTAAATAAAAGAAAATTCCATAGTTAAGGGTTGGAAAACTGCATGGTCAAGGCTGTAAGAACAAGTTAGAAAAACATAAAAATCTAGATGAATTTGTAGGTAAGAGTTTTGTGGTAAGCTAAGCAAGCTTCAATGTGAAAAATATAATTGAGGGTATTAGAGCATGGTAAATAGGCTTGATTACAAATAATTATGTTATAAGACTGTTGGAACAAATTAAACAAAATTTAATATGGAAAAAATTCAATAGTTAAATGACCTCCCAGAGAAAGCTAAATGGGCTTAAGTGTTGGAGAAGCTCCATAGAACAAACTAAAAGAATTTGAGAGTGAAGATATCTCTACAATTATAATTTTTAGAACAAGTTAAATAGACTTGAGTTTGTTGAAAGCCTCACAATTAAAAGTATTGAAACAAGTTTGAAGGACTTAGATACAGAAAAAAAAATCCATAGTTGTTGAAAGGGAAACTCCAAGTAATTATCATTATATGAAAAAATTATATGTAATTACAAGAGAATAAGAAAACTCCATATATTTATAAACCTATTTGAACTTGAGTATTAAAAATATTTATAAAAAAACAAATGATTTCAAAGATAAAATAGTTTTAAAAAATTATTACAGATAGTTTTAAAAAATTATTACAGACTTAAAACATGGAATTGAATGGAAATGGAATCTTTTTATAGTCTACCATGTCTGATTTTGGGTTTACAGTGGCTTATAACATATGAGACTACCTCATACTCCCAGTATGCAGGAGGCACCTAATTGTGCTTTTAGCATGAGGCATACATGACCTACCCCTACAGGATTCGAACTTGTGACCCCCTGAAACATACATACACTATCCCATAAAGAAACTTTGTTGGACAAGTTAAACCAACTTAAACGGGAAGAAAACTCCATACTTAGGTTGTCCAAATAAGTTAAACGTCATAATACTACCACGGATTTCCTTTGGATCCTTCCCTAGTTTCAAACAGGACTATTGAAGTTCAGAAGGGATGGGCTCTGTAGAAAGGATGTCTACTCAAAGGATGGGTCATGAAAAGAAACCAGTCTGCTGCAAATCTCAATTAATCACATTAAAAAATAGTGCAGCAAAGAAAAACATAATACAGGACCAGGATATCAAGTTTGCCATAGTGCTCTTTCACCCAATTTGCAAACACATGGATGCTCCTCTCATCCTGCACATCCACCTGATGGAACACAACGTTATGAAACCCTTCATCATTCAGACTCTTGGCTGCAGCCTTCCCTCTCTCTTCATCTCTTGCTGTTAATATGACACGGATCCCATGCTCTGCCAACTGATGAACAATTGCATAGCCAATGCCCTTGCTGGCCCCTGTTACCACTCCCACTGTGTCCTTATTCCACCATCTAAAATTGAAATTATGTGGGATTAAATGTAAAAAAAAAAATTACTATGAAACCGCAAAAATACAGAGATGACAAAGTTAGTACCTATTGTTCAGCGATTCAGAGCTGTCCATGGCTGTCTTGTATTGTATTAGGCAGTGAGTTTGTTTGCAGGTTTTTAATCCAATTGTTAAAAGTCTTAACCTGCGTAGATAAGCCTATTGAGCTTTAAACAAATGGTTGAGACTTAGACGTATGGCATGCCAAGGTACCGTGTTCAAAATGTTCTGACTGGTGTTCACAAGATGTTCACCATTTCAAGATATTTAATTTTTTTTCAGTTGTCATCACAATCCACTATTTTTAATAAGATGTTCACCATTTCAAGGTATTTTCTTTTTTTCAGTTGTTATCACAATCCACCATTTTCAACAAGATGTTCACCATTTCAAGATATTTCTCTTTTTCAGTTGTCATCACAATCCACCATTTTCAACAAAATGTTCACCATTTCAAGATATTTATCTTTTTCAGTTGTCATCACAATCCACCATTTTTAACAAGATGTTCACAATTTCAAGGTATTTTCTCTTTTTCAGTTGTTATCACAATCCACCATTTTCAACAAGATGTTCACCATTTCAAGGTATTTTCTCTTTTTCAGTTGTCATCACAATCCACCATTTTCAACAAGATGTTCACCATTTCAAGATAAGTCTCTTTTTCAGTTGTCATCACAATCCACCATTTTCAACAAGATGTTCACCATTTCAAGATATTTATCTTTTTCAGTTGTCATCACAATCCACCATTTTTAACAAGATGTTCACAATTTCAAGGCATTTTATCTTTTTCTGTTGTTATCACAATCCACCATTTTCAACAAGATGTTCACCATTTCAAGGTATTTTCTCTTTTTTAGTTGTCATCACAATCCACCATTTTCAACAAGATGTTCACCATTTCAAGATATTTCTCTTTGTCAATTGTCATCACAATCCACCATTTTCAACCAGATGTTCACCATTTCAAGATATTTCTCTTTTTCAGTTGTCATCACAATCCACCATTTTCAACAAGATGTTCACCATTTCAAGATATTTATCTTTTTTAGTTATCATCACAATCCACCATTTTTAACAAGATGTTCACAATTTCAAGGTATTTTCTCTTTTTCAGTTGTTATCACAATCCACCATTTTCAACAAGATGTTCACCATTTCAAGGTATTTTCTCTTTTTTTCAGTTGTCATCACAATCCACCATTTTCAACAAGATGTTCACCATTTCAAGATATTTCTCTTTTTCAGTTGTCATCACAATCCACCATTTTCAACAAGATGTTCACCATTTCAAGATATTTCTCTTTTTCAGCTGTCATCACAATCCACCATTTTCAACAAGAGGTTCAACATTTCAAGATATTTATCTTTTTCAGTTGTCATCACAATCCACCATTTTTAACAAGATGTTCACAATTTCAAGGTATTTTCTCTTTTTCAGTTGTTATCACAATCCACCATTTTCAACAAGATGTTCACCATTTCAAGGTATTTTCTCTTTTTCAGTGGTCATCACAGTCTACCATTTTCAACAAGATGTTCACCATTTCAAGATATTTCTCTTTCTCAGTTGTCATCACAATCCACCATTTTCAACAAGATGTTCACCATTTCAAGATATTTCTCTTTTTCAGTTGTCATCACAATCCACCATTTTCAAATCAGCTACTATGGGTTAGTGAGCAATTGATGTCATCGCATTGAAGTAAAGCAGAAATAGGCACCTTTGGGATTGTTATGTTTGTGGTGTTGTATTGATTAAGCTATCCACATTCCACTCTTTACAAGATTGGCTTCTATGAGTTAGAGAGCAGAGGGTAAGCTTGGGATTGATCGTTTGTGGTGTTGTATTATTGGACTATTTTTGTTTCAGTTGTCATCCACATTCCACTGTTTTACAAGCACAAGCTAAATCTATGGATTAGGTTTATTTCTACAAACATAAAGATCATTTTGCAAAGAATGAATAATGCTAAAGTGAGTCCTAAATCTAATTATAAAATATTGATTTGGACAATGAGAACACAATCTTTAATAAGTACTTCATTTTTACATTTGAAGATGTCCTTAATTCCTCTCTTGTTATTTCAAAAGATATATCTAATATTATTACTATCTTAAATACATAATTCTAGAGTATTTAATAATTATTACTTATTTAAATTTTTTTAATCCTAAATTATTTGATAGATTATGTTTCATTTTCTTTCAAATTAGTAGTCATACTTAAAGTTATAGACTAATTTATTTAATTAACACTTTGATACAAACTCATTATTATTGTGCAATTTTTATAAAAGAAATATCTACCTAATTTTAAGATGATGCCATATTTTTGGTAACTTCTTCTATAGTAAATAAATAATTTTGTAACCTTAATTTACTATAGAAATCTTAAAGGAAAAAAATCCAAGATAAATCTTGAAAAATATGTCTTTGTAAAAAAGAGATGTATTATGTAGGATGGTGTGGTGAATGTAATGATTCTTCTTTTAATTAATAGTTTGTTACATCTTATTGTATGTGTCTATTTTGAACTTGCATGTGGACTATCATTAACTTTCTAAATATAGCTCATCAAAAGTTGAATTTGAAATATTTAGTAAGTTGAAGAAGTATCCAAATTATTGTTTAATGAAATTAAATATAAACTATAGCATTGTTGCTCAAATTTTTTAATTCTAATAATTTACTTTTGCTTGGGTTTGTATTTGTATTGTAGTAGGAGTGACAGATATGGATGTATTGGAATGAGACATTATAACATTTAGTTATGGAGAGTATTTAGTTTGCAAGCATTAACCATTACTTTGTATTAAAACATGATGGTTGAAAATGCCATATATTTGTGCTTCCAAGGTAGAAATATTGATAAACAAAATTGAAATAGATGGGAAGGTAATCTTGTTCAATGTGACAATTCTTTTCAATTTCCCATATTAGTTATCTCTATATTGTTCTCTTGCAAAATTTGTTGAAGATCAATGCCTAGTTTATTAACAAAGAAACTAGAGCATTGATGGTGGCAACATGCATGTCATATTTCTCCAATTACAGTTGTTTCTAGTGAGGAAGGAACTTCTAGATTACTTGATCCAACAAACCTGATTCTGTATTAGCAATGTTGTTGTTCTCAAAAGAAGACTGCACACTAGAGATACGTGACTATGAACATGGAAATGAGAATTTAGGATTACAATTATAACTAGTTGATGGATCTTCTTCCAAAGGCCTTTGAAAGGAAATTTTGGTGTTGGGATTGGTAGTACCTCTAGGAAGAGAGACAGGTAGTTCCAAATTGCTTGAAGAACCTCCAAGTAATTGATGATTCTTCTTTATCATTCTTGTTGAAGACTACATGCAATTACTTGTGACCAAGTCACCAAAGTTGTACATTTTAGCTTCTATTGTAAAATGTTTCATGTTCAAATTCCTCAATAGGGTGAGTATAATCTGCATTCAATTTGGAGAAAGACACGAAAATGGGGAAAGGAAGAATCCGTTCATTGGATTTATGAACTTACATAGATCTGAACTCATACAGATGAAATTTGTAGTTGCTTTGATGCCTCTCAACAATATGGCTACAATATCACAAGCATAAGCAACCTCTTTTGTTGTATCAAATGTTCTAATCCATTGGCGTTGCTTGGAGTTTGGGTCCAAGATTTTTGCACCATAAAGACTCCATGGGCATTGTCTAACACCTCTATATTTGTTAGGAATTATTAGTGCATGACATAGAATAATGTAATAAATAATAAATTAATATGTTAATGTTAATTTATTATATGTTATTTTTTAGTTAGTTATAGTTGTGTTAGTTGGTAGTTAGTAGTTTGGGTAGTTAGTAAGTTGGATGGCGTTATAAAGCCATAGAATGTAATCATTTGAAGTGTTGAAGATGAATAACTGATTGTTGTTTATGTGGTTGAGCCTTGGGCTCTTCTCCTCTATGTTCCATTTTCAATATGGTATCAGAGCAGGTGTCCTGTGAGACCTCTCTGTTTGCCTTCCATTCACTTGTATTTCCTCCAAAATGATGCAAACAAAGGACTAGCAGATACCACAGACCTCGCACGAATTCTAAAGTTTATAACATCCACTCTTCTTGCATATTTGTCAGTGGTACTAGCGGATACTACGGACCTCGCAGCGAACCTGTTAGCATTCACCATTCATGTGCATTGCCTTTCCCTTCTATTGTGTACATTCTTTTCACAGTATTTTCCTCCATTTTGTTCCATAGTCAAGATCAGAAAAACTTAAAAATTTATACATTCAAAGTTGGAGAAATCTTTAGTGTTGCAGAAATTTGTTTTATACTAGTCTCACTAAAACAGTGATATGTTTCTCATTTTGTAATGAAATTTAGAAATTTAAAATGTTCTGGAAAGATGTTAAAGAGAAGAATAAAACCCAGAAATCGTTTGAGAATGTAGTTAGTAGTTATTGATCAGTTCGATGCATAAGTTAGAGGTAAAATTGTAATATTTTTTCAACATTATGTAAATGGAGAAATAAAGGTTTTGGAGCCATAAGGATGTAATAGATTTTGTATTTGCACATTGTAATTATTATCAGTAAAAACTGACATCCAAAGAAAATTCTTCATTGAAGGGGGAAAATATGAGACATGTTAATTGTCGATACTGTAGCATCAAAATATAGTCCCTATGTCAGCACTTCAGGGGAATGTTAGGAATTATTAGTGCATGACATAGAATAACATAATATATAATAAATTAACATGTTAATGTTAATTTAGTATATGTTAGTTTTTAGTTAGTTATTAGTTATGTGTTAGTTGATAGTTAGTAGTTTGGGTAGTTAGTAAGTTGCATGGCTTTATAAAGCCATAGAATGTAATCATTTGAAGTGTTGAAGATGAATGATTGATTGTTGTTAATGTGGTTGAGCCTTGGGCTATTCTTCTCTGTGTTCCATTTTCAATAGTATTTACCTGCATTCATGGAATGTTTGGATTTGGTAGCATTGAGGTACAGGTCTTTGCTTTGCCTTGAGCCTTTTGACTTTAATTACAAGGTATTGGTGGGTTGAACATTAATAAGGTTTGATGTGGAGGAAGAATGAAAAGTGGATAGGGGAACAATAGGTTGGTTGGAAAGGAACTTACATGCCTCTAAATTGTTGTATGAGAAATTGGTCATGACGTTGATGCCTTTCATGGATATAGCTACACATTTTCTAACACTTATATATCTTCCTTCCTTTCTTGAATTTTTCAAGTTCCTAGGACTAATGCTCCGATCTAGAACTGCGAGATTATTTTTTTCATAGTCTTGATACTTTGCTTGCTCTAACAATTTCTCTATCATCTTAAATGCCTCCATTCATGACGAGACGCAGGTAAAGGCATCCATTCACCATTTACCATACAAAGGATGCTCCTCTTTTGAAAAGGGTGGTAGGCAATATAGGGTTTTACCTGCCTTAATTCCTTCACATTTTGCTTTCCTCTTAGGTTTTGAAGACTTGCCAAATGATGTTGTGCCACTCAAAGATTTGGAAGATGAAGCACAACGCCTTAGAACAAAGCATGTCTGTGTTGAAAAAGAAAATGAAGAGTGTAAAGTTTTTCTTGTTCCATTGGCGATGAGGATAGATCAAAATAAGATACCTGTAAATGCTTGTTATCGCCTTGGTCAGTGGTGGTTCTTCAATAGTCAAAGGTCAAGTTTGGCCAATAAAAGTAGGACAAATATTTACCACTTTTTGTTGTGAATGAGGTGTAAAATTGCTATTGATTGTTTGACCATTGAAATGGATGATATTTAAGTAGAGTGGACTAGAATAGTTGCGTCACTGGTATTCAAGTGAGTTTAACCTTCTTCTGTATAGATAGAAGTAATAATATCTCTAAAGTTTGACGAGATGACATTGTATACATCATATCAACAAAAGGAAAAGACAACGAACATAAATCTTACTAATATTATAGATAAGATTTGATAAAGATTGTCTGCAAATCAATATTGGGTTATATTATTTTTTTAATTTTGATATGGTTGATGCTCCACATTGGCTACTAAGATTTTTTTAAGAAGATTGTGTCTTTTCATATTAAAATGGAGATTAGATTTTACTCTTGCCACATGTAAACACATAGATTTGAATGACAATTTGAATAGTTTTTAATGTCATTCAAGGTGACAAAGAGTATTAATAGAGTTGAAATTGTAACACACAATTTAAAACGGGCAAAACATAGAAAGGACTATTGCAAAAGATATTAAAGGTAAATGACTTTTTAAATGGGTTGAAAACAATATTGAAAACATTTCCACCATTGGGTGAAGTATAGATCACTGCTTAGGGCCTCTTCAACAAACTTTCATCATACAACCTCTTTAAAAAGATAATGCCTTGAAATTCAAATTTTGATCATATGAACCTTGCTAGAAGCTTGCATCTTACGGTATCTTCTGAACTCCTCACCATATGACTTCTACCTCAACATCCTTGCCATATGACCTTCCTTATTTTGTCCTATGCCCCTCTATAGTACATCCTAAGTTTGTTAAAAATTCAGTTGCCATTGTACGCTCTGCATAAGACAGCCTCAATTCTTCATTTTCTACTATACAATTCTTGTGGGCCTCCTCTATTATACAACTGATACTCTTTGTTCATCCCTTCTACCATAAGCTCCTATATAGTCATTTTTCTTTGTTGAACATTAAACCATGTATGACACTCTAGCATACTGCTCCTATATGGCCCTTGGCTATTTATCCTGTTGAAACAATAGTTGAATCTTTTGTTACAGTTGTCCATCCTTCAACAATATGCTCTTCCTCAGCCTCTGATTTTGGCAAAGACAAAGAATCATTCCAACCAGCTAGTGAATTGGGTAACAACATATCTATGACGTGTAGGAGAACTAAACAACGTTTTCATGATGGGGATATATTTGAAATGACCAAAGTAACGTCTAAGTATAATGATCAACTTGTTGAAGCCTTTTCAGAGTCAAGGGCACCTTCAAACTTGGCTATTTATTTGTATGGTCCTCTAGCTTAGTTCATTCAATTGTATGGCATCTGGTGAGTACATACTCCATATGGTGCACTACCTTCTCATAAGTTAGTCATGTAAGCTCAACATTCTAAGGATCTTCATCCATTCTTCATTGTGGAATGTTCGGGTTATGATTAGGTTGTTTTATCTAAACAAGGGAAGCATCATCTTGAAGGCTTTTCTTATACAATACCATCACAAGTTTGGAAAACTTTACCTAATATTATATGACCTATTTTTTAATCCTCTACTTCTTTGCTAGAAATACAATTTTTCTTTTTTGGGATGATGTAGTTAGCCTAAAATGTCTTTGTAATGTTTTGTTAATATGGTTGTACTTGACTATGTATCGTTTACTTGTTGGCAGTTGTGTTCTTTTTGGCAACTATTGGGTACTTTAAATAGACATCTTGTAGTTAAGGAATGTAGTCTAATCCTTCCATAATGCTTCCAAAAGAAGACTTTTTTAAACAAGGTTAAAACATAAAATCTCAAATTGAATGAAATCTTGAATAATCAAATTCAGTTAAAAGGACTTGGTAGGATCAGTTTTATTGGCCTTTAAAATGTCACAATCCAATACAAGGCCTGATATTGCAGCATTATTAACCTGTATTTTCAAAGTTGGATCAGTAATACAATGATAGCCTAAGTGGATTAAAAAGAGGAATAATTTGTACTTAAGGTTGGAACTGTTGGCAAGAGACACTATATGGATTCATGAATGTTGTCATTGATGGCAACAAAGTTCATCCCACACATCCGCAGGACATGATATGTCTCTACCAGAAGTCAGAGTGAAGAATGTTGTGATTCGGTAAACAAGAATAGAGCATGTGGCAAGGTCCGACAGACAGGTCTAGATCTCTCAGAGGAAGTATATTGGTGAAGTACGGATTTGGGGAAGTCAAGAGGAGAATCTTGACTGATAGATTCCAAGGTTTGAGCCTCTGGTGTGAAAAGGATAAAGAGATACGAATGTTTGAGTGTCAGGTTCTCATGTGACAGTGTGAACAGAGGAAGAACTGACTGGCAGAACATTAGACATTATTCTGGATGTGTTACTGATGTTGGTGAAGGTTATGAAGGCATGAATTATGTTTAGCCGACATGATTAATGATTTCCACAAGCATATCATTGATCCGCATTACTTGGTGTGCAAGGATTCAGCCGACAGATCAAAGTTTGTGAAAAGATTGACCATTCTGGGTGCCGACTAGAAAGGTGATGAAATCACTTGTGCGGATATATATACATGATGGATTTAGTTGTGAGAAGTGTTCAAGTTGTTATTGATGTGCGAATAAAAGTAGAGCAGAGCAGAAACAGTAAGGAAGGTCCGATATGTGAAAGGAAAGCAGCATAAGAGAAGAGGAAAGATGAAGTGCAATAGATCAGTGTACTGAGCCTAACCGGAACTAAACCCTAGCATATGTGGATGCTACCAATCAGTTCAAGTATTGTATAACACTCTTTTTGTAGATAGTGTGTCTCTTGTAAGCAGTGTGCCTTCTTGTGAGCAGTGTGCTCGGGCAGTGAGCCCTAATTGGCAAGTGCCATTTTGTATTTCCATTCTTCTAACAAAGAATACAATCTTGGGTTAATCACCCCGTGGTTTTCTCCCTTAATAGGGTTTCCATGTCAAAAATATTGTGTCATGTGTATTTCCATTTCATGGTTATGTTTGCTCATTTGAATTAATGTTACATTGATTATTAATAAAGTTCAGAAAGCATAAATAATTAGGATAATTGATTCACCCCCCTCTCAGTTATCAACAATTGGTATTAGAGCCAAGTTCCTCCTAATAGAACCTAACAGCTTGAGGAAGATCTGGGAATTCAAATGGATGCATATGGTTTAAGGGAGCAACTCAAGATTGCCCTTGATGATCTTGAACAGTCAAACTCTGAAGTCAATGAATTAAAGGAAAGACTCAAACAGGCTGATGATTTCATGAGAGAACTAAAAGATAAATTAAGTCTCTCTATGAAAAAGAGAAAGAAGCTGCTTCAGCAATTGGCAAGACAAGGTGAAGCAAATAATGCAAATGAAGAGCTGAAAGAAAAAACCAAGTTGTGTGAAAAGTTATCAAAAGAAATCATTATGGTAAGACATGAAATGGAATCAGGAGTCATGAAGTTTACCCAAGGAGTTGAAGAGAAAATAAAAACTGAAGATAATCTAAGACAATCTCTCAAGGAGAAATCAGAAGATTGCCACCAGATAGCTAGAATTATCAGACATCTTGTATTTGATCTTGAAGATGCTAAAGATAATGAAGAAAAACTTGAGGATCAAATTGTCTCTCTCAAAAGAGATCTTCAAATAGCAAATGAGTACAAAGAGAAATTCAAGATAAGTTCTGCTCAACTTGAAGTTCTTCTTAGAAGTCAAAAGAAGGTAGATGACAAGTGTGGTTTGGGATATGAGAAAGGAGAAAGCTCCGGATCCGGTCAGAAGAATTTTGAATCAGAAAATCCAAGGAATAGGTCTAGAAGACCTCCGGTAAGACAGCCTAACGCTCAAAGATATCCATCCTTTAATGGATACTACCACAACTGCAATCACTTTGGTCACAAAGCTAATCAGTGCAGAAAGAGAATGAATCAGACTAATTCATCCTTCTCTGGATAGTGTTTTAACTGCAAAATTTATGGTCACAAATCTCATGAATGCAGAAATATGCAAATGAACAAATCATTCAATGGTAGATGCTTTACATGCAATAGAATAGGTCATATGGCTAATCAATGCAGATCAAGAGGATATCAATAAAAAATGCAAAGAAATGTTGTTTTCCAAATTTGTAATAGATCCGGTCATATTGCAAAATTCTATAGAAGCAAGAATTAGGACAAAAGAGGTCCGATATATCATAATCAGAATCAAGATAAGGGGAAACAAAAAGTGAATGCGGATGAAGTTAAAAGTGAGATGAACAAGATTTGGATAAAGAAAAGTACAGATCATGTAGAGGTTGTATCCACACCAGACTCTGGTGCTGATATTCCTTCCAGAAATTAAAAAGTGAGCTCTGGCCCAGGGGGAGACACAAAGAAAACCTTGTTCCCCCAGCTAGTCAATTGGTGCCGGAACTGGCACAAGAAGAGTTGTGGATTGAAGGGTTCATAAGGGCAACATCCAAACAAACTATGGTAAAGATTTGGAAGATCCGCATGATGTTTAAAGATCAGGATTGATCCGGTTCTCCAAATAAGGCAAACTGGAATAACTTAGGTCGAGCATTTATTGCAACCTGACATTAGGGTTTGCGAAGCAATATAAGGGTTTTTCTCATTAATCACTTGTTCATTCTGCATTCAAGAAGAAATGAAAAGTGAAGCTCTATAATAAAATTCCACAACTTCATCGAAGATCATTTGCAGAAGTCAATTCATCCATAAATCAATCCGGCCAACTACGTGAAACTGAAAGGCGCAAAAGGTATTTTCCGTTCTCAATATCTCTCTGCAAAGCTTTGAAAGATGCATACTCTGAATACAGTAAAGATCTCTAATAGGCCCCACCCTGAATTCAAGAAATATCCATACAAATCATTGGAGGTAGATCCCCTAGGAGCATTCTCTAGTGTTCCGCATGGCATTTTGCACATAGAAGACATTAGGGTTTACATACATGCAAATATTGAAGAGTTTGGGGAATTCAAACTGAGAGACATCTATCACAAATAATTGATAGATGATACTTTTGAGCTTAAACCAAAATATAAGGGCATCTAGGAGAAACATTTTGATCAGTTCATTCATTTCCCCTGTTTTGAAGAAGATGAATGGGTCCGGTATGTATTGAGTAGAGTGCATGATAACTTCCTATGGCTGAATAGACCTTGCAAGATCACAAAGGAGGCAATTAGGGTAGTAACTGGTTTATACTCCTCCAAAGGGATACATGTCCTCAAATCTGTCAAAAACAACATTGTAACTGAAGCCACCGGATCAAAATTTGATAAGAGGGCAATGACCATTGAAGATATTACTGACCAGGATGTCAAGTTTGCATCTATGATAATAGGATACAAGATATATCACTCCAGTAGGGGGAATTCAGTATCTGGAACTGCAGTATATACTACCTATGAGATGCTGAGAAAGAATGCAGAATATGATCTTTGTGAACTTATTTTGAGCCAATTAATGGAAAACATACAGAAAATCAAAAAGGACAAGAAGAATTCCTTTAAATATGGTGGACTAATACTATGTCTATTTTTCTACTTCATGAATGAGCTGCCCGGATCAAATGGATGGGTATGGTAAAATGACAAACTGGTAGCAATTCAGATCAGAGACTACTTGCATGAACTTGGGGATGCTAAGGCAAGGAATACAGCTCTGTGGGGTTACTTCAAGCAATTTCAAAATACAATGCAAATCAAAGAAAGAATCCCCAAATTAGTAGTCGAGAAATACAAGGATACAGTGTGCTTCATGGTAGACACTGATCAAGGCCTAATGGAGGCAGTAGAGCCAAGGACAGTCTGGATCATGCCTATGGGTTATGAAGTTGATAAACAAATTGTAAAGCTGCATGTTCAACACATGCTCAGTCAACCAAAGGACCCAAAAGTAGAAAGATTTGGAACCTTTGAAGAACTAAGTGTAAAAATTCATACTGAGCGAAGACAGCCAGAGATCAAAAAGAAAGTAAGAAAAGAGGTAGAAGATGTTGCCAAAGGTTTTGGCATCTCAAAGGAGGCACTTGATGCCAACAGGGAAAAGAGGCAAAGGGCTGAGGAAGAGAAGAAAGAGGTAGAAAAGAAAAGCAAGGAAAGTGCTCCAGTAGAAACCTCAACCCGGACCAAATCATCAAAGAGATCTACACCTATCACAGCCAAAAGCTCAAAAACATCAAAACCGGAAGTCCAGACATCCGGCAAAGGAGAGAAAAGATCAAAGACAAAAGCCACAAGGGCTTATGCCAGTCAAAGAGACGAAGAGGAAACTGAATCAGATGAGGAGATAAAGAAACTGAAGAAGAAGAAGAAATCATCTAGTGAACACTCTATCGGTCAAGGAGAAGAAGAGAAGGAAGAGGAATTTGTTGAAAACCCCACTCTATCCTTAGATGTTGTAGTAAAAGCAGTCACTGTGGATGGAAACTTGCAACCCTTAACAGAATTCTATGATGATTATAATGAAGCAGATAAACAGATTTTGGAGGAAGCCACAGCTCAGTTTTTGAACACTTACAACAAAGCTTTTATTGAAATTGTCTCTCTAATTCTCAAAAGCTTAGAGAAAAGGCTTGAAATGAGGAAGAATAATGCTTGAGCAAAAGATCTCAAGATCCAGGAACAGATAGCAATTTAGCTATTTCCTTCAATCGATCCCAAGATAATGAATATGGTATTCAAAGATTGCAAGGATGAGTTCCGGAGCAAAGCCAGGATGAATCAGCTAATGCTTGGTGAAACTGACAAAGTGGCAAAAGAGATCAAAGAGATTTTAAGAAATTCAACATTCCAATTATAGAGGACTTGGGTACTGACCCCTCAACCACTAGTGTTGCAGAAGAATCTACTGAGAAAATGACAAAAGAGGTAGGCCCTGAACAGACTAACATTTCTCCTCCGGTTTCCCCTACAACTTCTGGATCTAAAGGAGAAGACAGAATACAGGAGAAAGAAGCAGGAGTGAAGGAAAAAGAAGTTGGTAGTACCAAGGTTGAAGAGGGAGAGAAGACCCCAATAGAGAAAACCACAACTGCTAGTGGTAAGAATGTAGGAGAGAAAGCTCCAAGGGACAGCCCTAAGAATGCAGAAGAGAAGAAACATCTGTCTCTGACAAGAGACACTACAAAAACTGTCCAAGAATTCCTAAACAAAGAAACAATGGAGATTGATGAACCGGAGCTTCTACAAGGACCATTTAATTTTGATTCACTTTCTCCGGTACAGACAATGAAGATAGCCTCATTCGCTAATGCAAAGGCTAAAGAAAAACTCCTAAAGTCTCACATGGAAGACTGTGAGTTGACAGAAGCTACTTTCGGAGTGCTAGAAAAGATTATACCATCGTTTCAGAAGGATCCCACAGCCTCCTCATCCGGTAATCTCAAAACTCTAGTCAATAGTCTTAGCACACATTTTGATTCTCTAGAGAAGTCAGCTGAAAAAAAGGTCTAGAAGGAGTTTTTGGATAAGAAATTCTTAGAGGTACAAGGGTTGATCATTAATGATAGAAAAAATATGAATATTGGGATAAAGAGCTTAGAAAATGCTCTTAAAGATGGCGGTGAAGTATACAAATTTTGTATTTTCTAGTCCAAAACGACAATGGAGATTGAGAAGAAAATGAAAGAACAGGAGGATAAACTGATAAAACTTTCTCAAAATTTTGATCCACTTACTACATCAATAATAAATCAAGAATGTCAAACAGTTGCAGTTTTGAATGAGATTACGAAGCTTGAAAAAGAGAAGAAAAATAGAATAAGCAGGTTGAGTGAGCTCAGAGGGATAATTGTCCCTAAGTTAGAGGCCATGCATGAGGCCATAAAAGAAGCTCAAATCACAGCCCAGACAAATGATCCAACAGATCTAAAAAGGGCAGATGCATTTGCATTTCTATTGAGTGGTCATATATCAATTTTGGATAGAATGAAACAAAGTTGGGCTACAGAATTCATTCAACTGAAAACAACTTTTGCAAACATACTGCAGTATATGTAAGTATTCCATATGTATATACTTATGCGGCTAAGTATAGTTAAATTTTTGGAAATTTTAGTGTGCGGACCCTACCCTTTGCCATTGATGTCAAAGGGGGAGTGAAGAGCAGTGAAAAATGAGGAATCCAACTAAGGGGGAGCTCTAGAAAATGTATATAAAAATAGAGCATCAGCCAAGGGGGAGCATAGTGTAAACACTTAGTCATTTTTCACTAAGTGTTGCCATCAATGCCAAAGGGGGAGATTGTTGGCAAGAGACACTATATGGATTCATGAATGTTGTCATTGATGGAAACAAAGTTCATCCCACACATCTGCAGGACATGATATGTCTCTACCAGAAGTCAAAGTGAAGAATGTTGTGATCCGGTAAACAAGAACAGAGCATGTGGCAAGGTCCGACAGATAGGTCCGGATCTCTCAGAGGAAGTATATTGGTAAAGTGCAGATTTGGGGAAGTCAAGAGGAGTATCTTGACTGATAGATTCCAAGGTTTGAGCCTCCGATGTGAAAAGGATAAAGAGATATGAATGTTTGAGTGTCAGGTTCTCATGTGACAATGTGAACAGAGGAAGAACTGACTGGCAGAACATCAGACATTATTCCGGATGTGTTACTGATGTTGGTGAAGGTTATGAAGGCATGAATTATGTTTAGTCAACATGATTAATGATTTCCACAAGCATATCATTGATCCGTATTACTTGGTGTGCAAGGATTTAGCCGACAGATCAAAGTTTGTGAAAAGATTGACTATTCCGGGTGCCGACTAGAAAGGTGATGAAATCACTTGTGCGGATATATATACACGATGGATTTAGTTGTGAGAAGTGTTCAAGTTGTTATTGATGTGCGAATAAAAGCAAAGTAGAGCAGAAACAGTAAGGAAGGTCCGGTATGTGAAAGGAAAGCAGCATAAGAGAAGAGGAAAGATGAAGTGCAATAGATCAGTGTACTGAGCCTAACCGGAACTGAACCCCAGCATATGTGGATGCTACCAATCAGTTCAAGTATTGTATAACACTCTTTTTGTAGACAGTGTGTCTCTTGTAGGCAATGTGTCTTCTTGTGAGTAGTGTGCTCGGGCAGTGAGCCCTAATTGGCAAGTGTCATTTTATATTTTCATTCTTCTAACAGAGAATACAATCTTGGGTTAATCACCCCATGGTTTTCTCCCTTAACAGGGTTTCCACGTCAAAAATATTGTGTCATGTATATTTTTATTTCATGGTTATGTTTGCTCATTTGAATTAATGTTACATTGATTATTAATAAAGTTCAGAAAGCAGAAATAATTAGGATAACTGATTCACCCCCCCCAACTCCCCTCTCAGTTATCAACAGGAACAAGTTAGGTAGTCCTAAAATGAATGAAAAATGCATAATTAAGAGCTAAAAAACTTCATCATCAAGGGTGTAAGAGTAAGCTAGAGGAACATAAAAATTAGGATAAATTTGTATTTAAGAGTGCTGTAGTAAGCTAAGAAGGTTTGAATGTGAGAAAAAATTATAATTGAGAGTGTTAGAGCATGTTGAGTAGGCTTGATTATAAAAGAGAAATATTTTTATATTAATATTGGAATAAATTAAACAAAATTCAATATGGGAAAAATTCAATAGTTAAAAGTATTAGAGAAATTTTTTAAAAAAATCTATTTGAACTTGAATATTAAAAATAAATAAATAATTTTAAAAATATAAATTAAAAAAAATTAACAAATTTAAAATATAAAGAAAAACATTAACAAAGGTGTCTATGAAGGCATCATATATTGGTTAAAACTTAGTAATGCTGTCTATACCACCAATGTTCAAACCCTGCTAAACTGTTTAGCTTGCAACATGTATTAAAGCAGTAGGCCAAGAGTTTCCCCTAACAGAATAAAAGTTCCCAAATTAACTAAACAAAAAACCTTTAACAAACTAAAAATTCAGAGAAAAACTTTGTTAGACAAGTTAACCAATTTAATCAAGAAGAAACTCCATACTTTGGTTGTTGAAGTTAAACATCCTAATATTAAGATAAGATCTGATCCTTCCCTAATTTCAAATAGGACTATTCAAATTCAGAAGGGATGGGCCCTGTAGAAAAGATGTCTACTCAAAGGATGGGTAATGAAAAGAAACCAGTCTGCTGCAAATCTCAATTAATCACATAAACAAATAGTGCAGCAAAGAAAGAAAAAAATATAGTACCAGGATATCAAGTTTGCCATAGTGCTCTTTCATCCAATTGGCAAACACATGGATGCTCCTCTCATCCTGCACATCCACCTAATGGAACACAACATTATGAAACCCTTCATCATTCAGACTCTTGGTTGCAGCCTTACCTCTTTCTTCATCTCTTGCAGTTAATATCACATGGATCCCATGATCTGCTAACTGACAAACAATTGCATAGCCAATTCCCTTGTTGGCCCCTGTTACCACTGCCACTGTGTCCTCATTCCACCATCTGAAATTGAAATTATGTTGAATTAAATGTCAAAAACATTTACTATGAAACCCCCCAAAAAATAGAGATGACAAAGTTAGTACCTATTGTTCAGCGATTCAGAGTTGTCCATGGCTGTCTTGTATTGTATTGGACAATGAGCTTGTTTGCATCTTTTTAATCCAATTGTATGAGTGTGCTGAGCAGATAAGCCTATTGAACTTTAAACAAATGGTGCGCTGAGATTTAGACAAATGGCATCCCAAAAATGCTCTAGAGAAAGAGAGGGGAAATAATTGCATTATATAGATATCTATTTCATCAATTTGTTTTTAAAAAATATAAATTAAAAGATGTTTTGTTTGTCTTTTATGTTTAAGATATATCTTCCACTTCCAATTTCTTATTTTGTTTTTGTTTGTATTTTTTTATTTTTTATAAATTACTCACACTAGAATTGCATGAGTGGAGGTTTAGTGGTGTATTTATTGTGGGCATGTGGCATTTCATTATGATCCTCTATTTTAATAATCTCATGCATAATTTTTTTTTTTTAGTGGTGTATTTATTATGGCATTTCCTCTGCATATAAATCTTTGTTTTTTTGTTTTTTAGATTGGAATCTTATAAAATTATACGGAATCTTGGAATCTTTCACTTCTTTAACTGCACTCTTGCTGTGATTGTAGAATACATCTCGGCATAATAAATAAATTAAAATATTTACCAATGTTTGAAATGTAAGTATAAAAGATAAACAAAATTTTGATTAGTTCAACTTCTTTTAATTTATATTTTTATTTTTGGAAACAACTCCATTATATAGATATCCAATTATCTGACATTTCAAATGTATGTCAGTAAGTGTTGTTTTAGTTGTAGGCATCAATTTATTTACTAAAAATAAAATTCCCTCCTTGTAAGAAAAAGTGAAGACAATTTTAGAAATTTTAAGAAAATATAACATCGACCAATGATTCCACCTCAATCAAATAGCTCAATTCCAAGATTGCCCAACCAAATTAATTGCTTGCTAACCCTTTTCATACATACTTAGTACTTGGGGTGATTCAATTTATACACTAGTGAAGGACCAAATGTATTATAACTAGTAATGGACAAAGCAAGCAAAATATGAATTGGCAATTATTGAAGTTGAACAAGATAACTTTATTGAGAGCTCATGTAAATTTGACAAACTCTATGGAAGAGATGCATGTCTTCTACTATGAATTGGCAATTATTGAAGTTGAACAAGCTTTATTGAGAGCTCATTCAAAATTATTGACTCATTTATAGATTTGTAAAGCCAAACTAGAAAACTTACTAAGAATAGAAAACTAGGGTTCCCAACAAAAACCAAAGAGTCACCATACACAAAATTAAAAAATACTATGGAAACTATTTAATTTTGGTACCCCAACTTGGCAGGATCCTAACTCCTAGCCCATTGTGCCAAAATTGAACTAGTTCAATGCGTTGGAAAGCTCTCCAAGATATCTAGTTTGAGTTGCTCAAATCATAGCCCTTAGTTTTCTTTCTAAACAAACATTGATAGTCTCAAGGGCCATTTCCACTCTAAAGTCCTCTAGAAATTCAAATTTTGAAAACATAGAAAATACCAAAAAAAATAGATTTTTGATATTTTTGAGATTTGGCCATGTAATTTGTAGTGCCCCTCATCTCGTCGTCCATCAGATTGATGTTTGCTTAGACTTTATGATAGTGTCTTAGACCGTAGATGATGGATCTCTTGTTATCTTGTTACTTCATTATGACCCTGATTGTTATGATAACAGATGTTGATGTTAGAATAGGTTATTTTATGCCTTAGAATTTGATAAATAAACTAGATGTTACAGATGTTTGATGTTAATTGCGATGTTGGATTGTAAGAGGATTGAATGTTTTATGTTGTTGATTAATATCAGATACCTTGTTCAACATAGTTAATCGTTTATACATAAACGTGAATGGAACAGTGTTGTATTACTCGCTCTCGAGTACCCTACACCACTGCGATTTCCATTCACTATAGGACTGCATGTGATGTATATATATATCTTGTTATGTTTAACCGTGCGTTGTTGCAGGAATGCAGGTACTAGGCATCGACTCCACCTGATTACAGGTCTGAGCGTGCCTTCTCCAATGGATTAGTTGTTTGGAGTTAACGTGAGGTCCCATGTCAGTGTGGTCTAGTTGTCAGTTTATCCTTGTAGTTATTGTTTGTCATTCGATCATGATTTACGGACAAGTAAGATTGCACCTTGGAGTCTAACTAGGTTAGAAAGTGTCTAAGTGTGCAAGGTGTCGTTGTGCTTTAATTAGAATTATATTACGGAAAGTATAATGTTGATAATTAAATGTATTGATAAAAGATAATATTGAGTCGATAGTTGTTAATTATTGTTGTAAATAAATTATTATTTTATTAGTAGTATAGTTGTTAAATAAAGATTGTAAGAGGTTTTGCATTATTTAATATAATATTATTTACAATAAATATTTAAATAAATAAAAATAATCATAAGTTATGTTGTAATTAGTGATTTACAACTAAATTAATAAATAAATTAAAATATAGTTGTTCAATTATAGATTGTTGTAATGTTATAACTTTATTAAATAAAATATGCTTGGTCGGCTATAAAATAATTAAATGTTGCCGGAATTGTGTGTTAGTATTTAAAAAAGGAATAACCTCTTGGGAGTATGAAATTAAATAAAAGTCCTTCTCGAGGAGGGAGATGCACGGGATCGTGTGCCGAGTCCCTTGAAAGAAGGAAGGGATTGTGTTATAAAAGAAAAGCTTGTAGCGGCAAAGAGGACAGGATTGCAGGTAGAAAAAAAGTGAAGAAGATCAGGATATTGTTCACCAGGCTCTTTTGGCAATTTTGGATAGTCCTCTCAATAAAGCTGGAAGGTTTAGTGCTATTTATGTGCAACCACAGGAGAATATCCTCATCAAAGTAAATCCCCATGTTCGTCTTCCAAGAACCTTTAAGTGTTTTTGTGGATTGATGGTGCAACTGCTACAGAAACTGAGCATTCGTGCGACTAATGGCCCAGATAGACTCCTTCGAGTGGTCAAGAATCTAGTCACAAAGTATCTGCCAAGTGAAGCACGTCGAATTGGGCTGTCATACAGTGCATCTAAAGTGGTACAACTTCATGACTATGTTGATGCTGTCCGTGATAATGACTATGTAGACGATTTTATCTCGATGGTTGCAGGAGCATAGCAGGTGAGAAGAAGAAAGAGGATGGAGGATCTCCACCTAAACACAAAACACACATATATTCATGAATGTCTTTAATTACCGCCAATTTCTCCTGTCTTGTACCTCCACGCACAGGTTAGCTATATCTGTCTCTAACATTGGAATTCCGCATGCTTTGTTGGACTATTTTTCTGTTCGATGGGAGCATAATTCGATCATCTTGTAATGCGTTGTGAGGTATGTAACATTACCAGAATTAAAAAAAATAGAATAGCTTAAGGTGGAGCTAATTTCCTGTCAGAATATTGCACGGAACGGTGTACATGCACTCCAAGCTCGCTGAAATGGATCTGCACCTTACACGTTTGAAAACTTGACCAAATTGGGTGTGCGTTGGTTATAGTTTAGGGCTCCAGGATCTGCAAACACCATCTGCACTCAATTAAAAATAATTCTAGGCAAAATTTATACGTTTGGCAGGTCTAAGAGTAGCTGTAATGTCATTTTTGAAGACACAAGGGTGAGCAGGCAGGACTGCCAACTCTATTGCCATTCTCTTTCACAAGATCGAAATAAACTCTTTGTTGTCGATGGAACAATATTAGATCACTATGAAACAGTATGGAACAAATGCTGAATTGTTCCACTTGTAATGAGGAGGAGGTTTCAATGATGAAATATGTGAAACCCTCGGCAAATGGGGTGTATGTGAACGGAAAGCTAATGAGGGCGGGGCATTGCAGGGCTTTGTGTAGTGGGGACGAGGTTTCTTTCGTTTCTCACCCTTCCCTTCATCCCACTTTTGGACCCTCTATTGGCTTTGTGGTGGAGGAGCTGGTGCACTCTGTCATGCCAGATTTGAATTATGATAATATTAGTGGCCAACAAACAGTGAATGTAAAGCCGTGAAATTTAAGAACTCATCTAGAATGCCCAAGATAATTCCACGAGCGCCGTTTCAAGGAGTCATCATAGAAATATTGCTGGGCGTATGGTATTTGTCATCGCGAGATATTATTTGAGCTCCAATTTTGATCGTGGGTCCCAGAAGGATACAAGACGAATAATTCTATGTATTTATTGATTGAGGCTTGGAAGAGATTCGTAGACAGCGTCATTGTGAAGCGCGGGTTGTAGAGATAAGTGAAACGAGCCTACTGCAGATCCTAGGCGCCACCTTTGTGGAGCATTCTTCATTGCTCAGGGATCGCTCCAACTGGATTGCATTGTGTTTCAATTGAAATCTTTCAATCGTCATTCAAGGAAATCGCCTAGCTAATTGGTAAATTGCATAACAGATCGTATCATCAAATTGAGCTTTATTCATTATCATTGTGGTCGATCAACTCTAGGGAAGGTTCGCTCTCATATCCTTGGCGTCTGCTGGTGAAATAGAAGCTAGTGATCAGTCTGAAGTAAGGGACCAGCACCTTTGAAGTTTCAAAGCAATTATATTCGCTGGCGATAGGGCATGACATAATTTCAAACCCATTTTGGAAGGTGATTGCAAAGATGCCTCTAGACGTTGGTTTTCTTCATTCTATTCATGTTTAATTAAAAAGTATGATAAAATGGATAAGGTTGAGTCAAGTTTGCAGAGCTGGAGAGGTTGCCTGGCAATGCCAGCTCGCATGGAACATCAATTAGCCACTCCCTCAAGAATAATGCTGATCTGATAGCCTGCAAAGCAGAGTATTATCATCAATGTGGGCAGGCGAACAATACCAAGTAGTGGCAGTGGACGAGAACTTCATAAGGGTTTATGATTTTCCTAAGCATTCGTGGGTTGTTGTACAGAAGCTGCCAAAAATTTAAAGCAGAATTCATCTTCGCATACCTTTGAATATACCTGCTGAGCGAGTTGGGGCTACAAATTATCGTGCTCAATAAGTTTACAGAAATTCAATTTACAATACATGCCGGCAGGCTTGACTATTATAAATCAGGGTTTTGATAATCTCAAAAGAGGAGACGATTTCATTAGACAGCGGGTAGTCACATGTCACTTCCTCGCAGTCCTTCCCCAAGTCTGCTGAATCTCACCATAGACACTGCGGTTCCTAACATACATCGCATTGACAGTCTCAACTCGATACCTGATCATATTGTTGTCGAGCTCTTCATGGTAGAATGTACTTTGTCAGTATGCATAATAGCTGCACAGAATCTGATGCATTTCACTGAGAAGAGGTCACTTTTGGAGGAAGAAACAAAGTTTTCTTATTTCCTTTCCGTGCGTTAAGATTTATCGTTTCAACTCTAGTCTGCAGAAGCCCGTCATTGTTAAACCAGGTTAGTTGTGCTTTCTTGTATGCATTTCGTCTGATTGGCTTAGATTAACCCTAAGGAATGTTAATTTACTTTACAATGTGTTTAAATGCATAGTAATAGAAGTACTATTAATATCAATGTTATTATTAGTATCATTATTATTATAATTATTATTATTATCATTATTGTTAGTATTATGATTATAATGATGATTATTATTACTATTACTATTATTATCATTATTAATATTATTATTTCAAAAGTATAGTTGATTGTTTAAGAGCCAAATGAAATTGGGAATTTAGAATAATGTTGTCATTATGTATTTAAAAGAAAATCGCTGTGATTATATATTATGGTTAATGAAATTTAGTTTAGTTTGACATTGGTTTTAATTTGGTTTCTTCATTTTGTAAAGATAATGGATTAAGGATTAGGTATATGATTATTGCATTGGAAATGTGATTTAAAGGTATTAGATAATTAGTTAGTGTGAATTGATATTGTATGAAATGGTCAAAGTGTAAGTTGTCAAGGGTTCATTTCCAGAGGCCAAGGTTGTTGTGTTTGATTTCATGTAATGTGTTGATAAGTATCCTAAGTTATTGAAGTCATGTCACCTTTTGTCATGTATAAGGAATTTGGTTGGTATTGTGAAAGAATGTAAATATTCTATATGCATCATGATGTGTAGAAAAGTTCTTCATGAATGTTGTGATTTATTTACTTGTTTGTTTGGGATGTTGTGTTGGATTAGACAATGGGGAGATGTCGGTATTCATGGAAAAAGTATTCTTCTTATGAGTTACTTCATTGGAAGCCATGGAAAATGTATTAAGAGTATGCCTTTGTATTTGAGATGATATGCAAGAAGGTGAATGCCTTGCATTATTACATGTATATGTTCATATCAGAATAATGGTTATGCAAGATGGTTAATGCCTTGCATGGTTTATGTATCATCGTCGTCATGATGATGTTTGCTGTGTTTGTTGAGTAGGGTCTTCTAGATGCAGGTAGGGGAGTGGCTTTCAACGTGGGGCCGGCGCCCAAAGTGGCAGTCAGGATAACCCGTTGGAAGTAGATTAATCAAGTGATAACCTAAATAATGAATTTGGGGGTTGGGTAGTTAGGCACACTAAACAAGATAAGTGGATGCCTCACTCATGGCTCAAGTGCTTGTTTAGGCTTGAGATGAGATGAGAAGGCCTGGAATGGCAAGATCAACTACCTTGTCCTCATGAAAGGTATGTTGATTCCGCATGAGCGTTGTATGGGGGCCGGGAGTCGAGAGAGGCTGCCAGGACAACCCAAGATGGGGGCCGGGGCCTAGGAAGGCTTGCCAGGACAACCCATGACAAGCCATGTGATGACACTTCTCCCTACTGCAGCCTAGCATTCCCTAGTTGTACTCTCCCCATTCGTTATGTGTTGCCTCTGGAAGTCAAGTCAAGTTAAGTTGTGTTGTGTTGTATTGTTATTGCCATGTGTTGTATTGGCGTTTGGTTGTCCTTTGTTCTTGTTTGTCTTTTGTCTACCTGACTGTTATTGTTTGGGACCTCATGTTAACTCCTAGCTTGGGGGGTGGACCTCAGGGTTCCACATGGTCGGGTGGAAGAGCTATTTTATCCATTGGTTATTCTTCATCAAGTTCCTGTGCATAAAAGATTTATTCCAGTATTCAGATGATTGTACTTGTACCAGTGAATGAAGATGTATGTGTATTACCTTGTACCAGATTTGTGTAATAGATCAATCATAATGTATGTAATTCTGACGTAGTCTGAAAATGGCAATGTAATGATGTCATGATGTATTTATATGAAAGCATTTCAGTTATGTTTTTGGATTATGTAGATTGTATTATCTGACGATATGTAAGGAGTATGAATAAGTTATTTAATTGTGCTTTGGATTCAGATTAGTTACTGATGAATGTTAAATTATGTTAGTTGGTTTGTAAAGTAATGCAGCCTTGTATCCTTAGAGAATATGTCGTAGTTAGTTATGTTAACATTATTTGTTATCTTAATCATTTAAAAAAAAAATGTTCCTGTTTCATGTAGCATAAATGTGTTTTTCTTTAAGGTGTACAAGGCGGGCGTTACATAATTGCAATAGATAGTGACCTCAAATTTTAGTTGGATCAGTCATCCCCATTGAGAAGCAATGGGTCCATTGCTCCAAAATTCTACAACAAATGAGGAAGCTTTTTGGCAAGTTGCTCCTTAGTGAACCATTTGTCTTGATGGTGAAACTATACCACATAGTAGAGAGGAATCTACTAATCTTTTAGTGTCTTGAAAAAACCATCAGTGACTTGATCTATGTTTAGTGGAGTAGTGGTTTCTAGATTTAGTTATGCACTATGAAGGTGTTCAACATCTAATGGTTCCAATATTGGTGGGAAATATAGATGTAACAACATTGCACCGAAAATTGGATGCACTGCAAGAAAAGGGGGTTGATTAAGCTCAAAGGCACTTTTAACAATCCATTTGAGGATGGTGTAGGGTCCATGTTAAAGGGGTGGACATTTATTATTTGGGCCTTGAGGCCACTCTTTCTTGAGATGAAGACAAACTTTGTCAAAAATCTAAAACTAGTGAGTATGATGTTGATCATGCCATTCCTTATACTTTTTTTTGGTATGCTAGAATATCTCATCAACCTACTTCTAGATTTAATGAATCTTCTCAACAAACTTAAATACATTATCCACCTCCTTCAAGGAATGTGGTGATGCCTCATTTAACATGGCATGCAAGGCTACATCATGGGTGCCAATGACTGGTGCCCAAGATAAACTTTAATGGATTGTGTTGTTATATGGAGCCTAATCAGACTTGGAGGTTAAATTTACCTCACTTTTATCAGCGTGGTTTCTCCCCAAATATTTAATGGGGTCAAGGGGCATCGCCCCTTGCAGGGGTTTGGGGACAGCGCCCCTTGTGCGCTCCCTGTCACGATACAGGGCGAGGTCGAGGGGCAACACCCTTGCGTGGGCTCGAGGGTAGTGCCCCCAAAACCTCCAACGATTTTTTATTATTTTATTACTTGTTGGGAGTTATTTTTCTATTGGCCGACATAAGAAAACCCTATTTTTGTAAACGACATAAGGCTTGATAAAAGCGGCTAAGGGTTAGGGTTTATGTTGATGTATTGTAGCATTTGCAGCAGTATTGAGTTGTAGGGATTGCTAGTTGTAATCAGTTTGATTTACTGGATAATAATATTGGACTCTCTGTTGGTGGATGTAGCCCAAGTTTGGGTGAACCACGTTAAAAATTGTCTCTCGCTATTATTATTTCTGTGTATTTTTCATTCCTCTATTTAATCTTTATTTGCATTTAATTGATATCTTCTACCGGCTAACCCTAACAGATTGTACCCTATGGAGCTATGCAATGTGCATGGTTGTAACTATGTTGTACATAGGATAGACTCTCATCCCATGTGTGGGGATTCTTTGAATGATACATATACATAATGTAAAATATATTTTGATTAAATACCTCAGTCTATCCATTTGCCTAAGGGTGAAATGCAATAGACTTCATCAACCTAGTGTCCATTATGACCTGTAGTGGTGATCAAAATTGCTGAGGAACCTACTATCACTATTAGAATGATATTTTGGGGTAGACCAAAATGAACCCAAACATTCTCAAAGAAAATCTTAGTAGTGTCTTTTGCAAAAACCCACTACTTGCAAGCTACCACAATGACCATCTTGGAGATCTATTAACCATAATGTACATAGAGTCATGATCATGTTTGGTCATAGGAAGGCCTAACATGAAATTCATGGAGATAGAGTACCAAGGCTTGTCAAGATCTAGGATATGTGTGTACAATCTTTATTTTTTATTTGTGGCCTTTGCAATGGCATAAGATGTGAAGGATCAAATGTACATGATGACATCATGGTATAGTTTTGGCCATTATAATTTCTTTTATAGTAAACAATTGTCTTCTCTATCCCAAAGTCTCATACATCATGGTTGTAGTTTTTTTCCCAAATCATATGTTATTGTACTCAATACAGACATAGTTGTGCCTCATGTGACAAAGAATTTTGTCTTATAAGTAGTAATTAGTGCCATATTTACCATCTATGAGTCTTTAGTAGATGTCAGCAAAATTAGGATCAATGTCATATAATTGAGGCTAATCTATTGTTTGGTGTCCATGGGAGCCCAACATTGTTGTTAGGGCTTTGATTTGAGGTTCACTGAAGCAATCTGCAAAATTGTTAGTGGTCACCTTCTTGTGACAAATATTGAGATGAGACTAACATGGTTAGTTGCACCACCTTTGATGTCAATCTTTCTGTAACTTTCCTTGTGTCTACATGAATTGGATATGCTTTTGATCTATCTAAATCATAAATAATGGTATACAATTCCTTATCATATGTGGGGTACCTGCATACTATTTTAGAGAAAGCCTCATTGTGGTAGGCAACTATATGAACATGTTGGGTGAGAACTAATCCAAGTACATATTCAAAGGCATTAGTCTTGATCTCAAAGGAATATTATGAATCAAGAAGAACTAGAACTAGTGCCAAAGAGAGTCTTTACTTCAATTGTGTGAATTCTCACCATTATGTCTATATCCAAATGATTTTTTCTTTTAAGCCCCCTATGTTCTTGATTAATAGGCCATGCCAATAGTGAGAATCCAAGCTCAAACCTTTGATAAAATGTTAGCTAGTCACAAAAGGCTATGGATATCTATAAGATTTTTGGGAGGTGACCAATCTATGATGACCTATATCTTTTCAAGGTCAACTTAAACAACATCCTTGTCCATGATGTATCCAAGGTACAAAATCTTCTCCATACCAAAGGATCATTTTTCTCTACTAGCATAGAGCCATATTGTCATATATTTGAGTGATCTAGTTCCTAGGTAGAGCATAGGATAAATATGTAAACTATCTTGTAACCTAAAGGATTTGTAGAATATGCAAATGAAACCCTATATTAGATTGTAAATACATATTTTATTAGAGAAGAAGACTTTATAATGTAAATGTATTACATGAAATAAGATATGTATAGTGATATACAGAATAGAGTTTCTAGTTAGTTTTTCTCTTCCTACACCTTGTATAGTGCATGTATTTATACAAGTGGGTCATCAACTAGGTCCTAACAATTATTTTTATAGGTGTCATGCACATATGGTGTGCTCTATCATATGGATAGGGTGATGATAGGTGTCAAACCCATATGGTTCACTTTTCATATGGACAAGATGACATAAGGTATCAACCTTGTATGGTGACATTTGTAGAATAGGTTTTCTAGTTATATGCTAGTTGGAATGCAATAACATGTGGCATAGAGGTTTCCATGTGTTATATTCTCATGGTGTTTAACTAGATGATAATTAGGTGAAAGCATGTTTACCCATGTGTAGAGTTGTGTAATGTGAGTGAGTAATGATGTGCAAAGTCATGTTGGGACTGTGTGACACAAGTTGAGAGGAGGTGAGTGTGCAAGCTATGTGAATGTATGAGACCAAGTTTGTGTGTGTTTCTACACTTAAATTATTCATCCCTTCTTGAGAACCAATGGTCACCATTACATCAATTCTAAGTTGAGGAAACTATGCACATTATTGTTTCAGGTTATACTAGTTGGCTTGATCAACATATTCCTTAGTCATGACTCGGTAGAATAGTCAATGAGCACATAAGTGAGTATTTTTCATTATGGTATCAATGATTACATCCATTGAAAATGTATTAACATGATCATGATCCAAGTCTATTAGATGTTGAGATTGCACTAGTTCTAAAAGTGGAGGAAAGTATAGTTTGAGTAGCTCTGGATCTTAAAGACAAGATGCATCCACCCAAGTACTACAGGAGGTCAAGAACTAAAGCATTCTCACCAATTGTGTGCAAAATGGTGTATGGTCCATAGGGAAGTGGTTTGATCTTGTGGTGATGACTAATGAAACATTCCTTTTGAAGATGCACCTAGACCTTATTACTAGCTTGAAAGGTGTGTGGCATGTGATGGGTGTCGTGGCACTTCCTATACTTTTATTGTTGGCATAGAAAGATTTGTTAGACTTGTTGATGAAGATCTTGTATGCATTGAATTAAGTGTTGCACTTTATCCACTTCCAGTTCATGTGCATGAATCTTGGATGTCAATGGTGCATGGTAAGAGATGTCAAGGGGCACCACTAGTTGGAACCTAAGAAATGTTTAGAAAGGGTTGTGCTCTGTAGAGTTTTTTAGAGCTCTATTGTAGGCATGTTGGATGTGTAGTAGAATGCCATCCCAAGTGTGCAAATGAATAAAAGGTGAACCAATTTATAGTTGATCACCTTTGCTTTCCCATTGGTCTATGGGTGGAAGTTTGTAGAATTGTCCAATTATGTGTCCAACATGATCTAGAGAGTTTATTAGAAAGTGCTGATAAATCTAAGGTCATGGTCAAAGATAATGGACATCAAAAGCACAAATTGGATTGAAACATGTCTAAAGAAGATTCTTGTAGTGTTTGACACTACAATGGTCTTCTTGCAGGTAATCATGATGGCCATTTCAAGGAGAATATGTTAATCATGACTAACAGAAAAGTCATTTTGGTGCTTGGTGGTTGGTATACATTGAGAAATGAGGACTGTAGAGAGATTTTCACTACACAGTTATAGTTGTCGTTGATTATAGTTGTGAGTAAAAGAGTGTGAGGATGGAGATGTCTAAGGTAAACCGAATGCCTTAATAATAAGTATTAATTTTGAGAGATCTTTCATTTTGGAGGAAACAAAAGGCTTGGCTAGGATGAGTTTGGGTCTCAATCTATGTCGGCTGAGAAACAAATAGAAATTTGAAGAAGGAAATCCTTTTCAGATTGGGTTTAGAGTAAATGTTGTGACAAACAAAATGAAATAACAAGATACCGCTTTTTTTGAGATGTTGATGATTTTATTTTATATACAAACAAACATATTTTATTCTATAGATATGATATTTTTACAGTGAATATGTGAATGTGTCTTTTTGGATTACACCTAATCTCTATGGGAACTATCCTAGTTTTCTGAATGGAAAAAGCCTAATTTAGAAAAGTAGGAAAACTCAATATTATTAATACTAATTTTGATGGATTATTAATAGCCTCTTTTATTGTAGTTTCCAACAGATGAGAGGGGTCAAATTTGACAATCAACTTTGACTGTCAAGAAATTTTTTTATGACAGTTATCTATTCAATAGTGCCTTTAAAATACTATGACATATTTTAGTATAAGTAAATTTATGTAAAAATCAAATATATATATCATAATCTTATATAAATTTTGATAGTTTCTCCAAAATCTCTCCTTTCATATGATACGGTCTTTTCAAAATTTAGTTGTATTTTACAGCTAAAATGTCTAAATACAGCTATACAATTGTCAAATTTAAGCCCTAGATGAGATATTCCAATGTCAAATCAAATTTGTGTCAAAGAAAAACTCACGATGTCATTCCAAATTCAATGGACAAGATCTTTTTTATCGTAGTCCTTTTAATCCTGATCTATATGCATGATTTGACCCATTTTAAGTGGGCATCAAAGAAGCAACCCATAGCAATCTAGTATTTAAATTAGTATACTAGGATTAAGTATATTTAAAAATTGATTTACATAGATTGATGGTAGAGATTGAAAGGACTAGCATCAAATAGATCTTGGTCCTAAATTTTTACAAAGAATGTTATAAATACAAGGAAACAAAAAAAAACCTATTGACTTTGCATTTATTATTACTTTATTCTTATCTATAAATTTTATGGTATAGTTTTTTAAGTGGCAGGGTAAATGCACTGGAAGCTCTCTAGAATGAACTCCAAAGAATCTCCACCTTATGCATTTGAAATTTGAACACTTTAATAAATGCCTCTTCGAATTAAGTGTGAACTGACTGCTTGAAGATTTTTCTGGCTAGATATTTTCCTATGCTCACACAATAATATCGTGACTTGTTGATTTCTTCTAACATCCTGCCACTGCCTGCCACATTAACCTCTAATAAATGCACCCCACATTATTGCAGAAGTTTTTAACAAGTGATGACATAACAGTCGGTGTAATAATAGATAAGTGTACAAACAAAATTAAACTATTGTATTTCACATAATATGAATGAAATAAGTACAAAATGATTAATTATATTAGAATGAGCCACTTCGGAAAGACATCCTTATCCTTGATGTTACTATGGCTCTAAATAGTTTTTGTTGTGGTTTATAAGTGTTCTAATCTTTGTCCTTGTTTACTAAATGATAATATGACTCTAAATAGTTGTTTTTAACAAGTGATGGCATCACAGTCCTTGATGTTACATTAGACATATAGTATAGACGTCTAAGGTAAATGAACATTGAAGTACTATTATTCAATTGCAAGGGAAAGAGCTACAATTGTCCAGGGTGGGTTGGGAGTGTTGAAATGTGCCAAAAAACTGAGAGGGGGGGTGAATCAGTTGTCCCAAAAAACTCAAACACTTATGCACTTAAACATTAATCACTTGTCCACAGTTATTATGATTAAACAATGAATGCATGAAATCAGAAAATTAAACACAGATGCAACATTAAACACAAGAGACACCAGATTTTTACGTTGAAAACCCCAATGTGGGGAAAAACCACAGAGAGGATTAGCTCTCAAAATATATTGCAATCTTTGAAAAATGATGTTCGGGCTTGGTCACTCCACGGGCCTAGAACATACTGGCTCACTACCATGAAGTATAGCTAGGTCTAGCAGGTTCACTGCCTCAACCCTGAGGGTTGTTAAACCCTACTTGTAGCTCACTGCCAGGCTCACTGCCAAGATCATCATCTTCTTTGTGTCTGAGATTAATACATTGAAGTACAACAATTCCTCTACTCTGCTCTGCCTTTCCACTTCTTTTCCTTATCTTCCCATCTTTGCACAAGGACATCTTTTCCACGACTCAATTACAAGTATTTATACACTTCATCAACCTTGGAATGATCATCAAGGTCAGTACTACAATCATCAACCATTGGAATAACCTCCAACATCAGCATTACAAACATTTACAAAATAGGTCTTTACCTAATACAAAATTAGGCTAAGGAATTGTAGTATAGATGTATGTGGATCACACCATGCCTTAGCTAGGACTCAAACATGATCTTCCACGCCACAACACGCTTCCATAATCTTCAAGGGATCTCCGCAGTCACTGGAATTAACCAAGTCGGCTAAGACTGGTTACACGTTACCTTATCTGGGAATAATCTTCAAACACGATCTCAATTCCTTAACATGGACCAATGTAAAGGTAGTAACATGATCAAGAGGTATTCGCAAGCACATTGAAATCACTAGGAGCAACTGCACAAACTCAAACCACTTTATCCATGAGATTCTTCACACTGGAGCACATAAACTTCATTGTCTTCAACTGTCATAAAAGAAAGATAGCTTGCGGACCACCAAAATATGAACCATTACAATTGTAGGAACTTATCATCATCCCAGACTTCCCTCTAGAACTAAAAAACAAAACACTTTAATGTGGAGGAATGCAAAGAAAAATACTTTCTCTTAGGCACCAGAGAATAATTAGAAAAAGAAGGTTTTACTCTGATGAATGTAACTCACTCAAATCTTCATACCAGAGGCTCAAACTCAGGATTTAACATCTTCAGCCATGCTTCTAAATAACTTCCAATCCGCGGACCAAGATCTTCAGTTAGCAAGAAATGTGGAGCAATCTTCTGGACTGTTCTTCAGTATGCAGCTCACTATCTTCACTATGTTTACTTTCTAATTCTTTTTGAGGGGCTAATTTTCTCAATATCCTCAACATATAAATCTTCTAAATAAATAACAAAATAGGATACAGTTGACACCAATGACAACAAAGATATGTTGATATCAATGACAACACCAATTAGGCACATACTTGCAACAATCTCCCCCTTTGTCATTGATGGCAACATATGATGTGAAAAACTATAACAACCATCAAAACAAGATTCTCCCCCTATCTCTTTACACATATGCACTCTTTCTCTTTGAGTTTTTCACATGATTTCTCTACCCCTTTGACATCAATGGCAAAGGGCACATACTTGCACTCTTCCGCTCTGATCCAATCTCTCTTCTAAACTCTCTGACTACTCCTCCTAAGAAGTAGCCCTAAAAACATCAATTTGGATCTGGAGAATGGACTCTAAGCACCATCGGACTGATGCACTCTTGTGAATCTTAGTTTAGAGCAGGAGGGGTAATGACCCCTAATTTTTCTCTAAGATGCTCAAAAGTATCCTTAGGCAGAGCTTTGGTGAAAATGTCTGCAATTTGGTCTTTTGTAGATATATATTCCAACTTGACTTCATTCTCTGTCACTTTTTCCCTCAAAAAGTGATATCTTATGGATATGTGCTTTGTCCTTGAATGCATTACTGGATTTTTTGATATGTTTATGGCACTTGTATTGTCACAAAAGATTACAATTGGATCTTCAAACACAACTTTGATGTCCTTCAATGTCTGCTTCATCCATAACACTTGAGTACAACTACATGCTGCTGCAATATATTTTTCTTCTACAGTGGACAAAGATATTGAATCTTGTTTCTTGCTTATCCAAGATACCAACCTTTTTCCAAAAAAGAATGCACTTCCACTTGTATTTTTTCTATCATCTACATCTCTGGCCCAATCTGCATCAATGTATGCACTGAGAGTGAAATCATTGTCCTTTGGATACCACAAACCATAATCCATTGTGCCTTCCAAATATTTCAGAATTCTCTTGACTGCCATCACATGTGACTCCTTAGGTTCTGCTTGAAATCTTGCCACAAGACAAACTGCATGCATTATGTCAGGTCTAGTTTGAGTTAGATAAAGTAATCCTCCAATCATAGATCTGTACCTTTTCTGATTTACCATAGGTGAATCATCATTTTTGCTCAACTTATAACCGGTTATCATGGGAGTATTTATCAATTTAGAGTCTTCCATCCCAAACTTCTTTAATAACTCTTTCACATACTTAGACTGAGAAATGAATATACCTTTATCTAATTGATTTATTTGCAGACCTAAAAAGAAATTCATCTCACCAAACATGGACATTCAAATTCACTTTACATTTCTCCAACAAAAATTGTGCACATACCTTCATTGCCTCCAAAGATAATGTCATCAACAAAGACTGCAACAATTAGGATTTGTTCATTATTGATCTTGAAATAGATATTGTTGTCGGTAGTACCCTTGCTGAATCCCAACTGTATCAGATACTTATCCAAGCTAGCACACCAGGCCCTGGGAGCTTGTTTTAATCCATACAATGCCTTCTTCAATTTGCATACCATGTCACCCTGATGTAATGACTAGAATCCTTCTGGTTATTCAATATAGACTTCTTCTTCCAACTCTCCATTCAAGAATGTAGACTTTACATCCATCTGATATACCTTAAAATCTTTGTAGGCTACAAATTCCAAAAACATTCTTATAGCTTCAATCCTTGCCATAGGTGCAAATGTTTCCTCAAAATCTATTCCTTCAACTTGAGAGTATCCTTTGCATACCAACCTTGCTTTGTTTCTTACCACTTCACCATTCTCATTCATCTTGTTTCTAAAAACCCACTTGGTGCCAATTACATCTTTATCTGCTAGTCTGGGAACAAGATCCCAAGTTTGATTCTTCTCTATTTGCATCAATTCTTCTTTCATAGCATTTACCCAATTCTCATCATTGCAAGCTTCATTCACAGTCTTAGATTCAATCTTGGAAATCAAACAAAAATTTACTTGTTCTTCTACAGCTCTTCTTCTGGTGAGGATTCCTTTACTCTTATCTCCTATGATTTGATCTTCAAAATGATTAAGTTTTACATACCTTAGTGTCTTGGTAGCACTTTCTAGAGGTTGTTCCTCTTCATTTGAGTTGTTTTCATGTTGTACCACTTCTGAAGCATCTGGTTTATCTGATTCATAGCCACTTGATTCTGGAGACCTTTCCTTGCTTTCATAGACTTTGACATTTGCACTCTCAATGATCTTATTCAACCTCTTATTATAACACCGGTAGGCCTTTCTCTTGGTGGAGTAACCAAGGAAGATTCCTTCATCACACCTAGCATCAAACTTGCCTAGATCTTCTTCTCTTTTGATATAACATTTGCTACAAAAACTTTGAGATATTTCACAGTAGGAACTTTACCATACCACAATTCATAAGGAGTCTTAGAATTGTTAGCTTTGACTTGGACTCTGTTTAGGATATATACAACAGTGTGAATTGCCTCTCTCCAATATACTTTTGGAAGATCAGCTTCCTTCATCATGGTTCTAGCAGCTTCTTGAACTATTCTATTTTTTATTTCAACAACTCCATTTTGTTGTGGAGTTCTAGGTGCATATAACCATCTCTTTATCCCATGTTCTTCACAAAAGAAATTGAATTCATTTGATGTAAACTCTCCTCCTCTAGACCTTAAACATTTGATCTTCAAATCCATCTCATTTTCAACCATTATCTTAAATGCCTTGAACTTATCTAGAGCTTCTGAATTTTCTTTCAAAAAGGTAACCCAAGTCATTCTAGAATAATAATCAATAAGCAACATGAAATACCTATCTCCTTACAAGCTTCTTACTCTGGTAGGTCCACACAAATTTGTATGCACTAGTTCCAATAGTCAATCAACTGATTGGTCCTTGCTTTTGAAACTTGTTCTTGTTTGTTTTCCAAATTGACACTCCTTGCAAATAGGATTAGTAGGCTTCACAAGCTTAGGCAAATTTCTAATAGCTTGTGTAGTACTTATCTTCATAATGTTATCAAAATTGATGTGACACAACCTTCTATGCCATAGCCAACTTTCATCAGTCTAAGTCAACAAACAATAGTTATCAGTTCCTTTCAAGTGATAGATATTACCTCTAGTCTTCTTACCAGTTGCAATGACTATTCCGGAGCTTTCCCTGATCTTGCATCCATTGTCCTTGAATCTTAAATCATAACCTTTGTCACACATCTGACCCACACTCAAAATATTGAGCTTTAATTCTTTCACATACAAGACATCTTCAGTATTATGCTTGCCATCAAAAGAAATAGATCCTTTTCCACAAATGTTACCAGTTGTATCATCTCCAAATCTAACCAGTCCACCATCACATCTTTCTAAACTCACAAACTTACTTTTGTCACCAGTCATGTGGTGAGAGCAGCCAGTAACAATAACCCATTCATCTTTGTCTTCAACAACCTGAGCAACCAAAGCACTTTCCACTGGTTTTTCTTCCTTCACATAGCTAGAAGGATTAGTAGACACAGGTTCTTCCTTAATAGCAATAAAAAAGCATTCATTACCAAAAGTACTAGCATTATCTGGCTCACCATTATCTGATACTCCTTCATCATCATCAAAATCTTCAACATAATAGCATTTCTTTTGGATCCTAGGCATGTTCTCATATCATTTTCTATTTTTTCAATTCTTTCAGGACATCTGGAAGCAAAGTGGCCTACTTTACCATAGGAAAAACATTTAAAAGGTAACTTACCTTTAAACTTACCGGATCCTCTTTGCAGTCTATCCACAAAGTTGGCTTCAATTTCATCGAACTCATCATCAGATTATACCTTGTACTTTTCTGATCTAGAGGTTTTCCTAGAAGTACTGGCTTTGAAGGCAGCCTCTACTTTTGGCAAGGCGTCACCAAACTCTGTCATTTAAAAGGCAGTAAGCTTACTGAAATCATGAAAAATTGACATGAAGGAAATAATAACAAATACAAATCAAACAAATGCAAACCTCATATCAACTCACGATCCATCGATAGGGTTGAGAATGCCGCAACTGAAGCACTCAAGCTTTACCCAAAGAGTTGAATGTTGATTGCTCGATCATGCAGCATAACAATGATATGGATATTGATAGATGAATGGATGGATGATGATAGATGCAAAATAGATGGATTATGGATTGAGAGGAAAATTTGGTAGAGTAAGGATGCTTGAAGAAGATTCATTACAAATGGCTCAAGAGAGGCTAGGTTTATAGGAAAGACCTAGTTTGAATGGATGGACAAGATCGATTAGGGTTTAGATGATATGGATGGCTAGGATTGATTAGGTTTCCTTGCACCTCAAGAAATCGTAGTCATGTGACAAGTGTGCGAAGGAGAATGAAAGGAATCTAATTCAAATATTTTATTTGAATTAGCTTGCACATGTTAAGGCATATTAAGTGGGAGATGAGACATGTGACATGTGTCGCAATTTGATGAGAGGTGAGGGAATAATTCAAATTTTTAATTTGAATTATGTGAGACATGTGACTAGGTGCAATTAATTAAATAAATGGGATTTATTTAATTAATTGGGAATGTGATCAAGTGGGATTAATTAAATAAAGTGGGTTTATTTAATTAATCAAGAAGGTGATTAAGTTGGACCAATGTGAGTGGGATGAGGTTAGATGACCTAGGACCTAGGGGGAACATAGACAAGTTCATGTCGACAATGTGTTGTGTAACTAGGACCTAGGGCAAAGACATACAAGGTCATGTGTAAACAAGACCTAGACAATTTTTAGTGTCTACACTTACCAAGTAACTGATCTCTGTCAATAGCTTTTACTTGCATAAATTCTTCAATTGTAGCTACCTTGTGACTGTAGGACTTTAGTAGTGATCTAAGAATTTTCATCACAACTTCCTTATCACCAAGAATTCCCCTCATACCTTTTATCCCGGTGACAAGTTCATCAACTCTTTGCATAAAGGCTATTATGTTTTCATCTTCATTCATATTCAGACTCTCATATTTCACTTTCAGACTTTGTAGCTTGGCCTCCTTCACAGAATCATCTCCTTCATACAATTTTTTTAGCTTCTCCCATACCTCATTGGCAATTTCGAGATCCATAACTTTTGTCAGTATTGAGTCATTTAATGAAATTAACAGAGCATCTTTTTCTTTGACATTCACCTCATATTCTTTAATTTCATCTTTAGTTGTCAATCCATTTTGAGGCATGATGTATTTTGCTTCTATAGCTTTCTATACTTTGTAACCAAGACAAAGAAGATGGCTTTTCATTTGTGCCTTCCAAAGAGCATAATTCATCCCATCGAAATGCGGTGCTTCCTTCTTATAAGACATTTTGGATCTTCCTCAAGATTTTAGACTTTCTTTAAAGGAACCTTGCTTTGATACCAATTGTTAAAATGCGTCGGACAACTGAAGGGGGGGTGAATCAGTTGTCCCAAAAAACTCAAACACTTCTACACTTAAACATTAATCACTTATCCATAGTTATTGTGATTAAACAATGAATGCATGAAATCAGAAACTTAAACACAGATGCAACATTAAACACAAGAAACACCATATTTTTATGTGGAAAACCCCAAGGTGGGGAAAAACCATGGAGAGGATTAGCTCTCAAAATATATTGCAATATTTGAAAAATTATGTTCAAGCTTGGTCACTCCATGGGCCTAGAACATACTGGCTCATTGCCATGAAGTATAGCTAGGTCTAGCAGGCTCACTGCCTCAACCCTAAACCTAGAAAGATTACAATGAGGGATGTTAAACCCTGAGGGCTGTTAAACCCTACTAGCAGCTCACTGCCAAGATCATCATCTTCTTCATGTTTGAGATTAATACATTGAAGTACAACAGTTCCTCTGCTCTGCTCTACCTTTCCACTTCTTTTCCTTATCTTCCCATCTTTGCACAAGGACATCTTTTTCATGACTCAATTACAAGTATTTATACACTTCATCAACCTTGGAATGATCATCAAGGTCGGCACTACAATCATCAACCATTGGAACAACCTCCAAGGTCGGCATTACAAACATTTACAAAATAGGTCTTGAACTAATACAAAATTATGCTAAGGAATTATACTATAGATGTATGTGGATCACACCACACCTTAGCTGGGACTCAAACATGATCTTCCATGCCACAACACAGTTCCATAATCTTCAAGGATCTCCGTAATCACTAGAATTAACCAAGTCGGCTAAGACTAGTTACACGTTACATTATCTAGGAATAATCTTTAAACACGATCTCAATTCCTTAACGTAGACCAATGTAAAGGTAGGAACATGATCAGGAGGTATCCACAAGCACATTAAAATCACCAAGAGCAACCGTACAAACTCAAACTACTTTATCCATGAGATTCTTCACACCGGAGCACATGAACTTCACTGTCTTCAACTGTCATAAAAGAAAGATAGCTTGCAGACCACCAAAACATGAACCATTGCAATTGTAGGAACTTATCATCATCCTAGACTTCCCTCTAGAACCGCAAAGCAAAACACTTTAATGCAAAGGAATGCAGAGCAAAATACTTTCCCTCAGGCACCAGAGAATAATCAGAAAAAGAATGTTTTACTCTGATGAATGTAATTAACTCAAATCTTCGTATCGGAGGCTCAAACTTGGGATTTAGCATCTTCATCCATGCTTCTAAATAATTTCCAATCTGTAGACCAAGATCTTCAGTTAGCAAGAAATGCGGAGCAATATTCTAGATTGTTCTTCAGTATGCAGCTCACTGTCTTCACTGTGATTCACTGTTTACTTTCTGATTCTTCTAGAGGGGCTAATTTTCTCAATATCCTCAACATATAAAGCTTCTAAACAAATAACAAAATAGGATATAGTTGACACCAATGACAACAAAGATATGTTGACATCAATGACCACTAATTAGGCACATACTTGCAACAGGGAGAAGTGTGAATTTGAATTAATTACAGAGGGTAGGTACAGAGCATGGACTAATTACCAAGCATCCTACGAATGAGTATATTTGACATGTATGTCTTCTGGTAAGTAAGGTGAATCTTCAACTATAATTTCGACTTTAGTAGTCTTTTCAAATGGTCTACTGGATTCCATCTTTGGGAAAACTACCAGTCTCAACTCTCTCCTTAGTTATTCTTGAGTTTTAGGACAACTATTCAATTTTATAGTTTATATTTGTTAGTTGGTCTTAGTTGGCATTTAATCAACAACTAGGTTATTGTTCAGGTTTTTACTAAGTTTTGCAAAGTTCCAAGTCAATTCTTAATATTTGGTTTACCTAGGTCATTGTTCATTTTTTTCCAAATTCTTAGAAGGAACTAGCTATCTCTCAAATTGTCTAGGAAGGGAAAGAACTTGATCTTATTTTATTCCTCTAGATGATGTATATGATGTGGAATAGTTAGATGATTTAGTGGTCATAGGTATGGTAGAAAAGTCTATGAAGGGTCTAGATCATTACTACCTATGATGAAGGGGTGCTTATAAATATGGTAATTACCCTCAACTATAAATTTTGCTAGGAATGGAATTGAATAAAGTTTTCAATTCAGTTAAAATTATTACTTTATAACAATATTTTTAATGTAAAATAAATATAAAGAGAAAGAGTTTTAATTTTAATCTTTACTGTGAAGATGTAGGTGAGAATGGTAAATAATATTTTCCATCTCCCTGTCAACTATATTTTGAATCATTAATAAAATTATGAATTCACACAACTTGTAATTTTTTTTCCTCTAGTTGACATAATTTTGTTAAAATATAGTTTTTGTTGCAGTTTATAGGGTGTTCTAATCTTTGTCCTTGTATACTAGCAATTTAGTTAAAATTATTATATTATACCAATATTTTTAATGTAAAACAAATATAAAGTGAAAGAGTTTTAATTTTAATCTTTGTCGTGAAGATGTCTAGGTGAGAATGGTAAATAATATTTTCCATCTCCCTATCCATTCAAACAACACAAAGTTGAATAACTCTTCAAATGCAAGTTTGTGATGGATCAATGGTCCAAACTCATGTGGAAAAGTATTTTTTTAATTAATCAAACTCTCATTGTCCTGCCCATCGCACATTGCGGAGTTGGGAAAATATTTGAAAGTGGAGTTTGCGCGATGGAAAATGAAATGAAAGAATTTTAATGGAGTTTAATAATCCAAAGGGGGGGTGAAGCAATTTATATTCCATAACTAATGATTTTTGTTTGATTGGCTATACTAACAGTGATTTTGCAGGAAGTATTGATGATAGGAAGTATACTTTCAAATATGTCTTTCATTATGGAACATGTGTAGTCTCATGGGCATCAAAGAAGCAACCCATAGTCTCTAGCTCTCTATTTTTATGTATCCCCCCTGTGGGTAATCACACAATAATGGGTTCCAAACTTGGGATAAAAAAAAATTGGGAGGGAGGGGGATAAAATTTATCAGGTACCTTCATTCAAAGGGTTTTCTTTGAATGAAGGTACTTGTGAATGAAGATCGCTGCGTAAAAATTTTCATTCGAAGAAATATCTTCGAATGAAGGTCATCTTCAAATGAAGATTTTTGATTATTAAAAAATATTAAAATAACACCTTCAAACAAAGAGAATCTTCCTTTGAAGGCGTTATTTTAATTTTTTTAATCACTATATGAGCCGACAAAACAAATTTGTCAGATCATTTTTAGCAAAAGCGAAAACCTAAAGTGATACCTAGTTGTGGAGAAGGTCTACAGGGCAAACAACACCCAGGGAGGACCCCACGGACAACATTGGCAGAAAGGGCTATTTGAATGAAGGTTTCCTAAACATTATAAGGTAAGCGTGCAATCCGCCACCATTGACTATTGTTCTCTGTTTAAACCCTAATTAAAATTAGTCTATGAAACCCTAATTCTGCCCTAATTTCTTATGTATGTATACTGTAATTTGTTGTGTATACAATATATATCATGCATTAATATACTCTAGAATTTGCTGTGTATAGGAATATATATCATGTAAATTGACATACCCTAATTTGTTATGTATCTGATTATGATATATATATATATATATATATTCAATGATATACATAATATCAAATTTTATAAACCTAATCTTACATGATGATATATCAATTTGTTGTGAATATATATTGTGATTTGTTGTGTATGTACCTGAATATATATTGTGCATTGATATGTATATACTGTCAAATTTTATATACATGAACTTATTCAATGATACATACATATATATATATATATATATATATCATCATCATTATATATATCATGATATGTATATATGTACTGTCAATATATATATGTGTGTGTGTGTGTGTGTGTGTACTGTCAATATGTATATATGTACTGTCAAAATTTTGACAGTACATATATACATATCATGATATATATATATCATCATGTAAGACCAGGTTATAAATTTTGACAGTATGTATATCATTGAATGTATATATATATATATATATACATGTACTATCAAAATTTATATACCTGAACTTAAAATCATATATATATATATATATATATATATATATATATATATATATATATATATATATACATTCAATGATATACATACTGTAAAAAATTATAACCTGATCTTACATGATGATGATAAATATATGATGATGATGATGATGATGATATACATATATATATCATGATCTATATATACATGATGATTATAAATACTGTCAAAATTTATATACCTGATCTTAAATGATTCAATATATATATATAGTTATTTAAAAATAATGGGTACATTAATTTTTATGTCAAACTCATATTCAAATTTTGATGTTGATGTCAAATTTCGAATGTTGTACACCAAAGGATGTATGGGCAACCATATCCTAATTTTTGTATGATATTTAAATCAGAATTTGTGGATTCAAAGTACTTTTTAGTTTCAAGTAGAAAACATGGCTATGTGCATAACCTTCCTATTGATTTAACCGTTTTCAAATTTTACCTTTACCAAGTCCATGACAATTGAAGAGGCATTTCCTGAAACACAAAAGTATTGGCCATCATGGGATAATAGAACTAAGCTTAACTGCATAAACATAGTGGCAACAAGTGTTCCATTATGTGATAGACTTAGGGCTATGGTCAAGCATTCTAATAGAAACCTCCCTAAGGAAGATCAAGATATCTAGTAATTTTACAATGTAAAAAGTGGAACTTGGTATGGGTTGGACCAGATTAGTTGGCTCCGTTGGAGCCTCATGAAATGGAGCTTGTGTTAGGATTTGATGTGGGCCACACATGTGGTACTTCTACCAGGACAGAGCGCATACGATCCCTTGGAAATGCTTTTCAAGTAGAAATGGTAGGATACCATCTTTCTATTTTGAAGCCTATTTATCCAAAGGGGATCAATTTCAGGTTTCTCTAAATTCTTTGTCCAATTGGGGGTGCAGAAGTTGCTTTGCATTGAACTTGGCTATACCACTCAATTATGTTGTATCTACAAAATTTGCAAAGAAAACATGCTTATCCTCATAAGCTAGTGGGAAAAAACACATCAAATTATTCCCACCAACTTTTGACCTAATAAACCTATTTTCTTTGCAATTTTTTGCAGATAGAACATAATTGAGTGGTATACCCAAGTTCGACGCAAAGAAACTTCTGCACCCCCAATTCTAGTGAATAGAGAAAGGACATTGATCCCCTTTGGAAACTCCAAACATGTAGTATTATCTTGTCGATGATATCTACATAGTGCATAAAATGGCCTTAATGATTTGAATTGTGACACAAACCCATCAGACCATACACAATATTTTTCAATCTTCACACCTCTTCTTGCCAAATCTTCAAAAAACATATTAAAACAATGTTGGACAACAAGTGTGTCATGCTCTTTATCATCACTAATATAAAAGTGATATTTTTTCTTAATGACTCATTTTCCATATGTGCTATCAACACCATCCAAATCCAAATGTGCATGTCGATAACACACATGCACCATAATAGTGATATGTTCTAAATAGTGATATTATGTTTGAATCTCTTTTTGATGGGTAAAAGAGTAATTTCTGCAAAGTCAACTACTGATAAAACTATTCCAAGTGGGAAAGTATCTCTTAACAGCTAAAATTGTTTTCCTTGCCACTTAGCATAAAATGCATGATGTATGTATGGTTGTATCAATTTATGAATTTTTTACATAAATATTCCAATAGGTACCTCCTCTTCTACATAATCTAATCTTGTGGATTCTTTCCCAATCTTTGTTTCAAACTTTATGTATTTGTAACTCTTGCAATTTACCATCTTCATCATGTCACTATCTTCATTTCTCAAAGGAATTTTAGCCAGATTTCCACATGTTTCACAAAGTCCTTTTATGCATTTCATTGGACCATCTTCATCATCATCAGATTTATCACATAAGATGGATGCTATGAATTGACTTACCGATTTAGGAGGTGCAATTTAAGGACCATCACTTTCTTCTCTGATCTTTCGAAATACCTGATAATAAAGATCCAATTAAATATGATAACGACAACAACAAGTTTCAAAAACCTTGTTTGCCTTCACATAATGTGGCCTTAACATTTGAAACATTGTTTGTCCAATCTTTACATGAGGATTTGCATCACAAAACATCACATACATCTCATGTTGTGTTATGTCTAACCAATGTTTTGTATGTGGTTCAAAATTATCTCCAAGCTCAATCTTGTGTTTTAGAACATCTATTTTATTTGATGAGGGATGAGTATGTTCAAGCCAAAAAATTGATATCAAGTTCCTAATACCATCTTCAATCTTGTCAGAATGAGGAGCCATACACATCAATGTCCAATTGCCTTCTGTAGTAGTATCATCCAAAACCTTTCTCCTTTTCACATGTCTTGTTAGTGTCTTTCTACTTAAGCCAATTTCACTTGAAAGTGAAGAGAGTTGATGCTTTCTTGACATTTGTGGACTTACAATAGATGTCAACATCACTCTTCTTGAAATGCTCTTATCCGCTGATCGAGATTGTTTCCCAATGGAACCCAAACCTTTTTTAACATTTTCAACAATATCTTTTTCTAGGCATCTTTTCCTCTTTTTTGTGAAATCTACACCCATCAATTGTAATGGCTCTTTTAGGTCATCACGAAGAAGTAATGTTGATTACGGTTGGGCTTGACCAAGTGTTCATGATTTTTGAAATAAGCCTCAATTATTTCCTTTGAAGTTCTTGTCAATGCCCTCTTGGTAGTTTGACTAGGTTGTTCAACATAAAATTTCAATTTCTCTATATCCATTTCAAGTAAATGATCTATAGTTTTGTAAGAAATTATTCTCTTCACCTCTTTAATTAGATTCGTAGTATGAATATCGGTAGAAGGAAGCGATCATGACCCCTCTCCAACATCAAAGTGTGTATGGGCCTCCTCTCTAACATCAATTGTTTGTGCTTGGGTCTCCTCCCTGACATTAACTATGTGTGCTTCAACCTCTTCTGCTCCAATAACTAAATTAGGCTGGACCTCTACTCTAGTTTTCGTATGTTGAGCCCCTACACATATCATATAAAAGAGAAGATTTTAGAATATATAAAAGAACTAGATTATTAAACTACAAGGATAAAGCGTGAAGGTGATTATGAGTTCATAATGAGAAAGTGTTAGGGATGTAGTATTCATCCTTACAATTTTCTCCAACTTTGAATTACAATTAAACTACCAATCAAGTGCATGCATGTCAAAGTATTTGTGTACAAGAAGAGAAAATGAACATTTAAATGGAAATAACATCTAGAATGATATGTCCATATGGATGGTCATGTGCACAAGTTCCATCTAAAGTTAACTTTTCATGTCCTATTTATGTTACAATCAAAAAATTCTAGGAGTATCATCTAATCAAAATATTAAATTAACTCATTAACAACTACTTGCTAATTTTTCAAATTATAATTTATGTCTAGGTCAAGTAAACTTATAGGTACATATTCAATTACTAGATCATTTAACCTAAAAAGAGATTCAATGTAAAAAAGATTTAAGTGTGTACCTATAAAAGTATAGATCAATATATAATATAGTAGTAGCTTAGAGGAGATAATATTACATGTTGCATGAATAATGTTAACTACATGTCCTATGAATAAATAATCAATCTTAGAACCATGGTGAATGTGGTGTAAAATTCCTATAGGGCTACAATAATCATATGCATGTATATAAAATATTAGTTCAATATATTATATATGCATGTACATATAAAATATTAGTTTAATATTATTATATATATGCATGTATATAAAATATTAGTTTAATATTATTATATATTATTATATATGTAGATTTAAAACTCAACAATATATAAGGGATAAATAAGGTTTAGGGTTTAGGAGTCTAGGGTATATAAGAAACTCTCACAAATCTTTAATTTGTAACTATAATTTATTTGTAATTATAATATTTAAGGAACTTAGAGGTTAGGGTTTAGAGTTTAAGACTTAGGCAAGTTAGGACTAGGGATGTTTCAAGGATAGTCAAATTACACATGTCTCCATTGGGGCAGGGTCCTAAATAGGACCTAGGGTTTATCATAGATTCACTTGGCAAGTAAGGTACAAAAATATAGTAGAAAGGAATTTGATTAGTTAATTTAGTGGAAGAAAATTTAGCCAAAACATCTAATCATATATTTAGTTCAATAATATTTGGGGTTTAAGATTTAGGGTAAATAGGGTAAATAGGGTTTAGGTTTAGTTAAGTAGACTTAGGGAACATAGTGGTTTTAGTAGAGGACTTAAGAATGGTAATGGAATCCACAAAATTTAAATAAATGAATATATTTTTAAAAAATGAATTGAAAAAATTTCTTCAATTGAAAACAATTTGATCTTATTGATCCTAATCTTATCTAGAAGATGGTTTAATTGAAAAAAAAAAGTTCATAATTTATATAAAATATACATACCTTCTCTTTGAGTATAGTATCTTTGCATCATTTCTTCACACAGTTTTTGTTCTCTTTCAGTGGAATGATATCGTACAATCTTATTTTGCCTTGTTCTTTTATTTCCCATCTTATTCAAGGATTTGCAAACTATGACCTTGATAATTTCGTCGCCAATTCCATGTTCCAAATTTGTAAAACACTAGAAAAAATTTGACCTTTCAAATAGACCTAGCGATTTTTCCTTTATTTTTTGATATTGAAAACATGAAATGACCTTGTATATATACATGTAATTCAAATATATCCATTTTGTTAAATGTTGGCTAAAATTGGCCTTTGTTCGAAGGTCAGCTACTAAAAATCCACGGGCATATTTTTATTCAGTGACCTTCATTCGAAGGTATTTAAATATTAATTTCCAGCTGGCTTTTTTGGAACATACCTTCGTTCACAGGTACCTACGAATGAATATAAAATCTTCGTTCGTAGGTACCTTCGTTCGAAGGTAAAATCTTCGTTCGTAGGTACCTTTGTTCAAAGGACCTTCGAATGAAGGTGCTTACCTAGACACTTTTTATGTCTGCTTTAAAACTTCCTCAGAAAATCTAGTTTTAAGCCTCAGGTTGGACCTTCAAATGTAATTAACTTGACAAGATAATTTGCAAGATCGTAGTCCTCGAAATGAGTTTTCCAATGAGTATAATTTTAATATATGCTCATTTTATTATGTATTTAAATTTTAATTTTTACTAAACATAGGTTTTTCATCCAACATCAAGTTCTTCATTACACACAATTGGAAAAATAGTGAAACATTGAAAAAAATTCCAAAAAATACCTTTGCACTAGGTATTGATGTCCTTTTTTCACAAAAAAAAAAAATTCGATATATACACAACAAATTATGCTTGACGACATACACCTATGTCCAAATTATATTTACCCTGACTTCAAAAATTAATTAAAAAAATACATAACAAAAAATTATGAAAAAATATTCATGCACTAGATATTGATGTTAAAAACCTATATTTTAAAAATTAGAATTTTATCCTTTATAGAAAAAAAGTTATGCTTGATGAAATAAACATTACTTTCTAAAAATGTTGTTTACTATTAAAAACTACTTATTAAAAAAGACGTTGAAAGATTCACGATTTATTTCCAAAAAAAAAAATTAAAATATATTTAGAATCTACACACAAATCACCACAAATCACTAGTTCACATCATCTTCAAATTCTTAACGGTTTAGCTGCTATAGGTATCAGAAAGTGAAGATTTAGTTAAAAATGTTGATATCAATGTCCATCTTGGCCAAAAAGTGGGGCTCATTATTGTGGGATTACCCCCCTCTCTCCCCCCCCACCAAATAATGTCCATAATTTTCAATACTTGTTTTTTCTAGCCTCTTTAATTTAAGGGAACATGAGTATCAAAAAACAAGAAAGTCAATCAATAAACACAAGAAAAGAATGGATCTAGCAACACCCAACAATATCTATTATCTTGCATCATTATAAGATGACGTCAACCATTAATGTCCAATGTTAGCCATAATTTGAAATGTTCTCTCTTCCTTTCTCTCCCCATGGACATGTGCCATATGTGGATTGTTGGTATGAAATGGTCGACCAAAATTCACTTTAGATCTATTTAATTATTTGGGTTATTTAAAGAGTTATTTTATAGATTTTTAATTTACTTAAGAGTTATTTTATTTTTCTTTAGAACTATTTAATAATTATTTTATTTTTATTTACTTAAGAGTTATTTTAGAATGTCTGTAGTGTGAAAATAAAAGTAAAATATTGTATTTCACATAATATGAATGAAATAAGTACAAAACAATTAATTATTAGAATGATCCACTTCCATTAAGGCAACCTCAAAAAGTCTTATAATAAGAAAAAAAAATGATGATCAACTACTTATTACCCCTTATATTCAACTTCTTTCTAGATTCAACATTCTTTAAAATAAAGGTGCAGATAGATTTAAGATAAACAAGGTTTTTTCAACCCCCACTACTTAGATTGTTTTGTGTTTACATGCTTTTTTTGTTTAATATGATTCTTAGTTGTAACTCCCAAGGTAAGGAGATTAAATATCAAAATTTAAAGAGTAGGCTCTCGATAGAAGAGTTGGTGCATTGGGTGGTGTGGCAATTAAGATATGGCAGATATTATGAGTGCATATAAGGGGCACATTTATTTCTTTGCAAAGATAACCACCCTCGATTCATTTCTACCACTTGATATTCACCATCTGATATGCATTCGTACTCTCTTTCACCATCACCTACAAGTGCAAAAGTTTTTCAATGTCTAGCACACATCTATCCTGTCATACCACTGTCTCCAACTCTACTTGAGCTTGGCCTTGTATTTCTTCATATAGTACCAACTATTGTCCACTTTGTAGTCATAGTGTCTATGCAATGGAATATCATCCCCCACATCCATGAAATCTATATTAGATGTGTCCCTATACCAAGTTGACTATTGAAAATTAACCCCTTCACTTCTTTGTGGATGACTTCCTCAAACAATTGGTCTCTCTCTCTCTCTCTCTCTCTCTCTCTCTCTCTCTCTCTCTCTCTCTCTCTCTCTCTCTCTCTCTCTCTCTCTCAGTTGTCAAGTGTTGAAGACATGCCATTAAGACCATTAGAAAGCACCAAAGTTTAATTTTTAAAATTTGATCTTTTTTGTTGTTATTATTTCCTTTTCTGATTTGTTGATGCATAAGATTGTGTGTGCATGTTAATCTTATAACTCTATTGTCTCACATCATTTGCAACAACTACTAGTCAACTATGTTATTAAAGAAAGCTTTTTTTTTTTAAATCTAAAAGGAAGTCAAATATACATGCCAAAACAATACTCAAAACTTTCTTTGTTTTGAATTTTGTAGTTTAAGAATTAGTTGTTGATTGACTATTTCTATTTAAAACTTTTTATTTTTATTTTTATAACATTTTACCACATTGAAGGTGTAGTATAATTTTCAAAATCATATTTTTGGAATGATGTCTAGGGTTAAGTGATCTCTAATAGGAAGTGAATGTAAAGTAATGATAACATTCTTTAGTGGCTTAAATAACTTAAAAATTTATAAATAAGAAAAAAAAAAACATCTAACAAATTCTATAATTTATTCTGAAAACTATTAGCACACATTTTAATTCATTGGTTGACAACTGCCTTGATCTAAGGTATTGGATGATTCTGATCATTGAGATAGTAGCCCCATGTATTAGTCTCTCTCCATAGTCTCAAGACTTGGAATTAGCTTTGAACTTAGTAGGCTAATATTAGGCTCGCGTTAGTAGCCCCATGTATTAGTCTCTCTCCATAGTCTCGAGACTTGGAATTAGCTTTGGACTTAGTAGGCTAATATTACACTCGCGTTTGGCAAAAAAAATGGCAAAAATCACGAAACTCCACAAATTGAATCTATCAAAAGTTAGCAATATCACTCAAGAATTGACCAAAATCACAAAAAATGAGCCATCCATGCTTACACCATTCTTTTTTATTGTGTTGTCATAGAACAAAAAATTACACCATTCTATATTTTCCCATAGTGTCGTAGAATAGAAATTTAGATGTTAAAATAGAGGGGGAAGGGACTATTTTGCAACTCTAATGTGTTTTTCCTTTATCTCCTTGGATTACTTGGCTTGAAATTGGATATCTTTTACTGAGACAAAGTATCTTAACTATGTCTGGTTTGTATGGGCAATGTGCTAACGTGCTACACAAAAGGAACTATATACCTAGCAGGACATTGACATAATAATAATTTTATGTGTCTAACTTAGTTCCATAAAATGGAGCCATCAATGAATTAGGACTTCGTGAAAATCAAATTCAAATCTAACTATGTTTGTTCAATATGTAATGTAAAATAAATTTACTAGTATAAATGAATTTAATGTGATGGAATTTAAAAAAAAATAGATAACATAATTTAGTCCATTAAATAACTTATAAATTAATAAATAATAAAAAATATCTAACAAATTCTACAATTTCTCGCGTGCCCGTTGAACCAATGGGTCCAATTACTAGTTTAAATTAGTGATTAGTGATTAGTGATGATGAGTGGAAAACATGTTTCAAATAGGTGGTGAGTGAGACCGTTCTAGGTGTTGTTGGTGAGGAAGAAGAGGACGACGATTCTGATGGTGAAAACTCTGCAACTGCTGCTTCACAAGATGAATGGAATGGTTCTTATGACAAGAAGGATGGCGCCCATTTGATAGACTTGTGCTAATAAGGATCTTTCTTTCCCTGCCTCAAAGCTCATTGTTTCTGTTCCAAAGGATACTAGCATCTACATTTTTGGGTAGTCTTGGCGCATTGAGCTAGGGGTTGCATAGAGGGCTTTTACTCTCTCCCAGCTCTGGGGATTTTGCTGGAGAGCTTGTTGTTGCTCGTATTGTGAGCGGTGATGTGGTTTTTTGCAAGTAGGATTCAGTTATGGAGATTCTCTCTTTGACCCATTTAGGGTTTGCTTCAGTGGGGCTTGCTTTTTCCTCTCTGCTCTGTTCTCCTACGCAAGTGGGGATTCCGTTGCCTTTGCTCCCTTGGTCACGCCTTCTACTTTGACGGGTTCGGAGGATCTGGAGACTGTTGCTCTTTCTTTGCCTGTCTTAAAACAGTCCTTAGGGACTGACGACAACCTTCCCTTGAAGAAATCTTGGGCTGAGACAATCAAAAGAAATTCTTGCTCCATTCATGACCAGTCTTGTTCCCGGCGCCCCTCATTGAGGGCAAAGGGTGGGTGCTTCATGTTCCGACTCCATTGTTCTTAAAGTGTCATCTAGGTTTAGGAATGCTCTTATTGGCAAGTTTTTAGGGGCTAGGCCTAATGTTGATGCTTTCAAAATTTGGGCAGGGAGAAAATGGAAAGTTTGTGGTGGATTGGAGATCTCGGTGTTATCTAAGGGCTTTCTTTTTGCTCACCATGGGGATTGTGTTCAGTCCCTTTTGGATGGCTCGTGGTTCATTGGCAACTCTTGGCTTTTGCTTCGGCTGTGGAAACTAGGTTTTGACCCAACTAAGAAATGCATTCTTAATGTCCTAGTTTTTGTCCTAGTTTTTGTTTTAGTTTTGACTTAACTTCATGCACGTCAAGTACATAGTTAGACATGTCGAATTTCGACGATTTTTTTTGGGTTTTTCCGTATGCGACCAAAGAGTTTAAAGCTGTTCTTTCAACTTCTGGGCACTTATACATTTCCTTGTAGGATGCGTTATGTGCACATGGGTCAAAAAATGGTCATTTCAACATGTCGCCACATACATCCGCACCGATATACCGGTAACCCCTCGCCATCACATTTGTACACTTGTCTTTATTTCATTGGTTAATTTACAAATGTATTGGTGCATTTGTGAACATATATTGGTGCATTTGTGTTGATTTATTTGGTTGGTATTTTACATGTATTGGTTCTTTTTAAAAATTTAATTGGGGGGTCAAGTGATTAAAAACATTGTGGTTATTGGGGCGTTGGAGGCAACTGGCCCCTCTCCCTTATTAGAATTTTGGGAAGGAGGAGATTTAGTTAGGCATTTCCAACTCCTTTGGCTAGCTCCTTGCAGTTGATGATGTGACTAAATGAAGAAAATGTATTTTATTTCCCTGATTTTGTGGTAATGTAGATGTTGATAAGGCTCGTCCCTCTTTGATCACCCTATCCTCTAAACTAGGTGAATGGGTGCAGTGAATTGTTAATGAGGACTACTTGGTGATGTGTTCCATATACCTGAATCTCATCCATGCTTCTGTTGGGTGTAGGTCTTTGAGAATGAGAGAAAGTCACAACAAGAATATGGACCAAATGGAGCTTTCTTCACCACAAGCTTTGGTTGAGGTGCCCCAAGGGTGTATTGGAGCGATAATTTGTCATCTTTCTAATGTGACTAATGGCATCGCTATTGCAAGCAAGTCACATTCGGTTATGAGATGATTGAAGGAGTTTGGCAAGGGAAACAAATCTGTTGGGGAGGGATTGGATAGGGAGATTCATGTTATAATTTCCCCAACCCCTCTTTTGGGTCTCATATTTTGCCCTCTAGGTTGGCCTCTAATAAGGAAAATAGGAAGAAAGTTCAAGTTGAGAAGCTTTCTATAAGTCCTTTAGGCAATTTAGTCAAAATGAAACAAGGCTGATGGTGCCTAAGGACAAGGTTGTTGTTATGTCACAAAGCTCGGTGAAGCGTTTTGGCTTCAAACTGCCTTGAGCTATTGGATCTGGTATTATTTTTGGGTGGTTTGCCCTATTTTATTTTCCCTTAACACTAGTGGTGACATGCTAGATTGGTGTTATAATGTTGTCTTTTTGCTTTGTGCTCTTTGCTTTTATTTCATGATGTTGCTTGAATGGCTATGATCTCTTTTAGCCATTGTACACTTCTACTACAATAATGAAAGAAGTTCCTAACCATAATTTACTCTATAAAAAGCTTAAATGAAATAAAAATCAAAGATACAAGCTTGAAAAAATGTCTTAAACTCTATTTTTTAATCTCCTATATTAATATACATTTGTCACAAGGCCAAATTATAATTTATTAAATTTATACCATAGCATATTATAGTACCTAAACATACAACCGCTTCATTATTGTCAGAAAGATACTTCATTAAATCTAGACTTACAAGTAGTAGTAAAACATTAAGCAAAATTAAAAGGTATTAAGTATTTCCAAACTACAGACTCTCTATCTTAGATATGACATCAAAGCTAGCTATTTCTGTTTCATGATAATATTGACCAGAAGGTGAGCCTGGGGAAGAAGGGCTAGCATGACAGGACCTTTTGCTCCTTCATCAATTGACAACCATCCTGTATTAAAGTTCATATCAGTGTTTACAAATCTTGGATGAACACAATTCACATACAAATCAGAATGCTGGAGTGCAAGAAGACGGGTGTAAGCATTTAGAGCAGCCTTAGAAATGAAGTAGGCTGAATGTGAAACAGGCCAACCATTGCTTTTCAACAGCCCTTGTTGAAAGTCCTTCAAAAAACTTTCGAGGAATGTATCAATTTTTTCCTCTGTCAAATCATTGAAGTTGCTCAACTGTTGCCTTAGAGTCTCACTTGGAATGTACTATAACAAATGTCAAACAAATGAAAATAAATAAATGAGTGAATGATTTAAGAGGGATTGCATATACTATTCATTGTTTAAATTCAAGATAAATGCACTATTAATTTTATACAATGTTTTATTAAAGATAAAAAATAATATGCATCCATTTAGTATCATATTTCCTTACAAAATACTTGTATGTTTTTTTAGCCTTAAAACTATTTTTTATTTTTATTATATCATCAATAAAATAAAATATAGCTTAAACAAATAATATGTTATTTGTTGTGCAAACTTTAGAACATCCAAAACTTTAAATAACGAACATCTTATGAACTATTTACTTTTAAATATTAAATACCATTTTTTATTTAGAGTTTATTGACTTACCTCTAAGACCCCAGCACAAGAAGATATATTTACAATTCGACCACCACCTTTACTAGCAAGTTTTAGAAGAGGAAGAAGAGCTTTCACCATTCTTTTGGTGCCATAGTAGTTAATGTCAATGCACTCCTTTGCCTTTTCATAAGATTCAGATATTCCTTCTGCAGTGCTTCCAAGGGAAGTCTTTTTTAGACAAGATTAAAAAGTTAAGTAAGATGATCTCAAATGAATGAAATCTTGAATAATTAAGGTCAGCTAAAGGACTTACAAATAATTTGGTGGGATCAGTATTGTGGGCCTTCAAAATGTCATAATTTATTGCAAGTCCTAATACTGCACCATTATTAACCTGTATTTTCAAGGCTAGATCAGTAATACATTGATAGCCAAAATGGACTGAAAAGAGGAATAATTTGTATTTAAAGTTGGAGCAAGTTAGGTAGTCTTAAATATTAAAAAAAAAAAAAATTCTATTAAAGGGTTGGAAAACTGCATGGTCAAGGCTGTAAGAACTAGCTAGATAAACATAAAAACCCAGAAAAATTTGTAGGTAAGAGTGTTGTAATAAGCTAAGAAAGCTTCAATGGGAGAAAAAAAATATAATTGAGGGTATTAGAGCATGGTAAATAGGCTTGATTAAAAAAATATATTATAAGAATGTTGGAACAAATTAAACAAAATTTAATTTGGGAAAATTCAATAGTTAAATGGTGTCACGAAAGCTAAATGGGCTTAAATGTTAGAAAAGCTCCATGGAACAAACTAAAAGAATTTGAGAGTGAAGAAATCTCTACAATTATAATTGTTAGAGCAAGTTAAATGGACTTGATTTTGTTGAAAGTCTCACATTAGAAGTATTGAAACAAGTTTGAAAGACTTAAATACAGAAAAAATTCGTAGTGTTGAAATGGAGAACTCCAAATAATTATCAGTATGTGGAAAAATTATATGTAATTACAAGAGTATAAGAAAACTCCATATATTTATAAATCTATTTGAATTTGAGTATTAAAAATATTTATAAAAAAACAAATGATTTCAAAGATAAAATAGTTTTAAAACATTATTAGAGACTTAAAACATGGAATGTAATGAAAATGGAATCTTTTTGTAGTCTACCATGTCTGATTTTGGGTTTACAGGTGGCTTATAACATATGAGACTACGTCATATTCCCAGTATGCAGGAGGCATCTAATTGTGCTTCTAATATGAGGCATACATGTTCTAACCCTACAGGGTTTGAACTTGTGATCCCCTGAAACATACATACCCTATCCCCATAAAGAAACTTTGTTGGACAAATTAAACCAACTTAAACAGGAAGAAAACTCCATGCTTAGGTTGTCCAAATCATTAAACGCCATAATACTACCATGGATAACCTTTGGATCCTTCCCTAGTTTCAAACAGGACTATTGAAGTTCAGAAGGGATGGGCCCTGTAGACAGGATGTCTACTCAAAGGATGGGTCATGAAAAGAAACCAGTCTCCTGCAAAAGAAAATATTGATTTCAATTAATCACATAAATAAATAGTGCAGCAAAGAAAAACATAATACAGTACCAGAATATCAAGTTTGCCATAGTGCTCTTTCAGCCAATTGGCAAACACATGGATGCTCCTCTCATCCTGCACATCCACCTGATGGAACACAACGTTATGAAACCTTCATCATTCAGACTCTTGGCTGCTGCCTTACGTCTTTCTTCATCTCTTGCCGTTAATATGACACGGATCCCATGCTCTGCCAACTGACGAACAATTGCATAGCCAATGCCCTTGTTGGCCCCTGTTACCACTCCCACTGTGTCCTCATTCCACCATCTGAAATTGAAATTATCTCGGATTAAATGTCAAAAAAGTTACTATGAAACCCCCAAAAAACAGAGATGACAAAGTTAGTACCTATTGTTCAGCGATTCAGAGGTGTCCATGGCTGTCTTGTATTGTATTAGGCAGTGAGTTTGTTTGCAGGTTTTTAATCCAATTGTTAAAAGTCTTAACCTGGGTAGATAAGCCTATTGAGCTTTAAACAGTATGGCATCCCAAGGTACCGTATTCAAAATGCTCTGACTATGTTCTCACTGGTGTTCAAAAGTTGTTTACCATTTCAATACATTTCTGTTTCAGTTGTTATCACGATCCACCATTTTTCAAGATTGGCTGAGCAATTGCTGTCGTGGCATTGAAGTAACGCAGAAATAGGCACCTTTGGGATTGTTATGTTTGTTGTATTGATTGGGCTCTCCACATTCCACTGTTCACAAGATTGGCTTGTAACTTCTGTGGGTTACAAAGCAATTATTTAAACAAACGGTGTGTTGAGATTTAAAATGCCGTGATTGGGTAACATTAGGTATGTTCACACTGGTGTGCCCATTTCAAGGTATTTGTCTTTCAGTTTTAATTGTCCTCACTTTCACTCACCTTGTTTAAATATGCACATTACACATGACCTAAAATCACTTCTTAATATGGTCTTTGCACATTACACATGACCTAAAGTCACTTCTTAATATGGTCTTTTTCATATTAATAATATGAAGATACAAAATTCAGAAGGGTAAAAGGAATAAAAGTTTTTTTTTTGGTTTTTTCTTTTTAAAATTTATTTAGGTCTATTAATTAAGTAATTATACAATTAATGTAGATAAAGTAGTTAAGTAGTACATTTAAAGAGGTAATGAAATAAATGTTAAACTAATAAGGATAGATAGAGGTACTTAGATGTTTTGTTGTAGATAAAGTTTTATGGTTTGTTCAAGTGATTAATAATCAAACATGCATAGTCACATTTTGATAAATTATGATATCAACTATTTTTATTGTGGTTCAATCTCACATTTGTAGTCTTGATCCCCATATTTACAGTCTTGAATTTTTTGTGCATCTTGGAACTTGGACTTGTAGTTTTGAACATGATCCCTGGTTTCTTAAAAAATGAGTTCACATTTAATAATCTAGAACATGATGGTGTCCTTTGATTGATTCAACAATTTGTAACAATTTTATAGACACACCAAGTAGAATGCAAACACCTAGATATGTCCTTATGTATAAATATTTTGACGCTATGATATTCTATGTGCTTTTTGTAATGATCATGCATGCTAGATCATAACTTTTATCTCCTCAATTGAACTAGGGCTTCGTTCTTTTTATACAACACCTTAGCATGCAAATTTAAGTATTTCACACTTGAGTCAATAGGCACTAACTAGTTGGAGGCAAGTTGGTATGGGCCTATGATTAATTTTAGATTTAGGAAAAGGCAATTAATCTTGCAAGTGTTGTTTCGAACCAAGTTAGGGTTGCACATGTAGTTTTGAACCAATACTAAAAACAACAGATTTGGGGATTGGGTCTAGACTAGCAAGGGATAAGAACTCAAAATGATATTAAGCACAATCTAGATGCCAACTCTTGCACATAAATATGTCAATTCAACACTAGACTATTATATTAGCAACAAAGGGTCGTGTGAGTCCAAAATGAATGGTGAAAAGTGCTAGGGATCCACTTTTCTCCCTTACATTTTGTCCCCACGCTGGCTTGCATGTGATCTACTATGAATCATGCATGCTAAATTAAACAAGTAGTCAACATGAAAGTAAATGTCAAACCCATATATAAAGGATATGGATTGGACGAGGATCCACAGTACTCCTTGTAATGATAACTCTATCTTCAAACCTACAAACACAAATTCCATTAGCGCATTTGATAAATATGTGAAATAAACATAAACAACTACTTAACAATGTTAACAAACAATGTGTAAATGTAAAAAGGCGGGTGTAGGATTAGAAGTGAATCATTTAACTCAAATAGAGATAAAGTGTAGGGATTTGAAGGAGCTATCATAACCAAAAGAATGATGTAGGGTTGTGTAGAAATCACAAATGCAAGGTTGTGAAGGAGATATTACAACCAAATGTGATCAATGTAGGGCTATGAAGGAGCCATCATAACCAAAAGTGTAGAGATATAAAGGACTCATCATGACCAAGAGTGAGCAATGTAGGTCTATGATGGAGTTATCATAACCGCCAAAGAACATTTGTGAGAGTAAAACCCCTCTAATTGGTTTTATGCACGTGATACAAGGAATTAGAGTAAAGAAGAACACGTAATAATATGCAAAAGCTATGATCATGTAATTTCAATCAAATCATGTGAAAGTGTCATAGATATCATCATGTGACAAGTAATAGATAAGATAGCAAGATATAATCATGAAAGCACATGTAAGAAGAGACATTTGAACATACTTTTTTATTTATAATTAAATGTGTATTTGTGTATGCATATTGTGTGAGCCTATGGATCATTGAACTCTTAAAAACTTTTATACTTAAAATATATATGCATGCGTGCACACACACACACACATAGATATATATACATACATATATATGATAGATGTGTGTGTAGACACACACATATGTATACACACACACTGTAAGCACAAAAATTACGCACAACCTCCACGAGGACCCCTATGATGATATATAATCCTTGTCATGTACATGTAAGCGTGAAATAACATCCTCTCAGCAACAATCCTCTTGATGATGTGTCATTTCTTCCATCTTGTGTTGTTTCCCCTTTGTCATTTTCTCTCTTTGTTGTCGACGCTTTTCGACACTTTTTGATTTGCATTTTTTGAGCTTGTGACCCTGTTCCTAAGTCTTCTATGCGTCTTGTAAGTGAGTATTTGCCTTTCCCTAATGTTTTTCATCTTCTCCACCCCCTAGAAACCTTCTAAAGGTCCCCTAGAGCCATCTCCCACTTTCAGTTTTCAGTTTCACTGAACCAATCAAAATCTCCTCGTATTATTTCTAGATCTCCTGCCGGGAGATCCTACTTTGCAAGTGGAGATTTAGATTCTTGCACATGATTGACCTGTTTCCAGAGGCAGATCCCTTCCTTTTTGTCTCCTCTACCATCTCCCATCATGCATTTTCACCCAGACCCCTTTCTTTCTGGATCTCCCGTTAGACAACCCTACTAAATCAGGATCTCCCTCGGGCAACCCATGGGCAACCCTACTAGTGAAAGGGTGACCCATGGGTGACCCTGTTGCATTTTCAACCATAGAAAAACTTGAGTTTTTAACTTGAAGAAGCTATGTTTTCGCCTGTTTTTCTTCCAGTTTGCATATTTTTTATCATTAATTTGGAATTGACTATTTCATACACCCACACATGCATAATTAACTTCATTTGATCTAAAATTAACAACTCATGCTCTCCCATGCATCTCTTCTTCTTCACTTCTTCTTGAGTGATAAGCTTTTACTGAGCAAATCACTCCAATTTTAGCTCAGATCACTCTTCAATCAACCTTGTTAACTCTTCAATCAAATTGAGTTATCTCTTTCTCTTCCTCACCTCTCATCCATTCTAACTTATAAATACCCCCTCCCTCAAGCACAAAGGGAGGCAATTTCATTGTGCACACAACTCTTGCTAAGTTATTGCTCTCTAATTAACATTTTCATGCTCACACAGGACGAGTTAAATAATTGAAATTGCTCTTGGGATTAGTAATTTATTGCTTTTTCCTTGATAGAATAGTTAAGATTTAGCATTCTAGAGTAATTTGCACTCATAGTATAATTCATTTACTTACAATTTCCTTTCCTAAATTAAATCATTTCAAAACATTCAAAAACCCCAAAAACATAGAATAATTGCATTAGGTAAAATTCATTATAGTTGCAGTCATCTTTCCTTTCCTAGATTAAAAAGCATCTTTTATTTTTTAAAATATCAAAAAATCACAAAAAAACAAGTTTTACATTTCATATAGTGTTGCATTCATAAAATATCAAGAAAAGAACAAAAACATTAAGCATTTAGATAAATTGCAAACCCTTGATATCGTCACAAGGTCAACTACGGTCAACTATTTGGTCAAACCCTTGATACCATCACAAGGTCAACAAAAGTTAATGCACAATGAAACCTTAGGTCGATCAAATCCCTAAGTCAAACCCTAGGTCTAGTCAAGGTTAGCCAACATATGCCTATCTCTTGTCTTGGCTGACGAATGTGCCCAGGATTAAGAGGTGAGTGGGTGAGGGCAATTGTCATGACTCGATGATAAGACTTTGTTTAAAATTTAAACAATGCAATTTATACTGCAAATTACATATGCAGCACTCAGGGAATAAAGACAAAACTCAGAAAAGGACAAAAAAGAATAAGACAAACATTCACTAGAGACAAATTAATAGAGAAGACAAGGCTACGATTCCCACAAGAGACAAATATTGTTAAGGAAGCAAAATGGGTTAAGGGCTATAATTTGTCATGAAAGAGTATAATATGATTAAAAAGACAACATGTATGAAAAGACACCTCCATTCACCAAAACACATATCAATTGAAGAGGTATAAATATGAAAAGTTTGAATCATTTGAAGGATGATTCCTGTGAAGAATATTGTAGGATCAGAAACTCCTGAACAACAGTAGCAACAACATAAAGAAGGATATACAAATTGTAGCAAACTCTACCTGACACTATCAACCAACAGTGGTATGTCTCTTAATGTAATATTGGTAAATCTGATAACAATCTATAATTTAAACCCGTACCTATTGTATGCATAGTATAGTTATTATGTATTGTTATCTATTGTGTGCATAATATTTATGGATCATAATAATTGCAGTCTATATAACTGTATGAAACTGAGTTATCAATTATTGCTGAATAAGACATAATAGACTTGTTTCACAGATTAATATGATAGAACATGTGTATGTTATAAAGTTATGTTTATGCTATCTGACTGTGATAACCCGCCATGATGAGGAAATGGAGAGCCTACAAGGAGGGGAAATGACGTTGGGATCACCCTCTAAGTATGCCACCCCATGGTGGATGGTTGAGGCCTGCCACATGTGGGCCAAGGGGCAAGAGAGGCTGCCCTTGGGCTTAGAAGGATCGATTTCTGGGACACCCTGCTGTCATGACATCTCTAATCCTCCATCATGGGAATTCATTGAATCATAAGAGGAAACATAATGGTTTTGGTAGGGGTACGGTGATAGGACACCTCACTAGGCACACCACCCCATATGGATGGCAAGAGGCCACATGGGGCCAAGAGGGGTGAAGCACTCGCTCTTGGGCCTAGGGTAGAGGGTTTCTTGGGCACCCTATCAAACCATTTTGCTCCGAGAAGAAATGACTTGAGAACCTAAAAGACTTCAATATATATTTGATATAATATGTGTTTCTTATTGAAAATGTTACTAATTTGATTGTAGGTCTTAAATAGGTAACTGTATCACTAACCTTATCTGCCTTGTTCCTTTTACTTATTTCAATAAGAAGCATAATATAATATAATACTATCTTGTAAATATCCTCTAACTTTGTCTTGCAGGTACACAATCAAGTTATAGACCTTCCTAAAAAACACAAGGTTGATTAATTAAAGTTAATATATTAGGGCAGATTTGGGGCTTTCAAATTTGGGGACATTACAAGTGGTATTAGAGCATCATCCTGCCATCCTGAGGGATAATAGTTGATGCAACCAAGCCAACAAACTTTAAGGGCTCTAGAGAGAGAGAAAAAGAAGACTATGGAGCAGGAATTGAGGGCATTCATGGAAAAAAATGAACAAACAACCCAAGCCATGCTCCAAACCCTTCAAAACATAAACATCAACCTTAGACCTAGCACAAGACATGAAAGGGAAACCTCCCCTAGCCAATCTAATAGTAATCATAACACTACAATTGGATCAAACTCAAGTACCGAGGGACCCCATTTCTTGGGCGAAGAAAGTCCTTTAGAAAATGAAGGAATTAACAATCAAAATGTGCACGAACTTGCCTTAGAATATGCAAGGCTTGAAACCGAAGTTAGAAGAAAAATCCCTTTCACAACATATTATGAGGTAGCAATGAAGAATGATCATAAGGGTAGAAACAATCATCCAAATAAAGATATACGAAGTAAAATAAGAAAACTATCCATCCCTAACTTTGATGGGTAAGAAAAAATTACAGCCCAAGCATGGATACAAAAACTAGAAACATACCTAACTCTTTGCCCCATGACTAAGAAAGATACCATTACATTTGCCACACTACATCTAGAAGGAGGTGCGCATGATTGGTGGCATCATGGCAAAATTACCCAAGATCACAAAAATATCAAGTCTTATGAAGTCTTCAAGAAAAGACTCATTGAAAGATTTGACCAAACCCATCCCCAAAAATACTTCAAGGAGCTAACTAGAATAAGACAAAAAGGGACCCTTGAGGAATATATTACCGAATTCCAAAGACTAGCAATTATGGTCCCGAGAATATCTGAGGAAAGACTCACCTACCTTTTTATAGAAGGATTATTGGATACTACTCGGGGATTAGTAAGCATCCTAGATCCCTCCACACTCCAAGAGGCAATCCTCAAGGCTACTCGACTTGAAAATGCCCAAACAAGGGGAAAACCATCCTCAAGTAAAACAACATCAAAAGACAAACACTTCTATGGGAAGGACAAGCACAAAAGAATGTTCCTCTCTCATAATGATCGAGAAAATCTTCGGAGGAAAGGACTATGTTATGACTGCAAAGGAAAATGGGAACCCGGTCATGTATGTAAACATAAAGAAGGAAAAGAGAAAAATTTGTGCTTTAAGTGCAAAGACCCATGGGGAACAGGTCATGTTTGTGATCGAAGGGATCTTAGGAGAAAGGGCTTATGCTACCAATGTAAGGAAATTTGGGACCCAGGACACATGTATGGGAAAAAGAGCCAAGATCGTGGGTTTGAGGCAACATTCCAAGAAACAGGAGAAGAGGTGAACCCGTGCAAAAAGGCAAAGATTGATGAAAATGATGAAGAGGGTGGAACCCTAGCTTGCATTTCAAAAGCATCCAAACATCGTCCTTTTAGGATTCAAGGAGTAATTAAAGGAAAAAAGGTAACAGCCCTAGTAGATAGTGGAGCTACTCACAATTTTATTGATGAAAATTTAGTAAAAAAATTAGGACTAGAAATGAAAGATTTTAAAGGATTCAATGTAACCTTGGCTGATGGATCCACCAGTCCTAGCAGGAAGAAGATCTCCCAACTTGACATTACCTTGGGAAGACACCCAGTTAAAGAAAAATTCTACATTGTGGATATGGGGGATATAGACGTAATTTTGGGCACCCCATGGATGCATTCCTTGGGTCGTTTTATCTTTGACCTCCCAAAGTTAGAGATATGCTTTGTACATGAAGGGAAGAAGGTTACTTTACATGGACTATCCGTCAGATCCCCTAGGGTAATCTCATCAAAGAAAATGGAAAAAGCCCTTAGACATGCCCAGGTTGAATGGGTGGCTCAATGTTTAATTCTGGATAAAACTACTCCCAATGAAAAGACAATCCACATAGACATACAACCAATTCTAAAGAGGCATAAAAAAGTCTTTAGTGACATCCCACCTGGTCTTCCTCCAAAAAGGGGCTTTGAACATTCTATTGAATTAGAAGAAGGAACAAAACCTGTTGTTACCACTCCCTACTGCCATCCTCATAAATATAAGGAAGAAATTGAGAAAACCATCAAGGAATTATTAGAGATGGGGCACATTCAATCCAGTTCCAATCTCTTTACCTCATTCGTTGTACTCTCAAAGAAAAAAGATGGTACTCTAAGGATGTGCATCGACTATAGGGCATTAAACAAAAGAACAATAAAGAATAGATACCCTATTCCCAGAGTTGATGAACTCCACGGAGCAGTCTATTTCTCAAAAATAGACCTAAGATCAGGCTACCACCAAATTAGACTAAGGGAGGAGGATATACCAAAAACAACTTTTAGATGCCACTATGGGCATTTTGAATTTCTTGTCCTACCTTTTGGGTTAACTAATGCACTCGCTACTTTCCAATCCTGCATGAACCAAATTTTCAGAAAACAACTAAGGAAGTTCTTATTGGTTTTCTTCGATGACATACTAATATATAGTCGAACCTGGGAAGAACATTTGAGGCATATAGATGAAGTACTAAGCATACTCGAGCAACATTCTTTATTTTCCAAGTTGCCCAAATGTGAGTTTGGCATGGAGGAAATTTTATACTTGGGACATAAAATTAGTGCTCAAGGGGTAAGAGTCGATGAGGAAAAAATTGAGGCAATCCGAAGTTGGCCAAAGCCCAAGACCTTAACTCACCTTAGAGGGTTCCTATGACTATGCAACTATTATAGAAGATTCGTAAAAGGATTTTCAAAACTAACTGCACCACTTCCTGATCTAACTAAAAGGGGAGCATTCTCTTGGAATGAGAGAGCACAAGCAACATTTGAGAAATTAAAGGAAGTAATGAGTACCTGTCCTGTGTTGGCCATACCTGATTTCAATTCACCCTTTGAATTATATTGTGATGCTTCAGGAGAAGGTATTGGGGCAGTATTGACGCAAGGCAAACACCCCATAGCTTTTGAAAGTAGGAAACTCAAAGATGTCGAAAAAACATACTCAATTTATGACAAAGAAATGCTAGCCATTATGCATGCTCCTGCAAAGTTTAGACAATACCTAATCTGCAGGAGGTTTATCGTAAAAATAGACCATAACAGCCTAAGATTCTTCTTAAACCAAAAAGATTTAAATGACAGGCAACAAAAATGGGTGAGTAAGCTACAAGCATACGATTTTGACATTGAATATATGAAGGGTAAAAATAATGTAGTAGCCGATGCCCTATCACGAAGGCCCCACCTTGGTTCAATAACTGTAATATCCACAGAATGGAAAACCACTCTAATTACTGAATATGCAAAAGACAAATTTTCAAGCAACCTAATAGAAGTGATAGTACAAGATGAGAAATATCGAATCATGGATGACATAATTCTATAAAAGGATAGAATTTGCATCACTCTGGAATCACGATTAAAGAAGGAAATTTTGAAAACTTATCATGATAATCCATTATCCGGACACCAGGTGTTCTTCAAAACTTACAAACAAATCAGGGAAAGGTTCACATGGAAGGGACTCAAAGGAGATGTATTGAGACATACTAATGAGTGTATGACATGCCAAAGAAATAAAGAAGAGCATATATTCCCCGCAGGACTACTTCAACCACTACCTATTCCAAACCAAAAGTGGGAAAGCATCTCTATGGATTTTATAACAGGATTGCCTAAAGTACAAGGCAAAGATTGCATTTATGTGATGGTAGATCATCTCACCAAATATGCACACTTTATAGCCATATCCATAGACTTTAGAGCTCCTCAGGTAGCTGAAATATTCTTCAAGGAAGTTTTTAGATTGCACGGCCTCCCTTGAAATATTGTAAGTGATCGAGACAACCGTTTCCTTAGCATATTTTGGAAAGAGTTGTTCAGATTAGCAGGGATAGAATTAAACCCAAGTACCAATTATCACCCGCAAACAGATGGACAAACAAAAATCATCAACAAATGGTTGGAAGGATATATGAGAAATTATGTCACAGGGAAACAAGGTGGATGGATTAAATGGTTACACTTGGGAGAATACTGTTACAATACCACACACCATATGTCTATAGGGATGGGCCCTTTTTTAGCATTATACGGGTACGAGGCCACATCCTTTGGTGATTTGATTCGAACAGAGAGTCGAGTACCCGGGGCCAAGGATTTCATATAGCAGAACATGGACATCATGAATTCACTTAAGAATAACCTACACCAAGCCCAGAATCAACAAAAGATATATACCGATAGGAAGAGAACTAAATGTACGTTCGAAATAGGAGACATGGTCTTTCTGAGACTACAACCATATAAACAGTCATCTATCAAAGTCAACGGAACCGAGAAACTTAAGCCTCAGTTTTATGGGCTATACAAAATATTGAGGAAGATAGGATAGGTGGCCTATGAATTAGAACTTCCCATAAACAGCAGAATTCACAACGTGTTTCATGTGTCATGCCTCAAAAGGGTGTTGGGGCAACATGTCAATCCATGTCCAGAATTACCACCATTACACGATGAAGGAAAACTGATCTTGGAACCCGAAATTATACTTAATGTGTGAGAAAAAAGATTGAGAAACAAGACTATTGAAGAGTACCTTGTCAAATGGAAAGGACTGCCCACTGAAGATGCGACTTGGGAAGGGCCTGAGATATTTGATCACCCAAATTTAAAGTTGCTTGGGACAAGCAAATTTAGGAGGGGAGGACTGTCATGACTCGATGATAAGACTTTGTTTAAAATTTAAACAATGCAATTTAGACAGCAAATTACATATGCAGCACTCAGGGAATAAAAACAAAACTTAGAAAAGGACAAAAAAGAAAAGACAAACATTCACTAGAGACAAATTAATAGAGAAGACAAGGCTACGATTCCCACAAGAGACAAATATTGTTAAGGAAGTAAATGGGTTAAGGGCTATAATTTGTCATGAAAGAGTATAATATGATTAAAAATACAGCACGTATGAAAAGACACCTCCATTCACCAAAACACATATCAATTGAAGAGGTATAAATATGAAAGGTTTGAATCATTTGAAGGATGATTCCAGTGAAGAATATTGTAGGATCAGAAACTCCTAAACAACAGTAGCAACAACAGAAAGAAGAAGGATATACAAATTGCAGCAAACTCTGCCTGACACCATCAGCCAATAGTGGTATGTCTCTTCATGTAAATTGGTAAATCTGATAACAATCTATAATTTAAACCAGTACCTATTGTATGCATACTATAGTTATTATGTATTGTTATCTATTGTGTGCATAATATTTATGGATCATAATAATTGTAGTCTGTATAATTGTATGAAACTGAGTTATCAATTATTGCTGAATAAGACATAACAGACTTGTTTCACTGATTAATATGATAGAACATGTGTACGTTATAAAGTTATGTTTATGCTATCTAACTGTGATAACCCGCCATGATGAGGAAATGGAGAGCCTACAAGGAGGGGAAACGGCATTGGGATCACCCTCTAAGTATGCCACCCCATGGTGGATGGCTGAGGCCTGCCACATGTGGGCCAAGGGGGCAAGAGAGGCTGCCCTTGGGCTTAGAAGGACTGATTTCCGGGACACCCTGCTGTCATGACATCTCTAATCCTCCATCATGGGAATTCATTGAATCATAAGAGGAAACATAATGGTTTTGGTAGGGATATGGTGATAGGACGCCTCACTAGGCACGCCACCCCATATGGATGGCAAGAGGCCACATGGGGCCAAGAGGGGTGAAGCACTCGCTCTTGGGCCTAGGGTAGAGGGTTTCTTGGGCACCCTATCAAACCATTTTGCTCCGAGAAGAAATTACTTGAGAACCTAAAAGATTCAATATATATTTGATATAATGTGTTTCTTATTGAAAATGTTACTAATTTGATTGTAGGTCTTAAACAGGTAATTGTATCACTAACCTTATCTGCCTTGTTCCTTTTACTTATTTCAATAAGAAGCATAATATAATATAATACTATCTTGTAAATATCCTCTAACTTTGTCTTGTAGGTACACAATCAAGTTATAGACCTTAAAAAACACAAGGTTGATTAATTAAAGTTAATATATTAGGGTAGATTTGGGGCTTTCAAATTTGGGGACATTACAGCAGTCCACGATGAAATAGAGGAAATCCATCCGAGGCCACAATAGGATCCACTTGTCTTACAACAACTAAAGGCACTTAGACAACTTCAAATACAACAAGCAATCATCCAATGATTCGAAAGAGAATGTCAATGTGAACAAATCATCAACGAAAATAACAGCTTACCCATACAGAGGTGGAATACCAAAAACCCAAATAGAAGAAGAGTAACTAGTGACCCTTCAAGTCATACGGTTATCTCAACAACAACAATCATTGAATGAAACATCTACATTAGCACACAACAACATAGGCTTTAGGACGTGCCGACCCCTCTCTGCAAAGTCCAGCTCTCCAACGAGCCAAACCACTCCCATGTCTCGCCTCCTCTCAACTGGCTACTTCCATGATAGTGAGAGTGACGTGGCGGTTCACCCCGTGGAAAGGAGGGAAGGGTCCTTGTGTGTGCCGAAATCTGATTCGATAGCACCAGGCAACCGATGTCACGATTTTGAGTGTGTATATATATATATATATCTGTGTGTGTAGACACAAACACACGTATGTATACACACACACATCTAGTGTACACATATGTACATACATATATATATTTATATTTATATATTATATATGTACGTGTGTGTGTGGGGGCAAGGGAGGCAGGGATATATATATGCCTTCTCATATTACTCGGATTTACACAGTATTTTACAAGAAAGTAAATGAACAAAGTAAACATGATTTTTTTAATCATTTGCATAATAATAAGGAAATAAATACATATCTTTTTTGAATATTTTTCAACTTTGAAATTCAATATATTCAAAGATAAGTCATAGTGAGAATCATTTCAATTTACATTCACAATACATATATTGCACTTGGCAATGATAATACTTTTATATCAAAACAAAAGGAATACTGTATTTGGAATCTTGATATTTGTCACTGAAATCTCAACGAGTCTTTTGCTGCAGAGGGAGAGCATCATCTGAGTGCTTTACCAATGGTCCCCCGCACACCTTCCTTCCTAGAAGTGGCCCTACCCTTCATGAAGAGTATAGAAATAAGGAACCAACAGGTTTGCCATATGAGTCCTAGTGTTGTCTTACATAACACAATCAACCATACAACTCTAGACAATCTTCTAGCTAGAAGTGTGATCCTATTGACAAGTTACACCATCTAGACACTATGAATCGACTAATTTGTGCAAAGACAAATGCATCACTTTGGCCAAAGTTTTTATATAGATATACGTTTACTCGTGAGTTCACACACCTCTAACTCGACTTGGAAACTATCTCATCCTACAGTTTGATTGTTTGACTACAAACACTAGACATGAAATATCTTGACTAAGTTTAATTCCTAGTCCATCTGACTTAGAATTTAATCCTAGATTCTAGGATATAAATACAATAAGTAGGCTTAAAACGATTTAATCTTTCGAAAAGTCCTTTGTTGCATTCTTGCAAACATCTGAGCCTATGACTTCCAGTGATTCTACTCGACTCTAAAAATTAAGCATTCTTGTGCTTGATCTCATGTATCGACTCTATCATTTAAACATTATCAAAAGCTTCTTAAACTCGTCTTAAGGTATTCTTATCTTGATCTATGGATTCCTGACTTTTCCCTATCGACCATAAATACCCTAAATTAAATCAATGACATAACTGTATTGAGTCTTTAAGTTTACTAGACCCATCTGGGTTAATCCTAGGGTTTATGATCTTCTCTAACCCAATATACAAAATAACATCAAAAGCTCCTGTTATCCAAAAAAAAAAGAATAACCATATCGCACGATTTTAATCACCTGCAGTCTTCTCTAGACTATTAAAGCTCTAATCAACTTCACATTTCTCATAAAATAAGGAACATGAGTCTTTATCTTCTCATAAATAAAATCTAATAAATGATTTTACATAGCAGAAATACTAATAGCAAAGTTTTTTCTCCAAAATAGGATATGAGTCTAAAGAGAATAATATATTAAATATCAACCTAATGGTCTTCTTTCATCCACTAACTCTGGATATAGAAAGGTTATGAACCTGTGCACACAATGAAAAATACTTATTTTAATAGAAGTAAACATATATAATACTATAATCACACCTTGGTGTTCCAATGATATCCAATATCATTCTTGTTTACTTAGAATAAGAAGAAAACTAACACTAAATTTTGGGATAAAAACTATTTAACTTGAATGAATGTAGTATACAACTCAATTTCTACCTACTGCTTTTGACTCCTTGTCCAATCTGAGTTCTCTAGAGGTTTAGCTAAATACAAAAAGATATAACCTCACAGTTTAATAATATGACAACATTTTCCCTTCATGATAACTTAAATGCAAAGGTAAGTAATAATAACTACAACTTGTTGAGATTTTAGAGTAAACAAATCTTTTCACTACGTCTCAGGGTCACAAAATATTTACTCACTACAATAGCAACTATTTCGTCCTACTAAAGTTAGATAACTCTTTGGCCTTCTAGACAACATTGTATGCTCTAAAAAGGTCACTGCATTTTTCCTTTAAGAGATAAGGTGACAGATTACAATTTGACATAAGACTAAGATAAACTTATCTCATTGTTCTATCAAAATACCAAGCTTAACTAACGTAAAACACAATACAAAGAAAACACAACCAATTGGCCTTAAACATTACACAAGCTTTAAACAACTATCAACCTTGATCTCTCACATAATGTAGTAAGATATCAGCCTCAAGCATGAAGCGATCAAGTAGGCTTATTGCTCATATCAATTCACAGTAGTATACTTAGTTTATTGGTCATATAAGCTCATAAACAATCAATGCCTACGGCCATTATCATTTAGAAATGGTGCTAGACTATCGGCCAAAAACGTATTCAGAGATATCAAAAACTTTCATTCAAATAAGATACAGGAAAACTTGATTATTATCGGCCATATTACTCAGTAACATTCTAATCACGTCAGCCTTATATTATAAATGGTATTGGCCATTATAATATACAGAGATGTTGGCTTAAATAATAAACAAAGTATTGGCCATATTACACATAACTGAATTTAACGAGCAATTCTTAAACTAATAAAGGACTTTCAAACAAGAAAAGAACATGTATAAGTGCAATGTCCCTTGCCTAATTTGCCCTAGAAAATTCAAATGCCACAAGTTAGGGTTAGGGTTTCAAAATTACCATCTAGACCATCGTCAAACTACATAATTCTTGTGCTCTAATTCTGCAATCATGACATAGAAAAACACGTATACAAAATATAGATATACAAATATACCTCTTGAAATATTAGTGTTAGATAAGATTTTCCTTGCATTCAAATTCATAAGCAATATTCATATAGAAAGATCATCTATTTATTACTATACAGTTAACTCAGTTTATTCACTTAACTCAATCATAGAAGGGGATCATGGTGCTAAGAGGCATGGCAGGGCGTAGAGTGTCAACAATACCTCCATACAGTCCCCTAAGGGAGGCATTGCAGGGTGTTGCTCAGTTCTCCCTCCAAATAGTCCCCAGGGGTCTTGGCAGGGTATAGGCTGTCAACAATGCCTCCATATAGTCCCCTCAGGCAAGCATGGCAAGGTGTTAATCAATTCTTCCTCCAAACAAGCCCTCAAGGAGGTATGGCAGGGTTCCCTCCACACAGTCCCCTCACCATTCTTCTTGGACTGGCAAGTCTTATGAAATATATATAAATGACAGTGATATGCAATAAGTAAATCAGTTAATAGTCAATGATCTGACCTGCTATGGTTATCTAATAATGTTTAACAAAATGTCCCTTGTTGTCTTAACAGTCTGTATGATTATGTAAATAGATAACTTTCTGCAGATCCAATATCTTCTCTCTAATTCAATGATTATTATTCCTTATGATATATCGATTGTAGATGCCCCCTTTTGACATCCACCTTTCTCTCCTTTACTATCCCTTAATGGAGGCATCCCTAAGGGATCAACGTGTCCTTGGCTAGAAGATGCCTTCCTTCATAACTCACGTCTCTTCATCAACCGTTGTTTGCTTTACATAATTAGTTAATTCTTTTTGGCATCGTCTAGACTTGTGCCTTTTAAATCTTTAATTCAAAATTTGCAAAAATATTATTAATTGAATGATGTTTCCCTATTTTGGGTAGGGGCATGACAATAAGATCGTATAGAGATCCTTTCACAACCTCTATTCTTCTACGATGAGCTTGGTCCTCTCTCATTGCTGTCGATATCCTCACTGTTGTCGATCCCCTTTCCAATGCTCTTCCTGTTTACTTCAGCTTTCTCTATGTGTGTCCCTTGAGAGAAGATCCTGCGGTGTTTAATAGCCATCGTGCTAAAACCGCATCCCTCTCTCCTTAATTATAGCCTATCAAAAATCCTCGTAGGCATGCAAATAGTGGACGTGATGGTCATTAAAGACGATTCTACACATTGGTTAATGAGCTCCTCTTTACTCTCTAAATCAGTTTAGGGAGTAAAGGAGTCAAGCCACTTAATCATAAAAGCTATTTGCAATATCATGGAATATTAGCCATGTTTATAAAGAAGTTTAACGACCACCTCAATGGTCTAGCTTCTTAAATCATATAAAATATATATAAACATTACCACAAGGTGAAATAAAAAGCACCCAAAACGTACTTATGTAGCTACCAATCCGTAAGGATACGAGAATGGGGTCGAGGTTTTCTCCCCCTATCTATCTCACAAAAACATCAAAGAATGGATAAGTTACCCTAACGGAACACTTATTGAAATCACTGATAATAAAATAATATAACTTAACATCAAATTAAATCGTTATAATAACATAAACTATAATCATAACACGCAAGGAAAATAATGACTATCAACCACATCTTGTCGACGATCCCTTTTCCTGACTTGGTTTTTCGACAAAACCTACGCTAATGGTTCTTGACGTCAAATCGACAATTATCGAATCAAAACCCAAACTCTAACCAACTAGGTCGAACACAACTTACCACTTACGATGAGGTTCACTAAACATTATATGCACACGACTTAGATGGTAATAACCTGTTCCTTTCCTTACATCTATTCACTTCTCTCCAATAATGCTCTATTTCTCTTAGAGGGCGGAAACTTGTTTCCTAGTTACAACTTACAATCACCAAACTGGGATTAGTGTATCATTAGTTAATTCATATATACATCATGAATAAATAATCATGATAACATATAATCACATGTCTAAATTCTATGCATTTAATCATAAACTTATGAATCATTGATTTATCCTGACATTTTCACTAAACGTCAAATCATTAATCCTTACAAAATTACTTACTAATTGCATACAAGTGAAAAGTAAAACATAATCAAAATTTGGGGTGTCACAATATATATATATATATATATATATATATATATATATATATATATATATATATATATATATATATATATATATATATATATGCATTTAACTTTTTTTAGTTGCCTTCCTCAACTTATGATCATGCTTTTTCATAACTATCAATAGATAAATGTATGATTATTCATATTAAAAATTTATTAAATATTTTATCGATTAATTTTTTGACATATATTTCATTTTTAAATAAATATATACGAGTTTATGTTTATGTTATACTTAGAATCCTTTATTTCCCAAAAAAATATTTTTTTATAGGTGTGTCTTGTATAAACATTCCTTATGCATTTTTCATTATATTTTCATTTCTTGCATACATATATAAATATCAATATAAATTTGTGTGAATTTTCTTATGCACAATTATATAAATACGTGTGTTTATGTTCATATAGTATTTTTTACCATTATTTTAGGCCTAGACAAAGTTTAGTCATCTTCTCTAATCCTCTAATTTATTTATTTTTGATGTGAGATCAATTAAAATTTAGACAATTTTATTCCATAATGTATAACTTTTCTTATCCAAATTAACATTTTTTGTTAAAATAAGGACATCAATACATAGTGCATATATATTTTTCAATTTTTTTCTCTATTTTTTAATCTTTCGATATTGATGTTTGGTGAAAAACCTACGTTCACTAGAAAATAGAAAATAAATATAATAATTAAATTAAATATATTCAAAATTATGTATTTTAGAAAGATTATTCTAAGGGCTACAATCCTACAAAATCTCATGTCTTAATTGTTGGGATAAGTTGCCATTAACTTGCAATCCTAACCAATTCATGTGTATCCAAAGTTCTTGGAATGTGTTCCCAACACATAATGACTTTCAGAGATTATTTAATATTTAATTATATCACTTGGCTTATTGTAATTAACTCTTAAATGATAGGGTCAAACTTGGGCGTCCACTTTTGGGGTGGGATCCATGAAGACTTGTTGACAACTTCTTAAAGTCTATTCTGAGAGTTTGATAACTCCTAGTGAGTGGGAGTTAACTTGGGCACCCCCTTTTGGAGGTGTCTTATATTTAGACTTTGGAGTTTGTTTTTTTATGTACATGAGTGGATATTGTTGATACACTTTGCATAGATATATGTTGGAGTTAACTAAAGTGTTAGAGATGCGTGATATTGGAATATTGCTTGCATGAGTTCATAAAAGCTTGCATGGACTTGCATGTTTTTGCATGTCGCTTACATGTGCTTACATGTTGCTTCTATGGACTTGCATGTTGATGCATGTCACTTGCATGTTGCTCCTATGTTGTTGCATGTTCTTGAATGTTGTTGCATGTTGCTCCTATGGACTTGCATGTTGTTGCATGTCAGTTTTATGACGTTGCTTGCAGAACACTCCAACTCTAGAAAACTTGCAGAACACTCCTCCATTTTTGGGTAATGGGTATCTCTTGCATGTTGCTACAGGTGTTTGCATATTACTTGCATGTACAGAACATGTTAATTTAGAATAATATTGGGGACATCAATTGTGCAAGTTGTTGCATGAGAATTGGTGTGTGTTAATCACTTCAGTTGACTAAAATAGATTGGGCCAACTTGGGCACCCAATCTTGAGACTTTCAATTGTTGCTTTTATTTTGAAAATGTGTTTTATGTTGACTAATGTTGAGTGGAAAAAATTGGGTGCCCACATTCAGGACTGACAGTTAATAGGAATCTTGGGTTAGTTTGACTTTAGTCTTCTCTATTTGGAGCGCTTGGTTTTTGCATGAGGACTTGTCTCATGTTATCAATTATAATTTATTGTATCGAGTTTCAATATTTTCAATTAAGAAGCTTTTGTATTAAATAAAAAAGAACAATACATTTTTCAAAGAGTTGATTTCACAAGTTTGAAGATTGAAGAAACTTTTGAAGTGCATCAAGGACTTAGAGGAATTTCAGTATTGAATGTAATCTTTTCCAAAGAGATTTGATACAAGCATAACACCTTTGAGTGTGGAGTTTTTTCCTGAAAGGGTTTCTCCACGTAAAATACTTGTCTTCTTCTTGCAAGTTATTTTCTTCTCTCCTAAATTGGATTGAAAGTGCAAAATCACTTACACATTAATTGTTGCGGATTAATCTTATTTTTAGCTTTGTAACCACATAATTTTAAAGTTTATAGCAACAGTTCTACCTTCATTTTCAACATTAATGACTCATTTTGATGGTCCAACCGATGCCTTGAAACAAAAATTTCTTTAGAGAAACAAACAAGTGATTAGAAGGAGAATGAAATCTTAACCATCTTCATTCAACGGTACCTTCAAATGAAAGTATTTTGCATGTTATATACATATATACATATGTATATGTGTATGTGTACATGTACGTATATAATATATATGTATGTGTGTGTACATATATATCATATATATACATATGCATACATACATATATATACATACACATATATACATATACACACATATATATACATATATAGATACATATGTATTTAACCTTTTTATTTGTCTTCCTCAACTTATAATCATGCTTTTTCATAACTATCAATAGATAAATGTATGATTATTCATATTTATAAATTTATAAAATATTTAATCAATTAATTACATATATTTCATTTTTTAAATAAATAAATGTGTATGAGTTTATGTTTATTTTATAATCCCTTATCTCCCCAAAAAAATATTTTTTTTCTGGGAAGTGCTTTTACATTTTTTAAACCTTTAATCTATTGAATATGTATTTCATTTATATATGTATAGAGTTATATATTTGGTTATATGTATAAACATTCCTTATGCATTTTTCATTATATTTTCTTTTCTTGCATAAATTTGTGTGAATTTTCTTATAAACAATTATATAAATATGTGTGTTTATGTTCATATAGCATGTGTGTCTATATATAATAAGGTATTTTGACTGCCATTTTAGGCCTAGATGAAGTTTTGTCATCTTGTCTAATCCCTTATTTTTTATGTGACAATATTTATAATTTAGACAGTTTTATTCCATTATACATAACTTTTTTTGTTAAAACAAGGACATTGATACTAGTGCATAGATATTTTTTAGAATTTTTTTCTCTATTTTTCTATTTTTCCATGTGTGTGGAGTAGAGACGTTGATGTTTGGTGAAAAACATATGTTTAGTAGAAAATAGAAAATAAAAATAATAATTAAATTAAATATATTTGAAATTATATTTTTTGGAAAGATTATTCTGAGGGCTACAATCTGACAAAATCTCATGTCCTAGTGACTTAGTTTGTTGGTCCAACTCATGATTCAAAACAAAATTTCTTCAAAGAAACAAGTGATTAGAAGGAGAATGACATCTCAACCACCTTCATTTGGAGGTGTCTTCCCTTTTTCAATGTGAAACATTAAAAAATAATAAAAGGGACTTTCATTTGAAGGTAGGTCTCCATTCGAAGGTGTTTTTCATTTTTTTGTGCCTTGGGCTCATTTTTTTTTCCCCATCCCACAAGTGGGACACACTATTGTGGGTTTGCATTGGCCTAAATCCAACACCTCATAATTATTGTTTAAAATGCAACCTCAAAACAATTTTATAGAGGTATTCCATTTGGATTTGGATTTTTTATTTTTTACCATTGTCCATTCACATTTCCTAGGAGAAATTTTCCCTTCATCCTCCATACTAACCTCACTATTAGTCCCAAATTTAAACATAAAATCAACTTCTAGCACAAATGGATCTTCCTCTAAATTGCTTGACATTTTCATACATTCTTCTGAGTTTAGATAGGAGAGAACCAAAAGATTTAGAATGTCCTCTCTACTCATATCCATTATATCAAGTTGATATCCTCACATTTAGACTATGCTTCTACCTCCCTTTTCTCTTCTTCTAGAGGCCACTCCAGTCCTTCCTATTATTTTCCTTTAGCCCCATCCTACCTGAAAGTTGCTCCTTAGAGAATTGATTATCTTCCTCTACCTATTAAGATAACCTAAAAAGATATATTCTTTTTAAATTAAAAAGTTAGTAGGTGTTGTTAGATGATTGATTAAACTATTCCAAATTTTAAGTGTTTTAACATGCAAACAACTAACAATGGAGATGGTGTAAGGGTCACCAATGGACTCAAGGAAGCCTAGGATCACCTACAACCAAAACAACCTTCCACAACAAGAGAGAAAAGCAATAACAATGTTCTATATTGCCAAGAATAATTATGCATAAAATATACAAGATGTAAAGCTTGACTTGATACAATTGAATGATCAAATATACAATGATATACCTTGCTTATATAGGCAAGGTTGAGAGGTAGGACATAATGTGATCATGACAAGTGTTCTAATCCTATGACATGAGACACAAATATTAAATGCCCTAACTACCTAAGTAAATTTAACATGTGAACATGTGTGAATAGGTTCTAACTAATGACTAGTTAGATAATGTACTTTGTTCACACTACAAAGGGGGAAATTGGATAGGAAACACCCCTGTTCACACCAACACCCCCCCTCCCCCTTAATTGTAACTTAGGGAGAAGTAGACAAATACAAAGATTCAAAGATGGGTCCTATCTACTAGGCTGTGTTAGGTACCCATGTACAAACAATCTCTCACAAATAAAGGAGAAAAATTGTAGGAAAAACCCCCTCTGTAAAAGAGAGAACACATGCAAACAAACATGTACAAGTGATGGAGTGATGGAAGAAGGACTCAATACCCCCCAAGTACACCATCCATCATGAATATATAATCAAAATGCCCCCTATAAGAGGGAAAGAATGAGTCAAAATGTCCACCCCAGAATGAAGTAGCTCTTATGCCAATGATGAATGCTCAAAGAAGAAGACCAAAAAGAATCCAAAACCGTAAAACAATGTTTCTCCCCTTGGGAAGAAACTAATCCACTGGTGTATGTAGAATAAACTCCAACTCCAAAACAAGAGATTAGGGAAGAAGTCTCATGAAGTATGATGTCTCTGAAAACTGCTCATGTATCTCCATGTTGATGTCGAAAGATGCCACAACCAAATCAAGAGTCTCAGGCCTAACTTATGAAAGTGATAATCCAAAACCAAGTGGAAACTAATGTAGAATAGGATCCAAAGACATAGAAGAGTCCTCTGAATGCTACTTAAGATACTCCAACTTAATGCCAAACTATGACAAGTGAAGAGAAAAAAGAACAAGAGGGTATGAAGGTTCCCTCATCACATCTGAAGAAGATGATGCAACTCCATAAGAGCTAACATCAAAGAGGAGATGAATGTTCTCAATAGTGTCCTCCAAGTATGCAATATGGGACTCACAAAACAAATTTGAAATACCTGTCAAATACTCATCCCACAAAGCTATATAAACATCTTGCTAAATTGAATCATGGAACTCTAAAGAAGTAGGAGGTTGAGGAGATAGAACTATAGCACAAGTCTTAAGAACCAAAAGGGATTAAAGAATACCAAGGTTCAAGTGACCACGCTTCTCCTCAAAAATATGATTCACACAAGGGGTGTGAATGTCAGCCAAAGGATCTGAACCATCATCAAGAGAGAAAGTAGAAAAGGTGTATAATTGGGATGCATGATCAACCACCCCTATAGAAATAATCTCTTTGCTCTCCAAGTCTGATAATAACTAAATCAGGTGTGAACTCCACAATCTTCCCTAAACCATTGTGAGTAATCTGATAAATGGAAAGAATATTATTGGTTAAAGGAGGCACACAAAGTACATCATTGAAAGTACCTTCATCAATATCAATAGTTCCCTTCCCAATTACATTCATATATGTGTTATTACCTATCAATATAGGTGGCATAATACAAGGCTCCAAAACTTGTACTTGCACAAAGTGCTTTACCTTTTTGTTTAAGTTCCTTATCAACTTTCCTTGCATGACCTATATCAAAAGATCCTGAATGATTAGATAAAGAAGCAGAAGAAGAAACAAGAATTTGGATACTGTTCTTTTGAAAAAGATGCTTCAATTCATCAATATGTTTCTTATAACAATTATGTTCATCATGCCTTGATTTCTTACAATAAGAACAAGTAAGTTTCTCCTTCTTATATGAGTCCTCTTTTGAACAGGGTTTATTCTAGATGCTGGATTTGTGTGTGAATTTTTCTTAGATTTCTTTTGTTTCTTGTCAGAAGGACCTGACTCTTTCTATTCCAAGTTAGTTGACCAACCAACAAAGCCTAATATTGTGATGGCTTAATGAGACCCATAGAAAGAAGCTTCTATTGTTCATGCATTAACTTCTCAAAAAAAGATGCAAATGAAGGCATAGTGTAAGTTGATTCCATAGTTAGCCTATGAGTGTGAAAGCTAGAAACAAAATTTGTAAATTTAGGACCAAGTTTGTTTAGTACATTATACATCAACTGAATATCCTTTTTTTCTAAATACCATAGGCTTTACATTGTGCTCTTAGATCATTAACCTTTGTTATATAATCTTGGATGTTTCCAAAGTTCTTAGGATCAAGGCTCATCACTCATTATCAATTTGATAGCCTTTGACTTCATCTATTGTACCATACAATGTTTTCAATTTTTTCCCAAGCATCATGTGAATTTGTACATGCTTCAATCTAAAACATAAGATCAAGGGAAATAAGGCCACAAAAACATCCAAGAGCTTTTGTATGTTCAAGCATCCATTTTATTTTTTCCTTATCATCTGTAGATTCAGCTACCTTTTGTTCAACATATGGAGTATACCCAAGTTGCATTAAGGCATTCCATGCATGTTGATGTCAAGTTGCATAGTTATAAGGTATTAGCAAAGGAACCAAGTAGAATGATCCATATGTGAGCAAAGGAAGAGCACAAGCAAACATATCAAAACACACACCATCAAACCCCCCTTTTCACTCAATCAAGAACCCCCCTAGAAAAATATGATCATGACACTTTATACTTAGTGCAATTACAATTGCCACAAACCAAAATAGTAAAGTGGTCTTTGATCTTGGTACAATGTGGTGGAACCATGTAAAATTTTTCCTAGTTCTAGTATTTTGCCTAGTTTTGTACCCAACTTAAGGATCTCTGACCTAGGGTTTACTTGTTAAAACATCGAACAATTCCCTTAAAATCCTAAATCCTAATACTGTTCAATGCAAGCGGTGAAGTTACTTTTGTTATATTTTCATGTTGATCTCTTATCACCCATGTCAAGTTCTTTAAGCTGCAAGGTTAGTGTCTCAAACTTCATTGTTTACCGGTCTCATGTCCCTATTCCACTGCCTGTGGCCCATATTTGAAAATTTTATCAATATGCCCAGGGTTTAAAATTGACCCTTTGTGAATCTCATGGCCCCTTTTTCCTAGTAGAGCCAATGTTGTTTTAAAAGCATTTGCCCCCCTTATTTGGTCTATCCTTGAGAACGCAACAAAATTTGCCAAGTGTCATAACCATCCTCTTTTGAGAACTTTTGAAGCTAAAGACTCTTTCAGCTTACGCCAAGGTTCCACATGGTGCAACGACAGGTCTCTAAGGAATAAAAGATAAAAGGGGCAAATGAAAGGTCATGACGTCATTATCTGCTAATAAAAGGTACAGAGTCTTTGTAGTGGCCGCGGAGGTCACCAAGTGTCGGCACTGCGGTCAACATTGAATCTCTTTTGTTAAGACTAAATGTCTCACCAGAAGGTGCCACTTGTCGACAGGGCGCTCATTTGGAAGGTTTCGGTGATAGAGTTTTGCATATGGAGTGTCGTCTTGCCATCTATCTCTGTGAGTCTTTTATTTGAATATGGCAGAGCTTGCCACATGTTCAGATGGTGCTTGTTTATGGAGTCTCTTATGTTTAAATCTTAAACTCTGCTAAATATGCCATGCATCCCCATGAGGCCCACGACTCTTTCAAAGGAAAATCTCAGCGGAAAGTGACAAGTGTCAGCCCTCGAGAGAAGCAGGAGAGTCTGTGATGTAAAAGAGAAATATGAGGCTCACAGAATTAGCTACAATAATTTAGGAACATAGAAACTTAAGATTCTGAGGGGATTCACAGTGTGGAGCCTGATAATAGAAGCGACCATAACTGGTGTCCTAGATTGTTATGCAGTTGGGATTTTAGGGGATATTTTGAAGTGTGCTATATTGTGGGGCATGTTTGCCAAGGTGGATCTTGTTCATAAGGTGTGGTGGCCCTCCACGTGGATTCTGTGGACTCTCTGGGATCTCCTTTTTAGTAGTATCTGAGTTGGCAGTCCAAATGGTGTTTTCTTGTTGCTTCACTTTTTCTCCAGGATAACAAGGACTTTCAAGTGAGTGATCTTATACACTTCATTAATTTGGATGATCTGTGCTGTGATCAACAACTCATTTTCAAAAGGAAAAGAAAAATGGTGGCACGTAACAGACAACTGGCTCTGTGCAATTATAATTCTGTCAAGCGTATGCCAAGAAGCTCTTGCGGCATTTTTTACAGGAAATAAATTTAGAAGGAAGTTGTAGAGTACGAAGCAGGTTCTTGAAGTTTGTGTGTACCTGATAGGGTGTCATGTTTTGTATCATGGCATAATCTAATAAGGTTGCCTTTTAAAAATGAGTAAGGTCCTCAAATCAAGAAACTAGGCCTGGTGCCCGCCGTGTGGAATTAACATCTGTAGGTGTCAAGGATCATGTGGCATTTGGGAATGAAGTGTATACAACCTCCATTTCCCACTTCTGGCTACATCAGTACATTATTCAAGGATTTCCAATTATGACCAATATGCTCTGGAATGTACTAAACCAAATCAATCATAAATTACTAGGAATGTGGGAGCCTTCTGTCCATTTATAAATAGCTATTTGTTGTGCTATTTTTATACATCTTTCAGGTCTGTGCAAATGAGAATGGAAGGTTTTCTGTGTAGAATGCTGCCTATACTGCTCTTTTTTCCTAGAGGACTTTCTCTGTTTTCCTGGTTAATCTTGTGCTCTTACAAAGTAAAGGAATCATAGAAATTTTCTTCAAAGGTATAGGCGGTTTGGGCAAAATGCAAGGAGCTGAGTAGAAAATATAAGACCCTTGCCTGTCCCTGGCTTCCCCTCTGGAAGAAGGGAACCAAAATTAAGTTGATAAGAAGGGACAGTTCCTTGTTTAACTTAAACATACACTTTCTACTTCTTTCTCCTTGGTTGGGATTTTGGTACTGCCAAAATCCACTTCATGTAGCTTCTTTGTGCTTCTTGAGGGTTGATATGGCTAAAGGCTCCCCCTTAGAAGACGAAGAGCTATTTTCCTATGCCTGGAACATGAGAGAATGGAGGGAATTCTGATTTCCTCATTTATTTGGCCTTGGCAGGGAGTCCCACTTTTGTGCACGGAGGGGAAGAGGCGAAGCAGAGGATTCTTGTCTTATTGGCAAGTATCTCAAGATCGAAGGTGGAAGAGTAAAAAGAGTATCCAACACACACTGTCGTCTATTGATACTATTAATAAACCTCACGCCCAAGATTATAAAGCATAAGGGACAAAATAGTTATCTTAGCCTGCTGGAGGAGATAATTTGTTACAAAGGCATCTCTTCTCGATTAAGAGACAGTTATATTTGCTTTCTATTGTAACTTTATTTGTCAATTTAAAATGCGACATTTTGTCTTTAAGCCTGAATCTTGTCTGCGCCCTTGTTCTATAAAAGGAAATTCAGGGCTTATTGATAATCACCGATTCTAACACATACTTCTAAGACACAATCAGAGGTATTAGGATCAGTCAAATGGTCTCGAAGAAATCATTGTATCACAGTACATAGAATAGAATTGGTTAATTCTAGTTTAAGGGTTGTTTGAGTTCATACTCTGATATACTTGTTGAATCTTTTGTATTTCAATATCAATTCATAAGCATCAATATATTGTCCAAAGTTTCAGGCTATTATTGTCTCTTATATGTACTTTTTATATCATTTATGAATAAAATCTGATCAAGTATCATTTTGTTCATCATCACATTCTTTCTTGTGTATTTATATTCGTCTTAGTGCCTTTACTCAAGTAGTAAATTCAATGCTATAAGAGGATATTGAATGTTATAGATGTTTGCAAGGATTACTAAGTATGGTTAATCTACAAACTATTTCAAGTATGATAATGTAATGCATTATTGTATAGTTCAAAGTGAATTGGAGAAAATGTTGATTTCCATAGGTTTTCATCTCATATTTGTTTGACTCTATTACCCATGAACTAGGCATTGATCCTTTAGAAGTGTCCTCTGGTTATAAGGTCCCTGATCATTCATATAAAAATCAAGATGAATTTATATTTCTGTCCTAAGTTATGAATGTTAAGTTATCCATAATGTTCTCCCGCAATGAATTATGTTAAAGCTTTGAGAATCTAGCCCATTGCTCTCCTTTATTAGTAATTCTAGAAGCAATTTAGAGAGAACATATCTTTTTCAGAACAGTATTTTAAGAGAACAACAAAATATTTGAAGAGAAAATATTGTTAGGATCACCCTCCTAGGTTTTGCAGAGCCTGAAGTGCAGATGAAAAGGATTGAAAACCCATTTCTTATTCGTTGGCCAATCCCTCAAGGCAATTCTATTATTAGAACTGGCTATTTTATAGATTGCTCTTTTGAGATCAGGTTGGGAATTAAAAACAATTAGCAGATTGGTGACTCTACTGGGGAACTCTTTTTCTCTCTAGAGGAGCAGTATTCTATCTTACATTGAGTCATAGATCAAATTTATCATTTATTAGCACGGATAATGGATATATGGAAGTATGTGCATGTAGGTGAATGTATGGAGATGTGTGAACATATGGATGGGGTAAGATATAAGTGTGTAAATTTATATAATGGATAGGTAGATGGCATTGGGAAAGGGGCCCAAATTTACATAAAACTTCACCATTTATTAATATATCAAAACACTCCTCAAAATAAACACAAAACCAAATAGAAAATAACATAAATATACAAATTTTGTGCACTTGGATTGGATGTGGGGACAAGGAGGTTGAGAGCAAGCGCTTGTTGAACATTTGGTTGGAAGTTTGTGTGCAACAAACTACTCTCTTTTGCAAATTCTGGAGTGCCCTTACATGTTTCAGTGGCTCTTGGTGACATTATTGCTTCCTCTACTCCATGTAAGGGTCTACATAGGGGTTCCCTGCTACCCATTGGTCAGTCGAGAGGTGTTGGGACCTCCAAATTGATCATACACCAAGCTATACGTATAACCAAATGGAGCAAAATTTGGGGAGAAATTAGGCCTAGATGATGCCTCCTCCTCATCCAATTAATGATTTGATAGAGCATAGTGGTGTGGAGGTTCCACCTTATACTGTAAGGTTTCCTTTTGTTAAATCTCTTACAAAGGCTAGGCCTCATTCTAAAGCTCGTGGGTCAGAGAAGTCTAGCAACTACAATTTGGCTTCAAATGCTGAGAACTCGATCAAGAAGAAAATTTGTACCAACAAGACTAGAAGGGGATTATAGGAGGGCCCAATGCCCTATGAATCAGTTCATTTTCAAACCACCTTGAGCAGTCGGTTTGGTCATTGATTGGTGGGTGTTTAACCATGTTGGTTCCTCTTGGTTTTGCTTTTAGCTTGGTTTTTTCTTGAACCTAGGGGTTGATGATCTCTTGTTGTTGTGTTTTGGGTCTTCCTCGGCCTCTTAAGGCTTCTACTATTGGTTGTTGGCTATTTTTGTTGGCAGCTTTGCTGCAACTGCATTGTTGTTCTGTCTTGATTGTTGTTGTTCATTGGCTATAGTTTTTCCTTGCTTGTTTCACTCCTTATGAGGCTTGTCTCCTTTACCATTGGGTTGTCTTTTGTATAAGGGTGGGGTCCCTTTCAAATCTCTTTACCTTAATCAAAAATAAAAATATACAAATTTCACCATTATAATTATATATTATGACAAAAAGTACAAATTGTATAAAAAATTATCTACCTAATTTAAAAATGTGATTATATTTTTGTAAACTTTACTTAAAAACAAAAAAGAGATCCTAACCATAATTTACTATATTGAGTCTCAAATGAGAGAATTCAAAGATCAAAAATCTCCTATTCTTAAAAACAAAAAAATGCATATTTTTTAACTAGTTTTTATTTTTCCTTGGGGAGAAAAACAGGCAGAAGGAATAAATTTCCTTAATATACGTTTATTCATGGGACAAAATTATACTTTATTAAATTTATACTGAACTATACCAGTACTTGAATATATCCCCATTTCATCAATGGCAGAATGAATATTCTGAGTTGCTGCAAGTAGTAAAACATTAAGCGAAATCTATAGCTGTTACCTATTTCTAGCCTATGGACCCTCCCTGTTAGGTAAGACATCAAAACTAGCTATTTCTGTTTCATCATAATATTGACCAGAAGGTGAGCCTGGAGGAAGAAGGGCCACCATGACAGGACCTTTTGCTCCTTCATTAATTGATAATTTTCCCACATCTACATTCAGATCAGTTTTTACAAATCCCGGATGAACACAGTTTACATACATATGAGGATGTTGGTGTGCAAGAAGACGGGTATAAGCATTCAGAGCAGCCTTAGAAATAAAGTAAGCTGAATATGAAACAGGCCAACCATTGCTTGTCAACAGCCCTTGTTGAAAATCGTTCAAAAATTTCTGGAGAAATGTATCTATTTTGTCCTCTGTCAAATCATGGAGGTTGCTCAACTGTTGTCTCAGAGTCACACTTGGAATGTACTATATCAAATGCCAAACAAATGAAAATAAATTAGTTAGTGCTTGATTTAGGAGGGCTTGCATGTACTATTCATTGTTTAATCATGTTGGTAATTAAATTCAAAATAAATGTATTGTATTACTTTTAAATATTATCAACTTTTTACAATATTTTTAAGATCTTATTTAAGATAAAAAATAATGTATAAAGTCATTTAATACCATTTTCTTTTGTAAAATAGTTAATATCTTTCTTGACTTAAGAATTTATTTTTAGTAAGGTAAAGTTTAAACAACCAGTTTTTTATTTGTTACTTGAATATTCATAATCAGCATCTATCAAATATTTACTTTTAGTTTTAAATAACATCTCTTTATCTAAAATTTACCAACTTACCTCTAAGACTCCAGCACGAGAACTTACATTCACAATTCTACCACCACCTTCACTAGCAAGTTTCAAAAGAGGAAGAAAATTTTCAACCATTCTTTTGGTGCCATAGTAGTTAATGTTAATGCACTCCTTTGCCAGTTCATAAGATTCAGATATTCCTTCCACTGTGTTTCCAGGCGGAGTCTTTTGTAAATAAGGCTAAAATGTTAATAAGATGATCTCAAATTGAATGAAATTTTGAATAATCAAAAGTTAGCTAAAGGAACTTACAAATAACATGGTGGGATTGCTTTTGTTTGCCTTCAAAATGTCATAATCTAGTGCAAGACCTGATATTGCAGCATTATTAACCTGTATTTTCAAGGTTGATCAGTAATACCATGATAATACCACAATAGTCCAAGTGGACTGAAAATAGGAATAATCTGTATTTTAAAGTTGGAGCAAGCTAGGTGATCTTAAATTAAAGAAAATTCTATAGTTTATGGTCTAAAAACTTTATGGTCAAGGGTGTAATAGCAAGCTAAAAGAACATAAAAATCTGCAAAAAAGTTGTAAGTAGGAGTGTTGTATCGAGCTATGAAAGCTTGACTGTAAGAAAAAATTATAATGAAAGGTTCTAAAACATATTAAGTAGACTTGATTATAAGAAAAAAAAAATATTGTAATGTTGAAATAAGTTTAGCAAGACAAAAACTTATTTAAACAAATATTAAATAGAAAGAAAACTCATGTTTTGATTGTTGAAGTTAAACATCCAGATATTAAGATGGATAACCTTTGGTTCCTTCCCTAGTTTCAAAAAGAACAATTCAAGTTCATAAGGGATGGGTCCTGTAGTAAGGATAACTCAAAGGATGGGTAATGATAAAGAAATGAGTCTGCTGTTACAAATCAATTCAAGTTCATATGTAGGATAGTATGGCAGATTAAGTCCTCTGTTTTGTACAGAATTGTGTAGTTTCTGTATAGTTATAATTAGTTGTCTCTAAATTATATTGTAATTCTATTCTTGGCACTCTGTTTAACTGTCCCTTCTCCTATGTAATTCAACATTGTTCAATATAAAAAAAAAATATTAAAAATATTAAATTGGCACTCTGTTTAACTGTCCCTTCTCCTATGTAATTCAACATTGTTCAATATAAAAAAAATATATTAAAAATATTAAATTCCATTAATCACATAAGTAAACAGTGCAGAAAAGCAGAATATAATACAATACCAGGATATCAAGTTTGCCATAGTGCTCTTTCAGCCAATTGGCAAACACATGGATGCTCCTCTCATCCTGCACATCCACCTGATGGAACACAACGTTATGAAACCCTTCATCATTCAGACTCTTTTCTGCAGCCTTGCCTCTCTCTTCATCTCTTGCTGTTAATATCACACGGATCCCATGCTCTGCTAACTGACGAGCAATTGCATAGCCTACTCCCTTGTTGGCCCCTGTTACCACTGCCACTGTGTCCTCATTCCACCATCTGAAATTGGAATTATCTGGGATTAAATGTTAAAAAAATTATTATGAAACCCCCAAAAAACAGAGATGACAAGGTTAGTACCTATGGCTCAGTGATTCAGAGCTATCCATGGCTGTCTTGTTCTGTGTTTTTAGCTTTTCAATACAATTATTAGTCTTGACCTAGGCAGATAAGCCGGTTAAGCTTTAAACAAATGGTTAGTTGAGATTTAGATGTATGGCATCCCCAAAATGCTCTTATTGGGTAACAGTTTATGTTCCCACTGGTGGGCTCAATTCAAGATGTTTGTCAGTTATAATTCACATCCCACTGTTTTCAAGATTGTCTTATATGGGTTAGTGTAAAATTACTTCGATTGCAATTAAGCAATGTAGGAGGCATCCAGCCCAGCTTTTAGCAGTGGGTATGCTTGGGATTGTTACTGATTGGACCATTTCACAGATTACTCTCAGCACTATCATAAGCAGTAGGTAAAATGATGGGCAGGTGGGGTAGTTTCTTAAAATTTATGTTGAGTCTTATGGGGAGGGAAATGTTTTTTACCCTACCAACCAATATATAGCTTACCTGCCACTTCAATGGAGGATGGGTTAATGAAGTTTCTTAAAAAATAATATAAATGTAAACATCCACCATCTCCACGTTATGTCAGGCCTTTGTCATATTACCAATACAGAGAAGAAATTTTAAGGATGTCGACTTAATGGATGTTGTTCAACTTTGAAAAGAAATAAAAGAGTTGTTTTTTAAATTTATTTAGGTTAGTAGTTGAGTTTAGAAATAGCATTTCAATATATAATAAAATAAATGTTAAATTAATAAAGTCGGATAGTGGTATTTAGATTTAAGAATGATGAAGAATATTCTATTGTAGATTATTTTTTATGGTTTGTCTAAGTAATCAACACTCACACATGCATTAATCATATTGTGACAAATTATGAAATCACATGTTTTCTCTTGTGGTTCAATCTTACATTTATGGTATTGATCTTTGTATATGTAGTCTTGAACTTTTTCGTACACCCTAAAACCTATACTTGTGCTATGAACTTGATACATGGTTTCTTTAATAATGTGTTCACCTCTAATAATCTAGAACATGATGGTGTCCTTTGATCACTTCAACAATTTGTATCAATTTATAGACACACCAAGTGGAATGCAAACATTGGGGTATGTCCTTATGAAAGGAGATGTTGATGAGCTATGTTATTCTAGGTGTGTTTTGTATTGATCATGCAATGCTAGATCATCATTCTTGTCCCCCCACATGAACTATGGCTTCATTCCTTTTATGCAACACCTTAGCATGCAAATTTGAATATGTTGCACTTGAGTCAATAGACAACAACTAGTTGGAGGCAAGTTGGTTTGGGCCCATGATTAATTTTAGATTTAGAAAAAAGGGGGCAAATCCCATAAAGTGTCATTTTGAACTAGTTTCAAACTTGCACATGCATTTTTGAACTAGGACTAGAAACAAGAGATTTGAGGATTGGATTTGGACAATTGGGGATAAGAACTTGGAATCATATAAGAGACAATTTGGATGCCAACTCTTGCACAAAAATATGCCATTGAACACTAGATTAGTATATTAGCAATGTAAAGGGTTAAAGTGAGTCCAAAATGAATGGGGAGAGGTGGTAGGGATGCACTTTCTCCCCTTACCTTTTGCCCCCATTTTGGCTTGCATGTGATCTACTATGTATGGTAGTGTGCTAAAATTCACAATGTGTATGATATGCAAGGAGTGTGAACAAGTAGGTTGGTCTTATTTCATCAACTATGTGAAAGGAAGTTAAGGTCCAAAAATGCTTCCTACACTAATCTAAGAGGAGAGATGAACATAAAAATGAGTTAAAATAATTTGTAGAAAAGAAACAACACATTGAAATCATTCACTTTAACACAATGATATATCTTAGTAAGACACTTCAAGAAAAACCTAGCCTTTGAACTTTGAACCAATGTAAATTAATCGGCAATAATATCATCTACAACACATTCCAAGCAAGGAGCCTTCATTGGAGATAACAACACCACTTAGATTTGGAGTAATAATGACAACAAAATAATACCTACAAAATACATCATATAAACTACATCTCAAGCACCCAAAAAATAGAGAAACCAATTCATGAAACCACCAAAGGAGAATGAAAAATCCATGAGCTAATAACACCCAAAAAAGTGGAATCAAAATCCCCTAGTCAAATTATAACACCCAAATTGCAAGAGAAGTCCGATAGGAATCTTCATAACATGTCATATTTATCCTATCAACTTGGGTGCTCCAATTTGTCTTATTCAAACTCTCTAAAGATGCTTTATGATAGTCATACCAACATGTCATAGGTTGGTGAATATTCTTGGTCAACATGTGTAAGTCTCTCTTACAACTATTTGTATGTGTCATAGATGCTCTTACATTCTTGATGTGGGAGGCCTAACTTTTGGAGGCCATAAATTTTGAATCAGGAATCTAATTGAGCTCCCTTTTAAATTTGAAGATCTCAAAGATCTCTGTGTCACCATAACTAGCTGGTTTAGCTAGTTAAAGCTTGTTTTGGTAATTTTTTGGAGGCCATAAATTTTGAATCAGAAACCTAATTGAGCTCCCCTTTAAAATTGAACATCCCAAAGATATCTGTGTCACCATAACTAGTTGGTTTAGCTAGTTAAAGCTTGCTTTGGTAATTTTTTGGGCAAAAAATTACCTCTATAGTCAATAAATTGCATTTAAAGATTAGGATGCAAGGTTGAGACACCTTTCTTAACATTCTCCCACGTGTGGAACACCTTGCAAAATAAAAGTGAATACCAATATTATCAACTATCTTCTAGGGGCAGAGAGGCCCATAGACTTATTACACCACTTAAAATTCTCTATACTAACTAGATTTGTCAATGCATCTACAACATCCTCTAAAGTATTAACTTTCTCTAGCAATACCTTCCAATCTTCCACCATGTCATGAATACAATGATACTATGTACATCAATGTGCTTTGTCAACACATGGAAGGTCATTTTTTGTCAAGCTAATGGCACCCTAACTAGGCCAACATCTAAATGTAATCCCAAAAGCCAGATGGACTCCTTATAGGTATGATTAGCTATCATGTACTCTACATATATTGTGGATAAAATAACCATAGCATATCACTTACCCATCTAGGTGGGCATAAAAATTTGGGTCCACTTTTAGTGGAAGTCTCATGGGGGGGAAACCCTGATAGCAACGAATCGTACACATTTTGTAAAAAAATATGTATGCATTCAGGAACATGTGCCCGAGCCTAAACTTCCATCCATATAGAATGGGTACGCATTCCAGTTCAAGTTGTTGTTCCTAAATGGGTTCCCATTAGGAACACGTACCCATTTCTAAAAAGAATGAGTGATCGTTTAGGAATAGGTATCTGTTCCTAAAAAGTATTAATTATTTTACCTTGCAAGCTCATTTTTTTCCTTTGTTCACATGGTGAGAGAAATTAGAAATAGTGGTCCAAAACATGTGCATGCATTGAGCAACCTCAACAAAGCCTATTTTGACCTCCTCCCTTCATGATAATTGATTTGTTGCACATTCTCAAGTAGGTGGCTTTCTTGTTTATGTTTTTTTTAATCTTTTTTCCAAAATTTTCTTATTTCTAAATTTAAATTTAGTTTTCAACCCTAAAACCCTAGACCAAACTTTGTTCACTGAAAACATAAACCCTAGGACCTATTCTAAACCTGAAGACCTACTCTAAACCCTAGGCCCTTTAAACCATAACATGTAAACCCTAAATTTAGGGTTTAGGGTTTGTAACTTAGAGGTTAATTTAATTTAATTTATGATACAAGAGAAATCTTAGAAATATCAATTGATCTATTGATCAATAGATTGATTGATATTTCTAGGGTTTAAGGTTTGTAATTCATTTAAAGGTTATTTTAATTTAATTTATGATACAATAGAAATTAGAGGTTAATTTAATATAATTTATGATACAATAGAAACCCTAGAAATATCAACCAATATATCAATAGATACATTGACAATATATCAATAGATACATTGATTAGGCTAGATCAATTGATATACACCAACAATCAATTCATATAAAAGTTAATATGATTCAATAAAAACCCTAAATAAATTATATATCAATTGATATTCAATCGATATATCAATTGATATCCATATTAGTTGATATGCACCAACAATAATATAAACTAAAATTTAGTAATTAAATTAACCTTCCAATTTACAAACTAAATTATTAACCAAACTAATTTGAACTTTTATTAATAATCAATAAAACTAATTTACTAAATTAAATTATTAATAATTACAAACTTACCAATTAAATTAATTAACTAATTTATAAATTACTAAATTAACCTACCAATTTGTAAACTAAAGGATTAGCTAAACTAATTAAATATTTCATTACTAATTTGATAAAGTAAATTACTAAAATTTAGTCAAAAAATTTTCTAATCATTAATTTAGTAATTACTAACTTACCAATTCCCAAGTCATTAATTTATAATTTACTAACTACTAACATTTTTAAAATATGTATGACTAATAAAATTTTGAGTTACATTTTGCTATAAAATATAGAAGAACAACACTACTAAAAAAGAGGTCAAATTTATAACAAACCAAGGAATAGATCAAAGTTGTTCATTCCAACTTTTAGATTATAAGAAATATAATTAATAAAAATATATATTATAATTTTCATTCAAAACTATATAATAATAGGTTAAGAATATAAACACACATATCTTAATATAAAAAATGTTGGATAATCAAAATTTAGTAATTTTGTTTACATATTGAGTATGGCATTCGTCAAAAACTCTAATCCTTGATAATCTACTTCTAACTAACACCAAATGATTAGGTGTCCCATATCCTATACTCTAAACTCCTAACAAGATATGAGAAGAATAAGGGATGAATTTTATAACGAAACATATTGTACACCTAAAGTTGACCATGTCCTTACAACACCTCTAACATCACCTTTCGACACTATCATATGTCACCTTGCAACATATTTGTCCTAGACCCTTTCATGTCCCTTTCCATCATCCAGTTAATTAATTAAATAATATTTATTTAATTAATTTAATCCATTTTCTCTCTAGCCAAATCAATTAAATAAATCACATTTATTTAATTGATTTACCCTCACACATCATCCCTCTTCAATAATTAATTAAATAATTTTATTATTCGATTAATTTCCACCTCCTCATCCTACATCCATGCAAATGATCTTCCTTCCACTTCATCATCTTCCCAATATCCTAAAGTTACAAAGATCAAGATCATCGACAAAAATTGTGGAGAATATGAGCTACATAATGCCTTTCATATGGGACAACTACCTTTATCTACACAGCCTTATGGATTAGGATACATTCCTCTTGGTTTGGAAACCAAAGATCCTCATGCTCCTTCTATAAATCAAGATGAACTCTCTAATGTTGTTGAAAGTATCGTTGTATCGTCGATGGGACCATCAATGCCTCTTCTGAAGGCCTTGATATTTCATACCTATTCCATGTTAATGCCATCCTCACCATTGAATCATCATCGTCATATCCTGATTCCATCACTCAGGACCAACAAAATGTAATACCTTTCAATACCTATCAAAATGATGGAGCCAATCTTGAATTCCTCAGTCCTACAAATACAAAAGCAAAAAAGCATAAAAATAACAAAGCATTGGACTTAAAAGAGAAAAATCATGTTATACCTATCTCCACAGTAGCAAAAGACAAAGAAAAGTTTATCTTGCCCCTAGCATCACAAGAGCATTTACTTGACGAAAAATAAATCAATTTGGCATAAAAGAAAATCCAAAGTAGCTCCCTAAACTTATGTCTATTTGTGAGATTGTTGGTCCCACACCCCCTTCATTCCATGACACTTCCACCACCTTACATGATCACATCCTTTCACCTCACTTATCTCATAATCTCCGCAAGTTCATCTCCCACCATGTCTCTCACTCCACTTCATCTGCTAAAGTCATTCACCCAAGAGGCTATGATGTTTCCCCTTCACGTTACCTAAACACAAAATGGGATAATCTTGTACTTAAAGAGATGCATGGTGGAGTCCATGGTGCCTTACTAGTGGAATTATCCTTACATAATATCTTCCTAGACATGGCTACACATGGGCCTATCCATATTCTGACCACCATCATGATTGTTATCCACTCGCTACTTTAGATGGTCCAGAGTCAAATGATCCACCTGATATCATCCACCTCACAGGGTCTCGTACTTAGTTTGCCAAAATATGCCCAGTTGTAAAAAAAATCAAATCAAATTAGTAAAGAGAAATAATCCATCCTATGGTGAAAACCACTTTTGTGGTGCCTTGGATAAGTACCATTGTGAAAACCTACATGCAGGCACCATGTGTAGTAGCCAGACCTCATTATCCTCTAGGACATTTAACCCTATATCTATTTTTTCCCATCCCCGTTCCATGTCCTAGTTTTCCGTCACACCCATCTCATGTTTCCATACTTGTCATACACCTTGAGGCAATGGATTATGCCTTTGCTTTGGACATAGGCTTCCTTGTTAAATATCTGTAGTTTGAGGTACATCTAAATTCATCCTTTTGTGCTTCACACACTTGTGCATTTCATGACCTTACACATATGATGATATCACATATTTTATCTTATACTTGTGGCGTTAGCACCATTAGCATTACTCGTCGCCTCACCAAACTCTTCCCTCCATCCCATTCATTATCACCACCCAATCCCATTAAACCATTCCATAATAAAAACACAAAAACACAAAAAATTAAAACATACAAAAATCCAAGAAATAAATGCAATGCAAGCCATCTTTAATTCATACCAATCTAGTCAAGCAATTTAACCAATCATCCTCAATTTCGTTTCCAACCTTGCTGTCAACCCAATCAATCTAATCAATCAATTACCCAATCATCATCGGGATATGTCTTTCCCTCATCAACAACACTATCTAATCCATCATCAATCAATCCAGTCAATCTAATCAATCAAATCAATCAATCCATCCTTGATTTTTAGCTTAGCAGGGGAAACAACCTTGTTTATTTTTTGAATCATTTGTTATTGCTTGCTTGCTTGTGTGTGTTTATCATTTTCTCTTGCATTTGCATTAAGTCTTTGCAACATGTATATTGCTACAAATGGCATCATGGTCTTCCATATCATGGTGCCCAACGACATATGTTTGCTTGTGACCCTTGTCTTTTGAGCGAGTCCTTTCATGCACATGACGCATTGTCACCTTGATCTTTATACCTTGGTGCATAATGTCTAGTGCTATACTAAACTATATGGTTGCTTACCCAATGCAACATAAATTTTTTTTCATACATTCCTTACCTTTCCCCCATCTCCTTAACCAATCCATTTCATCCATTTTGAGAGCATACTCGTGTTCTTCAAACCCACCTATCCTCTCAAGGGGCATCACATCGATCCATCATTCCTCCTTGTCACTTCTCCAAGTGGCTGGGACATCCATGTCTAATCATCCATACCTTATCTTCTTTGAAATGATGTTACTTCTCTTAGTTGCAACATCATCTCAAAGAGGGGCAAAATGTAGACACCTAAAGTTGGCCATGTCCTTACAACACCTCTAACATCACCTTTCGACACCACCTAATGTCATCTTGTGACATATTTGTCCTAAACCATTTCATGTCCCTTTCCATCAACCAGTTAATTAAATAAATTATATTTAATTAATTAACCTATTTTCCATAATTTCCAAATTAATTAAATAAATTATATTTAATTAATTAATTTAATTTATTTCCTCCATCACCCAAAATTAATTAAATAATTCATATTTATTTAATTAATTTAATCCATTTTCTCTCTAGCCAAATCAATTAAATAAATCACATTTATTTAATTAATTTATCCTCACACATCATCCATCTCCAATAATTAATTAAATAATTTTATTATTTGATTAATTTTTACTTGTCCTCATCCTCATCCTCTTACCACAAATAATAAATGAGTCACAAACTGAAACTAACTTTACATCTCCACGGCTCATCTCATACTACACCTCTCAATCCTAGTCATTCACATAAGGGTGCCCTAGAAGCTTCTATCATTCACGTCTTAATCTCCACCATCCATTTTATCTTTCACCTCTTAATTTTAGCCATATATTTCCACCTCTTAATCTCAACCATCCATTGCACCTGTTAATCTTATCCATTCATCCTATCATCCAAAAATATATAAATCAAGCCATCTTGATGAAGAGATCCTTTATGCAAAGTTATGCTATCAAAGTGAGCAACCAACATATCAAAATCTTTATCAAATACATCATTGGAGCATATCCACCATTGTCATGGTGCAACAATTGTTTTGTTGTTTTCATTTGATTTCTTTAGTCCTTTGCTCAATCTTGAGGTGATGTAGGTATGGAATAGGGGCTTTCATTGTGTATTGTTTCCATTTTATATTTCATATTTCTATATCATATACATATTTCACACATCAAAAGACACACAAGTCATTTTTGCAAGCACAAGCCAAATCTATAGATTAGATTCATTTCTACATGCATATAGATTATGCAGTGATGTGGATTTGACCTAGAGTAAAGACTAAACAAGTGCCATGTAGTGGCAAGTAATTGCCTTTGCAGTGTTGCAATAATAGTAGTTATTGGCTAGTCAATAGATGAGCTATGATATACCGATATAGTTTGAGATCAATAGATCTTTGCAAGTTGTATGTATTGTGATTTTCCTGGGTCAATGAAAAATAAAGTTGTTAGGGTTAACCTTGACTCCAAATTCGATTCATAAAAATCAATTAATAGCAACTATTAGCATCTTTATTGGTTTAAAAACTTTACCTGTTATTGTGGCCTTCACATTTTTCAAAATATACAATAATAAGCTCTGTACTATTTATGCAATTTGTTAAGTATGACCGCATCTTTATATTTAATTTAGTTATTGGATAATCCCTGTATTTTAGGTATTGGAATTTTTTTTGTCGAGAGCATTTTTCTATTTATTTTCATAGATTTTGGCACTGGGAATTTTGTTGACTACTAGGTGCTATGGGAGGATGACAATGCACTAGATCTTTAGCGAGTACTTTGAAAACAATTTTAATTAGATAGTTTCGATCATGATTTATAGCAAGGAATAAATGCAACGAGGACAATGAATTTGGTTTAGAAGATATATTTAGATGAATCCCAAGATAAACTTAGAAAAACAACCCTGTAAAATTGCAAGTGAAAGATTTGACAATGATAGTCCTATGTTAGGGACTAGTACGAGAGTATGTTTAAATGGAAAAATTAACTTATAAAAAAGATTAATTATTATTTATATTGTCATTTTTTTTTTTTGGGTTCCAACACTTTGGTGCACACTTTCTTTGTGATTTAATGATGACAATTTAAACTTCAACGTATGGAAATAGTTGAGCCTTGAAGATTTTTTATAATCATTTAGGTTTTTAAGGAGTTCAAATATAAAATAATAAATGTAACATCTAGTATAGATATCTTAAATATATCTATTTAAAACTTGAGAAATATTTAAAATTGAGAATTATCAAGTCTAAAATTGAGAATTATTGTATTTCAAAAGGAAAGTATAGACCTAGTTATTATCAAATTTTATATTGTATTGTTTCTTTTTAACATTTAATTTTTAGTTTTAGTTTTAATATTTATTAATAGTATATATAAATTATTTATATCTAGATATTAATATACTAGCATACTTAACTTTAGAAAAATCTATCTAAAATAGGTTGAGAGATATCCTTCCCAAGGTGCCTATTCAACTTATATATGACAAAATGATTTAAAATAGGCACCTTGAGAATGATATCTCTTAGCATATTTTAAATAGATTTTTCTAAAGATAGGTATGCTAGTAGTGTTTCCAGTTTGAATATGTTAACAATACTATTTTAATGATTGGAACATTTTTGTTTCAGTAATAATAGTGTAGTACCTTTAGAGAACATAACATTACAAATAAAGTATGTTTTAATAATTATGAAAATGTGCAATACAACTAAGATAATGTGAGAAAGAGTGCATAATTTCATATTCATTGAAATAAATATGTAAGAAGTACATCACATCATTTATCATGCTTTAATATTCATAAAAATGTGCAATATAGTTGAGAGAATGTGAGAAATGGTGCATTATTTCATATTCATTGAAACAGAATTGCAATGAGTACATCACATCATTTATCTTCTAATAATTTGAGTCTTTATTCTTCAAATTTTTGTTTGCCAAGTTATTTTCCCTTTTTCGTCTTTCATAATGGTCATATGTAAATGGTGGCATTATTATTAGATCTTCTAATGACTAAGTTACATGAGACATAACCACAAATCTCAATCTTGTTCTTTATTTTTGTCCTATGTCAATAGTGGCTTTTGAAAGGGTGAGACCTTGTGATTTGTGTATTGTTAATATCCAAGCTCATCTTAAGGTATTTGGATTGTGCGGCCCCTTTGTATTGGTGTAATTAGTATTGTTTGTGGAGTTTAATCTTCAAATGGTATGCTTGAATAATTATCAAATTCAACCATAACATGTGTCGATGGTTCTATTGGTGCACTTCTAGGTTTCTATATTATTTCTCGAACATATCATAGAGCTCCATTACCCTCGTATTTTTATCAATTAATAACTCCACATGTCAAGTTCATTATTTTGTCCTCCTTCTAATTCATTGACATTACCCACTTTTGTTTCAACATTATATGCTATAGGACATTTCAATGAACATAATTTTCTTCTATTATGATTATGCACATTGTCATTTGTGGCAAACAGATGAATAGTATTATCAAATTCTTAATTGGTTGTTATGTCTATGCCAACATTAGTCCTTGTGTGTCTGTAACTTCCAATCATCAATAGTTGGATTTGCATCTCTTAAATTTGTGAGAATTTGTTGAAACCTTTGTTGGTGAATGATTTCTCCTTCTTGTCTAATATCTAAGCCAAAGTAACAACAATTTTGAATTCTTCCCACAATAATTTAGCACGTCTATTACTAACATATGGTGATTTGTCACTTACAAGAGACATCTGTCCTAAATCTCCAACTAGAATTATAGATATACCTAGAAAATAATTAAAAACAATGGCTTTGATTAGTGTGTACTATTAATACATAAATTTTATAATAATGAAGTATATGTATTTAAAGACTAAAAACATTGTTATCCTCAACCAAAATTAGAGATATACCTTCAAAACTTATGTTTGCATTTTCAAGAAATTTTTTAAGTTGGGAGTCTATGTTCTTTAGCAAATTTTGTCCAATGAAGCTCATTTCATCAATCAATACATATTTTATGTGTCAATCTTTTCTTACAAACTTGTAAGTCTTGCTCCTAATTGAGCAAAATCCGTGATTATGATTTATAGTTGTGAATGGATTGTTGATGCTTTGATATTGAATGTTGCAACTCCAGTTGGTGCAAGTGATAGAAGTAGACAATGCCCTAGGAATGTTGCTTCTTCAAGAGCTTGATGAATGACAGCAATTAGATATGATTTTCTTGTTCCTATTGTTCCTTGAACTATCATGAATAATGAAAATGTACTTTGACCTTCATGATCATGTCTCATAATTATATCATGTAATTTTCATGTTTAGCACCCAAAGTTACATAATTGATATTTTGTGGTATATCATCATCTATGAAAAACCCATTACCTTTCATGGTTCTTATGAATTATATTACTTTATTTGTGTAATCTTTACCTTGATAGTGACTAGTCCATGTTGTTTATCTATCAATATCTCTTCTTCCCAACATATCTATTTCAATCACTTCCATAATTTGACCGTGTTTGGTTGAAATGATTGATTATCTTCAATTTTAAAATCACTACTATTTTGAACATCTTTTGGGGTGCTTGTTCATTCCACATGTTAAGGATTAAAATTGAATGATTCCCAATTTGATATTATTGAATCATGATGAAGTGCAATATCTCTTTCTATATGATGAAATGACCTATAAAGTAATAACTCAAACCAACAAAAATCAACCCATTTATCGGACTCACGTGCAGGGATGGATACAAACCTTGGAAATACTCTCGCAAGAGCTGTCATACCACTTATCTCCCATTATTTTATCTCTTTCTCATCTTGAATTATATGCCCACGATTTAGCTACATTAATAAGTGAAACACTTTCCATAGAAAAAGACTTGTTCATATATTCATCAATGAAAGATTTTGTAACTTCTTCGTAGTCATCTTCATAGGTTTGAATACCTTACATGAGACTTTTAGATTGACAAATTTTCTGTTGCTATCTATTAATGGAAGTTCCAACATGTGACATGTTTCTTGTGCCTCAACGTCTATTTCTATAATTGTTTCAATAAGAAGCTTCCTATATGCTCTTACCATATTTTTTAACTAGTTCAATGTATTAATATACATTTGTCATGAGGTCATATTATAATTTATTAAATTTATATCATAGTATACTACAGTACCAAACATACAACCATTTCATTGATGTCAGAAAGATACTTCATTAAATTTAAAGTTGCAAGTAGTAGTAAAACATTAAGCAAGGCATTAAGTATTTCCAAACTATGGACCCTCTATCTTAGATAAGACATCAAAGCTAGCTATTTTTGTTTCATGATAATATTGCCCAGAAGGTGAACCTAGGGGAAGAAGGGCTAGCATGACAGGTCCTTTTGCCCCTTCATCAATTGACAACCTTCCTGCATTAAAGTTCATATCAGTCTTTACAAATCCTGGATGAACACAATTCACATACAAATCAGAATGTTGGAGTGCAAGAAGACGGGTATACGCATTTAGAGCGGCCTTAGAAACAAAGTAGGCTGGATGCCAAACAGGCCAACCGTTGCTTTTCAATAACCCTTGTTGAAAATCCTTCAAAAAACTTTGGAGGAATGCATCTATTTTTTCCTCTGTCAATTCATTGAGGTTGCTCAATTGATGCCTCAAAGTTTCACTTGGAATGTACTGTAACAAATGTCAAATAAATTAAAATAAATGAGTGAATGATTTAAGAGAGGTTGCATATACTATCCATTGTTTAAATTCAAGATAAATGTACTCTTAATTTTTTGCAATATTTTATTAAAGATAATTTAAAATAATATACATTCATTTAATATCATATTTCCTTGCAAAATACTTGGATATTTTTCACCTTAAAAACTATTTTTTATTTTTATCATATCAACAATTGAATAAAATAAAGATTAAACAAATAACATGTTATTTGTTGTTTAGAACATCCAAAACTTTAAATAACAAACATCTTATGAACTATTTACTTTTAAACTTTAAACACCATTTTTTAAATTTAAAGTTTATTGACTTACCTCTAAGACCCCAGCCCCTGAAGATACATTTACAATTCGACCACCACCTGTACCAGCAAGTTTTAAAAGAGGAAGAAGAGCTTTCACCATTCTTTTGGTGCCATAGTAGTTAATATCAAAGCACTCCTTTGCCATTTCATAAGTGTCAGATATTCCTTCTACATTGTTTCCAAGGGAAGTCTTTTTAAGACAAGGCTAAAAAGTTAGTAAGATGATCTCAAATTGAATCAAATCTTGAATAATTAAAGTTAGGTAAAAGACTTACAAATAGTTTGGTGGGATCAGTATTGTTGGCCTTCAAAATGTCATAATTTATTTCAATTCCTGATATTGCAGCATTATTAACCTGTATTTTCAAGGCTAGATTAGTAATGGATTGAAAAGAGGAAAAAATTGTACTTAAGGTTGAAGCAAGTTAGGTAGTCTTTAAATAAAACAAAATTCCATAGTTAAGGGTTGGAAAACTGCATGGTCAAGGCTGTAAGAACGAACTAGAAAAATATAAAAGTCTAGATGAATTTGTAGGTAAGAGTATTGTGGTAAGCCAAGCAAGCTTCAATGTGAGGAAAAAATATAATCGAGGGTATTAGAGAAGGTAAAAAGGCTCGACTACAAAGAATTATATTATAAGAATGTTGGAACAAATTAGGCAAAATTTAATATGGAAAAAATTCAATAGTTAAATGGTGCCAGAGAAAGATAAATGGACTTAAATGTTGGAGAAGCTCCATGGAACAAACTAAAATAATTTGAGAGTGAAAAAAATTATAATTGTTAGAACAAGTTAAATAGACTTGAGTTTGTTGAAAGCCTGACAGTTAAAAGTATTGAAACAAGTTTGAAGAACTTAGATACATAAAAAATCCATAGTTGTTGAAAGGGAAAACTTCAGATAATTATCAGTATATGGAAAAATTATATGTAATTACAAGAGTATAAGAAAACTCCATATATTTATAAATCTATTTTAACTTGAGTACTAAAAATATTTATAAAAAACAAATGATTTCAAAGATAAAATAGTTTTATAAAGTTATTACAGAGTTAAAGCATGGAATGAAATGAAATAGAAATGGAATCTTTTTAGTCTAGGATATTTAATTTTGGGTCTATAGGTGGCTTATGACATGTAAGACTACCTCATACTCCCCATATGTAGGAGGCACCTAATTGTGCTTCTAATATGAGACATACATACCCTATCATTTGCAGGGTTCAAACTTGTGACCCCATGAAGCATACATATCCTACCTCCATAGAGAAAAACTTTGTTGAACAAATTAACCCAAATTAAACGGAAAAAAAACTCTATACTAGATTGTCAAAATAAGCTAAACATCATAATACTATGATGGATAACCTTTGGATCCTTCCCTAGTTTCAAACAGGACTATTCAAGTTCAGATGGGATGGGTTCTGTAGAAAGGATGTCTACTCAAAAGATGGGTCATGAAAAGAAACCAATCTACTGCAAAAAGTATTGATTTCAATAATCACATAAATAAATAGTGCAGCGAAGAAAATCATAATACATACCAGGATATCAAGTTTGCCATAGTGCTCTTTCACCCAATTTGCAAACACATGGATGCTACTCTCATCCTGCACATCCACCTGATGGAACAAAACATTAAGAAACCCTTCATCATTCAGACTCTTGGCTGCAGCCTTCCCTCTTTCTTCATCTCTGGCTGTTAATATGACACGGATCCCATGCTCTGCCAACTGACGAACAATTGCATAGCCAATGCCCTTGTTGGCCCCTGTTACCACTGCCACTGTGTCCTCATTCCACCATCTGAAATTGAAATTATCTGGGATTAAATATCAAAAAATTTACTATGAAACCCCAAAAATACAGAGATGACAAAGTCAGTACCTATTGTTCAGCGATTCAGAGCTGTCCATGACTGTCTCGTACTGTATTGGAGAATAAGTTTGTTTGCAGCCTTTTAACCCAATTGTTAAAAGTCTTCACATGGGCAGATAAACTTATTGAGCTTTAAACAAACGGTGTGTTGACTGGTAACAGTATGTTCACACTGGTGTGCCCACTTCAAGATATTAGTCTTTCAGTTTAATTCACATTCCACTGTTTTCAAGATTGGCTTATCTGGGTTAGGCGTGGATTGCAATGAAGTGATGTTAAGTTTGTGGTGTTGCGCTGTTTGGACGATTTGACAGATTACTCTTCGCACTATCTTGAGCAGAGGTATAATGATGGTTAAGTAATTGTCACTTTCACTTTCCCAACGCACCCATTCACATACATGATACACGTATATAACTTAGCTACCCACCTTGTCTAAACGTACCCATCACTCACGGCCTAAAGTCACTTTCTCTTTTTTGGATTTGATTGGGGGGTCATTATTATTATTATTTTATTTTTATTTTATTTTGGTTCTTTTTAGGGGATTATGACCACGTCAATGGATGATGTGTTTGGAAGTTTGTTAAATATAATGCATTCCATTATGGTCTTTGTCATATTAATACTAACACTTGTATTAAAAGAAGGTGTTATGATTAAGTTGATAGCAATTTACATATATACTTATGCTTATAATTAAAAAGATTTCCATATACAAGTGAGTAATCTAGATAAGCCTTAATTTTTGGTTTAAAATGCTAGCACTAAGGAGGACACGTTTTAAACCCATAGAACTTGGAAGACACTAAATCTTGAAAACGCCACATAATAGTGGCGTAGATGCATTGTGGTTTGAAAGATTAGCCATAGACAATGAGTGGATGCACCCCATTGTTCAAGTCTAGTGGCATGACACAACTACACATGGCCAAGGGCTTGTTGATTTGCAACAATAGGTTGTTGATGTCACCTAGAAAAAACAATACACTAAACAATTTAGATGTGGCATTAGACATAGCTACAAACAATATTATTCTCCTTTTGAGTGTCAATGAACTTCATGTTGTTTTAAAAGCGTGGAAATTTTAAGCTCAATTGGGATCATTTTTAATCATCAATTGTAGTGACAGGATGTTAAACTTTCATCAAAGCACCAATATTCAAGGCTTTTGAAAGCCTTTCAAATGATTTAACATCTCAAAAACATGAGATCCTCTAAATCACATAAATACCATGTCTTTAAACACTATCACCTTTACCTTTTTACAGGAGGTTTCTAAGACACCCACACTCTCAATTTATATAGAATAATATGTAGAAACCTAAACTTACCACTAAATATAAAGTATTTGAGATGCTATAGATCCCAAATTTTTAAATTGGACTTATAATGGATCACATCTTGATTTTGGTTTCAAAATTATTTATTTTCGATTACATCTAGATGAGACGCTATATCCCATGAGTTGTTAAATTGAATTTATAATGGATCACATCTAGATCGATATCAAAGCTACTTTTGCATTATGATTGTGATTTCAACTTAATCTTATTGACTTTTCTTTATTAAACCTAGCCATATATATAAACTCTCTAAAAACTTTCAAAATCACTAAAAATATAATCTTTCATTGAATAAAAAAAATAGTTCACAAACAAAATAAATTACAATAACAAAAGATATTTAATACTAACCACTAAATAACACTTGTTTAATCTTTCATTGGAATGAGTTTTTATTGATAAACTATCACACATGTTTAATCTTTCATTGGATTGAGATTTTATTGATAAACTATCACACATTCGACATATTGGGAATAACAAAGAAATAGAATTTTCAAGCTTTTGGGATGTGTAAATCTAATGTTACTAAATAATCAAATAATCTATGAAATAAACATATAATTTCTATACAACGCAAATGAGCGGTAAAATTTCTTGTTAGGGAGGTCATCACTCAGTGGATCCCTCACTCCAAAATTATGTCCATTACAAAGCACGATGAGAAATAAAGTAAAATATTGATTGGTAATGTCACTGGCTATACTCATCGATCAACACAATTTCTATCCTCTTTTCAAATTATAGTGGGGGAAATTTTGATTTTGTTTACCAATTCCAACACCCCTTTGATGGGTGTTCCACGTGAATGTGGTGTCTAGACTCTCCTAGTTTGTTCCTTGATGGAAGTGAGGCATTGGGGCCATGGTTCGATTAGTAGAGAGTTATCCATGGTTATGTAAACAACCTGACATAATTAATACTCAAGATCAGTGGTATAGAGGTCCTTTCAATAGGCCTCCCCAAGGCTACCTTTGTGTGAATCTAAGATCATCAAGGTAGAGTCAGCGTTGTCCCATATGACCAACCCCATTATTAACATATATTCTTTAGACTTATAGAAGGCATGAGAAGGAAGACCCTCCATCATGAAGATACCACAAATACAACCTATCGACCATGAGTTGCTCGTCATAAAGATATTTAGAACACTGATAGGTTAGATTTTGGCACTGGGAATTTTGCCGATTGCTAGGTGCTATGGGAGGATGACAACGCACTAGATCTTTAGTGAGTATAGTTTGAAGACAATTTTAATTAGATAGTTTCAATCATGATTTATAGCAAGGAATAAATGCAACGGGGACAATGAATTTGGTTTAGAAGATATATTTAGATGAATCCCAAGATAAACTTAGAAAAACAACCCTGAAAAATTGCAAGTGAGAGATTTAACAATGATAGTCCTATGTTAGGGACTAGTACGAGAGTGTGTTTAAATGGAAAAATTAACTTATTAAAAAGATTAATTATTATTTCTATTGTCATTTTTATTTTTTTGGGTTCCAACACTTTGGTGCACACTTTCTTTGTGATTTAATGATGACAATTTAAACTTTAACGTATGGAAATAGTTGAGCCTTGAAGATTTTTTATAATCATTTAGGTTTTTAAGGAGTTCAAATATAAAATAATAAATGTAACATCTAGTATAGATATCTTAAATATATCTATTTAAAACTTGAGAAATATTTAAAATTGAGAATTATCAAGTCTAAAATTGAGAATTATTGTATTTCAAAAGGAAAGTATAGACCTAGTTATTATCAAATTTTATATTGTATTGTTTCTTTTTAACATTTAATTTTTAGTTTTAGTTTTAATATTTATTAATAGTATATATAAATTATTTATATCTAGATATTAATATACTAGCATACTTATCTTTAGAAAAATCTATCTAAAATAGGTTGAGAGATATCCTTCCCAAGGTGCCTATTCAACTTATATATGACAAAATGATTAAAAATAGACACCTTGAGAAGGATATCTCTTAGCATATTTTAAATAGATTTTTCTAAAGATAGGTATGCTAGTAGTGTTTCCAATTTGAATATGTTAACAACACTATTTTAATGATTGGAACATTTTTGTTTCAGTAATAATAGTGTAGTACCTTTAAAGAACATAACATTACAAATAAAGTATGTTTTAATAATTATGAAAATGTGCAATACAACTAAGATAATGTGAGAAAGAGTGCATAATTTCATATTCATTGAAATAAATATGTAAGAAGTACATCACATCATTTATCATGCTTTAATATTCATAAAAATGTGCAATATAGTTGAGAGAATGTGAGAAATGGTGCATTATTTCATATTCATTGAAACAGAGTTGCAATGAGTACATCACATCATTTATCTTCTAATAATTTGAGTCTTTATTCTTCAAATTTTTGTTTGCCAAGTTATTTTCCCTTTTTCATCTTTCATAATGGTCATATGTAAATGGTGGCATTATTTTTAGATCTTCTAATGACTAAGTTACATGAGACATAACCACAAATCTCAATCTTGTTCTTTCTTTTTGTCCTATGTCAATAGTGGCTTTTGAAAGGGTGAGACCTTGTGATTTGTGTATTGTTAATGCCCAATCTCTTCTTAAAGGTATTTGGATTGTGCGGCCCCTTTGTATTGGTGTAATTGGTATTGTTTGTGGAGTTTAATCTTCAAATGGTATGCTTGAATAATTATCAAATTCAACCATAGCATGTGTCGATGGTTCTATTGGTGCACTTCTAGGTTTCTATATTATTTCTCGAACATATCATAGAGCTCCATTACCCTCGTATTTTTATCAATTAATAACTCCACATGTCAAGTTCATTATTTTGTCCTCCTCTTAGTTCATTGACATTACCCACTTTTGTTGCAACATTATATGCGATAGGGTGTTTCAATGAACATAATTTTCTTCTATTATGATTATGCACATTGTCATTTGTGGCAAACGGATGAATAGTATTATCAAATTCTTAATTGGTTGTTATGTCTATGCCAACATTAGTCCTTGTGTGTCTGTAACTTCCAATCATCAATAGTTGGATTTGCATCTCTTAAATTTGTGAGAATTTGTTGAAACCTTTGTTGGTGAATGATTTCTCCTTCTTGTCTAATATATGATCCAAAGTAACAACAATTTTGAATTCTTCCCACAATAATTTAGCATGTCTATTACTAACATATGGTGATTTGTCACTAACAAAAGACATATGTCCTAAATCTCCAACTAGAATTATAGATATACCTAGAAAATAACTAAAAACAATGGCTTTGATTAGCGTGTACTATTAATACATAAATTTTATAATAATGAAGTATATGTATTTAAAGACTAAAAACATTGTTATCCTCAACCAAAATTAGAGATATACCTTCAAAACTCATGTTTGCATTTTCAAGAAATTCTTAAAGTTGGGAGTCTATGTTCTTTAGCAAATTTTGTCCAATGAAGCTCATTTCATCAATCAATATGTATTTTATGTGTCAATCTTTTCTTACAAACTTGTAAGTCTTGCTCCTTCTAATTGAGCAAAATCCGTGATTATGATTTATAGTTGTGAATGGATTGTTGATGCTTTGATATTGAATGTTGCAACTCCAGTTGGTGCAAGTGATAGAAGTGGACAATGCCCTAGGAATGTTGCTTCTTCAAGAGCTTGATGAATGACAGCAATTAGATATGATTTTCTTGTTCCTATTGTTCCTTGAACTATCATGAATAATGAAAATGTACTTTGACCTTCATGATAATGTCTCATAATTGTATCGTGTAATTTTCCTGTTTAGCACCCAAAGTTGCATAATTGATATTTTGTGGTATATCATCATCTATGAAAAACCCATTACCTTTCATGGTTCTTATGAATTTTATTACTTTATTTGTGTAATCTTTACCTTGATAGTGACTAGTCCATGTTGTTTATCTATCAATATCTCTTCATCCCAACATATCTATTTCAATCACTTCCATAATTTGACTTTGTTGTAGCCTAGATATGATTTCTCACTCATATTCCATTGTGTTTGGTTGAAACGATTGATTATCTTCAATTTTAAAATCACTACTATTTTGAACATCTTTTGGGGTGCTTGTTCATTCCATATGTTGGGTAAGTGCAAGAAGATGGGGGGCCAAAAAGGGGTATTAAGTGGCCACTTTTTTTCTGAAATCAGAAAATACTGGCCTTGGATGAGAAATTGAGCATAGTTAGACTTAAAATTTGGAGATGCATCCAAAACAATGTTCATAGTGCTCCGAGTCTACTTTCTAAACTACTATTTTTTTTTAAAATGACATAGATTAAGGGGTTCAAAAGAGGGAGCCACAGAAATTGGTGTTGTTTCTGTCAAAAAAACATAACATAGCATGTTTTGTGGCTCCCTCAAAAGGTCAACTTTCTTTTGGTATTTTTAAAATTGCTTTAGTGAAAAATTAGCTAATAGCATGTAGTTTATGCCCGATTTTTCTGATAATTTTTTGATGAATATTTGATTTTTTAGTAATTTTCAAAGTGGACACATCCTAAAAAATAGAATTTTGGCCGTGCTACCCCTATAAATTTTGAAAACTAATTGAAAATTATTTTTTCATTTTTTTAATACTTGTAGAATGGAGTCTAGTTTCTAAATATGTAATTTTTTTGAAATTTCAATGAATAGTTAATTTACAATGAAAAAAGACCAAACAATGGTTTTTGCCCAAAAATGAACACACAAACAAAAGAAATTAAAGATGAAAGGCTTAACATTGTTAAAATGTAAAAAAAATCACATTGTCAAATAGCTAAGAGAAAGCCTAACATTACCTAGGTGTTTGATTTGTTTGACGTTGAAACACGTGCAAATCTAAGGGTTAGCACGAACGAAATTATGTGAAATCTTGAAGAATCTGGAAAAACAAGTTTGTGACTATTCAAAAGGCACTCCAAGCCTTTGGGTTGGAAATCCAAAGCAAATCCCAAGCCCTAGGCTTGGGATTCCCAAAGCAAGACATAACGCGCTTGCGTTATGGTTTGCTTTGCATTTTTCCTTTTCCGCAAGTCTATTTTTTGTCATGTTTAACATAATGCGAGCGCGTTATAACGCGCTCGCGTTATGTTCCCCTTAAATTTTTTTATGTTCAAGGCTATTAATCATTTATGTATGTATGTATGTATGTATGTATGTATGTATGCCTATATGTATGTATGTATGTATGTATCTATGTATGTCAATATGTATGCCTATATGTATGTATCTATAGTGTCAAGGGCAGAGGAGGGTAAAGATGGTAGTGAGCCAGATAGGGGAGGAGAGGGGTGGATAAGGATTGAGTGATTAAGGTTTAAGGTTGAGGGTTGAGCGTTTAGGGATAGGATTTAGAGTTTAGGGATAAGGGATTAGAGTTTAGGACCTTGAGGGATTAGGGTTTAAGGTTGAGGCTTTAGGGATAGCGTTTAGGGTGAAGGGTCGAGGGATTAGGTTTAAGGTAGAGTGTTGAGGGTAGAGGGATTAGGGATTAGGGTTTAGGGTTGAGGCTTTAGGGATAGCATTTACGGTTAAGGGTCGAGGGATTAGGTTTAAGGTAGACTGTCGAGGATAGAGGGATTAGGGATAGGGTTTAGGGTTGAAGGTTTAATGATTTAGGGTTGAGGCTTTAGGGATGAGGGTTAAGGGATTAGGGTTTAAGATATAGTGTCAAGTGTCGAGCGTGTAGGGATAGGTTTTAGGGTTCAAGTTTTAAGGGTTAAGGGTCGAGGGATCAGTGTTAAGGGTTGAGGGATTAGGGTTTGATGTTGAGGGTTGAGTACATTGAGGTTCGAGGGTTAAGGGTTTCGGGATAGGGTTGAGGGTCAAGGGATTAGGGTTAAGGGATAGGGTTGGAGGGTTTAGGGATAAGGGATTAGGGTTTAAGGTATAGTATCAAGCCCGTTGAGGGTCTAGGAATAGGGATAGCATTTAGGGTTTAGGGATGAGGGATTAGAGTTGAGGGATGATGGATGACAGATTAGGGTTGAGGGATTAGGGTTTAAGGTACAGTGTTGAGGGTTTAGGGATAGAGTTTAGGGTTGAGGGATTAGAGTGAAGGGTTGAGGGATTAGGATTTGACGTTGAGGGTTGAGGGTTTAGGGTTTAGGGATAGGGTTGAGGGTCAAGGGATCAGAGTTAAGGGTTTAATGTTGAGAGTTGAGGCTTGAGGCTTGAGGCTTGAAGGTTGAGGTTGAGGGATAGGGTTAATGGTCAAGGGATTAGGGTTAAATAAGAGTGTCAAAAGTAGAGGGATTAGGGTTTAAGGTATAGTATCGAGTCTATTGAGGGTCTAGGAATAGGGATAGCATTTAGGGTTTAGGGATGAGGGATTAGAGTTGAGGGATGATGGATTAGGGTTGAGGGTTGAGGGATTAGGGTTTAGGGATAAGGTTTAGGGTTGAAGCATTAGGGTATAAGGTATAGTGTTAAGGGTTTAGGGATAGGGTTTAGGGTTGAGGGATTAGAGTGAAGGGTTGAGGGATTAGGATTTGATGTTGAGGGTTGAGGGTTTAGGGTTTAGGGATAGGGTTGAGGGTCGAGGGATTAGAGTTAAGGGTTTAATGTTGAGAGTTGAGGGTTGAGGGTTGGGGCTTGAGGGTTGAGGTTGAGGGATAGGGTTAATGGTCAAGGGATTAAGGTTAAATAAAAGTGTCGAGGATAAGGGATTAGGGTTTAAGGTATAGTATCGAGTCTGTTGAGGGTTTAGGAATAGGGATAGCATTTAGGGTTTAGGGATGAGGGATTAGATTTGAGGGGTGATGGATTAGGGTTGAGGGTTGAGGGATTAGGGTTTAGGGATAAGGTTTAGGGTTGAAGGTTGAGGGATTAGGGTTTAAGGTATAGTGTTGAGGGTTGAGGGTTTAGGGATAGGGTTTAGGGTTGACGGATTAGGGTTAGAATTTCAAGGGTAGAGGGATTAGGGATAGGATTTAGGGTTGAAGGTTTAAGGATTGAGGATTGAGGCTTTAGGGATGAGGGTTTAAGGCTTAAGATATAGTGTCAAGTGTTGAGGGTGTAGGGATAGGGTTTAAGTTTTAAGGGTTAAGGATTGAGGGATAGGGATTAGGGTTTAAGGTATAGTGTTGAGGGTTGATGGTTTAGGGATAGGGTTTAGGTTTAAGGAATTAGGGTTTAGGGTTGATGAATTAGGGTTTAATGTTGAGGGTTGAGGCTTGAGGGTTGAGGTTGAGGGATAGGGTTAATGGTCAAGGGATTAGGGTTAAATAACAGTGTCGAGGGTAGAGGGATTAGGGTTTAAGGTATAGTATCGAGTTTGTTGAGGGTTTAGGAATAGGGATAGCATTTAGGGTTTAGGGATGAGGTACTAGAGTTGAGGGGTGATGGATTAGGGTTGAGGGTTGAGGGATTAGGGTTTAGGGATAAGGTTTAGGGTTGAGTGTTGAGGGATTAGGGTTTAAGGTATAGTGTTGAGGGTTGAGGGTTTAGGGATAGGGTTTAGGGTTGACAGATTAGGGTTTAGGATTGACGGATTAGCATTTAATGTTGAGGTTAGGGTTAGAGTGTCGGGGTAGAGGGATTAGGGATAGGGTTTAGGGTTGAAGGTTTAAGGATTGAGGGTTGAGGCTTTAGGGATGAGGGTTTAAGTTTTAAGGGTTAAGGGTTGAGGGATAGGGATTAGGGTTTAAGGTATAGTGTTGAGGGTTGATGGTTTAGGGATAGGGTTTAGGTTTGAGGGATTAGGGTTTAGGGTTGATGAATCAGGGTTTAATGTTGAGAGTTGAGGGTTGAGGCTTGAGGGTTGAGGGTTGAGGTTGAGGGATAGGGTTAATGGTCAAGGGATTAGGGTTAAATAAGAGTGTCAAGGGTAGAGAGATTAGGGTTTAAGGTATAGTATCGACTCTGTTGAGGGTTTAGGAATAGGGATAGCATTTAGGGTTTAGGGATGAGGGATTAGAGTAGAGGGATGACGGATTAGGGTTGAGGTTTGAGGGATTAGGGTTTAGGGATAAGGTTTAGGGTTGAGGGATTAGGGTTTAAGGTATAGTGTTGAGGGTTTAGGGATAGGGTTTAGAGTTGAGGGATTAGAGTGAAGGGTTGAGGGATTAGGATTTGACGTTGAGGGTTGAGGGTTTAGGGTTTAGGGATAGGGTTGAGGGTGGAGGGATCAGAGTTAAGGGTTTAATGTTGAGAGTTGAGGGTTGAGGGTTGAGGGTTGAGGTTGAGGGATAGGGTTAATGGTCAAGGGATTAGGGTTAAATAAGAGTGTTAAGGATAAGGGATTAGGGTTTAAGGTATAGTATCGAGTCTGTTGAGGGTTTAGGAATAAGGATAGCATTTAGGGTTTAGGGATGAGGGATTAGAGTTAAGGGGTGATGGATTAGGGTTGAGGGTTGAGGGATTAGGGTTTAGGGATAAGGTTTACGGTTGAGGGTTGAGGGATTAGGGTTTAAGGTATAGTGTTGAGGGTTGAGGGTTTAGGGATAGGGTTTAGGGTTGACAGATTAGGGATTAGGGTTGACAGATTAGCATTTAATGTTGAGGTTAGGGTTAGAGTGTCGAGGGTAGAGGGATTAGGGATAGTGTTTAGGGTTCAAGGTTTAAGGATTGAGGGTTGAGGCTTTAGGGATGAGGGTTTAAGGCTTAAGATATAGTGTCAAGTGTTGAGGGTGTAGGGATAGGGTTTAAGTTTTAAGGGTTAAGGGTTGAGGGATAGGGATTAGGGTTTAAGGTATAGTGTTGAGGGTTGATGGTTTAGGGATAGGGTTTAGGTTTAAGGGATTAGGGTTTATGGTTGATGAATTAGGGTTTAATGTTGAGAGTTGAGGCTCAAGGCTTGAGGGTTGAGGTTGAGGGATAGGGTTAATGGTCAAGGGATTAGGGTTAAATAAGAGTGTCGAGGGTAGAGGGATTAGGGTTTAAGGTATAGTATCAAGCTTGTTGAGGGTCTAGGAATAGGGATAGCATTTAGGGTTTAGGGATGAGGGATTAGAGTTGAGGGATGATGGATTAAGGTTGAGGGTTGAGGGATTAGGGTTTAGGGATAAGGTTTAGGGTTGAGGGTTGAGGGATTAGGGTTTAAGGTATAGTGTTGAGGGTTGAGGGTTTAGGGATAGGGTTTAGGGTTGACGAATTAGGGTTTAGGGCTGACAAATTAGGGTTTAGGGTTGACATATTAGCATTTAATGTCAAGGTTAGGGTTAGAGTGTCAAGGGTAGAGGGATTAGGGATAGGGTTTAGGGTTGAAGGTTTAAGGATTGAGGGTTGAGGGATGAAGGATTAGGGTTGAAGGTTGAGGGATTAGGGTTTAGGGATAAGGTTTAGAGTTGAGGGCTAAGGGATTAGGGTTTAAGGTTTAGTGTCGAGGGTTGAGGGTTTAGGGATAGGGTTTAGGGTTGACAGATTAGGGTTTAGGGTTGACAGATTAGCATTTAATGTCAAGGTTAGGGTTAGAGTGTCGAGGGTAGAGGGATTAGGGATAGGGTTTAGGGTTGAAGGTTTAAGGATTGAGGGTTGAGGCTTTAGGGATGAGGGTTTAAGGCTTAAGATATAGTGTCAAGTGTTGAGGGTGTAGGGATAGGGTTTAAGTTTTAAGGGTTAACCCCTACTATTTATGCTTGGATAAGGATTTGTCACAAACTAGAACTTCTTCTTCCAAAGAAGATCTGTCTTTCTTCCTTAATGGGCATTTTCTATCAAGAACTTGATTATGAGGGCTTGCCCCTTCATTATTATGCCTATCATATGGCGGAACATCTAGCAAGCTCTTGCAGGAAACAGGAAAAGTTCTCCCTCAAAAACCTTGTGGTCATTCAAGTCTGAAGGGGAAGGTTTGGAAAGAGATGTGATCAATACAAAGGATGTGATCAATCTATAGTAGGACAAAATGTGAGTGCGTTATAACGCGCTCACGTTTTGTCTTGCTATTGAAACGGTAAAAAAGTGTTGATCCCCGTGATCTAGGCCCACATGCTCTATTTTCTTACTAATTTTGCACATGCTCCGACAAAAAAGAAGTGCTTTCATGCTGTTGGGAAGTTCACATGCACATTTGACACATTGTACCACCTTTGCATGATCTTTCCACCACCTTTTCTGCTTTGCCAACTTGAGAATGAGGAAATAACATAGTTTTCACACCAAGTTTGATATATATCTATTCAAGTTTCAATTTTTGTAGTGTTGCAATGTTAATTGTGATTCAATTTTAGGAATTTAACATTATAGATTGGTTAATAGTATTATTGTTAATAATTATATTTGAGTGTTATTCAATTTAACATTGAAAAGGAAGCAAGTGGTGAAAAACTCAAATTGTTGAGGAGTTTGATGCAAGAAGATAAAAACACTACATAATTGGGTACTCTCTCCATTCAAATCTTCATTTTTTAGGTATGCCAAGTCTTTACATGCATGTTCTTTACATTTTCCTTATTTCAGATTAAATTACTTTCATGCTTTATCATACATGTTTAAAATAGACACATTCCCAATTAAGAAAGTAGCCTACAATCTCACATGATGCCATGTATATTTTCTACACTTGGGCTCTTTAATAATTATGTGTAATAAACAAACCTTAACATACCATGATGTCAAACTATACAAGAATAAATCCTTACAACATAAAAAAAATGCAATCCCACTATTATCTTGTATTCATTTCTTTGTCTCTTTATCATGCTACAGACAAATTCTCCGTCATGCCGAGGAAACGATCAAGAATTAAACCAACACAGGAAGAGATAGAAGCTAAGAATGCAAAGAAAGCAGTGGCTATGAGGGAACTTCATGAGAAGAGGAAATTGGACATGATAAATGAAGACATACCAATTGAAGAGGAACCACAACCATCACAGAGAGATATGGTATTGGCGGCACAAAGAGAACGAATGCAAAAACTTCGTGGTACGAGAGATTTGAATACCATAGTTGGAGACACGTCCTCTATATTTGTGCACATCGCATTCATTCATGTGAATGATAGTACAGAGAATGACAGAAAGATCATAAGGGAGTATAATTTCTATATTAGTGATGATCGCACGCATTCTATGGAGTTCGTGCAAGGTTGCTTTCAAGTGTTCTACAATGATTTGGCTAGAAAGGGCATATCATTCAGTCAGCATATCATATGGTTAGATAATTGTGCGTCACAATTCAAGAACTCGCAGAATTTCTATTGGCTGAGTAGGAGGCATAATTTTACAGGTATTCAACATATGTGGAACTTTTGTGAGGTCGGGCATGGAAATGGGGAGCATGATGGTGCAGGAGCATGTATCAAAAGAGCCATAGCACGAGAAGAGTTAAAGTATAAAGACAATGCAAAGTTGACAGATGCAAAATCGATTGTCGAGTGGTGTAATGCTTCCATGGGTCTAGGTAATGAAGGTAAGTCTTCAATTCGTAGATTTTTTTAGTTGATAGATGATACTAACATTGCACCATATGAGGACTATTGTACACTGACAGGATCAAATGAGATGCACTCTTTTAGAAGCTCAATTGCAGGTTCATGCAGTATCCATACGCGAAAGATGTCATGCTTTTTTTCTTCCTGTACAATTCAAGTCTGGGATGAGTGCAAGTCAAAGGAGTGGGTTGACGAATGGCAGTTAAGTTATCTTAGCCCACTTGACATGTATCGACCCCCGACGGCACTGGAACTAACACAGATGGAATCATCAGTTGACTTTGACCACATATTAGATTTAGTTCAACCAGGTAATATAGGGCACGTATATGCATCTAATTTCATCCAGTTCAACTAGGTAATGTCATCTTACTTTGTAGTGTTTTTGTAATGTTGACTAATTTCATCTAATTTGCTACACATATCAATGTAGGGCATGCATATGCAGTTATTACAGATGAAGATAATGAAGAGGGAACAGATTATTACTTATGTCGTTGTGTTAAGGCCAAAAAGAAATTGGAGGCCCCTATTACAGATGGAGAAAATATCAAATACCCTACAGGCTCAGTGGTTATTACTGGAACATGGCTTAGAAGGTACCCACATAAGAGTGTTAATTTTTGGCTGTTTCAGGACTTTGACATGCATCAGAAGATTCTTCATTACTCGAACCTTGTCGTGGCATCCAATGTTCATTTGCTAAAGTATCGGGGTAGACCTTTGAACAAAATCTTGTGGAAGGTGCGTGAGTCTGACCATGAAGCAATACTTGACACAATAAAGAGTAGAGCAGACCCGAATGGTTCATTGGATTAATTTGTAAGTATTCACATTGATTTTGTAAAGTCAGGTTACATTGAGTTGTAAGTATGCACACTAACAATTAAGGTTTATTTTTTTTATTTCCTCCTGCATTTTTACACATATACACATTTTTACATCATCATGTTATGCATTTTTGGTGTCCTGCTCCTTATGTGACCAAACTCATAACTCACCCTACTTCCTCTAGACACCATTTGATGATCTCTCCAACACTCTGGATCCAGGGCGCCCAATCATGATAATGACCTATATACCATTCTCCCAAAGTGCTCATAATGAATGAAAAGAAGACCAAGGGCACCCAAGCTTAATAGACTTATTTCTTTCAATTTTGATGATCCAAACTCTTGCAAAATGACATCCACTTTCATGCCTTTAGATCTTCCTTCACATACAGGGCGCCAAATCAAGTTGAAAAATCTACATAAGGGCACCAAAATGGATGAAAGGAGACATGAAATGCGCCTTATGACTCCATGCTAAGGTTTGAGCCATTAAAGTCTCTTGATATTAGGCGCTCATGATGATGAAACTTAGAGCTTTTTCCTTTCCTATGCGCTTATCTAAGATGTTTGAATGATAAGGAGCGCCTCGACCTCTATAATGTACATTGGACACCAAAATCAAGGTGATTTTAAGTCACTTTGAGTCATTTGGGGTCACTTTGAGTCTTTGAGTCATGTTGCAAAAAAATGTCAATGTTGTCAAGTTGCACAAAGCAACTTTTGCATTTTTGGTGTCCTGCTCGTGATGTGACCAAACTGACTATTCCAACGCATCTGGATGGGTACATTTACGCTAGGCATGGTCCTATTTTTCACCCAAACATGTCGAAACAGTCCGAGCTACATTGTACCGACGATATCCCTGAAGAGTCGAAATTTCAAAAAGGAAGCAATCTTTGACGAGATGTTACTCTAAAACCGTGTCACTTAGAAACATTTTGTTTGAGGCAACGCGATCACGTAGAGTGCCTCTACAATAACCTCTCTCAGTTTTTTATATCTCTGAGATATTTGCCTGTGGTGAAAGGTTTTCTACTGCCCCAAAAATTGTTAGAAGGAGGCAGTGTAAAGTTACAAAGGGGTGTAACTTTCGTCCTGCTCCTGATGCGACCGAACTGACTATTCCAACGCATCTGGATGGGTACATTTACGCTAGGCATGGTCCTTTTTTTCACCCAAACATGTCGAAATAGTCCAAGCTACATTGTACCAACGATATCCCTAAAGAGTCCAAAGTGCAAAAAGGTAGCAATCTTTGACGAGATGTTACTCGAAAATCGTGTCACTTAGAAACATTCTGTCTGAGGCAACACGATCATGTAGAGTGCCTCTAAAATAACCTCTCTTAGTTTTTTATATCTCTAAGATATTTGCCTATGGTGAAAGGTTTTCTACTGCCCCAAAAATCGTTAGAAGGAGGCAGTGTAAAGTTTCAAAGGGGTGTAACTTTTGTCCTGCTCCTGATGCGACCAAACTGACTATTCCAACACATCTAGATGGGTACATTTACGCTAGGCATAGTCTTGTTTTTGACCCAAACATATCAAAACAGTCCGAGCTACATTGTACCCATGATATCCCTAAAGAGTCCAAAGTGCAAAAAGGTAGCAATCTTTGACGAGATGTTACTCAAAAACTGTGTCACTTAGAAACATTCTGTCTGAGGCAACGCGATCATGTAGAGTGCCTCTACAATAACCTCTCTCGATTTTTTATATCTCTGAGGCATTTGCCCGTGGTGAAAGGTTTTCTACTGCCCCAAAAATCATCAGAAGGAGGCAGTGTAAAGTTGCAAAGGGGTGTAACTTTTGTCCTACCCCTGATGCGACCAAACTGACTATTCCAATGCATCTGGATGGGTACATTTACGCTAGGCATGGTCCTATTTTTCACCCAAACATGTCGAAACAATTTGAGCTACATTGTACCCACGATATCCCTAAAGAGTCCAAAATGTAAAAAGGCAACAATCTTTGATGAGATGTTACTCAAAAACTGTGTCACTTAGAAACATTCCATCTAAGGAAACACAATCACGTAGAGTTCCTCTATAATAACCCCTCTCAATTTTTTATATCTCTGAGGCATTTGCCCGTGGTGAAAGGGTTTTTTGCTGCCCCAAAAATCGTTAGGAGGCAGTGTAAAGTTGCAAAGGGGTGTAACTTTCATCCTGCTCCTAATGCGACCAAACTGACTATTCCAACACATCCGGATGGGTACATTTACACTAGGCATGGTCTTATTTTTCACCCAAACATGTCGAAACAGTCTGAGCTACATTGTACCGACGATATCCCTGAAGATTCCAAAGTGCAAAAAGGCAGCAATCTTTGACGAGATGTTACTCAAAAACTGTGTCACTTACAAACATTCCATCTGGGGAAACGCGATCATGTAGAGTGCCTCTACAATAACCTCTCTCAATTTTTTATATCTTTAAGACATTTGCCTGTGGTGAAAGGTTTTCTGCTGCCCCAAAAATCGTCAGGAGGCAGTGTATTAAATTAGGATGAAAGCCTATTCACTCTAGGCACCAATCTCAAGTTGCACAATCATGAATGGGCACCTAGAGCAATAAGGTGCTACATCATGGCTCCAGGACCTTGAAATGGCGCCCAAGCATGTAGGAGGAATTTTCAAGGAGCCAGAATGTTTTTGAAACTCTAAGGAACTAGTCCAAAGACTCTATGGCGCCATCTTGATACCATTGAGTCAACTTTAGAACTCAAACATATTGAAACAAGGTCTAGGAAGCTAGGCGCCATCTCTTACCAGTTCAACCTCTCAAATGTGCCAACATTGGAAAGACTCTTAATGAGCACCTAAGTTTGAATTGATCTTGTGATTGAAAGTTTGGTGATGTATTGGTGCGAGATGATCTTCAGTTGAAGCAATCTAAGTTCCATGAAGGGTTTAGAAGTTATCAACCTCTTCACTAAGTTAGGCGCACTTTACAAGATTTCTTACCCAAGAGTTGCACCTCATTAAGACAAGGCGCATCTTAACCTCCGGGACTTTTCCAAAGAAGCGCTTCAGTTTATTAGCACCTTTGGACCTTGTTTTGCATTCTGAAAGAGAAGGCGCACTTTGGAGGCATTTCTAACCTAGATTGACACCTAGATATAGTCATCTCTCTAGAGCATTACAATGTGTTTTAAAATGAAGGAGGACATTTCATAAGTTGGGAAATTGATCACTAAAGACCTTGGAGTGTTTGAATTACTCTAAGCAAGAAGGCACATTTCTATGGAGTAGCATACTCTAGATAGCGCCTAATGCCATCAAGGCGCAATTCCACCCTCACTTTGGTGCCTATCATCAAGAAGGGGCATTGGGCATTCCTTGAACAGTTCTGAGCATTTGAAGTTCGTGAAATCACCAAGGAATGTTGGGTGCCATGTGTATCCTCAACAAGCTTGAGTTTGCGCCTAGACAAGTTGGTGCTTATTCATGTTTTAACTTCCCTCTTGAAGCGCCTAACTTGGGAAAAAGTTATCTTGTTGTTAGTCAAGTGTTTGATGTGTTTTGGAGACTTCAAAAGACTTCCTCTTGCTAGGTGCTCTTCTTGGCAACTACAACCTTCAACTGGCACCTAGATCCTGAAGAAAAACACTTAGACTTCAATTTTCATTCACCTAGACTTCAAGGCGCCAAAACTAGTAGGAAAATATTTGGGGAGAAACCACGCTGATAAAAGTTGGGTAAATTTATCCTCTGAGTCTGATTAGGCTCCATATAACAACAATATTTATATCATGTCCCTTTGCTTTATGAAACAAGCAGTATGTGTCAAGTCATAGGGATAACACTTTGGTCCTTAGAAATTTCTCTGTGACTTTTGATAAGATTATCTACTATTATGTGGATGCTTGATAGTATTATTCTGATCCATTGGACTAGTGTGGCTATGAGGTTGGAAAGTGTTGCAACCTCCATCCTTTAAACTTCTCCACCTTGTTATGGGTTGTTTTGAGTATTTTCACTTTCTTTCTCTTCGAGAATATTTTCTAATGATACATGATGTGTCATAGATCATTCAACTTGATAAACAACATGGAGGGATTCTCATGCCTCCTATACTTCTTGCAAGTTTCTTTATAGATAGATCACATCATTATCCATCTAGGTGGTCATTTCCCGAAATATTATGATAAGACAATCCTGTTAATACATGCTTTGTCTTGACTAGAATAGTTGGGATGGACAAAAATCTATTGATTCTAGGTTGGGTTGTTAAAGGTCAAGAAGTTTTGGTGTCTAATGCCCTCTAAATCTAAATATTCAAAATCATAGTGGTTCAATAAGTTACAACAAACAGTCAGGTAGACAATAGACTATAAGGAACAAGGACTACACATGAATCCAAAACAACACCAGTCAATAAGGACATCACAAGTAACTCAACATTACTTCCAGAGGCGTTCACAAAAAATAAAGGGGAGAACACAACTAGAGAATGCTAGATTGTAGTAGGGATGAGTGTCTGATGTAGAGCACATAGTGGAAGCATAGAATTATCAACTTTTGAACCTTCGAACTCACTATTGGCAAGACAACATACTATTGGTGAGCTTAAAATTTCATCAGCCGATAGGCCGATGCCACCATGACTCCGTTTGATTTCACTTCTGACAAACATCCCATCATTGACTCTTATTGGTCAGACAGACCACTATCGGTGACTTTATATCCTTTCACACCAATGTCTTTGTCACTCCGATACGAGACTCTAAGTCCCTCGCCTATTGGTAGGACTTAATACCATCGGCACACTCAAAAACTCTTCTACCGACACACCGATCTCACAAATGACAACCTTCGGACCACACCCGTCGGTGAGACTCCAAACATCGGTGAACTCTAATCTCATTGGGCTGATACACCGATGGATTTCGACTGTCAGTGTGACCCCCTTCATCGACGAATCTCTCAACTGCTCTTCCGATGCGTAGATGGGATTATCTTCCGATACACTGATGTCTTCGACTTCGAACCACACTCGTCGACAAGACAAACCACTATCGGCGAAGCCTAACCAAGGTTTGCCGATACACCAATACGACCAACTCTTAACGTCGATACAAGGTTCTTTTGTAGGCAAAGGGCGCCTAGGCTTATGGGGCTCAATTTGATGTATTTATTGAAAGCTCAAGGTGAATTGATGCTTATTGAAAATGCCACTTAGTCCTTCATTTGCATTATAGGTGCCATTTCCTATTGACTTATATACTCCTCCTCATGCTAGGGTGCCATAATGAAGTGGTTTAGACAATAGGTGTGTTTCATTTAATAGAGGCTTGTTCTCCTTCCACCTTAAGTGCACTTTTATGGTGGAACAATTGTCAATGGGCACCTTGTCTTAAATGAATGCTCTCTCTAAGTTGGGCGCCCTTTTGAGGCTTTATGAGTTGCAAATTGCGCCTTAACCCTTCATGCTTGTTGCTCAATGTTTGAATGTTTAAGAAAGTCTCCTTTAGGCACTCGTCTTAATGACTTTTTCTCAAGGCGCAATCATCCTAATGACTTGGATATTCATCCTAGTGTTTCAGGATATCAGGCTACCAGACTTAGTCATTTTCAGGATCTCAAACATAAAAAATAACATGATGATTCATTTTTTTGTATTGCATATAGTTGACATTCTATGCTACTCATAAAGAATATTAATATTTTTTTCTCAATATGATGATTCATTTTTTTTAAAATACAACTTTTATCTTTTAGTTCCAAAATGAGGTTTAGGTGATACTTGAATAACAATAGCTAGCTTATTGGATCAACAAACATCCTATGTAATACAATTGGATTTTAAATATTTGAAGTAGTCATCTACAAATATCTATTCAAATGTGGATTTATAATGCAAGTATGGACACCATCAATAAAAAAGATTTGTATTAACCAAATATCCATATAGGCATACATCAATATCTGTCGATATAAGTATAACATATATACAAAATAGCCATATAGGCTTACAAGAATGCCATACATGCATATAATGTCAACTATATACAATACAAAATATATGTCCACAAATGCCATATAGGCATACAACAAAAGAACACAATAAAAAGTCATTCCCCTCTGGCTGGTGAAGAGAATAGATCACGGGCAGCCTTTGATCTTTTAGGGGATGGAGATGCGCATGTGGGTGGTCTACTACGAACCCGAGGGCTGCTCCTATTTAGTTCTTCCTGCATCTTTACCTGTTACAATAAAAAATATAGACATTAATATATAGAAATTACATGTTATAAAAAATGAAACATTTAACAAAATAATCACTTACCGCTAACATATAATCTGTCTCCTCACTTGCCTCAGTAGCAGAAATAGGCCATGGTGATGTCATGTCCTATAGAAACCATCCAGATAGAAATTAAACTTCAAATCAATAATCTTTTAATTTTTCAAAAATAGACAACTATAATAATGAATGTAAATTAAAATTTACTAATATGCCTGATACCCCTGTCAATGCCATGGAGCTATGAATCACAGAGGCCACACCCTGATCTATTGCCCTATGAACATGGGGAGGTGTCTTCGCAGCCTGCATCATCTAAAAATAAAACAACATTATTCAATTACGAAAACATAATAGTGGTGCAAATCATGGCTCCTAACATACACACACGTTCATTTAAACATGGAAGTACACACAATAAAGCACACAAGTCACATACAAAAAATTTAGTAAGTACAATTCATTCATTAAACTATTTATTTTATTACCTCCGTAAAGCTTTGAAGTCCACCACCGTTGGCAGGTGTTGCCATGAAATCTACAATATTAACCTATCCAACATTCAAAATCAGATATTAGAATACCATTCATATAATGATGCTATTCACATGTAATATTTATAATTGTTTACTAGTTACATACCTTGACAGTAGATGATCTAGTGTAAAATGCAGGTGGAGAACCACTAAAAACTGCATCGACGCTAGGACCCTGAAATTTTATTAAAATCATCAATTTAAATTAGTTAATCTTGCATTTCAAAAATAAAATTTAATAAATTAAATTCAATAAACTTGCTAATATTTACCCGAGTATCAAGGCCAAAAGTCTCACTCAGGAGGGTATCTGTCATCACCATCTGCTCAGCTGTAGATGTAGCTTGTGCACCTGCGTCCTGACTATCCATGGGGTCATAACCACAAGCTGACCCGCAAGTCTGACAAGTATGGGGTGGGACCCTGCTCCTCGCACTATCTCCCAACCCACTCTGTGTTGCAGGACCGACATGCTCTATGATGCTCTAGGTCAAGGCACTAATGGACTGAAGTGTATCGACCTCAACACTCTTCTTCACAATGGAAGGGATATAAACATGCTCGTGGGCTGGTCTGCTGATTACTCATCTCACTACCCATTGTGGGTCAAGACGTGCCCCTGGTCTATCTTATGCTGACCCCCCACCTTTACCCTGGAAGTCCCGTATATCAAAATAGTTTAGCACTTTATTAAGGACAAACTCGCAATAGAGTTTCCTCAAAAAGTATTGCGAGACCTCATTATTATTGCATGGAGGATGGTCAAAAACCATCCACCACCTCTGCCCAAAATTGTCCCTTATCGCTTGGTTGTTGCACCAATGGATAGGGAACCTCTTGCATGTAATGGGTGGAGGTTGATTGGTTTGTGGGTTTGTGTAAATAGAACACCAGTCTAATTTTGTGATTTGTAATTTTTTCACATCTTGGTATGACAGCTTGTCTGCATAATAATCTCTAAACTCTCTCCTATTATCCATCCAACTAGTTATTTGCTTGCTAATTGAATCTACATTTGATAACATAGATTCAAGAGATTCAGCAAGCGTGGACCTATGCAAGGTTGAAGTTGAAGGATCTTTCAACCTCGTAATTATAACTTCAATTTCTTTTTTGTTGTTTTCAATTTGCCCCATTATATTTTCTTGTGTTCCAAGGGCATGTTGAGGAATGGATGGAGGAGGTTGTTGTTCTGTAGGTATTTCCTCCTCAGGATTTTGTGGATTTTGAGGAGGAGGAGGAGGTGCATTAATATTTCCTGACAATTAATGAAATATACATCAAAAATCAACTAAAACCTACCCATTTATAAACAAATTCAAACAAAAAAACAAATATAACTCACTCCTTTGGCATGCTCGACGTTGTGGCGGCATTTTGGCGACGAATCGATAAGGTTTTTGTGTTGAATGGAGTTTTGCAAAACGCGAGCGCGCTTTCTAAGGTTTGCAGGCCACGGGCATAGAGGAGAAGAAAGAAATGAAATGACATTAGAAACCTTTTTTTTTTAATTTATAGCAAGTCACATGACTTGATTTTTTTTGAAATTAATTTGGCCACTTTTTGGCCCCCCATCTTTTTGCACTTACCCTGTTAAGGATTAAAATTGAATGACTCCCAATTTGACATTATTGCATCATTATGAAGTGCAATATCTCTTTCTATATGATGAAATGACCTATAAAGTAATAACTCAAACCAACAAAAATCAACCCATTTATCAGACTCACATGTAGGGATGGATACAAACCTTGGAAATACTCTCGCAATAGCTGTCATACCACTTACCTCCCATTATTTTATCTCTTTTTCATCTTGGATTATATGCCCATGATTTCACTGCATTAATAAGTGAAACACTTTCCATAGAAAAAGACTTGTTCTTATATCCATCAATGAAAGATTTTGTAACTTCTTCGTAGTCATCTTCATAGGTTTGAATACCTTACATGTGACATTTAGATTGACAAATTTTCTGTTGCTATCTATTAATGGAAGTTCCAACATGTGACATGTTTCTTGTGCCTCCACGTCTCTTTCTATAATTGTTTCAATAAGAAGCTTCCTATATGCTCCTACCATATTTTTTAACTAGTTCAATGTATTAATATACATTTGTCATGAGGTCATATTATAATTTATTAAATTCATACCATAGTATACTACAGTACCAAACATACAACCATTTCATTGATGTCAGAAAGATACTTCATTAAATTTAGAGTTGCAAGAAGTAGTAAAACATTAAGCAAGGCATTAAGTATTTCTAGACTATGGACCCTCTATCTTAGATAAGACATCAAAGCTAGCTATTTCTGTTTCATGATAATATTGACCAGAAGGTGAACCTAGAGGAAGAAGGGCTAGCATGACAGGACCTTTTGCCCCTTCATCAATTGACAACCTTCTTGCATTAAAGTTCATATCAGTCTTTACAGATCCTGGATGAACACAATTCACATACAAATCAGAATGTTGGAGTGCAAGAAGACAGGTATAAGCATTTAGAGCGGCCTTAGAAATGAAGTAGGCTGGATGCCAAATAGGCCAACCGTTGCTTTTCAACAACCCTTGTTGAAAATCCTTCAAAAAACTTTGGAGGAATGCATCTATTTTTTCCTCTGTCAATTCATTGAGGTTGCTCAATTGATGCCTCAAAGTTTCACTTGGAATGTACTGTAACAAATGTCAAATAAATTAAAATAAATGAGTGAATGATTTAAGAGAGGTTGCATATACTATCCATTGTTTAAATTCAAGATAAATGTACTCTTAATTTTTTGCAATATTTTATTAAAGATAATTTAAAATAATATACATTCATTTAATATCATATTTCCTTGCAAAATACTTGGATATTCTTCACCTTAAAAACTATTTTTATTTTTATCATATCAACAATTGAATAAAATAAAGATTAAACAAATAACATGTTATTTGTTGTTTAGAACATCCAAAACTTTAAATAACAAACATCTTATGACCTATTTACTTTTAAACTTTAAACACCATTTTTTAAATTTAAAGTTTATTGACTTACCTCTAAGACCCCAGCACGAGAAGATACATTTACAATTTGACCACCACCTATACCAGCAAGTTTTAAAAGAGGAAGAAGAGCTTTCACCATTCTTTTGGTGCCATAGTAGTTAATATCAAAGCACTCCTTTGCCATCTCATAAGAGTCAGATATTCCTTCTATAGTGTTTCCAAGCGAAGTCTTTTTTAGACAAGGCTAAAAAGTTAGTAAGATGATCTCAAATTGAATCAAATCTTGAATAATTAAAGTTAGGTAAAGGACTTACAAATAGTTTGGTGGGATCAGTATTGTTGGCCTTCAAAATGTCATAATTTATTTCAACTCTTGATATTGCAGCATTATTAACCTGTATCTTCAAGGCTAGATTAGTAATATATTAATAGCCCAAATGGATTGAAAAGAGGAAAAAATTGTACTTAAGGTTGAAGCAAGTTTGGTAATCTTTAAATAAAACAAAATTCCATAGTTAAGGGTTGGAAAACTGCATGGTCAAGGCTGTAAGAACGAGCTAGAAAAATATAAAAGTCTAGATGAATTTGTAGGTAAGAGTATTGTGGTAAGCCAAGCAAGCTTCAATGTGAGGAAAAAATATAATCGAGGGTATTAGAGCAGGGTAAATAGGCTTGATTACAAAGAATTATGTTATAAGAATGTTGGAACAAATTAGGCAAAATTTAATATGGAAAAAATTCAATAGTTAAATGGTGCCAGAGAAATATAAATGGACTTAAATGTTGGAGAAGCTCCATGGAACAAACTAAAAGAATTTGAGAGTGAAGAAAATTATAATTGTTAGAGCAAGTTAAATAGACTTGAGTTTGTTGAAAGCCTAAAAATCCATAGTTGTTGAAAGGGAAAACTTTAGATAATTATTAGTATATGGAAAAATTATATGTAATTACAAGAGTATAAGAAAACTCCATATATTTATAAATCTGTTTTAACTTGAGTACTAAAAATATTTATAAAAACAAATGATTTCAAAGATAAAATAGTTTTAAAAAGTTATTACAGACTTAAAGCATAGAATGGAATGGAATAGAAATGGAATCTTTTTAGTCTAGGATATTTAATTTTGGGTCTATAGGTGACTTATGACATATGAGACTACCTCATACTCCCCATATGTAGGAGGCGTCTAATTGTGCTTCTAATATGAGACATACATACCCTATCCTCTCCAAGATTCAAATTTGTGACCCCATGAGGCATACATACCCTACCTCCATAAAGAAAAACATTGTTAAACAAATTAACCCAATTTAAACAGGGAAAAAACTCTATACTAGATTGTCAAAATAAGCTAAACATCATAATACTATGATGGATAACCTTTGGATCCTTCCTTAGTTTCAAACAGGACTATTCAAGTTCAGAAGGGATGGGTTCTGTAGAAAGGATGTCTACTCAAAAGATGGGTCATGAAAAGAAACCAGTCTGCTGCAAAAAGTATTGATTTCAATAATCACATAAATAAATAGTGCAGCGAAGAATATCATAATACATACCAGGATATCAAGTTTGCCATGGTGCTCTTTCACCCAATTTCCAAACACATGGATGCTCCTCTCATCCTGCACATCCACCTGATGGAACACAACATTAAGAAACCCTTCATCATTCAGACTCTTGGCTGCAGCCTTCCCTCTTTCTTCATCTCTGGCTGTCAATATGACACGGATCCCATGCTCTGCCAACTGACGAACAATTGCATTGCCAATGCCCTTGTTGGCCCCTGTTACCACTGCCACTGTGTCCTCATTCCACCATATGAAATTGAAATTATCTGGGATTAAATATCAAAAAATTTACTATGAAACCCCAAAAATACAGAGATGACAAAGTCAGTACCTATTGTTCAGCGATTCAGAGCTGTCCATGGCTGTCTCGTACTGTATTGGAGAATTAGTTTGTTTGCAGCCTTTTAACCCAATTGTTATAAGTCTTCACCTGGGCAGATAAACCTATTGAGCTTTAAACAAACGGTGTGTTGACTGGTAACAGTATGTTCACACTGGTGTGCCCATTTCAAGATATTAGTCTTTCAGTTTAATTCACATTCCACTGTTTTCAAGATTGGCTTATCTGGGTTAGGCGTGGATTGCAATGAAGTGATGTTAAGTTTGTGGCGTTGCGCTGTTTGGACGATTTGACAGATTACTCTCCGCACTATCTTGAGCAGAGGTATAATGATTGGTAAGTAATTGTCACTTTCACTTTCCCAAAGCAACCATTCACATACATGATACACGTACATAACTTAGCTACCTACATTGTTTAAATGTATCCATCACTCATGGCCTAAAGTCACTTTCTCTTTTTTTGGTTTTGATTGGTGGGTTATTATTATTATTATTTTATTTTTTCTTTTTAGGGGATTATGACCACGTCAATGGAAGTTTGTTAAGGATAATGCATTCCATTATGGTTTTTGTCATATTAATACTAGCACTTGTATTAAAAGGAGGTGTTATGACTAAGTTGATAGCAATTTATATATATACTTATGTTTATAATTAAAAAGATTTCCATATACAAGTGAGTAATCTAGATAAGTCTTAATCTTTGTTTTAAAATGTTAGCACTGAGGAGGACACGTTTTAAACCCATAGAATTTGGAAGAAACTAAATCTTGAAAATGCCACACAATAGTGGTGTAGATGCATTGTGGTTTGAAGGATTAGCCATAGACAATGAGTGGATGCACCCCATTGTTCAAGTCTAGTGGCATGACACAACTACACATGCCCAAGGGCTTGTTGATTTGCAACAATAGGTCGTTGATGTCACCCAGGAAAAACAATACACTAAACAATTTAGATGTGGCATTAGACATAGCTACAAACAATATTATTCTCCTTTTGAGTGTCAATGAACTTCATGTTGTTTTAAAAGCATGGAAATTTTAAGCTCAATTGGGATCATTTTTAATCATCAATTGTAGTGACAGGATGTTAAACTTTCATCAAAGCACCAATATTCAAGGCTTTTGAAAGTCTTTCAAATGATTTAACATCGCAAAAACATTCAGATCCTTTAAATCACATAATTATCATGTCTTTGAACACTATCACCTTTACCTTTTTATGGGAGGTTTCTAAGACACCCACACTCTCAATTTATATAGAATAATATGTAGAAAAAACTTACCACTAATATAAAGTATTTGAGATGCTATAGATCCCATGAATTGTTAAATTGGACTTATAATGGATCACATCTTGATTTTGGTTTTAAAATTGTTTATTTTCAATTACATCCAAATGAGATGCTATATCCCATGAGTTGTTAAATTGAATTTATAATGGATCACATCTAGATCAATATTAAAGCTATTTTTACATTATGACTGTGATTTCAACTTGATCTTATTGACTTTTTTATTAAACCTAGCCATATCTACAAACTCTCTAAAAACTTTCAAAATCACTAAAAATATAATCTTTCATTGAATAAAAAAAGAATAGTTCACAAACAAAATAAATTACAATAACAAAAGATAAATACTAACCACTAAATAACACTTGTTTAATCTTTCATTGGATTGATATTTTATTGATAAACTATCACACATTCGACATATTGGAAATAACAAAGAAATAGAATTTTCAAGCTTTTGGGATGTGTAAATCCAATGTTACTAAATAATCAAATAATCAATGAAATAATCAAATAATTTCTATACAATGCAAGTGAGCGGTGAAATTTCTTGTTAGGGAGGTCATCACTTAGTGGATCCCTCACTCCAAAATTATGTCCATTGCAAAGCACAATGAGAAATAAAGTAAAATATTGATTGGTAATGTCACTGGCTATACTCATCGATAGACAAAATTTCTATCCTATTTTTAAATTGTAGTGGGGGGAATTTTGATTATGTTTACCAATTCCAACACCCCTTTGATGGGTGTTCCACATGAATGTGGTGTCTAGACTCTCCTAGTTTGTTCCTCGATGGAAGTGAGGCATTGGGGCCATGGTTCAGTTAGCAGAGAGTTATCCTTGGTTATGTAAACTACCTGACATAATTCATACTTGAGATCGGTGGCACAAAGGTCCTTTCAATAGGCTTCCTCGGGGCTACATTTGTGTGAATATAAGATCATTGAGGCAGAGTCAACGTTGTCCCATATGACCAACCCCATTATTAACATATAGTCTTTGGACTTATAGAAGGCACGAGAAGGAAGATCATCCATCATAAAGATACCACAAATATAGCCTATCGACCATGAGTTGCTTATCATAAAGATATTTAGAACACTGACCTACAAACGCCTACATGTGACATGATAGATGCAGGCAATAAGCATAGGTCAATTAGTAAAAGCACCAAAGGTGCTATCAAATGGCCGATAGGCACAAATATATATAGGTCTACCACTAAATAGTATATATTTATATTTTTATTTGAAAGTCATTACGTGTAGTATTTGGTGGATTAGCATTTATCACATGTCATTTTGCCCACAAACTTGGGGCCTAAAGAAAATAAAAAGAAACAAGTCCAATCCCACACTTCACTACCCAAAAAAATTAGCAAAAAAATAAAATTATATTATGTCAAGAGTGCTAAAAATAATATAGATGAAAGTAAACATACATATTTAATGTAAAGCACTCATAAAAATAGCCATTGTTAACCAAAGCAAATAAATCAAGTTCAAAATGTACATCAAAGTGAAAGAGAAGAAGGCCTTTGATTATTCTTAAGTTATTTTCTTTTTATTTTAAAATTTAATCAACATTTCTCTATCATTTGTTTTTTGTTGGTTTTTAGCCTTGTTATTTTATTTAGGTTAGTTTTGGTATTCACTTTGTGTGATATGTGTGTTTGAACCAAATTTGGCATTTGTTGTGTGTGTGAGCTTTAAAGAACCTTGACATTTAGTTTTTGTTTGTTTATGAATGAACTTAAGCTATCACATTTTGTGGAGTGAATGCACTTCAACTATCACATTTTGTGGAGTGAAAGAACAAACTTTGATGTTCACTTTGTGTAGAATGCAATTGAAAGATTTGACATTCTTTTTTTGTGTGTGTACATATGAACCTTGGCTACCATTTTGTGTAGAGTGTATGAATGAATTTTGATGTTCACTTTTATGTGGAATGTGCTTGAAAGAACTAACATTCTTATTCTTGTGTGTGTTGGCATGAATGAACTTTGGCTATCATGTTGTGTGATGTACGAATAAACTTTGATTTTCACTTTGTGTGGAATGTGTTTACAAACAAACAAGTTCAATGGTGTTCATTGTGAGTCTTTGTGTGTTAGAATTAATTTTGGATTTCATTGTGTGTGTGTGAATAAAATTCAATATTCATTGTTTGCATGTTTGAAAGTTAACTTTGGCATTCACTTCATGTGAAGTGTGTGTGTGTGTGTGTGTGTGTGTGTGTGTGTGTGTGTGTGTGTGTTTGAAAGTTAATTTTATCATTTAGTTTGTGTGAAGTGTGTGCCTATGTATTTGAATTAAATTTGGCCTTCACTCTGTGTGTGCATGCATGTGTGTGTGAATGAGCTTTGGCACTCACTCTATGTGTGTACAAAAATACTGATGTTCACTTTGTGTCAAGAGTATGTGTGTGTGAATGAACTTTGGCTTTCATTGTGTGGGTGGGTAGGTTTGAAAGTTAGCTTTGGTATTCACTGTGTGTACACATGTTTATGTGAATGAACTTTGGCATTCACTTTATGTGTGTAAAATGTGTATGAACTAACTTTCACATTCACTTTGTGTGTGAGAGTGAACTAACTTTGACATTCACTTGGACTTTAGTCATTTATTGTTTGTGTATTGGCATCTGATTTTCTTATGCGAAGCATATGTTTGAAATTTGGCATTGCCTTAATTTGTTTGAGTTAATTGTGGATTCATTTCTTGTGTGTGAAATGCAAGTGAGTTACCTTTGTCATTCACATATTTGATCTATTTACTATTTGTGTTTTTAGGTAAGTTTGAACTTTTGCATTCACTTAGTGTGAACTGAAAATTAGCATGTTGAAATATGTTTACTTTTGTGTGTGTGTGAAGTGTGTGTTTAAACTTTAGCATTCACTTTTGTGTGTGTGTGAGTGTTTTAACTATCTTTGGAATTTACTTGACACTCATCATGGATGTGAGGATGAGGAGAAAGAAATTTTTGAAACCTACTTAGGGTAAGAGCAAGATCAGTCTAGATGAAGGTGAGGAGGATGGCTTAGATGAAGGAGATATGGATAAGTGTGATCTCTCATATGATGGGGTTGAAAATTATTTGGTTTCAAACCACCTTGATCATTTGTTTTTGTTGTTGCTATGTAGTTTTTGAGATGCCTACTCTTAAGCTGCTACTCTTGGTTGTAGTGTTGCTATTGTTTCATTGTGGGTCAACTTAGTGTTTAGTGACATTTTTTTGTATGCAATCAGGTTTTAGGATCCCTTCAAAACCTTTTACCCCTTTTAATTATAAACTTTGGCATTCACTTTGTATAAAGTGTGTTTCAATTTTACCTTTCACTTAGATTTGATTCTTTTATTTATTTATTTATTTTTTTGTGTGTGTGAACTTTCACATTCACTATGTAAAGAGTGTACTAGCTTTGACATTCATTACATGCTTGAACTTTGGTATGTTGAACTTTAGTGATTACCTTATATATGTCTAAAGTGTGTGATTTTAAACAAACTATGTGTGAAATTATTGAACTAACTTTGTGTGAAGAGTGTGTTTTTAACTTTGGCATTCAATTTGTGTGTATGAACTTTCACATTCACTTTGTGTAAAGAGTGTACTAACATTGGCATTCACTTTATGTGTCTATTTGAACTTTATCGTTTACTTTATATATATATATATATATGAAGTGTGTATTTGAACAAACTCTGTGTGAAGTGATTGAACTTTGTGTGAAGAATGCATTTTAACTTTGGCATTCACTTTGTGTGTGTTTGTATTTTGGCATATTTGAACTCGAGTGTTTACTTTGTGTACGATAGAACTAACTTTGTGCATGAATCATGTTTGAACAAGTTGGCACGTGTTGTATGTTGCAAGTATGAGCAGTAAGTGTTGTCATTGATGTCAACACCTAAAGTCAGCATCTAAGGAAGTTATTTGAATAAGTTTGAGCAAGTGTTTGGGAAGTTAGTGTAATTGCAGAACTGTTCTATCTCCCAAAACAATGTAGTGTTTTGCTCCACATATATTGTAGATTGAATATCTTTATCTGTGGTTTGGAAGTTATGTTAAGGGATGTCTATAGTTGCTATGTTTCAAGTTTGAGCCTCCAGTGTAAAGATTTGAGTGAGTTATGTTCACCAAAGTAAAAACTATTTTTTTGAGTATTTAATGGTGATAGGGAGAATGTATTCTTCTCTACATTTCTCTGCATTTAAGTCTTATGGTTTGCGGTTGTAGAATTAAGTTTGGGATGATGGTATGTGCCTTCAGATGAAATAGTTCATGATTTGGTGCTCTGCAAGTGATCTTTCCTTTATGACAGTGGTTAATAGTAATGTTTAAGTGGTCCAATTTGAAGAATCTTCTGGATAGAGTGTTTGGGGGTTGTGCAGAATTTCTTGATGATTGTAACATGCTTGTGGATGTCTCTAGATCATGTTCCTACTTTTTGATTGGTCCACAAAGTATAATTTGGATCGTGGCTAAAATGTGTTCCTAAAGGTCTTAGTGTTAATACCAGTCTTGGCCGATCTGGTTGTTTTCACTACTCGCGATTATGCTTTGGAGATTGTGGAAGCATGTTGTTGCATGGGAGATTGCATTTGAGTCCCAACTAAGGTGTGGTGTGGTTCGCACTCATTATTTTCCTCCACAAATCTGTTTAGGACCAAACCTATTCTAATGTATGTATGTATGCCGACCTTGGAAATTGTTCCAATGGTTGATGATTGTAATGCCGACCTTGATGTACAATCCAAGGTTGATGAATTGTCTAAATACATGTAACAAAGTTGTGAATAAGGCAGGATAGCAAGATGATGCGAAGATAAGTGTTTTTATGTAAAGAAGGCAGAAAAGAAGAATCAGTGTGCTTCAATGGAACTGAACCCTGGCATGTTGTAGATGCTACTATCTCAGTTCACCAACTCGGTAGTGAGCCAAACCTTGGCAATGAGCCTCTTCTCTTGGTAGTGAGCCTCTTTCTTTTGTAGTGAGCATTTTGGGTAGTGAGCCCTAGGGCAGTGAGCCTTGTTGTAAATTTTGATATATCATTTATGTTGTGAGTTAATACCCACCGTGGTTTTTCCCTCATTGGGTTTTCCATGTAAAAATCTGGTGTTGAATGTGTTGAATGTGTGAATATGCTTAAGTTTCTAATTTTATACTTTCATGGTTAAATCATAATAACAATGATTAAGTGGTTGATGTGTTGATGCTTATAAGAAGTTAAGTTTTGGTTACAACTAATTCACCCCCCTCTCTCAGTTGTCTTGTGCATTTCAACAATTGGTATCAGAGCGAGGGTTCCTTGGAAGAAAGCCTAATAGCTTAAGGTAGATCTGGGATGGTGCACATGGAGTCTCTGTAGTTCAATGGAATGGATTATGCTCTTTGGAAGGTACATATGAAAAGTCATCTCATTTTCTTGGTTATAGTATTTAGAAGATGGCAGAAACAAAGTATACTATTCCTCCAAATGGTCCATCATCTGAAGATGAAATTAAACACTATGTGTTAAATGGAAAAGCTAGAGACACTCTATTAAATGCCTTATATAACACTGAGTTAGTGAAAGTTATGGATCTGGAAACTGCTCATGAGATCTGGGACAAGTTGAAAAATTTATATGAAGGAGATGATTCTATAAAGAGTGCAAAATTACAAAACTTGAAGGCGAGGTATGAAGCTCTGAAGATGAGTGATGATGAGAACATAACAATCTACATGCAGAAAGTTGATAAAATTGCCAATGGAATCAAAGGTCTTGGAGGAACTATTGATGAGAATGAGGTTGTGATGAAGATTCTTAGATCATTGCCTAAATCCTACAGTCACAAGGTGTCTTCAATTGAAGAACTTATGAGTGTGAACAAGATTACAAAGGACCAGTTGCTTGGAAAGTTTACTGCTTTTGAGATGAGAGAGTTCGGTGATGCTTTGCCAATGATTGAGATTGCTTTCAAAGCCAGCACTTTAGACAAGAATTCAAGCTCTGAGAAGTATGCTGTGGAACCAGATGATGACTTTGATGAAATTGAAGCCAACTTTGTGGATAGAATGCAAAGAGGTACCAACAAGTTCAAAGGTAAATTACCATTCAAATGCTCTACTTGTGGTAAGATTGGTCACAATGCATCTAGGTGTCTAGAGAGAATTGAGAAAGCCAAGAAGAAATTTGAAAGTAGACCTAGGATCATAAAGAAATGCTATTATGTTAGAGATGATGATGATGGTGGTGTAATGGAAGATGCGTTTGATGATACTAGTACAAATGAATGCTTGTTTGTTGCTATCAAGGAAGAACCTGTGTCTACTAATCCTGCTAGATGTGTGAAGGAAGAAAAACCAGTGGAAGAGAGTGCTTTGTCTATCTGCCAGGTTGATAAAGATAGGATGAATGGATTATTGACAATGGATGTTCACATCACATGACCGGTGATAAAAGTAAGTTTGCAAGTTTGAAAAAGTATGATGGAGGACTGGTAAGATTTGTGGAAGAGGATCTATTTCTTTTGATGGAAAGAACAATGTAGATGATGTTCTATATGTGAAGGGTTTGAAGCACAATTTGTTAAGTGTTGGTCAGATGTGTGACAAAGGGTATGATCTAAGTTTCAAGGATAATGGATGCAAGATCATGGAAAGCTTCAGAATAGTGATTGCAACTGGTAAGAAGACTAAAGGTAATGTTTATCACTTGAGAGGAACTAATGATTGTTGTTTGTTGGCTCAGACAAATGAGAGTTGGTTGTGGCATAGAAGGATGTGTCATATCAATTTTGACAACTTGGTGAAGATAAGTTCAGTACAAGCTATGAGAGATTTGCCTAAGCTTGTGAAGCCTTCTAATACTATTTGCAAGGAATGTCAATTGGGGAAAAAGACAAGGACAAGTTTCAAGAGTAAAGAACAATTCTCTATTGGATTGCTAGAGCTGGTGCATACAGATTTGTGTGGTCCTACAAGAACAAGAAGTTTGCAAGGAGACAGGTACTTTATGTTGCTTATTGATGATTATTCTAGAATGACTTGGGTCACTTTTCTAAAGGATAAATCAGAGGCCCTAGAAAAGTTCAAATCTTTCAAGTAGATGGTTGAGAATGAGTTAGAATTAAGGATCAAATTCTTAAGGTCTGATAGAGGAGGTGAGTTTACATCAAATGAATTCAATATTTTCTGTGAAGAACATGGGATAAAGAGATGGTTGTCTACTCTTAGGACTCCTCAACAGAATGGAGTTGTTGAAAGAAAGAAAAGGACAGTTCAAGAGGCTGCTAGGTCAATGATGATAGAGGCAAACCTACCAGAAGTATATTGGAGAGAAGCTATACATATTGTTGTTTACATTCAGAACAAAATTCATGTCAAAGGTAATGGTACTAAAACTCCTTATGAATTGTGGTATGGAAGAGTTCCTACAATGAAATATTTCAAAGTTTTTGGAAGCAAATGCTATATTAGAAGAGAAGAAGAGTTAGGCAAGTTTGATGCTAGGTGTGATGAAGGAATTGTTGCAAGTATGGGCCTAACCAATGTTGTCATTGATGTCAACATACTCATGTTACATTGATGACAAGATTGAATGAATTGTGTGCTGAGGATATTGAGAAAATTAGCCCCATCAGAAACATAGAAGAATAGTGAAGACAGGGAAGTTCTCTGAAGTAAAGATCCCATCTAGATGAAGATAGAGTATGTGCACCAAAGGGCTTTTAGATATGTGTCTGAAGATCCTCCAGACAAGATCTGAGAGGTCTGCATGAATATTTGGAGAAGTTATGGCCTTATAAATAAAACTGGTTCTGGCAGCTGTTCAGAGGTGACAGAGTGACACAAATAGGTCTGGTGAGATCTAGAAATGCAATATCATGTTCTACAGATTTGGTGGCATGTTTGGGAAGCTAAAGTGTATTAACAAATCAATTAGTTTATGGTTTGGAGGTCTACAAGCAATCCTTTTATTATGACAGTGATGATTGACTGTGTTCTTGAGATTCCAGGTGAAGATGTGATTGATTATAGTAAGCAGACGTGGTGTGGATGTTCTTTGCGATTCAAGAAAGCTTGTGGCGATCTCTAGATTGTGTCCAGTTCGTGTTGGCGGTCCGCATTGAAGATTGAGCTCACAAATGAAGATTTACCTTCGATCGTTGGTGTTCTTCCAAGTTTTGGCCAATCAGATGATTTGCACATGGTGCGGATGATCTTGAAGATGTTTTACGAAGTGTGGTGTGTTCCTCGAAGTTGATTGAAGTCCCAGCTGTGTATGGCCAACAGTGTAGTAATGCGCATGAAGTTTTTGTAATAATTCAAGTTGTAATTTTGTAATTGCTCTATAAATAAAATAAGTGTGTGTTGTGCTGACTTTGATGATCATTCCAATGTCGATGTCATGTATAAATATGAGTTGCGAAGTCATTCAAATGTATCTTAGTTGTCATGATGAGGATGTGGTAGAGAAGAGTAGCGAAAAGTAGAGCAGAGGTATTGAGCTTAAATGGAACTGATTCAAGCATAGTGAAGATGCTTCTCTCCAGTTCAAGTATGTAATATTTATATTATTCTATAGACAGTGTGTTCCCTGTAGGCAGTGGGCCTCTTGTGAGCAGTGTGCTCGTGCAATGAGCCCTAATTGGCAAGTGCCATTTTATTCATTCTTATTCTTCTAACAGAGAATACAATCTTGGGTTAATCACCTCATGGTTTTTCCCTTAACCGGGTTTTCCACGTCAAATTTTGGTGTTATATGTGTTGAATTTGTTTCTACTTTTGAATTATTGTATTATGTTTCCTTGATTAATCTTTAGTAAGCCATTGAATTATAAGAAGGTTTAAAGAAGAGAGATTTGGTGACAACTGATTCACCCCCCCCTCTCAGTTGTCTGTCCTAAATCCAACAAGAATTTTCCTTGGATACTCTACTAAGAGTAAGGCCTACCAATGTTACAATAAGAGATTGATAAAGATCATTAAGAGTGCTAATATGAAGGTTGATGAAGACATGGAAAGAATATCGGATCTGAGTGGCTATGAATCAGATGAACTTGTTGTTGTAGTGAATGAAGAAAAAGTTGAACAACAAGATAGTCAAATGGAAGAAGAAAAGGCTCCTGAAGGTGATGTTAAGATTCCTAGGTATGTAAGGATTAATCATTTTGAAGATCAGACTATTGGTGACAAAAGCAAATGGGTATTAACAAGGAAAAGAGCTGTAGAGGAATAGGTGAACTACTATTTACTTTCAAAGATTAAACCTAAAACTATAAGTGAAGCCTGCAAAGATGAAAGTTGGGTAAAAGCTATGGAAGAAGAGCTAATGCAGATATAGAAGAATCAAACTTGGGAATTGGTTCCTAGACCTATTGATAAGAATGTGATTAGAACTAAATGGGTTTTCAAAAACAAGATGAATGAAAATGGAGAAGTAGTAAGAAACAAAGAAAGACTGGTATGTAAAGGATATTCTCATGTTGAAGGTGTAGATTTTGAGGAGACTTATGCTCCTGTGGAAAGGATTGAAGCAATAAGAATGTCTTTGGCATTTGCAGCATACAAAGATTTCAAAGTGTACCAGATGGATGTGAAGTCTACATTCTTGAATGGAGAGCTAGAAGAAGAAGTTTACATTGAACAACTAGAAGGATTTCAGTCATCAGACCAAGGTGATATGGTGTGCAGATTGAAGAAAGTCTTGTATGGACTAAAGAAAGCTTCTAGAGCCTGGTATGCAAGGTTGGACAAGTATTTGATGAAATTGGGGTTCAGTAAAGGTATTGTAGACAATAATCTCTATTTTAAAATTAATGATGATCAAATTCTGATTGTTGTAGTCTTTGTTGAAGAAGTTTGGAATGGAGGACTCCGAGCCAGTATGTACCCCTATGGCAACTAGTTGCAAGCTGAGAAAGAATGATGAATCACCTAAGACTGATCAAAAAAAGTATAGGTCTATGATTGGAGGACTACTTTATCTAACCAATACCAGACCAGATATAATGCATGCAGTTTGTCTAATGGCAAGATTTCAAGATCCTAGAGAGTCACATGTGATGGCAGTTAAGAGGATCATGATGTATTTAAATGGCACTTCAGCCTATGGATTATGGTCTCCTAAAGATATTGATTTCACTCTTAGTGCTTATACAGATGCAGATTGGGCTGGAGATGTCGATGACAGAAAAAGTACAAGTGGAGGCGCTTTCTTCTAGGGTAACAGATTGGTTTCATGGTTGAGCAAGAAGCAAGATTCAATTTCTTTGTCTACTGTAGAAGTATAATATATTGTTGTAGCATGTTGTTGTACTCAAGTGCTATGGATGAAGCAAACATTGAAAGATATAAGAGTTGTGTATGGAGAACCAATCTCAACCTTTTGTGACAATACAAGTGTTATAAACATTTCAAAGAATCCAATGATGCACTCAAGAACAAAGCATATATCAATAAGGTATCACTTTCTGAGAGAAAAGGTACCAGAGAATGAAGTAAAGATGGAATATGTGTCTACTAAGGATTAGATTGCAAATATTTTCACAAAGCCTCTGCCTAGGGATACTTTTGAGTATCTTAGGGAAAAGTTAGGGGTTATTACCCCTCCTACTCTAAACTAAGATGCATAGGAAGTGCATCAGTCCAGTGGTGCTCAAAGTCTCATTTTCTGATTCGGATTAATGTTTTGAAGGCTACCCCTCAGGGGGAGCAGGTAGATGTTGTTGATATGAGTTCCTGATAAAGAGCAGTAAGTGTTGCAGTGTCGCTGACAGGGGGAGTAATGCGGTGGTAGTGAGATTTGAGTTGAGCCTTGATGACTAAAGAGTGTGAGAAGATCCGGCACCCTTTGCCATTGATGTCAAAGGGGGAGAGAAGTGCATGTGAAAAACTTAAGGAGAGCTATTCTAAGAAAGTTGCAGCAAAAGAAAGCATAAAGTAAGGGGGAGCAAAGAAGCAAAGCAAGTTTATCTTGATGGTTTTTCACATCATGTGTTGCCATCAATGACAAAGAGGGAGATTGTTGCAAGTATGAGTAGTAAGTGTTATCATTGATGTCAACACCTAAGGTTAGCATCTAAGGAACTTATTTAATTAAGTTTGAGCAAGTATTTGGGGACTTAGTGCAATTGCAGAATTGTTCTATCTCCCAAAATAGTGCAGTGTTTTGCTTCACATATCCTATAGATTGAATATCTTTATCCAGAACAGTCCAGTGTTTTGCTCCACATATCATGTAGATTGAATATCTTTATCTGTGGTTTGGAAGTTATGTTAAGGGATGTCTGTAGTTTCTATGTTTCAAGTTTGAGCCTCCGGTGTAAAGATTTGAGTGAGTTCTGTTCACGAGAGTAAAAACTATTTTTTTGAGTATTCAATGGTGATAGGGAGAATCTATTCTGCTCTGCATTTCTCTGCATTTAAGTTTTATGGTTTACGGTTCTAGAATTAAGTTTGGGATGATGATATGTGCTTTCAGATGAAATGGTTCATGATTTGGAGCTCCGCAAGCGATCTTTCCTTTATGATAGTGGTTAACAATAATGTTTAAGTGGTCTGATTTGAAGAATCTTCTGGATAGAGTGTTTTGGGGTTGTGCATAACTTCTTGGTGATTGTAACGTGCTTGTGGATGTCTCTAGATCATGTTCCTACTTTTTGATTGGTCCGCAAAGTATAATTTGGATCATGGCTGAAGCGTGTTCGTAAAGGTCTTAGTGTTAATACCAGTCTTGGTTGACCTAGTTGTTTTCACTACTTGCGGTTATGCTTTGGAGATTGTGGAAGTGTGTTGTTGCATGGGAGATTGCATTTGAGTCCTAGCTATGGTGTGGTGTGGTCCACATTCATTCTTTTCCTCCACAAATCTGTTTAGGACTAGACCTATTCTAATGTATGTATGTATGCCGACCTTGGAAATTGTTCCAATGGTTGATGATTGTAATGCCGACCTTGATGTACATTCCAAGGTTGATGAATTGTATAAATACATGTAACAAAGTTACGAATAAGGCAAGATGGCAAGATGATGCGAAGATAAGTGTGTTTGTGTAAAGAAGGCAGAAAAGAAGAATGAGTGCACTTCAATGGAACTGAACCCTGGCATGGTTTAGATGCTGCTATCTCAGTTCACCAACTCGGTAGTGAGCCAAACCCAGTGAGCCTTTTCTCTTGGTAGTGAGCCTCTTTCTTTTGCAGTGAGCATTTTGGGTAGTGAACCCTAAGGCAGTGAGCCTCTGATAGTGAGCCTTGTTGTAAATTTTGATATATCATTTATATTGTGAGTTAATCCTCACCGTGGTATTTCTCTCATTAGATTTTTCATGTAAAAATCTGGTGTCTTATGTGTTGAATGTGTGAATATGCTTAAGTTTATTATTTCATGCTTTCATCGTTAAATCAGAATAACAATGATTAAGTGGTTAATGTGTTGATGCTTATAAGAAGTTAAGTTTTGGTTACAACTTATTCAACCCCCTCTTAGTTGTCTTGTGCATTTCAACATTGTAATGCCCACCCTAGTGTTCATTCTATGTGCTTCTATTTCATGAGCATTATGTTGTATTTTATGTATATCAGTGTATTATATGATCCTCCTTCTTTGATGCATTGCACCGTACTTGTCAATGAGGACTATTGTATCATCCAAGAGTTCTTAGGGTGTATTCTCGATGACAATTCAGGCATTTCCAATGGGGTTTTACATTGTTATTTGGCTTTCCAACTATGCATTATGGGATGCATACGTTGTGTTCATGTGTGTTAGATTATTGTAGTTCTTCAACTGCACTATTTTCATTTGCATAATATATTGGATGGATGTGATGTCTTCAGTATGATTATGTTAGATGATTTATGCATATATGATTTTATGTTATCAATTGATTGTTGACTCATGTTTATGATGCTTATGCGATATTATGCCACATTGGATATTATGATGTGTTTTGGCTATTTTATCTATGGAGTAGGTACACTTGATGGTTTACTTGATTGTGTAGGTAATTATAGGTGCTAACTAATGTGGGAAATGTGGAGAAGGTTGACATGGGATGCTAAGCCATCTCACCCTTATCCTTGTGTTATGGAAACCCGTCATGTGTGATTGGAATAGTTTGCGTGTGTTTCCTTAGCATTCTTGCACTTTATTTTAAAATGGTTTGAAAAGTGTGTTTTCTGTATTTTTAGATTAAATTAATGATTTTAATTTGGAAATTGCTATTTATGATTTAGTAAAAATATTTGTTGTATCATTATATGCTTGTGGAACAAATTTGAGTGATTTCGGTTTAATTCTGAAATTTGATATTTTTCCATAAAAAGGTAGAAATTGCATTAAATGAGAAAACTAAATGCCTAGTATGGCATGTTTTTACTTTTTGGAATGAGACTGAGTTATATGGTAATAACATGTTTAGAATAGTTGAGTTTGTTTGACTAACTATTTCCCTTTTGCTTTGGGTGAATTAATAAGATGTTTTTAGTGAAAAAGAATTATTAATGAGTTATTTTATATGCCTATTTGATTTGCAAAAGAGACATTCAATTATTTAATTGTTATATTAAATTAATTAACTAGTGTAATTGTGCAAATTCTATAATTTTGAATTGATTGATTAAATCACTTATTTTATTATCAAAAAAAGGAATAGTGTCTTTGGAGGAATAAAAGGAAAAAGACATATATTTTGCATTATTCTTTTTCTCTCCAAAATTTGCTCTCTCCTTGTTTGAAACCCTCCTACTTGAAAAATGGATATTTGATTGCTTGGAAGGGAGTTTTGCTTGGAATTGTTTGGAGTTTGGATTGGAATCAGGAGCTTGGTGTTTGCTTGTTGTGTGTGGATCGAGACTGACATTCAACCTCATTCCTTTCCTTGGATTTTGCTTGTATTGGAAGGTAAGTTTCTCCAATCTTCTCATTTAAATTGTTTTATTTTGTTTCCTTCATGCCACACCATCTAGAATGGTTGAAGATGGATTTTCTTAGTTGTAGGAAACTTAAAAAATTTATTTTAGCTGGTTATTTATTTATTTCATGTATTTTCCATTTTGGAAACATAGAAATACAAACAAAAACCTAGTAAAACTTCCCTGGAAATCCCCAACGCATTTTTATTGCATATATTGGTTGTTGGGCATGTTATCTATGATGGGTAGTTGTCAGATCATCCATAGCTATTGAAAAACAAAAGTTAGAAAATTGGTCAAACTTTGGTCAACGTGCCAAAGAGAGCTCCAATGGAGATTTTAGGGCCTTATGATTATTTTGCACTTTTAGAAAACATGAAAACTAAATCCTATGCATTTCCTTTATGATTTGCTTTGAGGGATGACTTGACTCCTTCATATTATGTTATTTTGCATCTTGTGAGACTATGTCATGTTTTGGGAGATTTTGGTGCATTGAAATCCATGCCACTTATTTCTCCATTTTTGAAAACCTAAAAATTGCTTTGTATACATTTTCTTGATGTTTTAGTTTGTGGGATGAGTTGTCTCCCAATTAAAATGATGTTTTGCATCTTTTGAGATTATGTTGTGTTTTTGTCAAAATTGTGATTTTGTCACCTCGTAAACCATGTCATGCCCAATTGGTGAAATTGGTGCTATGTGTGTTTAGGAAGAAGTCTAGGGGTAGGAAAGGAGTGGCTTCCATTGTGCACCATGAACCAAAGAGGGCGTTGGAATTATATGAGTGGAATTTTTAATCAAGAATAAAATTTCAACACATTGGGTAATAAAATTTAATAATGAGATCATCTACACCAAATTGCATGTCCTGGTGAAGTGTCCAACTTGCTTAGGTTTGGGTGTAAAGAGAAATCTTTGGTGTATTTCCCAGTTGCTCTGAGGAGGTTATGCCCTCATGTTCTACCATGAGGTAAGTATTGCCCTCATTTGACACTCCTTGTCCTAACTACCTAGGTCTCTCTTCCTTCTTCCACCATCAGAGTTTGACTCGACATGTGATGTTTACCATGTGATTGCATATGCATTGTGATGCCTTATTCATGCTTGTATGTGTCTATGATGGACTATGATTTATGCCTCATTTGGCATGCATTGAAGATGAGATTATTTCCCTTATGCTTGAATGTTGTGATGTTATTCTATTATGCTTTGGCAAGTGTGACATATGTTACTTGAATGCAATTGGATGGTAGTTGTACCACGTGTTGTTTATATGCATTGGATTGGTAGTTGTGCCATGTATATTGTTTGCATTGATTGGCATGTATGCCATATGTTTCTTCTATACCCTAGATGTGTGAGATGCTCTTAGCGGGTTTGCCATGATCACCTTCTCCATAGCTCGGGGGTTGCCTAGAGTTGCATAGACAATTATTGCCCTTGATGATAGAAATATGGTTGGAAGGCGAGCTACATTTCCCCTCCTTCATGATGATCTTCAGGTGTTAGATGATTCCCTTATCTTCTTGCAGGTTGATTATGTCATGCTTCATGTCTTTTTGTACCTTGGAGAGCATGTTGGTTTTTGGGTGGTTTATGCACTTGTATATTATCATTATTGATTATTGTAACCTTTGTAATGTATGACTTTTGAGACAGTTGTAATAAGATGTATTAATGTATGAGTTAATTTATGATGTTGGCTATGATTCATCTATGTTTAGGATGAAGCCTTTTGAATATTGTAATTATTGGATATTGTCTTGTATTTTTCCATGCCTCTGTTTGAGAGGACGTTGGCATGTTTTGATAGATTTTACATGTTAGAATCTAGCTATGTAAGCATGTTTAGACTCAGTTATTTGATGTTTATGGATATGTTTGTGTTGGATCATATTCATCCCACATAGGTGGTGACGATCCTATCTTTGCTTTTGGCATGTGTCGACGTTGGTGTCGAACATGTGTATCCTTTTATATCACTTTTGTCCTTTTTGGCATGTGGACATTTTTAGTTCAACACCTTAATTTTTTTCGCTAAAATGAATCACCTTTGATGTTGATTATTGTTTTTAGGCACCATAGGTGTTTTGGTTGAATTTTGGGTGCTAGTGTCCTAGGACGACAGTGCTAGGCTCTAGTGTCCCCGATAGTGACTTTTTGCTTTAGCCTGAATACTCTACCAGGATGTTATGTTTTGCCTGTCCAACCATTTTGTGAAGTTTGTTGTCGTAAGGTGTTCATTGACCACTTGAGTGTATCCATGGCGTCATTTCCATGATGTGATATGCACTCTTGGATTATTTTTTTTTTTTGCTTTGGGAAGCATGCCTTTGCACGAGTTCAACTAGTGACCATTCTAGTTGGTTGAAGAATCATACCTCCTAGTTGGACCATCCCGTGGGTGAGCATTACCCTTGTGTTTGGGATGTCTTGTGTAGTCATGGAATGGATTGAGGTGGATGTCACCCTCATCCTACTCCATGTTTTTGCAAGGGAGCAAGGTCATGGACGTGCATCAGACCCTTGTCATGGAGTGAGCTCTACCTCTTGCTTGGTCATTGTAGTGAGTTGTCACACAATGAGTGAAGTCTTCTACTTGTGCCACCTTGCCTAGTGCAATGGTGATGTCTTTTTAGGTGTTTGTGTGCTTGTTGTGACACCTTGTGTGTGCGTGAGTGCAATGCGACATGTAAATGTCACATTTGAAAACATGAAAAATTTGTTGGTTTGATGTTTGTTCAGCTAATGTTTTGGGTGAAGACCTAGGGCATTACACTTGGTATCAAATCTCATGTTGCAGCATTGGAAGCTCTGGGGTGTATTATGCTTGGCTTGTTCGAGCATGTGTGGGATCCTTGTGTCTTTATGTGCTGAGTAGCATTTGCTTTATTTCGATATGTCTTCCTTATATGAGTGTGTTTGAGTGACCTTTGTAGGGTCATGTTCATGCTTGTGTGACCACTTTGATAGTGGAGTTATGGGAACCTTTGTGTGAAAGCAAATACCATGTTCTTGAGTGTGATTGAACCTGGTTTACTCTTTTAAGAGTTATATTTGTATGTGAAAGAGATGATGTTTTGATCTTATGCAGGATATGTGAAGAATATTGTTGTGGTAATGCTTGTTCAAATGAGCCTTGTATTGTGCACCTTGTTGTGTGTATGTTTTCTGCAAGAATAGCATACCCTTGTAATGCTCAAGTCATATTTGTTTATTAATTGCCTCTGTATGGTGATTGGACATGCTTTCCTAAAATACATATTGCATTGTCTTCTTGAGAGCATCTCCCTATGTGTGGATTAATTATGTGGTTGTAAGAAAGATAGTGTTGCATTGCATTGCTAGAATAGATCATTTGGGTAATGACTTATGTCCCCAAATTGCATTCTTCCCTAGGATTCATGTGGGAACCTAGGTGTAATTATTGCATTGCATTATTTGAAGAGTTAAAGAGAAAAGGGGTTGTGAAAAGGGTCATTTGCATAGTCCTATTGTGATGTTTGAGGTGTTATAATCATGAGTGAAGTAGCAAACCCTGCATCTTGTGTTTTTGAGTTGTGTTTCCCCTATTGTAATGTGTGCATTTAGTGTGCTTGTCATCATGTTGTGGAGACATTTAGCATCATGTGAATGGAACATTGGGTAAGTGCATGACCCACAACCTAATTCTCCCTTGTGTTTTGATTTGTGTTCTATGTGAATGTTGCATTAATGCATTATCCATATGCTTGGTGAATCCTTGTTTGGTGAGAAATGTTAACCGCTCTTGTTGTGAGAGTGATGTGTTTAGATATATTGGTTTGTGAACTTGATTTTTTCATAGCTTAATCTTGGTTACTAGATGTTTCCTAGTGTGTGACTTTGTGTGTCATTGCATGGTGATTGTGATTCCCTTGAATGGGATGTAACTTTTGGTTACTTGGCATCTTGAGTGATGTTTGTGTGGTTAAGTAGAAATGATCTCATGTTATAGATGTGATTGGAGTCTTAGAAGACTCATTTGTTTGGTGTGATTGAAGGTGTTCTCTTACTTGCCTTGGATTTTGGTATCCAGGTGTAGTGTAGCATTGTACTCCCTCTCTAGTGGCTAGAATTAGTCACATAGTTCATGTAATGTGGAACTTTTGAACTTTGATATTTTATTATTTGACTTTGGTGAATTCACTAAGCATTGTAAGGGTCCGCATTGGATTTTTATTCTTGTTTATGAATAAGTATAGCCATCAAAGTTTGATATTTATTTATTTTGTGACCTTTATGGTCATGTTTGATTTACTGTTGAAATTGAGCTCATTTTATGCCTTATTGTTGGAATTGAATTTTCTTCCACTTTGGTATTTTATTTATTTATTTATTATTGGTGTCTATGCTTGAATGTTTTAAATTGCTGGTCATGTATCATGTTATATTCTTTATCATGTCCATAATGGGCCTCTATTGGATTGTATAAGGGAGTAGAATGCAGAGAATATACTAGTTCTTGGTGTGCGTGTTACTAGAACTATGGTAGATTGAATTCCTTGGTTTGTTATTAGATGCAAGTGAATATTGTATGAAATGTTGAGAAAGTTTTGAAATGGTTGTGTTGCTATGGATCACTTGATGTGAATTGAATTCTTGTATGAGATTAAATGTTGATTCTTGACTGTGTCTATGTGAATGAGATATGTAGAGAACTAATTTGGATTGAATCTTGCTTTTAGTAATTGCATTTAGTTGAATGTTTACTTAGTCCACCAATTATGGTTGTTCTTTCTTGTCTAATTTCTATTAGTCTTGGATGTGATGCCATGCTCCTAGTGTTACGTCATTAGTGGAGTGTATGATGTTGTGTCCTTTTGTTGTGAGTTCCATAACTACACTTATTTTTTGACATAGTGTAGGGTATGATGGAGCCTTAGTTAGTGCATGAGCATGATTATTTATATATTTATGGTATTATAGTTATCTTCTTGCTCTTGTTGAGTTGCCAACCTTGGGAATTTGGTTGCTTCAAGAGGTTCTCCTTAGTGTTTTGGAGGTTTCCTAACATAATACTGGAAGGGATGAAACTCTTGTATGACGAGGTTGCTATCCTATGTATTCCATTTTATGGATACTTGGTGTTTAGGACACGAGGAAGCCTTGCGTTTCCAAGTAGATCATGAACTCGTGACCATGTTGTGTTGTTTGACCTTTTTGGTCTAGCTTAGTTAAGAGTTGAAGTGGTGTTGCGAGTAGTCTTGCACCTTGTTGGTGTGTTGTGGATGCCTTAGATGTGCTCCTAGTGAGTAATGGGTTGCTAAGCCTTGCTTATGGAAGCACTTATGTTGTTAGAGGATGTGGTTTAGATTCTTCCCTCTAAGAACCTATTTGGTTGATCCTCGTTCTGGTTGTGTAGAGATAGAGTGTCGGAAAAACCCTCTCTTTTAGGAGTGGAACGTGAGGAAGTACCTCATGTAGGGAAACCATGTCTAGAGTTGAGGTAAGCTTTTAGTCAGGATGAAGGTGCAGTAGTGGTGCCTATAACCTTTTTGAGTTAGCTTTCCTTGATCCTTGAGTTCTTTTGTTGCAGGTAGTGCCTGAGGAAGGACTGTTGAGAGAGTAATCTTTTGTTTGCAATTCTCCTTGTGAGTTTCCTTAGACTTAGTTGAGAGCTTGAGAGGTTATCCCAGCAAAGTTGTGGTCCTGAGTTATACAGACTTGAATTGCTTGTGTTCAGTTGTGCCTTTTTGATAGAGCCTCTTCTCATTGCAGTGGCAGTTGGAGGATGGAGTGGTGTAGTCTTAGAGGAGTTGTATGCACAATGGTTGGTTCTGACCTAGTTGGTGCACCTTTGGATATTTGTTTTGTTGTTTTGAGACCTCAACCTAGTGTTGGTTAGGAGGACTAATCTTTTGAGATCTATTGTGCTATAAAGGATTGTGTACTAAGGGTACTTCATCCTTGTGTTTTGTAGGCTTCCAAAAGTAAGCCTAATGCTAGTGGGGGAGGATGTAATGCCCACCCTAGTGTTCATTCAATGTGCTTCTATTTCATGAGAATTATGTTGTATTGTCTGTATATCAGTGTATTATATGATTCTCCTTCTTTAATACATTGCACTGTACTTGCCGATGATGTCTATTGTATCATCTAGGAGTTCTTAGGGTGTATTATAGATGACCATTGAGGTGTTTCCAATGGGGTTTTGCATTATTATTTATCTTTCCAACAATACATTATGGGATGCATATGTTGTGTTCATGTGTGTTAAATTACTGCAGTGCTTCAGCTTCACTATTTTCATTTGTATAATATATTGGATGGATGTGATGTCTTTAGTATGATTATGTTAGATGATTTGTGCATATATGATTTTATGCTATCAATTGATTGTCAACTCATGTTTATGATGGTTATGTGATATTATTCCACATTGGGTATTATGATGTGCTTCGACTATTTTATGTATGCAATAGGTACGCTTGATGGTTTACTTGATTGCACAGGTAATTATAGGTGTTAACTAATGTGGGAAATGTGGAGAAGGTTGACATGGGATGCTAAGCCATCTCACCCTTATCCTTGTGTTGTGGAAACCCATGATTTGTGTTTGGAATCATTTGCGTGTGTTTCCTTAGCATTCTTGCACTTTATTTTAAAATGGTTTGAAAAGTGTGTTTTCCTTGTTTTTAGATTAAATTAATGATTTTAATTTGGAAATTGCTATTTATTATTTAGTGAAAATGTATGTTGCATCATTATATGCTTGTGGAACAAATTTGAGTGATTCAGTTTAATTCTAAAATTTGATATTTTTTTTGAAAAAAAGGTAGAAAGTGCATTAAATGAGAAAACTGAATGCCTAGTATGGCATGTTTGTACTATTCAGAATGAGACTGAGTTATATGTCAATAACATGTTTGGAATAGTTGAGTTTGTTTGACTAATTATTTCCCTGTTGCTTTGAGTGAATTAATTGGACATTTTTAGTGAAATAGAATTGTAACTAATGTGTTATTTTATATGCCTATTTGATTTGCAAAAGAGACATTCAATTATTTAATTGTTAAATTAAATGAATTAATTAGTGTAATTGTGCAAATTCTATAATTTTGAATTGATTGATTAAATCACTTAAATGATTATTTTATTATCAAAAAAAGGAATAGTGTCCTTGGAAGAATAAAAGGAAAAAGACATGTATTTTGCATTATTCTTGTTCTCTCCAAAATTTTCTCTCCTTTGTTTGAAACCCTCTTGCTTGAAAAATGGATATCTAATTTCTTGGAAGGGAGTTTTTCTTGCAATTTCTTGGAGTTTGGATTGGATTCAAGAGCTTGGTGTTTTCTTGTTGTGTGTGGATCAAAACTAACATTCAACCTCATTCTTGTCCCTAGATTTTGCTTGTATTAGAAGGTAAGTTTCTCCAATCTTCTCATTTAAATTCTTTTATTTTGTATCCTTCATGCCACACCATCTAGAATGGTTGAAGATGGCTTTTCTTAGTTATAGGAAACTTAAAAAATTTATTTCAGCTGGTTATTTATTTATTTCATGTATTTTCCATTTTGGAAACATAGAAATATAGACAAAACCCTGGCAAAATTTCCCTGGAAATCCCCAACGCATTTTTATTGCATATATTGGTTGTTGGGAATGTTATCTATGATGCGTAGTTGTTAGATCATCCATAACTATTGAAACAAAAGTTAAAAAATTGGTCAAACTTTGGTCAAGGTGCCAAAGAAAGCTCCAATGGAGTTTGTAGGGCTTTATGGTTATTTTGCATTTTTAAAAAACATGAAAACTAAATTCTATGCATTTCCTTTATGATTTGCTTTAAGGGATGAGTTGACTTCTTCATATTATGTGATTCTACATCTTCTAAGACTATGTCATGTTTTGGGATATTTTGGTGCATTGAAATCTGTGCCACTTATTTCTCCATTTTTGAAAACCTAAAAATTGATTTGTATGCATTTCATGTTTTAGTTTGTGGGATGAGTTGTCTCCCAATTAAAATGATGTTTTACATCTTTTGAGATTATGTTTTTTTGTCAAAATTGTAATTTTGTCACCTCGTAAACCGTGTCATGCCCAATTGGTCAAAATAGTGCTATGGGTGTTTAGGAAGAAGTCTAGGAGTAGGAAAGGAGTAGCTTCCATCGTGCACCACGGCCCAAAGAGGTCGTTGGAATTAAGCGAGTTGAAGTTTTAATCAAGAATAACATTTAAACACATTAGGTAATAAAATTTAATAATGAGATCATATACACCAAACTGCATGTACTGGTGAAGTGTCTGAATTGCTTGGGTTTGGGTGTAAAGAGCAACCTTTGGTGTATTGTTCAGTTACTATGAGGAGGTTATGCTCTCATGTTTTACTACGAGGTGAGTATTGCCCTCATTTGACACTCCTTGTCCTAACTACCTAGGTCTCTCTTCCTTCTTCCACCGTCAGAGATTGACTCAACGTGTGATGTTTACCATGTGATTACATGTGCATTGTGATGCCTGATTCATGCAAGTGTATGTGTCTATTATGGACTATGTTTTATGCCTCGTTTGGCATGCATTGAAGGTGTGATTATTTCCCTTATACTTGAATATTGTGATGTCATTCTATTATGCTTTGGCAAGTGTGCCATATGTTACTTGAATGCAATTAGATGGTAGTTGTACCATGTGTTGTTTATATGCATTGTATTGGAAGTTGTGCCTTGTATATTTTGTGCATTGATTGGCTTGTATTCCATATGTTGCTTGTATACCTTGGATGTGTGAGATGCTCTTAGCAGGTTTGCCATGATCACCTTTTTCGTAGCTTGAGGGGTTGCCTAGAGTTGCGTAGATAGCTATTGCGCTCGACGATGGTAATATGGTTGGGAGGCAAGCAACATTTCTACTTTGGTCCTTCATGATGATCTTTAGGTGTTGGATGATTCCCTTATCTTCTTGCAGGTTGATTATGTCATCCTTCATGTCTTTTTACACCTTGGAGAGCGTGTTGGTTTTTGGGTGGTTTATGCACTTGTATATTATCATTATTGATTATTGTAACCTTTGTAATGTAGGTCTTTTGAGACCCTTGTAATAAGATGTAATTAATTCTATGAGTTGATTTATTATGTTGGCTATGATTCATCTATGTTTAGGATGAAGCCCTTTGAATACTGTAATTATTGGATATCATCTTATATTTTTCCACGCCTCAGTTTGTGAGGACATTGGCATGTTTTGATAGATTTTACATGTTAGAATCTAGCTATGTTAGCATGTTTGGACTCGGTTATTTGATGTTGTATTTGATGTTTATGTATATGTTTGTCTTGGATCATATTCATCCCACATACGTGGTGAGGATCCTATCTTTGCTTTTGGCATGTGTTGAACATGTGTATCGTTTTGTATCGCTTTTGTGCTTTTGGCATGTGGACATTTTTGGTTCAACACCTTAATATTTTTGGTTAAAATGAATCCTCTTTGATGTTGATTAATGTTTTTAGGCACCGTAGGTGTTTTGGTTGAATTCTGGGTGCTAGTGTCCTAGGACGACAGTGTTAGGCGCTAGTGTCCCTGGTAGTGGCTTTCTCCTTTGGCTTCAGTACTCTGCTAGGATGTCATGTTTTTCTTGTTCAACCCTTTTCTGAAGTTTGTTTTCATAAAGTGCTCATTGACCACCTAAGTGTATCCATGGTGTCATTTCCATGATATGATATGCACTCTTAGATTATTCCCTCTTTTGCTTTGGGAAGCATGCTTTTGCACAAGTTTGACTAGTGACCATTCTAGTTGGTTGATGAATCGTACCATTGGACCATCCCGTGGGTGAGTGTTACCCTTGTGTTTGGGATGTCTTGTGTGGTCATGGAATGGACTGAGGTGGATGTCACCGTCACTCCATGTGTTCATGAGGGAGTAAGGTCATGGACGTGTATTCGATCCTTGTCATGGAGTGAGCTCTACCTCTCACTTGGTCATCGTGGTGAGTTGTCACATGATGGGTGAAGTCTTCCACTTGTGCCACCTTGCTTAGTGCAATGGTGATGTCATTTTAGGTGTTTTTGTGTTTGTTGTGATACCTTGAGTGTACCTGAGTGCAATGCGACATGTAAATGTAATGCTTGCAAACATGAAAAATTTGTTGGTTTGGTGTTTGTTAAGCTAATGCTTTAGGTGAAAACCTAGGGAATTACACATTTTCACTTTCTATTTGTGAAGTGTGTGTTTTAACTTTGACATTCATTTTGTGTGAATTATTTGTCTAAAATTTAATCTTGGCATTCACTTTGTGTTGTGTGTGTATTTTAACTTTACCATGTTTTATAACTTTGAAAATCACTTTATGTGTGTATTTGTACTTTAGCATGTTTAAAATTTAGTGTTCATGCATGTTTGTACTAAATTTGCGTGAATGGAATTATGTTTGAGCATTGGCATATTCACTTATTGTTTATGAATATGATGGCCCAATCCACAAGAGATGCAAATTTCAGATACTATCATGTACTCTACCTATATTGTGGATAAAACAACCATAGCCTATCACTTACCCATATGGGTGGGTGTAAAAATTTGGGTCCACTTTTAGTGGAAGTCTTGTGGGGTGAAATCTTGATAGCAACAGGTACACATTTCATAAAAAACATGTATGCATTCAGGAAAGGGTGCCTGAATCTAAGCTTCCATCCATATAGAATGGGTACCTATTCCAATTTGAGCTCTTGTTCCTAAATGGGTTCCCATTAGGAATTCATACCCATTTCTAAAAAGAATGAGTGCCTGTTTAGGAATGGGTACATGTTCCTAAAAGCTATTAATTTTTTTGCCCTGCGAGCTCAATTTTTTCCTTTGTTCACATGGTGAAAGCAATTAGGAATAATAGTCTAAAAGATGTATTTGCATTGAGAAACCTCAACAAAGCCTATTTTTGACCTCCTCCCTCCATGAGAACTAATTTATTGCACATTCTCAGGTATGTAGCTTTCATGTTTACATGTTTTTTTGTCTTTTTTACAATTTTTTCTTGTTTCTAAATTTAAATTTAGTTTTCAACCCTAAAACCCTAGACTAAACTTTGTTCATTGAAAACATAAACCCTAGGACCTATTCTAAACCTTAGGACCTACTCTAAACCCTAGGTCCAAGTTAAACCATAATCTATAAACCCTAAATTTATGGTTTGGGGTTTATAACTTAGTTAGAGGTTAATTTAATTTAATCTATGATACAACAAAAATCCTAGAAATATCAATTGATCTATTGATCAATAGATCAATTGATATTTATAGGGTTTAGGGTTTGCAATTCACTTAAAGCTTAATTTAATTTAATTTATGATACAATAGAAATTAGAGGTTAATTTAATATGATTTATGATACAATAGAAATCCTAGAAATATCAATGGATCTATTAATCAATATGTCAATAGATACATTGATTAATAGGTCAATTAATAATACACCAACAATCCATTCATATTAAATTTAATATGATTCAATAGAAACCCTAGATAAATTATATATCAATCGATATCATTATCAGTGGATATGCACCAACAATAATATAAACTAAAATTTAGTAATTAAATTAACCTACCAATTTACAAATTAAATGATTAGCCAAATTAATTTTAACTTTTATTAATAATCAATAAAATTAATTTATTAACCCCATTAATGGGGTTGTGGGAGATGGTCCCAGAAAAAGTGTAAGGAGGCCAAATGGGTTATGCCCTCTCAAGGTTGGTATAAAATGAATTTTGATGACCTACATAGAAAGGAAATCCAGGGGCATCTGGGCAGGATGTATTGTTAGAGACTAGAGGGGAGAGGTGGTGTGTATGGCATCCAAGAGACTTAAAAGGGACTAATAATGAAGTAGAGTTTTAGGTCCTCCTCCCGGGGCTTCAGACGTGCAATAATTTCAACCTAAGAAGGATTGAGATAGAATGGGATTCATCTATAATCAATGTTGTTAGAATAAAGAAAATCCATTGCTAGAAGTTTAGCCTGTACTCTCTGAAGTGATAGCTTCACTTGAGAATTTGGAAGACTATACCATTAATCATGTATATAGAGAAGCCAACATGGAGGTTGACTCAATAGCCAACTCAGCTGTGGACATAATCAAGGAGTTAATTCTAGATGTGACTGATGCATCAGTACCCATAATGCAATCTTTTCCTAGCGATTAGGACACTATCCAGATAATCATTTATCTTATTTGTTTGAGGCAGTTCCCCTGGTGATTGTGATAGTTCAAGTGTTGGATATTAATGGAATAATCATGCTACATACATCTTGCAATTACTATTCATGTGATGATTTATGTAGTGCCTCGATTATATCTTAGTTGCATTGCTTTAGCAGATGGCATTTCTTGGAATGGTGACATAGAAGTGGTTGCAAAGTGTATTCAAGAGAAAGAGTGGGTTAATTATGTTCGTTGTCTAGTGGGTACTTGGTGAGAATTTCCTTGTTTCAGAGCATAGGTATCAAGTAAATTCGAATATATATCCTCCATGTTCATCACTGTACTTTTGGACCTGGGAGAGCTCAAAGAAATAGTGAAGACTATGACCATAACATTGATTAAAAAATAGTTTCTAGGCAGATTAAATGAGGTTTTGGATACTACCCAATAGTGTCCCCTTTTCAATTGATTTCCACAAACTTCATGCTGGGGTCTGATTTGGTGGACTGGCATCTATTCATTGTTACTCACTGGCCTACAATGGAGTTCCAAAGGCATCCAAAGATTGCAAAGGGGGCCAAATTTCACAAGAAGGTGTTGGGTTTGATGGAGACGAACAGGGTCGAGTAGATGAAGAACTTCATCAATGATAGCTTGGAGGAGGCTATTGGTGTATGAGGAATGGTGTTGTGTCCTTTTATTTTTTGCTATATAGTAGTTTTAGAATCTTCTTATCCTATAGGTTGTAGGATATATTTTGTCCAAGATTTTGTTAATAACCTAGCTTTGATGGCTCTAATAGTAAGATTGAACCTTTGTATTCAAGACTTTACAATCTATTATTTCTAGTTATTAATATAAATGGGAACAACCCCAAAGTTGCAATTTACTGATAAAAAAATAAAAAAATAAAATAAAATCAATTTCCTAAATTAAATTTCTAATAATTACAAACTTGCCAATTAAATTAATTAACTAATTTATAAACTACTAAATTAACCTACCAATTTGTAAACTAGAGGATTAGCTAAACTAATTAAATATTCATTATTAATTTGATAAAGTAAATTACTAAAATTTAGTCAACAAAAATTACTGGTAATTAATTTAGTAATTACTAACCTACCAATTCCCAAGTCATTAATTTATAATTTACTAACTACTAACCTTTTGTTTAAATATGTAAAACTAATAAAATTTTGAGTTCCATTTTTCTATAAAATATATAAAACAACACTACTAAAAAAGAGGTCAAATTTATAACAAACCAAGTAATAAATCTTGAATTTGTTCATTCCAACTTTTAAGATTATAAGAAATATAATTAATAAAAATTATATATTATAATTTTCATTCAAAACTACATAATAATAGGTTAAGAATATAAAAACACGTATCTTAATATAAAAATGTTGGATAATCAAGATTTAGTAATTTCATTTCTATATTAAGTGTGGCATTCATCAAAACTCTAATCCCTAATAATCTACTTTTAATTGAATCCAAATGATTAGGTCCTTCAAATCCTATACTCTAAACTCCTAAAAAGATATGAGAAGAATAAGGGGATAAATTTTATAACAAAACATATTTTACACATCAAAAGGCACACAAGTCATGTTTGCAAGCACAAGCCAAATCTATAGATTAGGTTCATTTCTACATGCATAAAGATCATGCGGTGATGTGGATTTGATCCAAAGTAAAGAATAAACAAGTGCCACCTAATGGAAAGTACTTGCCTTTGTAGTATTACAATAATTGTATTTGTTAGTAGATAAGCTATGACATAACAATATAGTTTGAGATCAATAGATTCTTGCAAGTTGTATGTATTGTGATTTTACTGGGCCAATAAAAATTAAAGTTGTTAGGGCTAACCTTGAGTACAAGTTTGATTCATAAAAATCAATTAATAACAATTATTAGCATTCCTATTGGTTTAAAAACTTTACTTGTTATTGTGGCCTTCACGTTTTTTAAAATATACACTCTGTAATATTTATTCATATTTGTTAAATATGACCGCATCTTTCTATTTAATTTAGTTATTGGATAATACCTATATTTTAGGTATTGAAAATTTTTTTGTCGAGAGCTTTTTGCTATTTATTGTCATAGATTTTGGCACTAGGAATTTTGCCGACTGCTAGGTGTTATGGGAGGATGACAATGCACTGGATCTTTAGTGAGTAGTTTGAAGATAGTTGTAATTAGATAGTTTTTGATGTAGACAACAAAACTTCCCTCTATTATCACAAACATTCATCCAAAGACATATAATTACCCAGACAATTTTTTGCCCACGAACCTAAAGTAACATCTCACAGATTGCAACAAAAATGACTTCAATTTTATTCAGTTTATAAAATGAATCTACAAAAGGATTCCATTCAACACAACAATATTGCAATGAAACAAAACATTCAATCAACATATGTTGAATGACAAAAATTTATTCATCTTCTACTGGCAACGAACTCCCTCTTTCCCTATGCAACCTTCCTTCCCACTTCACACCCTCTCACAACAAAGAAGAGATCGATTTTTAAAAGGCCTCAATGAGGTGACTCTTCATATTCCTCTTGCTGAGTTTGCACCCCTTCTATTTACGGTGAGCGATTCAGTTTTTGCCTCTAAACAAGCATTAAAAGCTAATTAAAAAATGGTTCCTTTTGGCGCCTTCAAAAGCTCTTCATTTTCCTGTCACAAGGAATACAAATAGCTGCCTCAATAGGGTCTCCACATTGGTGGATTCACCCACGAACTATGAAACTTTTGTTTTAAATGATGACTTCAAGAAAAATGCCTCTTATTCTTCGCTATATGCCGCAGTATACATGATCCAATTCCTTATTTTTATGTTGTTGATAGCTGAAATAAAGATGGTTGCATATGATATATAGAAGAGTTTCAGTCTTCCAAAAACTCTTTACTTGACTCAAGTCAAAACCCAAACCATGGGTCTTTAATTCAAAAGGAGGTAACTTCGGAAGGCATGAGTTTAAGGATTTCAACATGGGAAGAAAAACTATATACTTCTATTCTACATAGAATCAAATGCCTAAACAAGGGCAGAAATAAATATCCAATCTACTTCCTTCTATCTAATCATGTAATGAAATGGTTCCATCATTATATCCAATAGCTAAAACATTACCATCAAAATGTTAACAAATAGATTCAGCTCTTTGTTCTAGAGAACTAGTTCTCAGCTTAATTCAATTTAGACGATGTAAACAATTTTGCCCTCCCTTGAAATCATAGCTAGCAAGTTCTTATTTGGATGCCACTCTACTCTCTCCACTTGCAAATAATGTCAACCAATATACCATTTGAATACTCTTTACGCTTGGAAGAGAAACTTTTCACAAACTAAAACTGAAATAAATAAATGAAATCTTTTTGGGTGGTGGTGATCGCCTATGCACCCGTGTGCTCCTGTACCAGACACGCTGGGTAAGAGAAATGTTCCTTGAGTTGATAAACTTGATAACATTGAAAGGTGCATGGGATGGTAATCCCATGTTTGTTTTTAATCCACAATTACTCCTTGTCTATTGGAGCCTTCTCTCCTCTGTTGTTCTGCTCAACCTCAACACCCAAGCCACCACCATTGGTATCATCCTATTTCTCTAGATAACTCCTTACCATAGGTCCACGTCTATCACCACCACACCCCTTTAAACTATTATCTTTCACTCCCTTATTGCACTGCTATGGTAAATCAGACTCCAATCTGCTCTTCTCTCTAGAAATATGTCCTTTGAATGGATGCAACTCACTGCACTCAGCCTGTTCCTTTTCTGCTATTTCTTGCTTCTTTACACTATAACAAACAATAGTGCTAGAATATTTCATCTGTTTCTCCTTCTCTTTTAGATAATTCAACACAAACATTTTCCCATCTTTCTGAATGGTATACACATTCTTCCTACCATCATAGATGGCTTCCCTGTCAAACTACCACAGCCTACCCAATAATACATGACACACGGTCATAGGCATCACATCACACAACACCTCATCTCTATAAGAGCCAATCTAAAAATTAACTAAACATTGCTCACTCACAGTCATCTCACACTCCTTCTGCAACCAAGAAACCTTGTATGGACTAGGATGCTTACTCCTTTTCAAATTTAACTTTTCTACCATCTCTTATGAAGCTAAGTTAGCCATACTACCACTATCTACTATAACCTTGCAACACTTACCTCCATCCTTGCACATAGTTTGGAAAAGATTCTTTCTTTGGGATGGATTCTCCTCATCCACCTCTGGATTCACCAACACTCTCCTCATCGTGAGTGATTCACCTTCTTCTAGATCTTCAACTTTTGGCGATGCATCACATTCCTCATCTTCCTGTGCAAAGTGATTTCTTACTGCCCCTTTGTATTTGATGACACTCGAAGGCACGATGCCCAACTTCTCCACACCGGTAACATCAGAATGGGAACCCTCTGTTGTTACTACCATGTCCTCTAGATGAAACCTCCTTTTCCTTGGTGTTTTGGCCCACCTCCTTATCAGGCTTGAATTCATCTTCAATCTGCTTCCCTTTACTGCTGCTTGCTTGTCCCTTGTAATTTGCAAATCTTCCCCGATCTTTGGAACTGCTCATTTGCCTCCTCATCAATTTCTCATCTGCCTTTAATGCATATTGGTATGCTTCCTCAACTATGGTAATTTTCAGCATACTCATCTCATCTTGAATATTAAACTGTAAGCCATTCACATACCTAGCTACCTTCTCTCTATCAATTTCATGCCTTCCAGATCGAATGGTCAACTTAGAAAACTCCTCTGTGTAGTCCTTTACACTCATGTCCTTTTGCCTTAGATTCTGCAGTTTCTTGAATAACTCCATCTCATAATCCCTAGGAATAAACTTTTTCTTCAATCTTGTCACCATCTAATTCCATCTTGTTATCCGGGGATCTCCATCCATTTCCCGTTCTCTCTGCAACCCTTTCCACCATAGTGCAGCATGCCCTTTCAATTTCATTTGGGCTATCTTCACCTGCTGCGGGTCTCTTATGTCCTCCATTTCAAAGTACTCCTCTAGTTCTCCAATCCAATCAATTAACTCTTCTAGATTTAATGTTCCAGAGAAATTTGACACATCTACTTTACTGCTCTTTGTTATTCTCAAAAGAGCTCTCAAAAATCTCTCTTCTCTGGCATCCTTTGGTGTTTCTTCTCCTTCTTCTTCCCTTCCCTGTTCTTCCTCTTCAGATTCTTCTTCATTCTCATAATCTCTAGCGTTACCAGTAGCCAATCTCACTTCATTTTTTATATCATTTCTGATATCTTCCATTAGCCTGTCTCGGAACTATTCCAACACTACCTCTATTCTAGGTCTTCCTCTTTGTGGCGACATCTCTATCAATCAATGACTTTAACTCTCAATTGTTTGGGACTCCGTGTACACACCCACAACAATCCTCTTGAGCACTCCTCAGCCGTTAATCACTCCCACAGATCCTGATTGATACTCTCCACACTCAGGATAACTAGCTCTGATACCAATTGATCTAGACAATAGAACTTCCCTCTATTATCACAAACATTCATCTAAGACATATAATTACTCGAACAATTTTTTGCCCACGAACCTAAAGTAACATCTCACAGATTGCAATAGAAATGACTTCCATTTTATTCAGTTTATAAAATGAATCTACAAAAGGCTTCTATTCAACAAAACAATATTGCAATGAAACAAAACATTTGATCAACATATGTTGAATGACAACAATTTATTCATCTTTCCCTATGCAGCCTTCCTTCCCACCTCACACCTTATCACAGTAAAGAAGAGACCAATTTTTAAAAGGCCTCAATGAGGTGACCCTTCATATTCCTCTTACTGAGTTTGTACCCCTTCTATTTACAGTGAGCGATCCAGTTTCTGCCTCTAAACATGCATTAAAAGCTAATTAAAAAAATGGTTCCTTTTGGTGCCTTCAAAAGCTCTTCATTTTCTTGTCACAAGGAATACAAATAGCTGCCTCAAGAGGGTCTCCATGCTAGTGGTTTCACCCACAAACTATTAAACTTTTGTTTTAAATGATGACTTCAAGAAAAATGCCTCTTATTCTTTTGTATCTGCCGCAACATACATGATCCAATTCCTTATTTTTATGTTGTTGATAGCTGAAATAAAGATGGTTGTGTATGATATATAGAAGAGTTTCAATCTACCAAAAATTCTTTATTTGACTCAAGTCAAAACCCAAACCGTAGGTCTTTAATTCAAACCACAAGGAGGTAACTCAGGAAGGCATGAGTTTAAGGATTTCAATGTGGGAAAAAAAACTATATACTTCTGTTCTACATAGAATCAAACACCTAAACAAGGGCATAAATAAATATCCAATCTACTTCCTTCTATGTAATCATGTAATGAAATGGTTCCATCATTGTATCCAATAGCTAAAACATTACCATCACGATGTCAACAAATAGATTCAGCTCTTTGTTCTAGAGAACTAGTTCTCAACTTAATTCAATTTAGATGGTGTAAACAATTTTGCCCTCCCTTTAAATCATAGCTAGCAAGTTCTTATATGGATGCCACTCTACTCTCTTCACTTGCAAATAATGTCAACCAATATACCATTTGAATACTCTTTACGCTTGGAAGAGAAACTTTTTGCAAAAAACTGAAATAAACAAATGAAATCTTTTTGCGTGGTGTTGATCGCCTATGCACCTGTGTGCTCCTGTACCAGTTTTAGTCATGATTATAACAAGGAAGAAATGCAACGAGGACAATGAATTTGGTTTAGTAGGTATATTTAGATGAAGCCCAAGATAAACTTAGAAAAACAATTGTAAAATTTCATGTGAAAGATTTGATTTCCATTATCATTTTTTTGGGGGTTCCAACACTTCGATACAAACTCTCTTTGTGATTCAATGATGACAATTTAAACTTCAACTTACGGAAATAGTTGAGCCTTCAAGATTTTTTTTATAATAATTTAGGTTCTTAAGGAGTTCAAATATAAAATAATAAAGGTAATATCTAGTATAAATATCTTAAATATATCTATTTAAAACTTGAGAAATAATTAAAATTGAGAATTATTGTCTAAAATTGAGAGCTATTTATTTCAAAAGAAAAATATATACCAAATTTAATATTGTATTGTTTCTTTTTAAGATTTTATTTTTATTTTTATTTTTAATATTTATTAATAGTTATATATAGATTATTTATATCTAAATATTAATATTCTAGCATACTTATCTTTAGAAAAATCTATCTAAAATAGGTTGAGAGATATCCTTCTTGAGGTGCCTATTCAACTTATATATGACAAAATAATTGAAAAATAGACGTATTTTAAATATATTTTTCTAAAATATATAATATGACCTAAAACTATATCATATGACCCAAGGAGTAGGATGCGAAGGTCTACCATAGTAGATAGAGAGCCAATCCTCAACTCACAACCAGGAACTAGAGACTCAACTGCAATCTTAGCCCCGTAAGCTAACTCAACCTGCCACCTATCATCCTATTTTGTTGCCACTAAGCCACAACGCTCCACAAGAGAAGGAGATATAAACAAATCAGATGCACTGGAATAAAAAAGAATAGAAAAACCAATACCTCGCATAAAACTGGAAGTCTCCACCACGGTACCTTGATGCTTTGCCTGACGGTTATCCACTGCTGCAAAGACTATGTGATCTGCCTGCATCACCAACCGTTGGCTCTGAAGCTACCGGTCGATGTCCAAACCTTGAAGCACCCTTCTGCAAGCACTGTCTAGCAATATGGCCCTGTTGGCCACAAGAGAAACACCCTATGCCTCTACCAAAACCACCACCAACCTGAAAAGCACTAGACTGCTGAAAACTACCTTTGCTCACTGCAGACTATGTGCTCTGAGCAACACGCTCAACTCATTCCTGCCTAGAACACTGTAAATTCTAGTTCTTCTTATTTTGAAATCTATTACCTTATTGCTGCTATGAATTCTTCGGCTTGAACTGAGAGTGTTGCTGCTACTGTCCACCCTTAGAGGGTGCATGAGAACCTAATGCCTGAGTGTGACCACCTCAGGAACCATATCCTGAAGAAGGTGCACTGCCAATATTGACACATGTATGCCCACTGAGTGCCATAGCCAAATTCTCCTCCATTAATTGAGCTTTCTCCACAACAACCTCCATAGTCTTAGGTTCGAATACACAAACCCCTCCACTAATCTGGGCATTCAAGCCACTAATAAAATGTTAAACCAACATAGATTCATCATCCTCAATACCTACATACTGTTTGAGCTCATAAAATATGCACTCGTACTACTCATTGACATGGCCATCTGCCTTAGGTCGTGAAACTCATCTGCACGGCGCTGCCTCCAATGGTCAGATAAGAAATGGGCTCTAAACCTTTCTAGAAACAACTCCCAAGAGACGGTACTAATATCTAAATGCAGCTTCTGCTCCTCTAACCACCACCAAGTCAAAGCAAATCCCTAGAGATACAAAATAGCACACTTGGCTTTAGTGTTACTGCCATATGGATGCATGGCAAAACACCTGCCTATATCCAATAACCAAGTCTATGCCTCTAGACCACTACCAGCTCCAACAAAGGTGGGAGTGCGTGCCCTCAGAAGGTATCTCATATGGCTGGCTAATGTGGCCTCCTGCTCCGCTATCAACTCTCTCCACCTAGGAGATCTTTCTCTCTCTAGGACCTGGATGATCTACCTTCTGACCTCCTCTAGGCTGCTCACCCTCTTGTCTAGGGCCTAAACGGGCAAGGGCCTCCTCAAGAATCTGTCTCAACTGGGCTCCATCAGGCTGACCCTGACCCTCCATGTTCTGACCCACACCATCATGGGCACTCTCATGAGGAGAACTGGGAGGAGGTGTACCGCCACCACCCCTCCCCCAACCCCTACCTCTGCCCCTACCTCTAGGCATCTACCTACAACACCAAAGGCAAATATTACATTAAGAAAGGGTCACAATAAGGATAAAATTATTCTACAGAGTTTAAGCACTAGGTTACATAATGGACTCAAATATAACCAGAGTACCCAGTGTTTAAACCTGGCTCTAATACAAAATGAGATGCCTCGTCATGCAACCCTAGAGTGGTAGACTAAAAGTGCAAAACTACATAAATAATTTTTTTTTTAAAGCAAGAAATTGCAACATTAATAACTCAAGATATCATAATACACCACATAAAGAAAAGTGCACTTCTAACACCTCTAGGGAAACATAACTACATCAGTGCATAAAAATTTATACCATACAAGAATATACATCAAACTACTTCAAAAGTTAAGAACAACTTTTTCATTTGCAAATAACAAGCCACAAGGTCGCATTACAAGATTACAAGACCGATTGTGTTGGTTTACAAAAGATTACATAAGAAAGTATACAACATCACTGAATGTGGAAAACAAACTAAACTGGAACACCTTTGCATAGAACTCAAACCGCATCTCTAAAAGACCAATGGATAGCTCTGCCTCCCAACCATGTGGAACCTTGAGGTCCACCCCACCAAGCTAAGAGATAACATCGAGGCTCCACTAGGTCGAAGTTACATCAAGAATAGACTCCATACAGGCATACATGATAACAAGGCTGCACAGACAAGTCATTACTTGCTAAACAAGACAAATCAATAAGACAAGGTAGAATTAAGCATCAAGACAAATTTACACTCCAGAGGTAACAACAATAGATAAACCAAGAAGTAACTACGCTGTGGTAGGGAGAGTGTCATCGCATGGTCCTATCGTGGGTTTTCCAGGCTATCTCTCACTAGAAGCCGGTCCCCATCTATGGTTTTCCTGGCGACCTTTCTATAGGCACCGGCCCCATAGGGTGACACATGCGGAGTCAACACTTCCTCTCATGGAGACGAGGAAGTCAAGCTTGCCAACCAGGCCTTCTCATCCCATCCTTAGCCTGTGAAAGCACTCAAGGCATGGGAGAGGCATCATACTTATCTTGTTATATGGATTACTACCCAACTTACCTAAATCAATTATTTAATTATCACTTGATTAACACTTCCATGGGGTTTTCCAGGCAGCCACTTTGGGCACCGGCCCCACCATGGAAGCCACTCCCCCTTGTACAACTAGCACCCCTAAATAGTGTCCAAAACAACATACAAGAGCAAGGGAACTGATAACCTTTGATTTCCACAAAACAACACTTCCAATTCTCATTTCTACAATAAAGCTTTTTCCTTACCCATAACACCACTGAAATCAAGAATCATCAAGACTAAATGCCAACAAAATTGATTAAAGACCCAAAAAGTCTAACTTCTGGAGTTGGTAATAGCACACAAGGACCAACCTAAAACAAGGATATAGACGATTTATGACAAGTCTTATAACAATATGACTCAAGACAAAATAACATGATAACCCAAATTGCATCAACACAAAATCCGATACTAAATAAATACGAAATTACAACCATACTGTAATAACAACATCAAATGGCATAAACTGACAATCGGATCAGGTCTCTACTTTCTCTAAAAAGAAGTACAATAACATATGTTATGGTATCAACCATTTCCATAGTATGGAATAGTATATTAGAACCATGACTTAGCAAATTAGTATTTAACAAGACAAACATTACACTATTATAACCATATGAAACTAGAAATAATAAATCAAATTACTCAACAATTTCTAACTCAATATTTACTTACTACAATAATATACCAAGGAAAAGCTACCCGATAGGCATCTTTACTCCTAACAAGGCATTTTCCCATCACAACCATATTAAAATTCAACTCGACATAACACCAATAGTAAACTAGATTGGCAACATACTAAGGACAAAATAGCCTACATTAAAACATACACAAAAACTTAAACTAATAATACCATTTAAATCTATCATCTTTTTGTAAATTTACCCATTACAACAAGGATTTTCATGCTAAATAAATCTTGCTCAAGATAGAAATAATAATCTTATGAGATCAAAGTTACAATATTTAATTCCTAATACAAAACCCACTAATCTTAATAATTTGCACTCCTCTAAACATGGATTACCCTCTAGCATCTTACCAAACTACAATTTCTAAAGAAAACACTTATAAGCAATATATATATATATATATATATATATATATATATATATATATATATATATATATATATATATATATATATATATATTCCTAACATCATACCATTTCCCATTTTCTAATACCACGGCTACAAGTAAATACATTTTCCTATTGCATAAAATACTATCAACGTGATACTAACCAGAACTTCTATTAACTACAAGTAATATGATTCTTTCTAAAAAAAAACATAAGTCTCTAGCTAACTTTTAACAATTTCTATCAACTACTATAAACTTATATAAATTTTCTATCATATCACCACTTTCCAACTTCAAAACAATACATAAGATTTCCTACTACCTTGATACCATTTGGAATTACGAATAAGCATATTATATGGAAGTATATTTGCTTTCTAGTCGAATAAGCTTCGCTTCCCCCCCCGAACCAACTTTCTATGTTCCAAACAAGGGAACAATGATTACATACTAATTGCCCCGACATCAAGTACACACTGATAACTATGACTATAGTCTAATAACAACGACATAAGAATTACAACATCGACTTAAGAAATATGAACAACGGTTTAAGAAATGTGAACAACGATCATAACCTAAAACTCCTACGAAGCCACCTTGACTTCGTTCTATCAAATGCCATGCATTGCCGACTATTCACTATACTACAATGACGGCAGTGACAAATTACTAGCGACTAAAGGCATAAAGTAAACCATTTTCTAAATACGCGACACCTTGCATAGCTCATGTTCTAACACAGAAAGAAATTTAAAACGTTCACTACTCAAAACGCATCTAGGTTTCACAATACAAGACCGCAATAGCCACAACTCCCAATGACTTCCAAAACCCATGGTTTTCTAATCATTACTATGTTTAAACAAAACCTTTCTAAAGTGACAGCGAAGAGAATCTGTGAGGGATCTAAAAGATAGAAATGGGAAATTTCCATAAAGAGTTCAAGCTTCTAATCCTATAACCATGCGACCTCCTAAGAGAGAAAACAAATATATCTTCCTAAAAGCTTCAAGCTGAGTTTTATTTCATGTACAAATGATGGAAGAACGAATGCGTAGCATCCATAAGAATTTTTTTGTTGCAGATATGCAGAAATTGAAAAAGAAACTTCACATGATCTAGTCGAGGTCCTAGACATGAATATAGGGTATTTTCCAGTGAAGGTAGGGTTTGGAGGAAATCAATTTTTGAGAAGGTAATGTTGGAGGCACAGGATCTACATCAGGGGTTACACAGATAGAAATAAGGTGTTGCAAGGTAACATGGAAACTGTGTATAAGGGCCTTCTGAATAATGGTGGAGCAATTACAATAATCTTAGATGAAATCAACTTATTCAAGTTGCCATTGAATAGGGGTAGTAGCAATTTGCTAGCAAAGATAAGCAAATTGATGTGCAGAAGGACAAGGACAAGAGATTAATAAAAGCTTTAAAATTGAGCCATCAATTCACAGGTTTGAGATCAAAAAGTAGGTTATAGATGATTGAGATAATGATTTCAAAAGGATTAAGACAAAGGCTAAACCAGTAAAATCCATCTTGGAGGAATCTACATAGATTGGAGCAACCTTCGACCTCACAGGGCACACAGATAAATAAATTTTCAAGTCATATGCAAGTTTCACACACATGACATGCTACAATCAAATTTAACTTACAAGCTACAACAATTCGTAAATTTCATAGAGAGAGACAAATCACATACCCAGATTTCAGTCCCTCCTTGAAATTTCTCCAATTCCTGCAACCAATTCTCTGTTCTTCTTCCAATATCTCCGTTCTTTTTCCAACTACCTTTCGAACAAGATTTTCCCCATATAAAAATGATTCAACTCATAAAATAAATCTGAACATGCATCCGTTACCCAACAACCCACTCTTCTGAGAAATTCAAAATTTTGCTATAAAAAGAGATCCCAAATCTTCCAATATCAAAATTGCCAACTCAAGGCATTAATTTCATGTATCACAATTTATTCTATAACCAATTCTATACTAATACCCGTAACTACAACTTATGGCATAAATACTCTAGGGTAGCGGATAATTAATTCTAGATTATTATAAAATTTAACCAAGGTGTCATTCCAAGCTTTAAGCTAAACCAATTATTATCTAATAAACATAGTAGAAGCATCAATAAGTAATAACAAATCATTAGGGTATTTTCCAATCACACATGAACATACTTAAGCATTAAACACAACTTGACTATAGCCACAACACAAGATTACCAACATAACAAGGCATGGACCAAGCGACACAATACGACTCGAGACCACAACAATGACAAGGACCGACCTAATGGAATAGGCCTCATGTTATCTCCCATCACTAATACCCATTGGTGCAAGAACCCGCTCAAACCTGCTATATCAGGTGGAGTCGAGGTTTGGTACTTGTAGCCTACATTCAAACAATTGGTTGTATATGATCAAGTACATTTATGTCTACACATGGAGAGTCAGAGAATCACAACGTAGCAGGGTACTCGAAGCGAGTAATGCTACACCGTCCCTGCTCTTGAACAAGATTATAACCACAACATTTGAGACCAGATATCAACGAATATAATAAAACATGCAAATATTAATCCATTACTAATCATGTCCAACATATTATAGCTAAAGTAATACTAATGTCATCATAATTCATAACACATGTCTAAATATATCCATCGAACATAGTCCATCAAGGTCAAAGTGAACATAAACCATAACATACTAATCCAAATGTCTCAGAACTGTATAAATGCAATGAAATGCTAGCAACTGTCTCAGAACTGTCAAAGAGAAATATGAAACTAACAACTATCACAAGCTAAAATGCGAGGGGCATTACATCCTCCCCTCCTAGAATCAGGCTTACTCCTGGAAGCTTGCAAATAAGTAAGGATATAACTCTCTCATCCTAGAAGCATCCTCCCAAGTAGCAGATGTCTCATCATTAGGATCCCATTGGACCTTGACTTGCTCCACGTCTCTGCCCCTGAGAGCAAGTCTCCTATGCTATAGAATGCCTACGGGCTCCAAAGCCAGCTGCTCGTCCTCTACCTGTAGAGCAATCCAATTAAGAACGTGAGCAATACCTGGATAGTAAGGTCTAAGTAAAGAAACATGAAACACATCATGGATGTGTGAAAGGTTAGGTGGCAAAGCAAGACGATAAGCAACTGGACCGAGCCTCTCCAAGACCTCCAAAGGTCCAACAAAGCGCGATGCTAGCTTAGAGCCCTTTCCATAGCAGATTGGACTCTTTCATGGTTGCACACGCAAGAACACCTGATCCCCAACTGAAAACTAATGATCGATCCTATGAGCATCTGCATACTTTTTCCGTCTGTCCTGAGCTGCCACCAAATGCTCTCTAATCCTCTCAACCTGCTGCTCCATATCTCTAAGCAAATCAGGACCTAGAAGAACTCTATCCTCTAGACAGTCCCAACTCAAAGGAGTCCTACAAGGACGACCATACAAGGCTTGAAATGGAGACATGCCAATGGAACTGTGATATCCATTATTATAGGCAAACTCCACTAGGTATATGTAGTCCTCCCAATGGCTTTGCTGATCCATCACATACATCCTCAACATATCCTCGAGGACCTGATTAACCCTCTCGGTCTGACCATCAGTCTCAGGATGGTAAGCTGAACTAAAGTTCAGCTGTGTCCCCAAGGCATGCTACAAAGAAGTCCAAAGGGTAGAAGTGAACACTGGATCCTTGTCGGAGATGATCCTACGAGGAATCCCATGAAGTCTGACGATGTCCTCCATAAATACTCTAGCCATCGTAGAAGCATTGTAAGAAGAACGGATAGGAGAGAGGTGAGCTACCTTCATCAACCTATCCATAGTGACCATAATAGCATCATGTCAACGAGAGGATACAAGAAAACCAATGATGAAGTCTATCGAAATGATATCCCACTTCCACTCTGGAATCAAATGCTGCAAAAGACTTGTAGGATGTTGATGTTTTGCCTTCACCCTCTGACACTCAAGACATCTCGACACAAAATCAATAATATCCCGCTTCAACCCACTCTAAAAATATAGCTGACGCAAATTTGCATGCATCTTCTTGACACTCGGATGAGCAGAATAGGGTACCCGGATGAGCAGAATAGGTTGCCCAGTGCGCCTCTGACAACCCTAGGGTGCAAAGACCCCTAGAATTAGGAACATAGATACGACCCAAATGTCACAACAAACCATCTAACTCAAGAGAGTAACCAGAAAATCTACCCTCTAAAGCTCTACCAGACTCAATCTTAGACTTCACCTCCTGGTACCAACTGTCAGTAGGAAGTGCTGCGAGAATCTGACCTCTCAAATCAACAGTGAGAGAGACTGCTGAGATCTCATGCCTCCGACGACTAAGAGTGTCTGCTACCACATTTTCTTTGCCCTGAATAAATTTGACCTCAAAGTCATACTCGCATAAGAACTCCATCCAACGCCTCTGCCTTGCATTCAAGTTTGGCTGCCTGAAAATATACTGCAAACTACGATGATAACTGTGCAGCTCAAATTGATGCCCTAAGAGAAAATGCCTCCATCTCACCAAGGCATGCACAACTGCTGCTAACTCTAGGTCATGAGTGGGATAGTTTAATTCAAGATCCTTGAGTTTGCGAGAGTCATAGGCAATCATGCGACCATCCTGTATCAAAACTGCTCCCAAACCCTCCAAAGAAGCATCAATGCAAACAACAAAGTCCCTAGAAAGATCAGGAACTGCTAAAATAGGTGCACTGGTCAACTTCTCCTTAAGGGTCTGGAAAGCTGTCTGACACTACTCTGACCATACAAACTTCTTCCCTTTCCTCTGAAGAGAAGTAATAGGATGGGCAATCCTCGAAAACCCCATAACAAAAAGACAATAGTAGCCTACCAAACCCATAAAACTGTGGACCTCAGAAACATTAGTAGGTGCAGGCTAGTCCATAATAGCTTGGATCTTCGAAGGATCCACCGCAATACCCTCTCCAGAGATAACATGACCCAAATACTTAACCTCAGTCTGAAAGAATTCACACTTTGACAAATTGGCATAAAGCTGATTTTCTCTCAGACACTACAACACCTGACGCAAATGCTCCTCATGCTCCTCCATAGTCCTTGAATAGATCAATATATCATCTAGAAATACAAGGACAAACCTGTCGAGATAAGTGCGGAATACACCATTCATCAAGCTCATGAAAACTAAAGGTGCATTCGTCAACCCGAATGGTACCACTATGAACTCATAATGTCCATAACGAGTACGAAATGCTATTTTGTGAATATTTGCCTCAAATATCCGCAACTGGTGATATCTTGACTTAAGGTCAATTTTAGAGAATACCTTTGCTCCCTTAATCTGATCAAATAAATCATCGATCTGAGGCAAGGGGTACCTATTTCTCATTGTTACCTTATTGAGCTGTCGATAATCGATACATAGCCGCAGAGATCCATCCTTCTTTTTCACAAAGATCACAGGTGCTCCCCAAGGAGAAACACTAGGTCAAATGAATCCTTTGGCTAACAGCTCTCCAACTGTAGTCGAAGCTCCTTAAGCTCCTGAGTGGTCATCCTATATAGAGCTTGAGAGATGGGCTCTACCCCAAGAATAAGATCAATCCTGAAGTCGATGTCATGCTTAGGTGGCATCCCCGAAATATCAGATGGAAACATGTCAGCATATTCCCTCAAAAGTGGGTGATCGTCAAGAGATGCCTCCTGACTCTCCTCCATCTCCAAGTCACTAACAGATACTGCAAAAAGCTAACATCCCTGACGCATGCATCTCTTGAGTTGCATAGAGGAGATCATACGTAGGGAAATAGGTCTCTGAATTCCTACAATCTCAACCTCAGCACCAGAATCATCCACACATCTAACAGACTTATGCTGACAATTGATCACTACCTAATTAGCCTCTAACCAATCCATCCCAAAAACTATATCATATGACCCAAGGGGTAGGATGCAAAGGTCTACCGTAGTAGATAGAGAGCTAATCCTCAACTCACAATTGGGAACTAGAGACTTAACTGCAATCTTAGCCCCAGAAGCTAACTCAACCTGCCACCTATCATCCTACTTTGTTTCCACTAAGCCACAACGCTCCACAAGAGAAGGAGATATAAACGAATCAGATGCATCGAAATCAAAAAGAACAAAAAAACCAATACCTCGCATAAAACCAGAAGTCTCCACCACAGTGCCCTGATGCTCTGCCTAATGGTTATCCACCGCTGCAAAGACTGTGTGATCTGCCTGCATCACCAACCATTGGCTCTGAAGCTGCCGGTTGATGTCCAAACCCTGAAGCACCCTTCTGCGGGCATTGTCTAACAATATGGCCTTATTGGCCACAAGAGGAACACCCTGTGCCTCTACCAAAACTACGACCACCCTAAAAAGCACTAGACTACTGAAAACTACCTCTACTCACTGCGGACTACGTGCTTTGAGCAGTACGCTCAACTAATTCCTGCCTAGAATGCTCCAAATTTTGGTTCTTCTTATTTTGAAATCTATTACCTTGCTTCTGCTATGAATTCTTCGGCTTGAACTGAGAGTGATGCTGCTGCTATCCACCCTTAGAGGCTGCATGAGAACCTGATGCCTGAGTGTGACTACCTCGGGAACCATATCTTGAAGAAGGTGCACTGCCAATATGCACACCTGTATGCCCACCGAGTTCCATAGCCAAATTCTCCTCCACTAACCGGGCTTTCTCCACAGCAACCTCCATAGTCTTAGGTTAGAATACACGAACCCCTCCACTAATCCAGGCATTCAAGCCCTTGATAAAATGTTGAACCAACATAGATTCGTCATCCCCGATACCTGCATATTGTTTGAGCTCATAAAATCTGCGCTTGTACTACTCAACTGACATGGCCATCTGCCTCAGGTCGTGAAACTCATCTGCATGGCGCTGCCTCCAATGGTCAGATAAGAAACGGGCTTTGAACCTCTCTAGAAACAACTCCCAAGAGACGATGCTAATATCTAAATGCAACTTCTGCTCCTCTTACCGCCACCAAGTTGAAGCAAATCCTCAGAGATGCAAAATAGCGCACCTTGCTTTGGTGTTGCTGCCATACAGATGCATGGCGAAACACCTGCCTATATCCAATAACCAAGTCTCTGCCTCTAGACCACTACTAGCTCCATCAAAGGTGGGAGGGCGTGCCCTCAGAAGGTCTCTCATATGGCTGGCTAATGTGGCCTCCTCCTCTACTGTCAACTCTCTCCACCTAGGAGATCTCTCTCTGTCTCTAGGACTTGGCTGATCTACCTCCTGACCTCCTCTAGGTTGCTCACCCTCCTATCTAGGGCCTAAACAGGTAAGGGCCTCCTCAAGAATCTGTCTCAACTGGGCTCCATCAGGATGACCCTGACCCTCCATGTTTTGACCCCCACCTTCATGGCCACTCTCATGAGGAGAATTGGGAGGAGGTGTACTACCACCACCCCTCCCCCGACCCCTACCTCTACCCCGACCTTGGACCCTACCTCTAGGCATCTACCTACAACACCAAAGGCAAATATTACATTCAGAAAGGGTCACAACATGGATAAAATTATTCTACAGAGTTTAAGCACTAGGTTACATAATGGGCTCAAATATAACCAGAGTACCCAGTGTTTAAACCTAGCTCTGATACCGAATGAAATGCCCTGTCATGCAACCCTAGAGTGCTAGACTAAAAGTGCAAAATTATAGAAATAATTTTTTTTAAAGCAAGAAATTGCAACATTAATAACTTGAGATATCATAATACACCACATAAAGAAAAGTGCACTTCTAACACCTCTAGGGAAACATAACTGCATCAGTGCATAAAAATTTACACCATACATGAATATACATCAAACTACTTCAAAAGTTAAGAACAACTTTTACATTTGCAAATAACAAGCCACAATGTCGCATTACAAGATTACAAGAATGATTGTGTTGGTTTACAAAAGATTACATAAGAAAGTATACAACATCGCTGAATGTGGAAAGAAAACTAAACTAGAACACCTCTACACATAACTCAAACTGCATCTCCAAAAGACCAATGGATATCTCTACCTCCCAACCATGTGGATCCCTGAGGTCCACCCCACTGAGCTAAGAGATAACATTGAGGATCCACTAGGTCAAAGTTACATCAAGAACATGTTGGCAAGAGACACTATATGGATTCATGAATGTTGTCATTGATGGCAACAAAGGTTATCCCACACATCCGTAAGACATGATGAGTCTCTATCGGAAGTCAGATTGAAGAAGTGTTATGATCCGGTAAGCAAGAATAGAGCAGTCAGCAAGGTCCGACAGTCAGGTCCGGATCTCTCAAAGGAAGTATTTTAGTAAAGTGTGGATTTGGGGAAGTTAAGAGGAGTACCTTGACTAATAGATTCCAAGCATTTAGCCTCTGATGATGAAAGGGTGAAGAGATATGAGCACTTGAGTGTTGGGTTCCTATTTGACAGAGTAGATAGAGGAAGAATTGTATTGGCAGAGTGTCAGATCCAAATCTGGAAGAGATATTGCCAATGACCAAGTTTCTTGAGGTATCATTCATGATTGGCGGACATAATTGAAGACTTCTACAAGCATATCCTTGATCCGCATTACTTGGTATGCAAGGATTCAGCCGACAGACCAGAGTTTGGGATAATATTGACTTTTCCGGATGCCGACTAGAAAAGTGTTAAAATCACTTGTGCGGATATATATACAAGATGGATTTAGATGTGAAGGTGTGTGTGTGTAGTGTGCGGTGCAAAGAAAAAGAAGAAAAGCAGAGTTAAAATAGTAAGACAGATCTAGAATGTGACATTACAGCAGCATCAAAAGAGAGTAAGAATGAAGTGCAGCAGATCAGTTTATTGAGCTAAACCGGAATTGAACCTCAACATGAGTAGATGCTTCTCATCAGTTCAAACATTGAGTTACCTTCCTTTCTTGTAGACAGTGAGTCTCTTGTAGGCAGTGAGCCTCTTGTGAGCAGTGTGCTCGGGAAGTGAGCCCTAATTGGCAAGTGCCATTTTGTTCTATCTATTCTTCTAACAAAGAATAATATCTTGGGTTAATCACCCCGTGATTTTCTCCCTTAACAGGGTTTCCACATCAAAATCATTGTGTCATGTGTATTGGTGTTATTTCCATTTCATGATTATGATTGCTTGTTTGATTTGATGTTGCATTAACTGTTAAGAAAGTTCAAGAAGTTGAATTATTAGGATAACTGACTCACCCCCCTCTCAGTTACCAACAATTGGTATCAGAGCCAAGTTCCTCTAAACAGAGCCTAATAGCTTGAGGAAGATCTGGAAATTCAAATGGATATGTATGGTTTGAGGGAACAACTTCAGTCTTCCCTAGACGATCTTGAACATTCCAACTCTAAAGTCAATGAATTGAAGGAAAGATTTAAACAGGCTGATGATTTCATAAATGAATTAAAAGGGAAACTAAGCATCTCTATGAAGAAGAGAAAGAAACTACTTCAGCAATTAGCAAGTCAATGTGAAGCAAATGATACAAATGAAGACCTGAAGAAGAAAACTAAGTTATGTAAAAAATTGTCAAAAGAGGTCATTAAGGTAAGACATGAAATGGAATCATGAGTTATGAAATTCACCCAAGAAATTGAAGAAAAAAGAAAGACTGAAGATGATCTAAGATAATCTCTCAAGGAGAAATTAGAAGACTGCCACAAAATGGATAGAATAATAAGACATCTTGAATCTGATCTTGAAGATGCTAGAAATAATGAAGAAAAACTTGAGGATCAAATTGACACTCTTAAAAAGGATCTTCAAACAGCAAATGAATACAAAGAGAAATTCAAAATAAGTTCTGCTCAACTTGAAGTTCTTCTTGAAAGCCAAAAGAGGGTAGATGACAAGCGTGGTTTAGGATATGAGAAAGGTGAAAGCTCTGGATCCGGTCAGAAGAATTTTGGATCAGGAAATCCAAGGGACAAGCCTAGAAGACCTCTGATAAGGCAACCCAATGCTCAAAGATATCCATTCTTCAATGGATACTACCACAACTGCAATAACTTTGGTCACAAACCTAATCAATGCAGAAAGAGAATGAATCAAACTACTTCATCCTTCTCCGGATAGTACTTTAACTGCAAAAGGTATGGTCACAAATCTCATGAATGTAGAAATATGCAAATGAACATTTCATTCAATGGCAGATGCTATGCTTGCAATAGAGTAGGTCATATGGCTAATCAATGTAGATCAAAAGGATATCAGTCAAATATGCAAAGAAATGTTGTTTGCTACAATTGCAATAGATCCGGTCATATTGCCAAATTCTGTAGAAGCAAGAATCAGGACAAAAGGGGTCCGGTGCATCATAATCAAAATCAAGACAAAGGAAAAGGAAAAGTGAATGCGAATGAAGTTAAAAGTGAGATGAACAAGATTTGGGTGAAAAAAAGTGCAAAGAATGTAGCGGATGGATCCGCACCAGAATCTGGTGCTGATATTCCTTCCAGAAATTAAATAGATGGGCTCTGGCTCAGGGGGAGTAACAAAAGAAAACTAATTCCCCCAGCCAATCAATTGGTGCTTGTAATCGGCACATGAAAGGCTACGGATAAAAGGTTTTTCAAAGAAACAACTAGATAATCCATGGTAAAGATTTGAAAGATCCGCATGAAGATTTAAAGAGTCTAATCCCTTCAGATAGATCTGGTTTAACAGACTTCCGATAAAAGCAGGTTTTTTACAAGTTTGGTCCAATGTGATTCTAAAATTGAGACATCTTGATCTGCGGATAAATCAAATGGTTGAGAAAAGTAAGAAAGCTTGTTGTTAATCAGCAAGGATAACTCTAAGCATATTATAGTGATCCGGAAAGAGATCTATTTCAGAACAAGAAGAATAGAGCAACCAAAATAACTTAAGTTGCGCATTTATTGCAGTATGAATTTAGGGTTTTTCTTGCAATTAAAAGGGTTCATGTGCTCGTCATTTGCACATTTGTATTTGAAAAGAAAGAAAGGAGAGCTCTGCAACAAATTGCTTCAAACTTCTCAAAGACCAACCTTTGGAGTTGATTCAATCAGCAAATCATTCAAGTTCACTATGCGAACCCTACAAGCGTAAAAGGTATTTTTCGTTATCAAATATCTGTCTGTTAAATCCTTGAATGATGGCTATTCTGAATATAGTGAAGATCACTGATAGGCCTCGCCCCAAATTCAAGAAACATCCCTACAAATCCTTGGAAGTAGATTCCCTAGGAGCATTTTCTAGTGTACCGCATGGTGTATTGCATCTAGAAGATATTAGGGTTTACATTCACACAAACATTGAAGAATTCAGAGAGTTCAAATTGAGGGATATCTACCACAAACAACTAATAGATGATTCATTTGAGCTCAAACCCCAATTCAAGGCCCTCCGGGATAAGCACTTTGCATAATGCATACATTTCCCCTATTTGCTGAGGATGAATGGGTCAGGTATATTTTGAGCAGAATACATGACAACTTCATATGGTTAAATGGACCATTTAAGATCACAAGAGATGCCATTAGGGCAGTTACCGGATTGCACTCATCCAGTGGGATTCCTGTTCTTAAAGCTTGTTTAAGATCGTAGAGGGATTTGATGAGTTTGCATACTTTGTGTTGTTGCCCAAGTGAAACATATCCCTCTAGTTGAGTCATGTAGACTTCTTCCACGAGATCCCCATTAAAGAAGGCGCTCTTGACATCCATTTGGTGAACTTTCAAACCAAATTCACAGTGTTCCATATTTATGGTGCCTCTGATTCACATTTACAGATAATGTCGGCGTGTCGAATTACAACATCTAATGCATAATATAGTTACAACAATGACGTCTATGGCATCAACCCTGTAAAATATCAAGGAAAAATAAGGGTTACATCAGAGATATAAGGACATCAAAACTATAGAAATGGCTCATAGTGCACCTAAGATAATGCTCCTAGATTCTCAACTCCTGAGAGGTGGAAATTATGCCGCCTAGAAAACCAAGGTTCAAACCTAGTTAGAGTTCAAAGACCTTTAGGATGTTGTTTCTAGAACAACAAGACCACAACAAATAGGTAAAGATCAGAATAAATTTGATAAGGCCAATCAAAAGTCCAAATTGATCATTTTGTGTGGTGTGACTGATGAGGTTCAACCTCATATTCTTACTGCCACTTTTGCAAAAGATGCTTGGGATCACTTCAAAACAATGTATGAAGCTAAAAACCAAAACCAAATCTCCATTTGTAGTGTCAACTCCATTGTCTCCAAATACAAAATCGTGAGAAGGTAGAGGCATTATTCAGAAGAGTTGCCAAAATAAGAACAACACTACAAGCATTAGGGGAAGAAGTAAAAAAGGTTTCTCTAGTACCCATTGTACTGAGAGCACTACCCCCTTCATTTAGAGTGTTTGTGACATGCTCAAATGTGGCTCATAAAACACCCTCATTTGAAGAACTAGTCAACTTGCTTCAACAAGAAGAAGCAATATGTGCTGAGACAAACTCTTAAGACAATCAAGCCCTAGCAGCAAAGAAAAAGGGAAAACAACCTGACCATCAGAGTGGTCCATCAGCACAGTCTAAACAAAATCAAAACAACTCTTCTCACAAGAAAAAGAAATGTCAAATTTGTGGTAGAAAGGGTCATGAACTCAAAGAGTGTTGGTATAACTCCTATGCCAATGGTGAGTCAATCACAAGAAACCACAGAAACCTTTTCAAGGGGACAAGAAGAAGCCACCCCATTGGCAAAAAAATCCAAATAAGAAACAAGGAAATGTTGCCTCTATAGGTAATTCAGATGATGAAGAATACTTTTATGCTCCAAAAACAAAGACCTCCACATCAAGTAGTTCAGTCTGGTATATTGATTCTGGTGCATCAGACACATGACGGGGGAACAAGAATGGTTCAGTGATCTCACACCATCCACATCCTATGGGCACGTTTCATTGGGTGATGATACCTCCTATGAAGTTTAGGGAAATGGTGATATTTGACTTCTACTCAGAACTCACAAATGCCAGCTTACAAAGGTTTTGTATGTACCTGGGCTCACTAAGAACCTACTTTTAGTAAGTTAGTTAATTGAACACAATTTGCAACTTGAATTTGATCAACACAATGGTGAGAAACTTTATCTTATCAAAGACAAAACTCGCAATGGAACAAATGTAGCTTGTGTTTCAAGGGTAGGAAAGATGTTCCAACAAATTGATGTTTCACAAGAAGATCAAGCCTTTACAATGAAAACGAGTCTATCCACAACTCTTTGGCATACGAGATTTGGCCACCTGAGTTTTGGTTATCTTCTTGCATTGAGTAAGAGAAGTATGGTGAGAGGACTCCCCCCATTGAGAAAACTCAATTCAAATTTCAAAAAATAATTTTGCTCCAAAAACTATTGATTTTAATGCAAAAAAATCAATTACTTTGCCCATTTTTGATATTTTCTAATGTTAAAACTATAAAAAATAAAAAAACATTTTAAAAATAAATTAATATTTTTTAAAAATTAATAAAATATTTTTTACTTCTAAAGTTTAACTATTAAAAAATTTAAGGCTTCTTTAGAAAAAAAGAATTGTGCACCTTTTGTTTTTCTCCCAAAATACAGAATTCTTTGTGAATGGCTCTTGTCTTGAGTTTCAATTTCCCAACAACATCCATTTCTTCAAGATCACATAGAAACTTCTAAACACCAATCTTCCAACAGTAAACACCTCCTTTCAAGTAGCAAATGAACAGCAATAGGAAGCAAATTTGGTGATAATTGTAAAACTAGTCAAAATGAGTGTAGTACGGTTATTTGTACGGCTAATTCTTCCTTCACATATTTGAAATAGTAATCATAGATGTTTTAACTGAGTTCAAATGTGTTTTAACTGAGTTCAAATGTGTTTAAACATCAATTAACACATATTGATGGCTTCCCAAACAAGTTTCAACTTCAAGGCAAAGACATTTAACACCGTATAGCCTATTGTACGGCCAGATCAACGTGTATTGTTGTCTATATAGCAAACAAAATGCATTCAAGCCACAATAAAACACCCAAGAAACCATAAATCTCTTAATATTTCTACAGAAACTTGAAATATAGAATGCCTCCTTTGAGTTTAAAAGACTCAGCAGTGATTTTAGGCGCCATACAGCTAGGTGTATAGCTGCAATGTTTAAAAAATAGTAAATAACTTACTTGAATTCCTCCAATTTACCTTCAAATCGAAATGTTTCTGTAGATTTAACTTATAGTTGATATCTTTTTTGAATATGTCACTTGGCATTTGAATTATGTCTTTTATCATCCTTTACATGCCCCCATACGATCTTGTAGACACCCAAAATTGTCCCAAATTCGTCCCTGTCTTGCAACACCTAGTCAAAAACATTACTTAGACATCATGTATCATTTTTTCCTAATCCCACTAATCCATTAGCCAATTAATTAAATAAAATTTATTTAATTAATTAATTTCACATTCATAATCCCACTTTGCAATTAATTAAATTTTTTTATTTATTTAATTAATTTCCCATTCATATCTCAATCCTATCCTAATCATCTTCCCAATTAATTAAATAAATCTTATTTATTTAATTAATTTTCCAACTCATATCCCAACTAATTCAAATAAAATATTTGAGTTAAGTCATCACCTTTCATCACACTTTGACACTTGTCCATCTCTCAATTGACTCATGTGTGGTAGTACAACTTACATTTAAAATCCTTCACATGTACAACTAATGGGACCTAATTTTAGTATTTGTGTACACGGTCACACATAAGCCCTATCCTCCTTTGTACACTTGTCATATGATTACAACTTCCTTGAAGAGTGGGAATAACTAATCAATCCTAGCCGTCCACATTGTTCATTTAGCCTTTTAATCTCAACCATCCATTTGAACTAAGTTTTTCCTATAAATCAACCCCCCTCATAAGCCATTTACAAGATGCATTGAGTTTGAGTATCCTTATGCTACCGAAATATCTTTAGAGTCTTTGCATCATTCATTCATCTATTATCTTTCATCTATCATCTCCATCTTATTGTTATGCTGCCAAATTGTGAGCAATCAACATATCAAATCAATCAAACCAATCAAGCCATCATTCGATCTATTTGAGGTATTAAAGGATTTGGATTGAGGTAATGTTTTATCATTTTCAATTTATCCAAATTTTTTATTACATTTTCGTGAACCCAACATGAACATGCCCAATTGGATCTAATCATTAGTTTTTGCATATTTATGCACTTTGATTTGTAGGTTGAAGATATTTTATATTGCTAATTTTCTTTGTTTAGGACTAGATCTATTGCAGAGGGTTTTATTTTACATAGGTCCTAAAAAAGGAGATCTTGGATTCATTGGAAAAAGGACTTTAAGAGCTTTCCGAAAAGTAGTTACATTAAAGATTTGGCTCAGTATTGAAGGAGTTATGATGATTTGAAGTTGACCTTGCGATTCGGATTTTTTAGAAATTTTTGATATGCAACTTTTAGAAAAAAAAAATCATATCTTCTAATCTAGCTAGCCAAATCACATTATGTTTTTTTGTAGGTGGTTAGAAATATTTAAATCCATTTTTCTATATCATTATTTTTTAGATCTATTGTATAAATAGATGTTTTGTCAAAAAAAAAAAAATTCAAACCCTAGTTTATGACATAACTTTTGCATATGGAGTCCAATTTGAGGAAAAAAAAGTTTGATATTGATTAGAAAATCATAAGGGATATCATGGCCATATCTATTTTACTATTGGATGACATTATTTGTTGATTTTTTGTAGGGTTTATTTTTCAATCTTAACACTATTTCATTGCAAACTTCAAACAAGCATAACTTTTGCATTTTTGATCTTTTTTCAACGAATGTTTTTTAAAAGTCCATAAAATTTTTAAAATTTTCTGTTTATGCAATCCATTCTACTGTATCAGGTCATCTTAATCAGAATTTTTTAGATTTCATTTTTTTCACATAACTTTCTTCTATGCAAGTTTACTTGTTTCTTTTTGGAATTGGTGACTTGTAGGTGAATCAAAAGAGCTGAAGAAACATTTGGATCAGTCACAACAGTAAGTGGAAAGCGAAAATAACCAAGTGCATTCATTCTAATCTTTCATCTCTAATCATTGCTTGTCAACACGCTTCAATTTGGGGCTTAAAAAGAACAATTTGTTTGATCACACATTTAGACTTTGGGCTATTAAAATCAATCCTGTTTGCAATCACACATCATTGAAATTGGGCATAAAATGAACAAGTGTCTTCCTACACATTTGGGTTTTGAGATCTAAAGCGAACAAGTGCTTGAATTGTCTTCCACACATTTCATTTTCTAAAGGGTCAATTAACAACTGCGAGTGTGAATCAAGTGACAACTCACTTGGTTTGCTTTTGTAAACCCTATCTAGGAGGCCTGCTTGGAGACACACCACTCCAAGGGATGACCTCAATCGAGGCTGAATCAAAAGACACCCTCATTGGGAGTTGGAATCTTGTCACTCTTGGCTAAGTCCCAAAGAACTTTATACCTTTGGGAAGTGAAGGTGAAGGGTGGGTTACCCCTTTCTTCTAGCTGTGTGGCAGGATTTCACTTTCAATTCCTTAGTCAACCTTGTGTAATCTAGCCTAAGACCTAATTGGCCATACCCACTTGACTAGACATTAGGCTTGTTTATGTGTCTTCCATGTGTGCTTGCTTAATAATCATCACATTTCATTTTCAAAGTCAAAAATTGCTTATGTGTCTTGCGTGAGTGATTCATGTGTGTATATGCATAATCATTTATTTGAACATTGTCAAATCAAGTTATAAACACCAAACACATAAACAAATCAATCTAAACTTTCATCCTAGTCACCTTTATCCTAATCACACATCCAAGTCATCCACATCATCATTGAGTCATAATCAATCACTTGCCAAAAAGGTCTTAAGACTTAAACACTTGTGTGACACCATGCCAAAATTAGAAGACCTAGAATTTAAACTCATTGTCAAACTTCTCAAAGATTGAGCAAGCCAATCACCTCTAGACCAACAATTCATTCAAGAAGCCAATGACATGATTCAATAACTTCAATCTCAAGCAAGCCAATCACTTCAACTGCGACAACTCTTAGCACATGCATAACACCTCTTGGCCACTTATCAAATCCAATCATCACCTCAACCAATTCCACATCAACCTTACATGTCATCACCTTCCACATGTCATATCAACCCTTCATCAACCTATCATAATCCTTATCCATATCAACCCATATCACAACAACCATTATCCTATGTATCCCCTCCATCACCATCACATCAACACATTCAACTACAACAACATCAACCAGTTCAACAAATCCAACCATCACAACAACCCATTCAAAAATTCCAACAACAACAAATCATATCACAACAACAAATCCAAACACCATCTCAACCTCAACAAATTCCACCTCAATCCTATGTGTCATCCACCTTAACTTCATACCAACCTCATCTATCTACACATCATGTCAATGCCACATCAACATATCAACCTCCACCTCAACATTATCCAATTCCTCATTCTAACATTCCAACACATCACCAAACCCATCCACAAGGCAACCAAGTGTCACCACAACAAGAACATGTAAGCCCAAATCCACCTTGGCAACAAGATCAAATGCCCTCAACTTCATACCAACCCCAAGACCTTTTATCTACATATCCCACCATTTCACCTAACCACCAAGACTATCAATGGCCTCCACAACAAGCACAAGTGAGCCTAAGTCCACCTTTGCAACAAGAAGCATATCCAAGTCCAGGTGGTCCCTTCTACATAAATAAAGCAAGCACAAGTTATCCTATGCAAGACTTAATTACCTTTGACAAGGGAGATACCAATCTAGCCATGCATCATATGAGTGGCCTCCATCATCCAATCAAATGCCAATCCATGAGCCTATCCAAACACCACCATGTGATCCCATTCTTAGTCCATTAATCCCTCTACCTTCCAAACCACCAAGCCCTCCATTACCTTCATCACCATGTCATTCTAATCCTTCACCAAAGGATGCGGCTGAGATAGTTTTACAAAGGATGCTTGAAGCAAAACTCATTGAACTTCCCAAAGTCAAACCATGTGAAGAAAGTCCATATGATGAACATGATTATTATGCATACCATAGGACCAAAGGCCATAATACAAATAGATGCCCAATATTTTTCCCAATTGTTTACAAGGTGTATCAACATACAATGGGAAATCATGCCACATCATCCAAATCCCATGTGTCACCCCCCTCTAATCATAATCCTAATCCATCCAATCCAATTAGCCCTCAACCTAATCACGATCCTAAGCCTACAACACCATCTACCCTTATCATCCATCCATTATATTGTCCTTATATCCATACACTTGCAAAGGATGTGATCCAATGGCTACTAGCACGGAATAGAACACACCCATGTCAAACATCTATTCAAGAGCCCTCAATTAACATGCCTATCCCTTCATGTGATCCACAATCCATTAAGCCTATTCAAGGAGCTCCCATAAGTCCAAGTCAAGAGTCATCATGTTCTCATGTTATTGACCAAGATCATATCCAAGAGTCTACCACATCCACTTCCAATCCCCTTCAAGCAACCCAAGAGGTATGTCAAGAGTTTAATCCTAAGCATGTGGAAACATTAAGCCCTAGTCCAAGTCAAGATCAAATCACTTTCATGCAACCTATCCATAACATGTATCTTTTCCATGATTAAGATGATAGCCATAATGATGAATCTATTCATGAGCCACTTGATCCTATCCATCTCCCAACAACCATACATGAGCAACCTATCCAAATTCAACCTATCCATAACATTTACCTTCTTTATGATCAAGATGTTACCTATAAAGAAGCTATCCATGAGCACCTTGATCCTATCCATAATCTTATAATCCATGAGCAAGATATCCACATTGCTCCTAGTCATCCACCATCTAGCCCTATCCATAATGAGCAAACATCCACTTGTCATGATGAGACAATTGCCTCCCAAGAACACATAAGCATAAAAGATCAAACAAATAACTTGGATCTTAGTGAACACAATGCTAATCAAGATCATAATGATCCTTCTACATCCACCATCAACTCCACTTCAAATCCACTATCATGTCCTAGTGGTCTTACCACCTTCCTCCATAAGTGTTCCTCTTTAAGACAACAACGACCTTTATCCACTTCACCTTTTCCATCCAATAATGAACTCAAGTCTAATGTTCAAAGCACACCAAGTCCTATAGTCCATCTCATACTCTGAAACATGAACTACCAAGGTAAATGCATAGGCCTTTATGAACAAAGTATTTTGGAGCCAAACCATGTCAAAATTCTTCCATGCTCATATGGCCTTGGATATACACCCCAAGGCAAACACTTTAAAGATGTTGGTAATTCCTCCATGCATTCTAAGTCCACTTTATATCACAAACCACATCATATACCCCAAACATATGTTACCATTCCACCTCCACTATCCTACAAATCGCAAAATCATGTGACCGTATACCTTCCACCATCCACTTTACCTCCACTCCTTCCAACTCCTAATATCCCTCCATCCACTTTACCACCATTACTCCCAACACCTAATATCCCTATCCTCCAATCCCCTTATCCATTTATCCATAAACCTGCTTTTAATCCATTTATCCATAAGCACCCTTACAATCCTAATCATGACCAACAAATGCACATATTGTCTAAACATAAAGCTTCCACTCATTCCACTAACCCCGCTTTCATCAAACCCATGGGATTCCAAAATAAAAATTTGGAGGCCTCCTTTCATAAAGCCAAAAATCCTATCAAAAATCCTAAGGGTCCAAATGCCTTGGGACATCAATGCCAAAAGTCAAAGCAAAGTACATTTACAAAGCAAAATCCATCCAAAAAGCTACCTAAACCCATACCTTCACAAGAAAAGCCCAAAACTAAAATGGTTTGGGTACCTAAGAAAAAATCAACCAAGTCAAATGAGGCATCTTCTTCCACGTCTCATAAATCCCAAAATTCCCCTTCCATCCAAAATTGCCATTCCATTCAAAGGTTTCAAAAATTTCAAAAATTCCACAAGCAAAGCAAAAATCATAAAATACTAAGTCTATGTGGGTTCCTAAATCACTCCACCACCCATCCCCTAAGCAAACATCCCCATTGCTTCCTACACCACCTTCCCATCAAAAGATTAAATGTTTATCATGGTGTGTGCAACCGTTGGTCATGGTTCCCTTCCATCCCACATTTCCACATACCTCCATCTCTCCACCTTTCATCCATTATCCTACATATCACCCCCATCACTTTCCTATGGTCCATGCTTTTGCATAAGTCTTTCATCCATCCTTTTCCATACGTCCTACATAATCCACATCATAATCCATTAGCCTACCTTTCATCCATCCTTACACAAACCTTTCATCATCCACTATCTACCTACTCCATCTCCCGTCCATGTAATCCATTACCAACATCTATGAGCACACTTGACATGTAGCATTTTGTCCTAATCCCACTCTTAATCCCACTAAGCTATTAGCCAATTAATTAAATAAATTTTATTTATTTAATTAATTTCACATTCATAATCCCACTTTCCAATTAAATAAATAAATTTTATTTAATTAATTAATTTCCCATTCATATCCCAATCCTATCCTAATCATCTTCCCAATTAATTAAATAAATCTTATTTATTTAATTAATTTTCCAACTCATATCCCAACTAATTCAAATAAAATATTTGAATTAAGTCCTCACCTTTCATCACACTTTGACACTTGTCCATCTCTCAATTGACTCATGTGTGGTAGTACAACTTACATTTAAAATCTTTCAGATGTACAACTAATGGGACCTAATTTTAGTATTTATGTACATGGTCACACATGAGCCCTATCCTCCATTGTACACTTGTCACATGATTACAACTTCCTTGAAGAGTGGGAATAACTAATCAATCCTAGCCATCCACATCGTTCATTTAGCCTTTTAATCTCAACCATCCATTTGAACTAAGCCTTTCCTATAAATCAACCCCCTCATAAGCCATTTGCAAGATGCATTGAGTTTGAGTATCCTTAAGCTGCTGAAATATCTTTAGAGCCTTTGCATCATTCATTCATCTACTATCTCCATCTTATTGTTATGCTGCTGAATTGTGAGCAATCAACATATCAAATCAATCAAACCAATCAAGCCATCATTGCATCTATTCAAGGTATTGAAGGATTTGGATTAAGGTAATGCATTTGAATTGTTTTATCATTTTCAATTTATCCAAATTTTTTATTACAGGTCTCATAAAAGTAGATTTGGACGTTTGGTTTCAGCTATGTAACTTATTTAATTCGAAACTCCTCCTTTGCAATCTCACAGAGATTCTTTCACCTCAATCTCCTTTTCAATGGCTCTTCAAATTTCTTCATTCATCACCCTCCCCATTTTGTAATGCACATGCACAAAATTATTCGCGCTTGATACCATATTATGTTTGTGAGACCAAATGAGCAACTTGATAAATTGAGAGCAGCAAATATATATACACATTAAAGTGGTTTGAATAACCACTTAGTGGGGCTTATCCGACCAACTACCCAACCAATTATTTTAAATTCTTCTTTTGGCCACTTTTGGTTCCCCCAACTTTTTGCACATACCTAGACATGTGTATGCTCCTAGAATGCTTGTGTAGAACTAGATTACTTTTATTTGCACCAATTGAAATGTTGTAATGCCTTAGAATAAGAGAGGACTTATGTGTTCTAGATCAGGAGTAGATTCCTTGATGTATAAAATGAATGTCTTTAAGTAGGACATAGTAATAAATACACAATTTGTGTTTAGTCATCCCTTAGAGGAAAGGGACTTGTGAGAGTCAACAAGAAATTGAATTTTAAATTTTGAATTTTGAAGGATCAAGTATGTGACCACAAAAATGATTTAGGACATTGAGAGGATCAAATTAGCATGGATAATGGATATATGGAAGTATGTGCATGTAATGACTGTAATAATGTACAAATGGGGTGAATGTATGGAGATGTGTGAACATATGGATGGGGTAAGATATGAGTGTATAAATTTATATAATGGATAGGTAGATGGCATTAGGAAAGGGTCCCAACTTTACATAAAATTTCACCATTTATCAACATATCAAAACACTCCTCAAAATAAACACAAAACTAAATAGAAAATAACATAAATAAACAAATTTTGTGCACTTGGATAAGGGTCTACACAATGGTTTTCTGCTGCCCTACATCGGTCAAGAGGTGTTGGGACCTCCAAATTGATGATGCCAATCTATACATATAATCAAAGGGAGAAAAGTTTGGGGAGAAATTAGGCCCAGATGATGCCTCCTTATCCTCAACCAGTTAATGATTCGATAGAGCATAGTGGTGTGGAGGTTCCACCTTATACTATAAGGCCTCCTTTTGTTAAATCTCTTATAGAGGCTAGGCCTCATTTTGAATCGCATGGGTCAGAGAAGGCTGGCAACTACAATTTGGCTTCAAAGGCTAAGCACCCAATCTAGAAGAAAATTTGTACCAACAAGACTATAGAAGGGGATTGCAAGAGGGCCCAATGCCCTAGGAATTAGTTTATTTTTAAACCACCTTGAGCAGTCAGTTTGGTCATTGATTGGTGGGTGTTTAACTATGTTGGTTCCCCTTAGTTTTGCTTTTAGGTTGGTTTTTTCTTCAACCTAAGGGCTAATCGCCTCTTCTTGTTGTGTTTTGGGCCTCCCTTAGCGTCTTGAGGCTTCTACTATTAGTTGTTGGCTATTTTTTTGGCAGCTTGGCCGCAACTACGCCGTTGTTTTTCTATCTTGGTTGGTTTTCTGTCTTGGTTGGTGTTATTGTTTTTCCTTTGTCTCACTCCTCCTGAGGCTTGGCTCCTTTACCATTGGGTTGTCTTTTATATAAGGGTGGGGTCCCTTTCAAACCTCTTCACCTTAATCAAAAACAAAAATATACAAATTTCACCATCATAATTATATGTTATTACAAAACGTACAAATTGTATAAAAAATTATCTTGTATTTATATTTTTATTAACTTTTACCCAAAACAAAAAAAGAGATCCTAACCGTAGTTTACTATATTGAATCTCAAATGAGAAAATTCAAAAGATAAAATCTTAGAAAAAACAAATTCCTAATCTTTTTAAAAATCTCGTATTCTTAAAAAGGAAAATGCATGGTTTTTAACTAGTTTTTTTTACCTTGAGGAGAAAAACGGGCAAAAGGAATAGATTTCCTTAATATACGTTTATTCACGAGGTAAAATTATACTTCATTAAATTTATAAAGAACTATACCAGTACGTCGATATATCCCCATTTCATCAATGGAGGAATGATATTTCATGAAATTTGTAGTAAAACATTAAGCGAAATCTATAGTTGTTACCTATTTCTAGCCTATGGACCCTCCCTGTTAGGTAAAACATCAAAACTAGCTATTTCTGTTTCATCATAATACTGACCAGAAGGTGAGCCTGGAGGAAGAAGGGCTAACATGACAGGACCTTTTGCTCCTTCATCAATTGACAACTTTCCTGCATTAAAGGTCATATCAGTCTTTACGAATCCTGGATGAACACAATTTACATACAAATCGGAATGTTGGAGTGCAAGAAGACGAGTATAAGCATTTAGAGCAGCTTTAGAAGTGAAGTAGGCTGGACGCCAAACAGGCCAACCATTGCTTTTCAACAATCCTTGTTGAAAATCCTTCAAAAAACTTTGGAGGAATGCATCTATTTTTTCCTCTGTCAAATCATTCAGATTGCTCAAGTGTTGCCTCAAAGTTTCACTTGGAATGTACTGTAACAAATGTCAAATAAATTAAAATAAATGAGTGAATGATTTAATATACTATGCATTATTTAAATTCAAGATAAATGTAGTGTTAATTTTTTGCAATATTTTATTAAATATAATTTAAAATAACATGTGTTCATTTAATATCATATTTCCTTGCAAAATACTTGGATATTTTTTCAGTTTAAAAACTTTTTATTTTTATCATATCAAACAATTGAATAAAATAAAGCTTAAACAAATAACATATTATTTGTTGTTTAAAAAATCCAAAACTTTAAATAACAATCTTATGAACTATTTACTTTTAAACTTTAAACACCATTTTTTTAATTTAAAGTAAATTGACTTACCTCTAAGACCCCAGCTCGAGAAGATACATTTACAATTCGACCACCACCTTTACCAGCAAGTTTTAAAAGAGGAAGAAGAGCTTTCACCATTCTTTTGGTACCATAATAGTTAATATCAAAGCACTCCTTTGCCATTTCATAAGAGTCGCATATTCCTTTTGCAGTGCTTCCAAGGGAAGCCTTTTTTAGACAAGCTTAAAAAGTTAGTACAAGATGATCTCAAATCCAATGAGATCTTGAATAATGAAAGTTAGCTAAAGGACTTACAGATAATTTGGTGGGATCAATATTGTTGGCCTTCAAAATGTCATAATTTATTTCAACTCCTACTATTGCAGCATTATTAACCTGTATTTTCAAGGCTGGATTAGTAATATATTGATAGCCCACATGGATTGAATAGAGGAATAATTTGTACTTAAGGTTGGAGCAAGTTAGGTAGTCTTTAAAGTTTAAATAAAAGAAAATTCCATAGATAAGGGTTGGAAAACTGCATGGTCAAGGCTGTAAGAACGAGCTAGAAAAACATAAAAATCTAGATGAATTTGTAAGTAAGAGTATTGTGGTAAGCTAAACAAGCTTTAATGTGAGAAAAATATAATTGAGGGTATTAGAGCATGGTAAATAGGCTTGATTACAAATAATTATGTTATAAGAATGTTGGAACAAATTAAACAAAATTTAATATGGAAAAAATTCAATAATTAAATGACCTCCCAGAGAAAGCTAAATGGGCTTAAGTGTTGGAGAAGCTCCATAGAACAAACTAAAAGAATTTGAGAGTGAAGAAATCATTACAATTATAATTTTTAGAGCAAGTTAAATGGACTTGAGTTTGTTGAAAGCCTCACAATTAAAAGTATTGAAACAAGTTTGAAGGACTTAGATACAGAAAAAATCCATAGTTGTTGAAAGGGAAACTCCAAATAATTATCAGTATATGGAAAAATTATATGTAATTACAAGAGTATAAGAAAACTCCATATATTTATAAATCTATTTGAACTTGAGTATTAAAAATATTTATAAAAAAACAAATGATTTCAAAGATAAAATAGTTTTAAAAAATTATTACAGATTTAAAACATGGAATGGAATGGAAATGGAATCTTTTTATAGTCTACCATGTCTGATTTTGGGTTTACAGGTGGCTTATAACATATGAGACTACCTCATACTCCGGGAATGTAGGAGGCGCCTAATTGTACTTCTAATATGAGGCATACATGTCCTACCCCTACAGGATTCGAACTTGTGACCCCCTGAAACATACATACCCTACCCTACCCCATAGAGAAACTTTGTTAGACAAGTTAAACCAACTTAAACGGGAAGAAAATTCCATACTTAGGTTGTCCAAATAAGTTAAACGTCATAATACTACGACGGATAACCTTTGGATCCTTCCCTTGTTTCAAACAGGACTATTGAATAGAAAGGATGTCTACTCAAAGGATGGGTCATGAAAAGAAACCAGTCTGCTGCAAATCTCAATTAATCACATAAAAAAATAGTGCAGCAAAGAAAAACATAGTACAGTACCAGGATATCAAGTTTGCCATAGTGCTCTTTCACCCAATTTGCAAACACATGGATGCTCCTCTCATCCTGCACATCCACCTGATGGAACACAACGTTATGAAACCCTTCATCATTCAGACTCTTGGTTGCAGCCTTACCTCTTTCTTCATCTCTTGCTGTTAATATCACACGGATCCCATGCTCTGCCAACTGACGAACAATTGCATAGCCAATGCCCTTGCTAGCCCCTGTTACCACTCCCACTGTGTCCTCATTCCACCATCTGAAATTGAAATTATGTGGGATTAAATGTAAAAAAAAAATTACTATGAAACCCCAAAAATACAGAGATGACAAAGTTAGTACCTATTGTTCAGCGATTCAGAGCTGTCCATGGTTGTCTTGTATTGTATTAGGCAGTGAGTTTGTTTGCAGGTTTTTAATCCAATTGTTAAAAGTCTTAACCTGGGTAGATAAGCCTATTGAGCTTTAAACAAATGGTTGGTTGAGACTTAGACGTATGGCATGCCAAGGTACCGTACTCAAAATGTTCTGACTGGTGTTCACAAGATGTTCACCATTTTAAGATATTTCTTTTTTCAGTTGTCATCACAATCCATCATTTTTAATAAGATGTTCACCATTTTAAGATATTTAATTTTTTTCAGTTGTCATTACAATCCACCATTTTTAATAAGATGTTCACCATTTCAAGGTATTTTCTTTTTTTCAGTTGTTATCACAATCCACCATTTTCAACAAGATGTTCACCATTTCAAGATATTTCTCTTTTTCAGTTGTCATAACAATCCACCATTTCCAACAAGATGTTCACCATATCAAGATATTTATCTTTTTCAGTTGTCATCACAATCCACCATTTTTAACAAGATGTTCACAATTTCAAGGTATTTTCTCTTTTTCAGTTGTTATCACAATCCACCATTTTCAACAAGATGTTCACCATTTCAAGGTATTTTCTCTTTTTCAGTTGTCATCACAATCCACCATTTTCAACAAGATGTTCACCATTTCAAGATATTTATCTTTTTCAGTTGTCATCACAATCCACCATTTTCAACAAGATGTTCACCATTTCAAGATATTTATCTTTTTCAGTTGTCATCACAATCCACCATTTTTAACAAGTTGTTCACAATTTCAAGGTATTTTCTCTTTTTCAGTTGTTATCACAATCCACCATTTTCAACAAGATGTTCACCATTTCAAGGTATTTTCTCTTTTTCACTTGTCATCACAATCCATCATTTTCAACAAGATGTTCACCATGTCAAGGTATTTTCTCTTTTTCAGTTGTCATCACAATCCACCATTTTCAACAAGATGTTCACCATTTCAAGATATTTCTCTTTTTCAATTGTCATCACAATCCACCATTTTCAGATCGGCTACTATGGGTTAGTGAGCAATTGATGTCATCGCATTGAAGTAAAGCAGAAATAGGCACCTTTGGGATTTTTATGTTTGTGGTGTTGTATTGATTGGGCTATCCACATTCCACTATTTACAAGATTGGCTTCTATGAGTTAGAGAGTAGAGGGTAAGCTTGGGATTGATACGTTTGTGGTGTTGTATTATTGGATTATTTTTGTTTCAGTTGTCATCCACATTCCACTGTTTTACAGGATTGGTTTCTATTTTTATTGCATTGAAGCAATGTAGGAGCAGAGGATAAGTTTGGGATTGATACATTTGTGGTGTTGTATTGATTAGGCTATTTGTCTTTCACTTGTTATCCACATTCTATAGTTTATAAGATTGTATTCTATTTGTTGATTGATATCAACCTATAATTTAAAATATTTTTTAAAAAATTAAAATAAATAAATAAATAAAAACACTTACCTATGTTTAAAATATAAGTATAAAAGATAAACAAAATTTTGATTAGTTCAATTTTTTAAATTTATATTTATATTTTTGGAAACAATACCAACAAAAAGTAGTCAAATTCGTAACAAATCATGATCATAAGAAATATAATTAATTCATGAAAAATGTATATATTGTAATATACATCTAAAACTAAATCATAATAGCTTAAGGATGTACAAACATATAACCTAATCTACAAAATGTTGACAAATTAAAATTTAGTAATTTCATTTGTTTGTAAATTACATACTAATTGTATATTGAGCATTGCATTTATCAAAAAATCTAATTTGTAAAAATCTACTCCTAATTGACACCTAAGTGATTAAGTCCCCTAAATCCAAAACTTTAAACCCTTAACAAGATCGATCTAAGAAGAATAAGGGGATGAATTTCATAATAGACACTAATATTTCATAGGTCTAGACACCAAGGTGGGCATATTTCACATATTAAAACGCACATAGATCATTTCTACAAGCACAAGCTAAATCTATGGATTAGGTTTATTTCTACAAACATAAAGATCATTTTGCAAAGAATGAATAATGCTAATGTCTATTAGAGCATAGGAGTCCTAAATCTAATTATAAAATATTGATTTGGACCATGAGAAGACAATCTTTAATAAGTACTTCATTTTTATATTTGAAGATGTCCTTAATTCTCTTTTGTTATTTCAAAAGATATATCTAATATTATTACTATCTCAAATACATAATTCTAGAGTATTTAATAATTATTACTTATTTAAACTTTTTTAATCTTAAATTATTTGGTAGATTATGTTCATTTCTTTTCAAATTAGTAGTCATACTTAAAATTATAGACTAATTTATTTAATTAACACTTTGATATAAACTCATTATTATTGTGCAATTTTTATAAAAAGAAATATCTACCTAATTTTAAGATGATGCCATATTTTTGGTAACTTCTTCTATAGTAAATAAAGAATTGTGTAACCTTAATTTACTATAGAAAATCTTAAAGGAAAAAAATCCAAGATAAATCTTGAAAAATATGTCTTTGTAAAAAAGAGATGTATTATGTTAGGATGGTGTGGTGAATGTAATGATTCTTCTTGTAATTAATAGTTTGTTACATCTTATTATATGTGTCTATTTTGAACTTGCATGTGGACTATCATTAACTTTCTAAATATAGCTCATCAAAAGTTGAATTTGAAATATTTAGTAAGTTGAAGAAGTATCCAAATTATTGTTTAATGAAATTAAATATAAACTATAGCATTGTTGCTCAAATTTTTTAATTCTAATAATTTACTTTTGCTTGGGTTTGTATTTATATTGTGGTAAGAGTGATAGATATGGATGTATTGGAATGAGACATTATAACATTTAGTTATGGAGAATATTTAGTTTGCAAGCATTAACCATTACTTTGTATTAAAACATGATGGTTGGAAATGTCATATATTTGTGCTTTCAAGGTAGAAATATTGATAAACAAAATTGAAATAGATGAGAAGGCAATCTTGTTCAATGTGACAATTCTTTTCAATTTCCCGTATTAGTTATCTCTATATTGTTCTCTTGCAAAATTTGTTGAAGATCAATGCCTAGTTTATTAACAAAGAAACTAGAGCATTGATGGTGGAAACATGCATGTCATATTTCTCCAATTGCAGTTGTTTCTATTGAGGAAGGAACTTCTAGATTACTTGATCCAACAAACTTGATTCTGTGTTAGCAATGTTGTTGTTCTCAAAAGAAGACTGCACAGTAGAGATACGTGACTATGAACATGGAAATGAGCATTCAGGATTACAATTATAACTAGTTGATGGATCTTCTTCCAAAGGTCTTTGAAAGGAAATTCTGGTGTTGGGGTTGGTAGTACCTCTAGGAAGAGAGACGGGTAGTTCCAAATTGCTTGAAGAACCTCCAAGTAATTGATGATTCTTCTTTATCATTCTTGTTGAAGACTGTATGCAATTATTTGAGACCAAGTCATGAAAGTTGTACATTTTAGCTTCTATTGCAAAATTTTTCATGTTCAAATTCCTCAATAGGGTGAGTATAATCTGCATTCAATTTGGAGAAAGACACGAAAATGGGGAAAGGAAGAATCAGTTGATTGGAAATGAACTTACATAGATCTGAACTCATACAGATAAAATTTGTAGTTGCTTTGATGCCTCTCATCAATATAGCTACAATATCACAAGCATAAGCAACCTCTTTTGTTGTATCAAATGTTCCAAGCCATTGGCATTGCTTGGAGTTTTCGTCCAAGATTTTTGCACCATAAAGACTCCATGGGCATTGATGCAAGAACTTCCTAAGGTCATAACTTTTGACCTAGAGGTCCGTTAGAGCTAAAATTTGGTGGGCAGATGCGTCTTGAAGAGTTTATTATTTTTCCTACCGAATTCTGTAGGTCGTCATTTTGACATTTTTTCGGGACCTTATTCGATCATATAGGGCCTCAAAATGAGGTTTTAATTATTTTTTTGAGATTTTCCTAGTTGTTTTTTCTAAATATTTTCCTAGATTTACTTGCAATTAGATTAGAAAGTTGACGATTAGTCATTTTTTAGTAAGTTTCAAATATTTATTTGAAACTTTCATGGTCATATGGATAAGGATTCGAAGTTACCAAAAATGGCAATTTTAGAAAGTTGTGAAAATCTGCCAAAAATGGTAATTTTTGTTTTTGTATAAATTTGATATTTATCATTAGTTGTAGCAGGATGGAATGGAGTGAGAAGAAATTTAAAAATAGTTTTGAGTTTTGTGGGTATTCTTTGGTAATAATAGTGTTGAATTTTATGTTGTGAAGTTTGGCTACATCAGGCATTGTCTAACACCTCTGTATTTGTTAGAAATTATTAGTGCATGACATAGAATAATGTAATAAATAATAAATTAATATGTTCATGTTAATTTATTATATTTTAGTTTTTAGTTAGTTATGAGTTATGTTAGTTGGTAGTTAGTAGTTTGGGTAGTTAGAAAGTTGGATGGCTTTATAAAGCCATAGAATGTAATCATTTGAAGTGTTGAAGATGAATAATTGATTGTTGTTAATGTGGTTGAGCCTTGGGCTCTTCTTCTCTGTGTTCTATTTTTAATATGGTATCAGAGCAGGTGTCCTGTGAGACCTCTCTATTTGCCTTCCATTCACTTGTATTTCCTCCAAATGATGCAAACAAAGGACTAGCAGATACCATGGACCTCGCATGAAACTTGAAGTTTGTAGCATCCACTCTTCTTACATATTTGTCAGTGGTACTAGCGGATACCACGGACCTCGCAACGAACTTGCTGACATTCACCATTCATGTTCATTGACTTTCTCTTCTATTGTGTACATTCTTTTCACAATATTTTCCTCCATTTTGTTCATTCTTATAGTCAAGATCAGAAAAACATAAAAAATTATACATTCAAAGTTGGAGAAATCTTTAGTGTTGCAGAAATTTGTTTTATACCAGTCTCACTAAAACAACGATATTTTTCTCATTTTGTAATGAAATTTAGAAAATTAAAATGTTCTAGAAAGCTGTTAAAGAGGAGAATAAAACCCATAAATCATTTGAGAATGGAGTTAGTATTTATTGAGAAGTTTGATGCATAAGTTAGAGGTAAAATTGTAATATTTTTTCAACATTATGTAAATGAAGAAATAAGGGTTTTGGAGCCATAAGGATGTAATAGATTTTGTATTTGCACATTGTAATTGGATGCATTATCAGTTTAAACTGACATCCAAAGAAAATTCTTCATTGAAGGGGGAAAATATGAGACATGTTAATTGTTGATACTGTAGCATCAAAATACAGTCCATATGTCAGCACTAAAGGGGAGTGTTAGGAATTATTAGTGCATGACATAGAATAATGTAATGAATAATAAATTAACATGTTAATGTTAATTCATTATATGTTAGTTATTAGGTATGTGTTAGTTGGTAGTTAGTAATTTGAGTAGTTAGTAAGTTGCATGGCTTTATAAAGCCATACAATGTAATCATTTGAAGTGTTGAAGATGAATGATTGATTGTTGTTAATGTGGTTGAGCCTTGGGCTCTTATTCTCTGTGTTTTATTTTCAATAGTATTTACCTGCATTCATGGAATGTTTGGATTTAGTAGCATTGAGGTACAGATCTTTGCTTTGCCTTGAGCCTTTTGACTTTAATTACAAGGTATTGGTGGGTTGAACATTAATAAGGTTTGACATGGAGGAAGAATGAAAAGTGGATAGGGGAACAATAGGTTGGTTGGAAAGGAACTTGCATGCCTCTAAATTGTTGTATGAGAAATTGGTCATGACGTTGATGCCTTTCATGGATATAGCTACACATTTTCTAACACCTATATATCTTCCTTCCTTCCTTTCTTGAATTTTTCAAGTTCCTAGGAGTAATGCTCCAATCTAGAACTACGAGATTATTTTTTTCATAGTCTTGATACTTTGCTTGCTCTAACAATTTCTCTATCATCTTAAAGGCCTCCATTCATGACCAAACAAAGGTAAAGGCATCCATTCACCATTTATCATACAAAGGATGTTCTTCTTTTGAAAAGGGAGGTAGGCAATATAGGGTTTTACCTGCCTTGATTCCTTCACATTCTGCTTTCCTCTTAGGTTTTGAAGACTTGCCAAATGATGTCGTGTCTCTCAAAGATTTGGAAGATGAAGCACAATGCCTTAGAACAAAGCATGTCTGTGTTGAAAAAGGAATGAAGAGTGTAAATTTTTTCTTGTTCCATTGGCGATGAGGATAGATCAAAATAAGATACCTGTAAATGCTTGTTATCGCCTTGGTCGAGGGTGGTTCTTCAATAGTCAAAGGTCAAGTTTGACCAATAAAAGTAGGACAAATATTTACCACTTTTTGTTGTGAATGAGGTGTAAAATTGCTATTGATTGTTTGACCATTGAAAGGATGATATTTAAGTAGAGTGGGCTGGAATAGTTGTGTCATTGGTATTCAAGTGAGTTTAACCTTCTTCTGCATAGATAGGAGTAATAACATCTCTAAAGTTTGACAAGACGACATTCTATACATCATATCAACAAAAGGAAAAGACAACGAACGTAAATCTTACTAATATTATATATAAGATTTTCTGCAGATCAATATTGACTTACGACAATAAAGTCTATTTGATGTGATTTATAGCATGGGTTATATTATTTTTTTTATTTTGGTATGGTTGATGCTCCACATTGGCTAATAAGATTTTTTTAAGAAGATTGTGTCTTTTCATATTAAAATGGAGATTAGATTTTACTCTTGCCACATGTAAACACGTAGATTTGAATGACAATTTTAATAGTTTTTAATGTCATTCAAGGAGACAGAGTATTAATAGAGTTGAAATTTTAACACACATAATTTAAAATAGGCAAAACATAGAAAGGACTATTGCAAAAGATATTAAAGGTAAACGACTTTTAAAATGGGTTGAAAACAATATTGAAAACATTTCCACCATTGGATGAAGTAAAGATCACTGCATAGGGCCTCTTCAACAAACTTTCATCATACAACCTCTTAAAAAAGATAATGCCTTGAAATTCATATTTTGATCATATGAACCTTGCTAGAAGCTTGCATCTTACGGTATCATCTGAACTCCTCACCATATGACTTCTACCTCAACATCCTTGCCATACGACCTTCCTTATTTTGTCCTATGCCCCTCTATAGTACACCCTAAGTTAAAAATTCAGCTGCCATTGTACGCTCTGCATAAGACAGCCTCAATTCTTCATTTTCTACTGTACAATTCTTGTGGGCTTCCTCTATTATAGAACTGATACTCTTTGTTCATCCCTCCTACCGTAAGCTCCTTATAGCCCCTCCTATATAGTCGTTTTTCTTTGTTAAACATTAAACCATGTATGACACTCTAGCATACTGCTCCTATATGGCCATTGACTATTTATCCTGTTGAAACAATAGTTGAATCTTTTGTTACAGTTGTCCATCCTTCTACAATATGCTCTTCCTCAGCCTCTGATTTTGGCAAAGACAAAGAATCATTCCAACCAGCTAGTGAATTGGGTAACAACATATTTATGGCGTGTAGGAGAACTGAACAACGTTTTCATGATGGGGATATATTTGAAATGACCAAAGTACCGTCTAAGTATAGTGATCAACTTGTTGAAGCCTTTTCAGAGTCAATGGCACCTTCAAACCTGGCTATTTATTTGTATGGTCCTCTAGTGTAGTTCATTCAATTGTATGGCATCTGGTGAGTACATACTCCATATGGTGCACTACCTTCTCACAAGTTAGTCGTGTAAGCTCAACATTCTAAGGATCTTCATCCATTCTTCGTTGTGGAATGTTCGGGTTATGATTAGGTTGTTTTAGCTAAACAAGGGAAGCATCACCTTGAAGGCTTTTCCTATACAATACCATCACAAGTTTGGAAAACTTTACTTAATATTATATGACCTATTTTTTTATTCTCTACTTTTTTGCTAGGAATACAATTTTTCTTTTTTGGGATGATGTAGTTAGCGTAACATGTCTTTGTAATGTTTTGTTAATATGGTTGTACTTGACTATGTATCGTTTACTTGTTGGCAGTTGTGTTCTTCTTGGCAACTGTTGGGTACTTTAAATAGACATGTTCTATTTAAGGAATGTAGTCTAATCCTTCCATAGTGCTTCCAAAAGAAGACTTTTTCAAACAAGCTTAAAACATTAGTAAGATCTCAAATTGAATGAAATCTTGAATAATCAAATTCAGTTAAAAGGACTTGGCAGGATCAGTTTTGTTGGCCTTTAAATGTCATAATCCAATACAAGCCCTGATATTGCAGCATTATTAACCTATATTTTCAAGGTTGGATCAGTAATACAATGATAGCCCAAGTGGATTAAAAAGAGGAATAATTTGTACTTAAGGTTGGAACAAGTTAGGTAGTCCTAAAATGAATGAAAAATGCATAGTTAAGGGCTAAAAAACTTCATCCTCAAGGGTGTAAGAGTAAGGTAGAGGAACATAAAAATTAGGATAAATTTGTATTTAAGAGTGTTGTAGTAAACTAAGAAGGTTTGAATGTGAGAAAAAATTATAACTGAGAGTGTTAGAACATGTTGAGTAGGCTTGATTATAAAAGAGAAATATTTTTATATTAATATTGGAACAAATTAAACAAAATTAAATATGGGAAAAATTCAATAGTTAAAAGTATTAAAGAAATTAAAAAAAATCGATTTGAAATTGAATATTAAAAATAAATAAATAATTTTAAAAATATAAATTAAAAAAAATTAACAAATTTAAAATATAAAGAAAAACTTTAACAAAGGTGTCTATGAAGCAATCATATATTGGTTAAAACTTAGTAATGCTGTCTATACCACCAATGTTCAAACCCCGCTAAACTGTTTAGCTTGCAACATGTATTAAAGCAGTAGGCCAAGAGTTTCCCCTAACAGACTAAAAGTTCCCAAATTAACTAACCAAAAAACCTTTAACAAACTTAAAATTCAGAGAAAAACTTTGTTAGACAAGTTAACCAATTTAATTAAGAAGAAACTCCATACTTTGGTTGTTGAAGTTAAACATCCTAATATTAAGATAAGATCTGATCCTTCTCTAATTTCAAACATGACTATTCAAATTCAGAAGGGATGGGCCCTGTAGAAAAGATGTCTACTCAAAGGATGGGTAATGAAAAGAAACCAGTCTGCTGCAAATCTCAATTAATCACATAAAGAAATAGTGCAGCAAAGAAAGAAAAAAATATAGTACCAGGATATCAAGTTTGCCATAGTGCTCTTTCATCCAATTGGCAAACACATGGATGCTCCTCTCATCCTGCACATCCACCTGATGGAACACAACGTTATGAAACCCTTCATCATTCAGACTCTTGGTTGCAGCCTTACCTCTTTCTTCATCTCTTGCAGTTAATATCACATGGATCCCATGAGATGCTAACTGACGAGCAATTGCATAGCCAATTCCCTTGTTGGCCCCTGTTACCACTGCCACTGTGTCCTCATTCCACCATCTGAAATTGAAATTATGTGGAATTAAATGTAAAAAACATTTACTATGAAACCCCCAAAAAATAGAGATGACAAAGTTAGTACCTATTGTTCAGCGATTCAGAGTTGTCCATGGCTGTCTTGTATTGTATTGGACAATGAGCTTGTTTGCATCTTTTTAATCCAATTGTATGAGTGCGCTGAGCAGATAAGCCTATTGAACTTTAAACAAATGGTGCGCTGAGATTTAGACAAATGGCATCCCAAAAATGCTCTAGAGAAAGAGAGGGGAAATAATTGCATTATATAGATATCTATTTCATCAATTTGTTTTTAAAAAATATAAATTAAAAGAAGTTTTGTTTGTCTTTTATGTTTAAGATATATCTTCCACTTCCAATTTCTTATTTTGTTTTTGTTTGTATTTTTTTATTTTTTATAAATTACTCACACTAGAATTGCATGAGTGGAGGTTTAGTGGTGTATTTATTGTGGGCATGTGGCATTTCATTATGATCCTCTATTTTAATAATCTCATGCATAATTTTTTTTTAGTGGTGTATTTATTGTGGCATTTCCTCTACATATAAATCTTTTTTTTTGTTTTTTAGATTGGAATCTTATAAAATTATACGGAATCTTGGAATCTTTCACTTCTTTAACTGCACTCTTGCTGTGATTGTAGAATACCTCTCGGCGTAATAAATAAATTAAAATATTTACCAATGTTTGAAATGTAAGTATAAAAGATAAACAAATGTATGTCAGTAAGTGTTGTTTTAGTTGTAGGCATCAATTTATTTACTAAAAATAAAATTCCCTCCTTGTAAGAAAAAGTGAAGACAATTTTAGAAATTTTAAGAAACTATAACATCGACCAATGACTCCACCTCAATCAAATAGCTCAATTCCAAGATTGCCCAACCAAATTAATTGCTTGCTAACCCTTTTCATACATACTTAGTACTTGGGGTGATTCAATTTATACACTAGTGAGGGACCAAATGTATTATAACTAGTAATGGACAAAGCAAGCAAAATATGAATTGGCAATTATTGAAGTTGAACAAGATAGCTTTATTGAGAGCTCATGTAAATTTGACAAACTCTATGGAAGAGATGCATGTCTTCTACTATGAATTGGCAATTATTGAAGTTGAACAAGATAGCTTTATTGAGAGCTCATTCAAAATTATTGACTCATTTATAGATTTGTAAAGCCAAACTAGAAAACTTACTAAGAATAGAAAACTAGGGTTCCCAACAAAAACCAAAGAGTCACCATACACAAAATTAAAAAATACTATGGAAACTATTTAATTTTGGTACCCCAACTTGGCAGGATCCTAACTCCTAGCCCATTGGGCCAAAATTGAACTAGTTCAATGCGTTGGAAAGCTCTCCAAGATACCTAGTTTGAGTTGCTCAAATCATAGCCCTTAGTTTTCTTTCTAAACAACCATTGATAGTCTCAAGGGCCATTTCCACTCTAAAGTCCTCTAGAAATTCAAATTTTGAAAACATAGAAAATACCAAAAAAAAAAAGATTTTTGATATTTTTGAGATTTGGCCATGTAATTGCAATAGATAGTGACCTCAAATTTTAGTTGGATCAGTCATCCCCATTGAGAAGCAATGGGTCCATTGCTCCAAAATTCTACAACAAATGAGGAAGCTTTTTGGCAAGTTGCTCCTTAGTGAACCATTTGTCTTGATGGTGAAACTATACCACATAGTAGAGAGGAATCTACTAATATTTTAGTGTCTTGAAAAAACCATCAGTGACTTGATCTATGTTTAGTGGAGTAGTGGTTTCTAGATTTAGTTATGCACTATGAAGGTGTTCAACATCTAATGTTTCCAATATTGGTGGGAAATATAGATGTAACAACATTGCACTAAAAATTGGATGCACTGCAAGAAAAGGGGGTTGATTAAGCTCAAAGGCGCTTTCAACAATCTATTTGAGGATGGTGTAGGGTCCATGTTAAAGGGGTGGACATTTATTATTTGGGCCTTGAGGCCACTCTTTCTTGAGATGAAGCCAAACTTTGTCAAAAATCTAAAACTAGTGAGTATGATGTTGATCATGCCATTCCTTATACTTTTTTTTGGTATGCTAGAATATCTCATCAACCTACTTCTAGATTTAATGAATCTTCTCAACAAACTTAAATACATTATCCACCTCCTTCAAGGAATGTGGTGATGCCTCATTTAACATGGCATGCAAGGCTACATCATGGGTGCCAATGACTGGTGCCCAAGATAAACTTTAATGGATTGTGTTGTTATATGGAGCCTAATCAGACTTGGAGGTTAAATTTACCCCACTTTTATCGGCGTGGTTTCCCCCCAAATATTTAATGGGGTCAAGGGGCATCTCCCGTTCCAGGGGTTTGGGGGCAACGCCCCTTGCGCACTCCCTATTGCGATATAGGGTGAGGTCGAGGGGCAACACCCTTGCGTGGGCTCGAGGGTAGTGCCCCCGAAACCTCCAACGATTTTTTATTATTTTATTAAGGCGTCGGGAGTTATTTTTCTATTGGCTGACATAAGAAAACCCTATTTTTGTAACCGACATAAGGCTTGATAAAAGTGGCTAAGGGTTAGGGTTTATGTTGATGTATTGTAGCATTTGCAGCAGTATTGAGTTGTAGGGATTGCTGCTTGTAATCAGTTTGATTTACTGGATAATAATATTAGACTCTCTGTTGGTGGATGTAGCCCAAGTTTGGGTGAACCACGTTAAAAATTGCCTCTCACTACTATTATTTCTGTGTATTTTTCATTCCTCTATTTAATCTTTATTTGCATTTAATTGATATCTTCTGCCAGCTAACCCTAACAGATTGTACCCTATGGAGCTATGCAATGTGCATGGTTGTAACTATGTTGTACATAGGATAGACTGTCATCCCATGTGTGGGGATTCTTTGAATGATACATATACATAATGTAAAATATATTTTGATTGAATACCTCAGTCTATCCATTTGCCTAAGGGTGAAATGCAATAGACTTCATCAACCTAGTGTCCATTATGACCTGTAGTGGTGATCAAAATTGCTGAGGAACCTACTATCACTATTAGAATGATATTTTGGGGTAGACCAAAATGAACCCAAACATTTTCAAAGAAAATCTTAGTAGTGTCTTTTGTAGAAACCCACTACTTGCAAGCTACCACAATGACCATCTTGGAGATCTATTAACCATAATGTACATAGAGTCATGATCATGTTTGGTCATAGGAAGGCCTAACATGAAATTCATGGAGATAGAGTACCAAGGCTTGTCAAGATCTAGGATATGTGTGTACAATCTTTATTTTTTATTTGTGGCCTTTGCAATGGCACAAGATGTGAAGGATCAAATGTACATGATGACATCATGGTATAGTTTTGGCCATTATAATTTCTTTTATAGTAAACAATTGTCTTCTCTATCCCAAAGTCTCATACATCATGGTTGTAGTTTTTTTCCCAAATCATATGTTATTGCACTCAATACGGACATAGTTGTGCCTCATGTGATAGAATTTTGTCTTATAAGTAGTAATTAGTGCCATATTTACCATCTATGAGTCTTTAGTAGATGTCAGCAAAATTAGGATCAATGTCATATAATTGAGGCTAATCTATTCTTTGGTGTCCATGGGAGCCCAACATTGTTGTTAGGGCTTTGATTTGAGGTTCACTGAAGTAATCTGCAAAATTGTTAGTGCTCACCTTCTTGTGACAAATATTGAGATGAGACTAACATGGTTAGTTGCACCACCTTTGATGTCAATCTTTCTGTAACTTTCCTTGTGTCTACATGAATTGGATATGCTTTTGATCTATCTAAATCATAAATAATGGTATACAATTCCTTATCATATGTGGGGTACCTGCATACTATTTTAGAGAAAGCCTCATTGTGGTAGGCAACTATATGAACATGTTGGGTGAGAACTAATCCAAGTACATATTCAAAGGCATTAGTCTTGATCTCAAAGGAATATTATGGATCAAGAAGAACTAGAACTAGTGCCAAAGAGAGTCTTTACTTCAATTGTGTGAATTCTCACCATTGTGTTTATATCCAAATGATTTTTTCTTTTAAGCCCCTTATGTTCTTGATTAATAGGCCGTGCCAATAGTGAGAATCCAAGCTCAAACCTTTGATAAAATGTTAGCTAGTCACAAAAGGCTATGGATATCTATACGATTTTTGGGAGGTGACCAATCTATGATGACCTATATCTTTTCAAGGTCAACTTAAACAACATCCTTGTCCATGATGTATCAAAGCTACAAAATCTTCTCCATACCAAAGGATCATTTTTCTCTACTAGCATAGAGCCATATTGTCATATATTTGAGTGATCTAGTTCCTAGGTAGAGCATAGGATAAATATGTAAACTGTCTTGTAACCTAAAGGATTTGTAGAATATGCAAATGAAACCCTATATTAGATTGTAAATACATATTTTATTAGAGAAGAAGACTTTATAATGTAAATGTATTACATGAAATAAGATATGTATAGTGATATACAGAATAGAGTTTCTAGTTAGTTTTTCTCTTCCTACACCTTGTATAGTGCATGTATTTATACAAGTGGGTCATCAACTAGGTCCTAACAATTATTTTTATAGGTGTCATGCACATATGGTGTGCTCTATCATATGGATAGGGTGATGATAGGTGTCAAACCCATATGGTTCACTTTTCATATGGACAAGATGACATAAGGTATCAAACTTGTATGGTGACATTTGTAGAATAGGTTTTCTAGTTATATGCTAGTTGGAATGCAATAACATGTGGCATAGAGGTTTCCATGTGTTATATTCTCATGGTGTTTAACTAGATGATAATTAGGTGAAAGCATGTGTACCCATGTGTAGAGTTGTGTAATGTGAGTGAGTAATGATGTGCAAAGTCATGTTGGGACTGTGTGACACAAGTTGAGAGGAGGTGAGTGTGCAAGCTATGTGAATGTATGAGACCAAGTTTGTGTGTGTTTCTACACTTAAATTATTCATCCCTTCTTGAGAACCAATGGTCACCATTACATCAATTCTAAGTTGAGGAAACTATGCACATTATTGTTTTAGGTTATACTAGTTGGCTTGATCAACATATTCCTTAGTCATGACTAGGTAGAATAGTTAATGAGCACATAAGTGAGTATTTTTCATTATGGTATCAATGATTACATCCATTGAAAATGTATTAACATGATCATGATCCAAGTCTATTAGATGTTGAGATTGCACTAGTTCTAAAAGTGGAGGAAAGTATAGTTTGAGTAGCTCTGGATCTTAAAGACAAGATGCATCCACCCAAGTACTACAGGAGGTCAAGAACTAAATCATTCTCACCAATTGTGTGCAAAATGGTGTATGGTCCATAGGGAAGTGGTTTGATCTTGTGGTGATGACTAATGAAACATTCCTTCTGAAGATGCACCTAGACCTTATTGCTAGCTTGAAAGGTGTGTGGCATGTGATGGGTGTCGTGGCACTTCCTATACTTTTATTGTTGGCATAGAAAGATTTGTTAGACTTGTTGATGAAGATCTTGTATGCATTGAATTAAGTGTTGCAATTTATCCACTTCCAGTTCATGTGCATGAATCTTGGATGTCAATGGTGCATGGTAAGAGATGTCAAGGGGCACCACTAGTTGGAACCTAAGAAATGTTTAGAAAGGGTTGTGCTCTGTAGAGTTTTTTAGAGCTCTATTGTAGGCATGTTGGATGTGTAGTAGAATGCCATCCCAAGTGTGCAAATGAATAAAAGGTGAACCAATTTATAGTTGATCACCTTTGTTTTCCTATTGGTCTATGGGTGGAAGGTTGTAGAATTGTCCAATTATGTGTCCAACATCATCTAGAGAGTTTATTAGAAAGTGCTAATAAATCTAAGGTCATGGTCAAAGATAATGGACATAAAAAGCACAAATTGGATCGAAACATGTCTAAAGAAGATTCTTGTAGTGTTTGACACTACAATGGTCTTCTTGCAGGTAATCATGATGGCCATTTCAAGGAGAATATGTTAATCATGACTAACAGAAAAGTCATTTTGGTGCTTGGTGGTTGGTATACATTGAGAAACGAGAACTATAGAGAGATTTTCACTACACAGTTATAGTTGTCGTTGATTATAGTTGTGAGTAAAAGAGTGTGAGGATGGAGATGTCTAAGGTAAACCGAATGCCTTAATAATAAGTATTAATTTTGAGAGATCTTTCATTTTGGAGGAAACAAAAGGCTTGGCTAGGATGAGTTTGGGTCTCAATCTATGTCGGCTGAGAAACAAATAGAAATTTGAAGAAGGAAATCCTTTTCAGATTGGGTTTAGAGTAAATGTTGTGACAAACAAAATGAAATAACAAGATACCGCTTTTTTTGAGATGTTGATGATTTTATTTTATATACAAACAAACATATTTTATTCTATAGATATGATATTTTTACAGTGAATATGTGAATGTGTCTTTTTGGATTACACCTAATCTCTATGGGAACTATCCTAGTTTTCTGAATGGAAAAAGCCTAATTTAGAAAAGTAGGAAAACTCAATATTATTAATACTAATTTTGATGGATTATTAATAGCCTCTTTTATTGTAGTTTCCAACAGATGAGAGGGGTTAAATTTGACAATCAACTTTGACTGTCAAGAAATTTTTTTATGACAGTTATCTATTCAATAGTGCCTTTAAAATACTATGACATAATTTAGTATAAGTAAATTTATGTAAAAATCAAATATATATATATATATATATATATATATATATATATATATATATATATATATATATATATATATATATATATATCATAATCTTATATAAATTTTGATAGTTTGTCCAAAATCTCTCCTTTCATATGATACAGTCTTTTCAAAATTTAGTTGTATTTTACAGCTAAAATGTCTAAATATAGCTATACAATTGTCAAATTTAAGCCCTAGATGAGATATTCCAATGTCAAATCAAATTTGTGTCAAAGAAAAACTCACGATGTCATTCCAAATTCAATGGACAAGATCTTTTTGATCGTAGTCCTTTTAATCCTAATCTATATGCATGATTTGACCCATTTTAAGTGGGCATCAAAGAAGCAACCTATAGCAATCTAGTATTTAAATTAGTATACTAGGATTAAGTATATTTAAAAATTGATTTACATAGATTGATGGTAGAGATTGAAAGGACTAGCATCAAATAGATCTTGGTCCTAAATTTTTACAAAGAATGTTATAAATACAAGGAAACAAAAAAAAACCTATTGACTTTGCATTTATTATTACTTTATTTTTATCTATAAATTTTCTGGTATAGTTTTTTAAGTGGCAGGGTAAATGCACTGGAAGCTCTCTAGAATGAACTCCAAAGAATCTCCACCTTATGCATTTGAAATTTGAACACTTTAATAAATGCCTCTTCGAATTAAGTGTGAACTGACTGCTTGAAGATTTTTCTGGCTGGATATTTTCCTATGCTCACACAATAATATCGTGACTTGTTGATTTCTTCTAACATCCTGCCACTGCCTGCCACATTAACCTCTAATAAATGCACCCCACATTATTGCAGAAGTTTTTAACAAGTGATGACATAACAGTCGGTGTAATAATAGATAAGTGTACAAACAAAATTAAACTATTGTATTTCACATAATATGAATGAAATAAGTACAAAATGATTAAATATATTAGAATGAGCCACTTCGGAAAGACATCCTTATCCTTGATGTTACTATGGCTCTAAATAGTTTTTGTTGTGGTTTATAAGTGTTCTAATCTTTGTCCTTGTTTACTAAATGATAATATGACTCTAAATAGTTGTTTTTAATAAGTGATGACATCATAGTCCTTGATGTTACATTAGACATATGGTATAGACATCTAAGGTAAACAAACATTGAAGTACTATTATTCAATTGCAAGGGAGAGAGCTACAATTGTCCAGGGTGGGTTGGGAGTGTTGAAATGCACCAGAAAACTGAGAGGGGGGGTGAATCAGTTGTCCCAAAAAACTCAAACACTTCTGCACTTAAACATTAATCACTTGTCCACAGTTATTATGATTAAACAATGAATGCATGAAATCAAAAAATTAAACACATATGCAACATTAAACACAAGAGACACCAGATTTTTACGTGGAAAACCCTAATGTGGGGAAAAACTACAGAGAGGATTAGCTCTCAAAATATATTGCAATCTTTGAAAAATGATGTTCGGGCTTGGTCACTCCACGGGCCTAGAACATACCGGCTCACTACCATGAAGTATAGCTAGGTCTAGCAGGTTCACTGCCTCAACCCTAAACCTAGAAAGATTACAATGAGGACCATTAAACCTTGAGGGTTGTTAAACCCTACTTGCAGCTCACTGCCAGGCTCACTGCCAAGATCATCATCTTCTTCATGTCTGAGATTAATACATTGAAGTACAACAATTCCTCTACTCTGCTCTGCCTTTCCACTTCTTTTCCTTATCTTCCCATCTTCGCACAAGGACATCTTTTCCACGACTCAATTACAAGTATTTATACACTTCATCAACCTTGGAATGATCACCAAGGTCAGTACTACAATCATCAACCATTGGAATAACCTCCAACATCAGCATTACAAACATTTACAAAATAGGTCTTTACCTAATACAAAATTAGGCTAAGGAATTGTAGTATAGATGTATGTGGATCATGCCACGCCTTAGCTAGGACTCAAACATGATCTTCCACGCCACAACATGCTTCCATAATCTTCAGGGGATCTCCGCAATCACTGGAATTAACCAAGTCGGCTAAGACCAGTTACACGTTACCTTATCTGGGAATAATCTTCAAACACGATCTCAATTCCTTAACATGGACCAATGTAAAGGTAGTAACATGATCAAGAGGTATTCGTAAGCACATTGAAATCACTAGGAGCAACCGCACAAACTCAAACCACTTTATCCATGAGATTCTTCACACTGGAGCACATAAACTTCATTGTCTTCAACTATCATAAAAGAAAGATAGCTTGCGGACCACCAAAATATGAACCATTGCAATTGTAGGCACTTATCATCATCCCAGACTTCCCTCTAGAACTACAAAATAAAACACTTTAATGTGGAGGAATGCAGAGAAAAATACTTTCTCTTAGGCACCAGAGAATAATTAGAAAAAGAAGGTTTTACTCTGATGAATGTAACTCACTCAAATCTTCATACTAGAGGCTCAAACTCAGGATTTAACATCTTCAGCCATGCTTCTAAATAACTTCCAATCCATGGACCAAGATCTTCAGTTAGCAAGAAATGTGGAGCAATCTTCTAGACTATTCTTCAGTATGCAACTCACTATCTTCACTGTGTTTACTTTCTAATTCTTTTGGAGGGGCTAATTTTCTCAATATCCTCAACATATAAAGCTTCTAAATAAATAACAAAATAGGATACAGTTGACACCAATGACAACAAAGATATGTTGATATCAATGACAACACCAATTAGGCACATACTTGCAACAATCTCCCCCTTTGTCATTGATGGCAACATATGATGTGAAAAACTATAACAACCATCAAGACAAGATTCTCCCCCTATCTCTTTACACATATGCACTCTTTCTCTTTGAGTTTTTCACATGATTTCTCTGCCCCTTTGACATCAATGGCAAAGGGCACATACTTGCACTCTTCTGCTCTGATCCAATCTCTCTTCTAAACTCTCTAACTACTCCTCCTGAAAAGTAGCCCTAAAAACATCAATTTGGATCTGGAGAATGGACTCTAAGCACCACCGGACTGATGCACTCTTGTGCATCTTAGTTTAGAGCAGGAGGGGTAATGACCCCTAATTTTTCTCTAAGATGCTCAAAAGTATCCTTAGGCAGAGGTTTGGTGAAAATGCTTGCAATTTGGTCTTTTGTAGATATATATTCCAACTTGACTTCATTCTCTGTCACTTTTTCCCTCAAAAAGTGATATCTTATGGATATGTGCTTTGTCCTTGAATGCATTACTGGATTTTTTGATATGTTTATGGCACTTGTATTGTCACAAAAGATTGCAATTGGATCTTCAAACACAACTTTGATGTCCTTCAATGTCTACTTCATCCATAACACTTGAGTACAACTACATGCTGCTGCAATATATTTTGCTTCTACAGTGGACAAAGATATTGAATCTTGTTTCTTGCTTATCCAAGATACGGACCTTTTTCCAAAAAAGAATGCACCTCCACTTGTATTTTTTCTATCATCTACATCTCTGGCCTAATCTGCATCAATATATGCACTGAGAGTGAAATCATTGTCCTTTGGATACCACAAACCATAATCCATTGTGCCTTCCAAATATCTCAGAATTCTCTTGACTGCCATCACATGTGACTCCTTAGGTTCTGCTTGAAATCTTGCCACAAGACAAACTGCATGCATTATGTCAGGTCTAGTTTGAGTTAGATAAAGTAATCCTCCAATCATAGATCTATACCTTTTCTGATCTACCATAGGTGAATCATCATTTTTGCTCAACTTATAACCGGTTATCATGGGAGTATTTGTCAATTTAGAGTCTTCCATCCCAAACTTCTTTAATAATTCTTTCACATACTTAGACTAAGAAATGAATATACCTTTATCTAATTGATTTATTTGCAAACCTAAAAAGAAATTCATCTCACCAAACATGGACATTTCAAATTCACTTTACATTTCTCCAACAAAAATTGTGCACATACCTTCATTGCCTCCAAAGATAATGTCATCAACAAAGACTGCAACAATTAGGATTTGTTCATTATTGATCTTGAAATAGAGATTGTTGTCGGTAGTACCCTTGCTGAATCCCAACTGTATCAGATACTTATCCAACCTAGCATACCAAGCCCTGGGAGCTTGTTTTAATCCATACAATGCCTTCTTCAATTTGCATACCATGTCACCCTGATGTGATGACTGGAATCCTTCTGGTTATTCAATATAGACTTCTTCTTCCAACTCTCCATTCAAGAATGCAGACTTTACATCCATCTGATATACCTTAAAATCTTTGTAGGCTGCAAATTCCAAAAACATTCTTATAGCTTCAATCCTTGCCACAGGTGCAAATGTTTCCTCAAAATCTATTCCTTCAACTTGAGACTATCCTTTGCATACCAACCTTGCTTTGTTTCTTACCACTTCACCATTCTCATTCATCTTGTTTCTGAAAACCCACTTGGTGCCAATTACATTTTTATCTGCTAGTCTGGGAACAAGATCCCAAGTCTGATTCTTCTCTATTTGCATCAATTCTTCTTTCATAGCCTTTACCCAATTCTCATCATTGCAAGCTTCATTCACAGTCTTAGATTCAATCTTGGAAATCAAACAAAAATTTACTTGTTCTTCTACAGCTCTTCTTCTGGTCAGGATTCCTTTGCTCTTATCTCCTATGATTTGGTCTTCAAAATGATTAAGTTTTACATACCTTAGTGTCTTGGTAGCACTTTCTAGAGCTTGTTCCTCTTTATTTGAGTTGTTTTCATGTTGTACCACTTCTGAAGCATCTGGTTTATCTGATTCATAACCACTTGATTTTGGAGACCTTTCCTTGCTTTCATAGACTTTGACATTTGCACTCTCAGTGATCTTATTCAGCCTCTTATTATAACACTGGTAGGCCTTTCTCTTGGTGGAGTAACCAAGGAAGATTCCTTCATCACACCTAGCATCAAACTTGCCTAGATCTTCTTCTCTTTTGATATAACATTTGCTACAAAAACTTTGAGATATTTCACAGTAGGAACTTTACCATACCACAATTCATAAGGAGTCTTAGAATTGTTAGCTTTGACTTGGACTCTGTTTAGGATATATATAGCAGCGTGAATTGCCTCTCTCCAATATACTTTCGGAAGATCAGCTTCCTTTATCATGGTTCTAGCAGCTTCTTGAACTATTCTATTTTTTATTTCAACAACTCCATTTTGTTGTGGAGTTCTAGGTGCATATAACCATCTCTTTATCCCATGTTCTTCACAAAAGAAATTGAATTCATTTGATGTAAACTCTCCTCCTCTATCAGACCTTAAACATTTGATCTTCAAATCCATCTCATTTTCAACCATTATCTTAAATGCCTTGAACTTATCTAGAGCTTCTGATTTTTCTTTCAAAAAGGTAACCCAAGTCATTCTAGAATAATAATCAATAAGCAACATGAAATACCTGTCTCCTTACAAACTTCTTACTCTGGTAGGTCCACACAAATTTGTATGCACTAGTTCTAGTAGTCAATCAACTAATTGGTCCTTGCTTTTGAAACTTGTTCTTGTTTGTTTTCCAAATTGACACTCCTTGCAAATAGGATTAGTAGGCTTCACAAGCTTAGGCAAATTTCTAATAGCTTGTGCAGTACTTATCTTCATAATGTTATCAAAATTGATGTGACACAACCTTCTATGCCATAGCCAACTTTCATCAGTCTAAGTCAACAAACAATAGTTATCAGTTCCTTTCAAGTGATAGATATTACCTCTGGTCTTCTTGCCAGTTGCAATGACTGTTCCGGAGCTTTCCCTAATCTTGCATCCATTGTCCTTGAATCTTAAATCATAACCTTTGTCACACATCTGACTCACACTCAAAATATTGAGCTTTAATTCTTTCACATACAAGACATCTTTAGTATTATGCTTGCCATCAAAAGAAATAGATCCTTTTCCACAAATGTTACCAGTTGTATCATCTCCAAATCTAACCAGTCCACCATCACATCTTTCTAAACTCACAAACTTACTTTTGTCACCAGTCATGTGGTGAGAGCAGCCAGTAACAATAACCCATTCATCTTTGTCTTCAACAACCTGAGCAGCCAAAGCACTTTCCACTGGTTTTTCTTCCTTCACATAGCTAGAAGGATTAGTAGACACAGGTTCTTCCTTAATAGCAATAAAAAAGCATTCATTACCAAAAGTACTAGCATTATCTGGCTCACCATTATCTGATACTCCTTCATCATCATCAAAATCTTCAACATAATAGCATTTCTTTTGGATCCTAGGCATGTTCTCATATCGTTTTCTATTTTTTCAATTCTTTCAGGACATCTGGAAGCAAAGTGGCCTACTTGACCATAGGAAAAACATTTAAAAGATAACTTACCTTTAAACTTACCGGATCCTCTTTGCAGTCTATCCACAAAGTTGGCTTCAATTTCATCAAACTCATCATCAGATTATACCTTGTACTTTTCTAATCTAGAGGTTTTCCTAGAAGTACTGGCTTTGAAGGCAGTCTCTACTTTTGGCAAGGCATCACCAAACTCTGTCATTTAAAAGGTAGTAAGTTTACTGAAATCATGAAAAATTGACACAAAGGAAATAATAACAAATGCAAATCAAACAAATGCAAACCTCATATCGACTCACGATCCATCGATAGGGTTGAGAATGTTGCAACTGAAGCACTCTAGCTTTACCCAAAGAGTTGAATGTTGATTGCTCGATTATGCAGCATAACAATGATATGGAGATTGATAGATGAATGGATGGATGATGATAGATGCAAAATAGATGGATTATGGATTGAGAGGAAAATTTGGTAGAGTAAGGATGCTAGAAGAAGATTCATTACAAATGGCTCAAGAGAGGCTAGGTTTATAGGAAAGACCTAGTTTGAATGGATGGACAAGATCGATTAGGGTTTAGATGATATGGATGGCTAGGATTGATTAGGATTCCTTGCACCTCAAGAAATTGTAGTCATGTGACAAGTGTGCGAAGGAGAATGAAAGGAATCTAATTCAAATATTTTATTTGAATTAGCTTGCACATGTTAAGGCATATTAAGTGGGAGATGAGACATGTGGCATGTGTCGCAATTTGATGAGAGGTGAGGGAATAATTCAAATTTTTAATTTGAATTATGTGAGACATGTGACTAGGTGTAATTAATTAAATAAATGGGATTTATTTAATTAATTGGGAATGTGATCAAGTGGGATTAATTAAATAAAGTGGATTTATTTAATTAATCAAGAAGGTGATTAAGTTGGACCAATGTGAGTGGGATGAGGCTAGATGACCTAGGACCTAGAGGAACATAGACAAGTTCATGTCGACAATGTGTTGTGTAACTAGGACCTAGGGCAAAGACATACAAGGTCATTTGTAAACAAGACCTAGACAATTTTTAGTGTCTACACTTACCAAGTAACTGATCTCTGTCAATAGCTTTTACTTGCATAAATTCTTCAATTGCAGCTACCTTGTGACTGTAGGACTTTAGTAGTGATCTGAGAATATTCATCACAACTTCCTTATCACCAAGAGTTCCCCCCATACCTTTTATCCCGGTGACAAGTTCATCAACTCTTTGCATAAAGGCTATTATGTTTTCATCTTCATTCATATTCAGACTCTCATATTTCACTTTCAGACTTTGTAGCTTGGCCTCCTTCACAGAATCATCTCCTTCATACAATTTTTTTAGCTTCTCTAATACCTCATTGGCAATTTCGAGATCCACAACTTTTGTCAGTATTGAGTCATTTAATGAAATTAACAGGGCATCTTTTGCTTTGACATTCACCTCATATTCTTTGATTTCATCTTTAGTCGTCAAACCATTTTGAGGCATGATGTATTTTGCTTCTACAGCTTTCTATACTTTGTAACCAAGACAAAGAAGATGGCTTTTCATTTGTGCCTTCCAAAGAGCATAATTCATCCCATCGAAATGCGGTGCTTCCTTCTTATAAGACATTTTGGATCTTCCTCAAGATTTTAGACTTTCTTTAAAGGAACCTTGCTTTGATACCAATTGTTAAAATGTGTCAGACAACTGAGGGGGGGTGAATCAGTTGTCCCAAAAAACTCAAACACTTCTACACTTAAACATTAATCACTTATCCATAGTTATTGTGATTAAACAATGAATGCATGAAATCAAAAACTTAAACACAGATGCAACATTAAACACAAGAGACACCATATTTTTATGTGGAAAACCCCAGGGTGGGGAAAAACCATGGAGAGGATTAGCTCTCAAAATATATTGCAATATTTGAAAAATTATGTTCAAGCTTGGTCACTCCATGGGCCTAGAACATACTGGCTCATTGCCATGAAGTATAGCTAGGTCTAGCAGGCTCACTGCCTCAACCCTAAACCTAGAAAGATTACAATGAGGGATGTTAAACCCCAAGGGCTGTTAAACCCTACTAGTAGCTCACTGCCAAGATCATCATCTTCTTCATGTTTGAGATTAATACATTGAAGTACAACATTTCCTCTGCTCTGCTCTACCTTTCCACTTCTTTTCCTTATCTTCCCATCTTTGCACAAGGACATCTTTTCCATGACTCAATTACAAGTATTTATACACTTCATCAACCTTGGAATGATCATCAAGGTCGGCACTACAATCATCAACCATTGGAACAACCTCCAAGGTCGGCATTACAAACATTTAAAAAATAGGTCTTGACCTAATACAAAATTATGCTAAGGAATTATAGTATAGATGTATGTGGATCACACCACACCTTAGCTGGGACTCAAACATGATCTTCCATGCCACAACACAGTTCCATAATCTTCAAGGGATCTCCATAATCACTAGAATTAACCAAGTCAGCTAAGACTAGTTACACGTTACATTATCTAGGAATAATCTTTAAACACGATCTCAATTCCTTAATGTAGACCAATGTAAAGGTAGGAACATGATCATGAGGTATCCACAAGCACATTAAAATCACCAGGAGCAACTATACAAACTTAAACTACTTTATCCATGAGATTCTTCACACCAGAGCACATGAACTTCACTGTCTTCAACTGTCATAAAAGAAAGATAGCTTGCAGACCACCAAAACATGAACCATTGCAATTGTAGGAACTTATCATCATCCCAGACTTCCCTCTAGAACCACAAAGCAAAACACTTTAATGCAGAGGAATGCAGAGAAAAATACTTTCCCTTAGGCACCAGAGAATAATCAGAAAAAGAATGTTTTACTCTGATGAATGTAATTAACTCAAATCTTCGTATCGGAGGCTCAAACTTGGGATTTAGCATCTTCATCCATGCTTCTAAATAATTTCCAATCTGTAGACCAAGATCTTCAGTTAACAAGAAATGCAGAGCAATATTCTAGATTGTTCTTCAGTATCCAGATCACTGTCTTCACTGTGATTCACTGTTTATTTTCTGATTCTTCTGGAGGGGCTAATTTTCTCAATATCATCAACATATAAAGCTTCTAAACAAATAACAAAATAGGATATAGTTGACACCAATGACAACAAAGATATGTTGACATCAATGACCACTAATTAGGCACATACTTGCAACAGGGAGAAGTGTGAATTTGAATTAATTACGAAGGGTAGGTATAGAGCATGGACTAATTACCAAGCATCCTACGAATGAGTATATTTGACATGTATGTTTTCTGGTAAGTAAGGTGAATCTTCAACTATAATTTCGACTTTAGTAGTCTTTTCAAATGGTCTACTGGATTCCATCTTTGGGAAAACTACCAGTCTCAACTCTCTCCTTAGTTATTCTTGAGTTTTAGGACAACTATTAAATTTTATAGTTTGTATTTGTTAGTTGGTCTTAGTTGGCATTTAATCAACAACTAGGTTATTGTTCAGGTTTTTACTAAGTTTTGCAAAGTTCCAAGTCAATTCTTAATATTTGGTTTACCTGGGTCATTGTTCATTTTTTTCCAAATTCTTAGAAGGAACTAGCTATCTCTCAAATTGTCCAGGAAGGGAAAGAACTTGATCTTTTTTATTGTTCTAGATGATGTATATGATGTGGAATAGTTAGATGATTTAGTGGTCATAGGTATGGTAGAAAAGTCTATGAAGGGTCTAGATCATTACTACCTATGATGAAGGGGTGCTTATAAATATGGTAATTACCCTCAACTATAAATTTTGCTAGGAATGGAATTGAATAAAGTTTTCAATTCAGTTAAAATTATTACTTTATAACAATATTTTTAATGTAAAATAAATATAAAGAGAAAGAGTTTTAATTTTAATCTTTACTGTGAAGATGTAGGTGAGAATGGTAAATAATATTTTCCATCTCCCTGTCAACTATATTTTGAATCATTAATAAAATTATGAATTCACACAACTTGTAATTTTTTTTCCTCTAGTTGACATAATTTTGTTAAAATATAGTTTTTGTTGCGGTTTATATGGTGTTCTAATCTTTGTCCTTGTTTACTAGCAATTTAGTTATAATTATTATATTATACCAATATTTTTAATGTAAAACAAATATAAAGTGAAAGAGTTTTAATTTTAATCTTTGTCGTGAAGATGTCTAGGTGAGAATGGTAAATAATATTTTCCATCTCCCTATCCATTCACACAACACAAAGTTGAATAACTCTTCAAATGCAAGTTTGTGATGGATCAATGGTCCAAACTCATGTGGAAAAGTATTTTTTTAATTAATCAAGCTCTTATTGTCCTGCCCATCGCACATTGCGGAGTTGGGAAAATATTTGAAAGTGGAGTTTGTGCGATGGAAAATGAAATGAAAGAATTTTAATGGAGTTTAATAATCCAAAGGGGGGGTGGAGCAATTTATATTCCATAACTAATGAGTTTTGTTTGATTGGCTATACTAACAGTGATTTTGCAAGAAGTATTGATGATAGGAAGTATACTTTCAAATATGTCTTTCATTATGGAACATGTGTGGTCTCATGGGCATCAAAGAAGCAACCCATAGTCTCTAGCTCTCTATTTTTATGTATCCCCCCTATGGGTAATCCCACAATAATGGGTTCCAAACTTGGGATAAAAAAAAATTGGGAGGGAGGGGGATAAAATTTATCAGGTACCTTCGTTCAAAGGGTTTTCTTCGAACGAAGGTACTTGTGAATGAAGATCGCTGTGTAAAAATTTTCATTCAAAGAAATATCTTCGAACGAAGGTCATCTTCAAATGAAGATTTTTGATTATTAAAAAATATTAAAATAACACCTTCAAACAAAGAGAATCTTCCTTTGAAGGTGTTATTTTAATTTTTTTAATCGCTATATGAGCCGACAAAACAAATTTGTCAGATCATTTTTAGCAAAAGCGAAAACCTAAAGTGACACCTAGTTGTGGAGAAGGTCTACAGGGCGAACAACACCTAGGGAGGACCCCACGGACAACGTTGGCAGAAAGGGCTATTTGAATGAAGGTTTCCTAAACATTATAAGGTAAGCGTGCAATCTGCCACCATTGACTGTTGTTCTCTATTTAAACCCTAATTGAAATTAGTCTATGAAACCCTAATTCCGCCCTAATTTGTTATGTATGTATACTGTAATTTGTTGTGAATACAATATATATCATGCATTAATATACTCTAGAATTTGCTGTGTATAGGAATATATATCATGTAAATTGACATACTCTAATTTGTTGTGTATCTGATTATGATATATATATATATATATATATATATATATATATTCAATGATACACATACTATCAAAATTTATAAACCTAATCTTACATGATGATATATCAATTTGTTGTGAATATATATTGTGATTTGTTGTGTATGTGCCTGAATATATATCGTGCATTGATATGTACATACTGTCAAATTTTATATACATGAACTTATTCAATGATACATATATATATATATCATCATCATCATTATATATATCATGATATGTATATATGTACTGTCAATATATATATATATGTGTGTGTGTGTGTACTGTCAATATGTATATATGTACTGTCAAAATTTTGACAGTACATATATATATATCATGTAAGATCAAGTTATAAATTTTGACAGTACATATATACATATCATGATATATATATATATATATATATATATATATATATATATATATATCATGTAAGACCAGGTTATAAATTTTGACAGTATGTATATCATTGAATGTATATATATATATATACATGTACTATCAAAATTTATATACCTAAACTTAAAATCATATATATATATATATATATATATATATATATATATATATATACATTCAATGATATACATACTGTAAAAAATTATAACCTAATCTTACATGATGATGATATATATATGATGATGATGATGATGATGATGATATACATATATATCATGATCTATATATACATGATGATTATAAATACTGTCAAAATTTATATACCTGATCTTAAATGATTCAATATATATATATATATATATATATAGTTATTTAAAAATTAATTTTTATGTCAAACTCATATTCAAATTTTGATGTTGATGTCAAATTTCGAATGTTGTACACCAAAGGATGTATGGGCAACCATATCCTAATTTTTGTATGATATTTAAATCAAAATTTGTGGATTCAAAGTACTTTTCAGTTTCAAGTAGAAAACGTGGCTATGTGCATAACCTTCCTATTGATTTAACCATTTTCAAATTTTACCTTTACCAAGTCCATGACAATTGAAGAGGCATTTCCTGAAACACAAAAGTATTGGCCATCATGGGATAATAGAACTAAGCTTAACTGCATAAACATAGTGGCAACAAGTGTTCCATTATGTGATAGACTTAGGGCTATGGTTAAGCATTCTAATAGAAACCTCCCTAAGGAAGATCAAGATATCTAGTAATTTTACAATGTAAAAAGTGGAACTTGGTATGGGTTGGACCAGATTAGTTGGCTCCGTTGGAGCCTCATGAAATGGAGCTTGTGTTAGGATTTGATGTGGGCCACACATGTGGTACTTCTACCAAGACAGAGCGCATACGATCCCTTGGAAATGCTTTTCAAGTAGAAATGGTAGGATACCATCTTTCTATTTTGAAGCCTATTTATCCAAAGGGGATCAATTTTAGGTTTCTCTAAATTCTTTGTCCAATTGGGGGTGCAGAAGTTGCTTTGCATTGAACTTGGCTATACCACTCAATTATGTTGTATCTACAAAATTTGCAAAGAAAACATGCTTATCCTCAAAAGCTAGTGGGAAAAAACACATCAAATTATTCCCACCAACTTCTAACCTAATAAGCCTATTTTCTTTGCAATTTTTTGCAGATAGAACATAATTGAGTGGTATACCCAAGTTCGACGCAAAGAAACTTCTGCACCCCCAATTCTAGAGAATAGAGAAAGGACATTGATCCCCTTTGGAAACTCCAAACATGTGGTATTATCTTGTCGATGATATCTACATAGTGCATAAAATGGCCTTAATGATTTGAATTGTGACGCAAACCCATCAGACCGTACACAATATTTTTCAATCTTCACACCTCTTCTTGCCAAATCTTCAAAAAACATATTAAAACAATGTTGGACAACAAGTGTGTCATGCTCTTTATCATCACTAATATAAAAGTGATATTTTTCCTTAATGACTCATTTTCCATATGTACTATCAACACCATCCAAATCCAAATGTGCATGTCGATAACACACATGCACCATAATAGTGATCTATTCTAAATAGTGATATTATGTTTGAATCTCTTTTTGATGGGTAAAAGAGTAATTTCTGCAAAGTCAACTACTGATAAAACTATTCCAAGTGGGAAAGTATCTCTTAACAACTAAAATTGTTTTCCTTGCCACTTAGCATAAAATGCATGATGTATGTATGGTTGTATCAATTTATGAAATTTTTACATAAATATTCCAATAGGTACCTCCTCTTCTACATAATCTAATCTTGTGGATTCTTTCCCAATCTTTGTTTCAAACTTTATGTATTTGTAACTCTTGCAATTTACCATCTTCATCATGTCACTATCTTCATTTCTCAAAGGAATTTTAGCCAGATTTCCACATGTTTCACAAAGTCCTTTTATGAATTTCATTGGACCATCTTCATCATCATCAGATTTATCACATAAGATGGATGCTATGAATTGACTTACCGATTTAGGAGGTGCAATTTAAGGACCATCACTTTCTTCTCTGATCTTTCGAAATACTTGATAATAAAGATCCAATTAAATATGATAACGACAACAACAAGTTTCAAAAACCTTGTTTGCCTTCACATAATGTGGCCTTAACATTTGAAACATTGTTTGTCCAATCTTTACATGAGGATTTGCATCACAAAACATCACATACATCTCATGTTGTGTTATGTCTAACCAATGTTTTGTATGTGGTTCAAAACTGTCTCCAAGCTCAATCTTGTGTTTTAGAACATCTCTTTTATTTGATGAGGGATGAGTATGTTCATGCCAAAAAATTGATATCAAGTTCCTAATACCATCTTGAATCTTGTCAGAATGAGGAGCCATACACATCAATGCCCAATTGCCTTCTGTAGTAGTATCATCCAAAACCTTTCTCCTTTTCACATATCTTGTTAGTGTCTTTCTACTTAAGCCAATTTCACTTGAAAGTGAAGAAAGTTGATGCTTTCTTGACATTTGTGGACTTACAATAGATGTCAACATCACTCTTCTTGAAATGCTCTTATCTGCTGATTGAGATTGTTTCCCAATGGAACCCAAACCTTTTTTAACATTTTCAACAATATCTTTTTCTAGGCATCTTTTCCTCTTTTTTGTGAAATCTACACCCATCAATTGTAATGGCTCTTTTAGGTCATCACAAAGAAGTAATGTTGATTATGGTTGGGCTTGACCAAGTGTTCATGATTTTTGAAATAAGCCTCAATTATTTCCTTTGAAGTTCTTGTCAATGCCCTCTTGGTAGTTTGACTAGGTTGTTCAACATAAAATTTCAATTTCTCTATATCCATTTCAAGTAAATGATCTATAGTTTTGTAAGAAATTATTCTCTTCACCTCTTTAATTAGATTCGTAGTATGAATATCGGTAGAAGGAAGCGATCCTGACCCCTCTCCAACATCAAAGTGTGTATGGGCCTCCTCTCTAACATCAATTGTTTGTGCTTGGGTCTCCCCCCTGACATCAACTATGTGTGCTTCAACCTCTTCTGCTCCAATAACTAAATTAGGCTGGACCTCTACTCTAGTTTTCGTATGTTGAGCCCCTACACATATCATATAAAAGAGAAGATTTTAGAATATATAAAAGAACTAGATTATTAAACTATAGGTATAAAGCGTGAAGGTGATTATGAGTTCATAATGAGAAAGTGTTAGGGATGTAGTATTCATCCTTACAATTTTCTCCAACTTTGAATTACAATTAAACTACCAATCAAGTGCATGCATGTCAAAGTATTTGTGTACAAGAAGAGAAAATGAACATTTAAATGGAAATAACATCTAGAATGATATGTCAATATGGATGGTCATGTGCACAAGTTCCATCTAAAGTTAACTTTTCATGTCCTATTTATGTTACAATCAAAAAATTCTAGTAGTATCATCTAATCAAAATATTAAATTAACTCATTAACAACTACTTGCTAATTTTTCAAATTATAATTTATGTCTAGGTCAAGTAAACTTATAGGTACATATTCAATTACTAGATCATTTAACCTAAAAAGAGATTCAATGTAAAAAAGATTTAAGTGTGTACCTATAAAAGTATAGATCAATATATAATATAGTAGTAGCTTAGAGGAGATAATATTACATGTTGCATGAATAATGTTAACTACATGTCCTATGAATAAATAATCAATCTTAGAACCATGGTGAATGTGGTGTAAAATTCCTATAGGGCTACAATAATCATATGCATGTATATAAAATATTAGTTCAATATATTATATATGCATGTACATATAAAATATTAGTTTAATATTATTATATATTATTATATATGTAGATTTAAAACTCAACAATATTTAAGGGATAAATAAGGTTTAGGGTTTAGGAGTCTAGGGTATATAAGAAACTCTCACAAATCTTTAATTTGTAACTATAATTTATTTGTAATTATAATATTTAAGGAACTTAGAGGTTAGGGTTTAGAGTTTAAGACTTAGGCAAGTTAGGACTAGGGATGTTTCAAGGATAGTCAAATTACACATGTCTCCATTGGGGCAGGGTCCTAAATAGGACCTAGGGTTTATCATAGATTCACTTGGCAAGTAAGGTACAAAAATATAGTAGAAAGGAATTTGATTAGTTAATTTAGTGGAAGAAAATTTGGCCAAAACATCTAATCATATATTTAGTTCAATAATATTTGGGGTTTAAGATTTATGGTAAGTAGGGTAAATAGGGTTTAGGTTTAGTTAAGTAGACTTAGGGAACATAGTGGTTTTAGTAGAGGACTTAAGAATGCTAATGGAATCCACAAAATTTAAATAAATGAATATATTTTAAAAAAATGAATTGAAAAAATTTCTTCAATTGAAAACAATTTGATCTTATTGATCCTAATCTTATCTAGAAGATGGTTTAATTGAAAAAAAAAGTTCATAATTTATATAAAATATACATATCTTCTCTTGAGCATAATATCTTTGCATCATTTCTTCACACAATTTTTGTTCTCTTTCAGTGGAATGATATCGTACAATCTTATTTTGCCTTGTTCTTTTATTTCCCATCTTATTCAAGGATTTGCAAAATATGACCTTGATAATTTCGTTGCCAATTCCATGTTCCAAATTTGTAAAACACTAGAAAAAATTTGACCTTTCAAATAGACCTAGCGATTTTTCTTTTATTTTTTGATATTGAAAACATGAAATGACCTTGTATATATACATGTAATTCAAATATATCCATTTTGTTAAATTTTGGCTAAAATTGGCCTTTGTTCGAAGGTCAGCTACTAAAAATCCACGGGCATATTTTTATTCAGTGACCTTCATTCGAAGGTATTTAAATTAATTTCCAGCTGGCTTTTTTGGAACATACCTTCGTTCACAGGTACCTACGAATGAATATAAAATCTTCGTTCGTAGGTACCTTCGTTCGAAGGTAAAATCTTCGTTCGTAGGTACCTTTGTTCAAAGGACCTTCGAATGAAGGTGCTTACCTAGACACTTTTTATGTCTGCTTTAAAACTTCCTCAGAAAATCTAGTTTTAAGCCTCAGGTTGGACCTTCAAATGTAATTAACTTGACAAGATAATTTGCAAGATCGTAGTCCTCGAAATGAGTTTTCCAACGAGTATAATTTTGATATATGTTCATTTTATTATGTATTTAAATTTTAATTTTTACTAAACATAGGTTTTTCATCCAACATCAAGTTCTTCATTACACACAATTGGAAAAATAGTGAAACATTGAAAAAAATTCCAAAAAAAACCTTTGCACTAGGTATTGATGTCCTTTTTTCACCAAAAAAAAAATTTGATATATACACAACAAATTATGCTTGACGACATACACCTATGTCCAAATTATATTTACCCTGACTTAAAAAATTAATTAAAAAAAATGTAACAAAAAATTATGAAAAAATATTCATGCACTAGATTTGATGTTAAAAACCTATATTTTAAAAATTAGAATTTTATCCTTTATAGAAAAAAAGTTATGCTTGATGAAATAAACATTACTTTCTAAAAATGTTGTTTACTATTAAAAACTACTTATTAAAAAAGACGTTGAAAAATTCACGATTTATTTCCAAAAAAAAAAATTAAAATATATTTAGAATCTACACACAAATCACCACAAATCACTAGTTCACATCATCTTCAAATTCTTAACGGTTTAGCTGCTATAGGTATCAGAAAGTGAAGATTTAGTTAAAAATGTTGATATCAATGTCCATCTTGGCCAAAAAGTGGGGCTCATTATTGTGGGATTACCCCCCTCTCCCCCCCCCCCCCCCCAAATAATGTCCATAATTTTCAATACTTGTTTTTTCTAGCCTCTTTAATTTAAGGGAACATGAGTATCAAAAAACAAGAAATTCAATCAATAAACACAAGAAAGGAATGGATCTAGCAACACCCAACAATATCTATTATCTTGCATCATTATAAGATGACGTCAACCATTGATGTCCAATGTTAGCCATAATTTGAAATGTTCTCTCTTCCTCTCTCTCCCCATGGACATGTGCCATATGTGGATTGTTGGTATGAAATGGTCGACCAAATTCACTTTAGATCTATTTAATTATTTGGGTTATTTAAAGAGTTATTTTATAGATTTTTAATTTACTTAAGAGTTATTTTATTTTTCTTTAGAACTATTTAATAATTATTTTATTTTTATTTACTTAAGAGTTATTTTAGAATGTCTGTAGTGTGAAAATAAAAGTAAAATATTGTATTTCACATAATATGAATGAAATAAGTACAAAACAATTAATTATTAGAATGATCCACTTCCATTAAGGCAACCTCAAAAAGTCTTATAATAAGAAAAAAAAATGATGATCAACTACTTATTACCCCTTATATTCAACTTCTTTCTAGATTCAACATTCTTTAAAATAAAGGCGCTGATAGATTTAAGATAAACAAGGTTTTTTCAACCCCCACTACTTAGATTGTTTTGTGTTTACATGCTTTTTTTGTTTAATATGATTCTTAGTTGTAACTCCCAAGGTAAGGAGATTAAATATCAAATTTTAAAGAGTAGGCTCTCGATAGAAGAGTTGGTGCATTGGGTGGTGTGGCAATTAGGATATGGCAGATATTATGAGTGCATATAAGGGGCACATTTATTTCTTTGCAAAGATAACCACCCTCGATTCATTTCTACCACTTGATATTCACCATCTGATATGCATTCGTACTCTCTTTCACCATCACCTACAAGTGCAAAAGTTTTTCAATGTCTAGCACACATCTATCCTGTCATACCACTGTCTCCAACTCTGCTTGAGCTTGGCCTTGTATTTCTTCATATAGTACCAACTATTGTCCACTTTGTAGTCATAGTGTCTATGCAATGGAATATCATCCCCCACATCCATGAAATCTATATTAGATGTGTCCCTATACCAAGTTGACTATCGAAAATTAACCCCTTCACTTCTTTGTGGATGACTTCCTCAAACAATTGGTCTCTCTCTCTCTCTCTCTCTCAGTTGTCAAGTGTTGAAGACATGCCATTAAGACCATTAGAAAGCACCAAAGTTTAATTTTTAAAATTTGATCTTTTTTGTTGTTATTATTTCCTTTTCTGATTTCTTGATGCATAAGATTGTGTGTGCATGTTAATCTTATAACTCTATTGTCTCACATCATTTGCAACAACTACTAGTCAACTATGTTATTAAAGAAAGCTTTTTTTTTAAATCTAAAAGGAAGTCAAATATACATGCCAAAACAATACTCAAAACTTTCTTTGTTTTAAATTTTGTAGTTTAAGAATTAGTTGTTGATTGACTATTTCTATTTAAAACTTTTTATTTTTATTTTTATAACATTTTACCACATTGAAGGTGTAGTATAATTTTCAAAATCATATTTTTGGAATGATGTCTAGGGTTAAGTGATCTCTCATAGGAAGTGAATGTAAAGTAATGATAATATTCTTTAGTGGCTTAAATAACTTAAAAATTTATAAATAAGAAAAAAACATCTAACAAATTCTATAATTTATTCTAAAAACTATTAGTGCGCATTTTAATTCATTGGTTGACAACTGCCTTGATCTAAGGTATTTGATGATTCTGATCATTGAGATAGTAGCCCCATGTATTAGTCTCTCTCCATTGTCTTGAGACTTGGAATTAGCTTTGGACTTAGTAGGCTAATATTAGGCTCGAGTTTAGCAAAAAAAAATGGTAAAAATCATGAAACTCCACAAATTGAATGACCAAAATCACAAAAAATGAGTCATCCATGCTTACACCATTCTTTTTTATTGTGTTGTCACAAAACAAAAAATTACACCATTCTATATTTTTCCATGGTGTCGTAGAATAGAAATTTAGATGTTAAAATAGAGGGGGAAAGGACTGTTTTGCAACTCTAATGTGTTTTTCCTTTATCTCCTTGGATTACTTGGCTTGAAATTGGATATCTATTATTGAGACAAAGTATCTTAACTACGTCTGGTTTGTATGGGCAATGTGCTACACAAAAAGGACTACATACCTAGCAGGGCATTGATATAATAATAATTTTATGTGTCTAACTTAGTTCCATAAAATGGAGCCATCAATGAATTAGGACTTCATGAAAATTAAATTCAAATCTAACCATGTTTGTTCATTTCAATATGTAATGTAAAAATAAATTTACTAGTATAAATGAAAGAAAACCTTTAATGTGATGAAATTTTAATTTCTTTTGAAAGTTATAGCCTGCCCGTTGAACCAATGGGTCCAATTACTAGTTTAAATTAGTGATTAGTGATGATGAGTGGAAAACATGTTTCAAATAGGTGGTGAGTGGGACCGTTCTAGGTGTTGTTGGTGAGGAAGAAGAGGACGACGATTCTGATGTTGAAAACTCTGTAACTGCTGCTTCACAAGATGAATGGAATGGTTCTTATGACAAGAAGGATGACGCCCATTTGATAGACTAGTACTAGTAAGGATCTTTCTTTCCCTGCCTCAAAGCTCATTGTTTCTGTTCCAAAGGATACTGCATCTAGATTTTTGGGTAGTCTTGGCGCATTGAGCTAGGATTTGCATAGAGGGCTTTTACTCTCCCAGCTCTGGGGATTTTGCTGGAGAGCTTCTTGTTGCTCGTATTGTGAGTGGGGATGTGGTTTTTTGCAAGTAGGATTGAGTTATGGAGATTCTCTCTTTGAACCATTTGGGGTTTGCTTCAGTGGGGTTTGCTTTTTCCTCTCTGCCTTGTTCTCCTACGCAAGTGGGGGATTCCGTTTCCCTTGCTCCCTTGGTCACGCCTTCTACTTTGACGGGTTTGAAGGATCTGGAGGCTGTTGCTCTTTCTTTGCTTGTCTTAAAAGAGTCCTTATAGGAACTGACGACAACGTTCCCTTGAAGAAATCTTGGGCTGAGGCAATCAAAAGAAATTCTTGCTCCATTCATGACCAGTCATGATACCCGTCGCTCCTCATTGAGGGCAAAGGGTGGTTGCTTCATGTCCCGACTCCATTGTTCTTAAAGTGTCATCTAGGTTTAGGAATGCTCTTATTGGCAAGTTTTTAGGCGCTAGGCCTAATGTTGATGCTTTCAAAATTTGGGCAGGGAGAAAATGTAAAGTTTGTGGTGGATTGGAGATCTCGGTGTTATCTAAGGGCTTTCTTTTTGCTGTCCTTTTCACTAAGGGCTTTCTTTTTGCTGTCCTTTTCACACAATGTGGATTGTGTTCAGTCTCTTTTGGGTGGCTCGTGGTTCTTTGGCAACTCTTGGCTTTTGCTTCTGAGGTGGAAACTAGGTTTTGACCCAACGAAGGAATGTATTCTTAATGTCCTAGTTTCGGTCAGATTGCCTAGAATACTATTGGAATTTTGGGAGGAGGAGATTCGGTTAGGCATTTCCAACTCCTTTGGCTAGCTCCTTGTAGTTGATGATGTGACTAAATGAAGAAAATGCATTTTATTTCCCTGATTTTGTGTTAATGTGGATGTTGATAAGGCTCGTCCCTCTTTGATCACCCTGTCCTCTAAACTAGGTGAATGGGTGCAGCGAATCCTCAATGAGGACTATTTGGTGATGTGTACCATATCCTTGAATCCCATCCATGCTTCTGTTGGATGTAGGTCTTTAAGAATGAGAGAGAGTCACAACAAGAATATGGACCAAATGGAGCCTTCTTCACCACAAACTTTGGTTGAGGTGCCCCAGGGGTGTATTGGAGCAACAATTTTCCATCTTTCTAATGTGACTAATGGCATTGCTATTGCTATCAAGTTACATTCCATTATGAGATGATTGAAGGAGTTTGGTAAGGCAAACAAATCTGTTGGGGAGGGATTGGATAGGGAGATTCATGTTATAATTTCCCTAACTCCTCTTTTGGGTCTCATATTTTGCCCTCTAGGTTGGCCTCTAATAAGGAAAATAGGAAGAAAGTTCAACTTGAGAAGCTTTCTATAAGTCTTTTAGGCAATTTAGTCAAAATGAAACAAGGCCGATGGTGCCTAAGGACAAGGTTGTTGTTATGTCACAAAGCTCCGTGAAGCGCTTTGGCTTCAAACTGCCTTGAGCTATTGGATCTGGTATTATTTTTGGGCCATTTGCCCTATTTTGTTTTACCTTGACACTAGTGGTGACATGCTAGATTGTTGTTATAATGTTGTCTTTTTGCTTTGTGCTCTTTACTTTTATTTCATAATGTTGCTTGAATGCCTATGATCTCTTTTAGCCATTATAAACTTCTACTACAATAATGAAAGAAGTTCCTAACCATAATTTACTCTATACAAATCTTAAATGAAATAAAAATCAAAGATAAAAGCTTGAAAAAATGTCTTAAACTCTATTTTTTTTATCTCCTATATTAATATACATTTGTCACAAGGCCAAATTATAATTTATTAAATTTCTACCATAGTATATTATAGTACCTAAACATACAACCACTTCATTATTGTCAGAAAGATACTTCATTAAATCTAGAGTTACAAGTAGTAAAACATGAAGCAAAATGTAAAGGTATTAAGTATTTCCAAACTATAGACCCTCTATCTTAGATATGACATCAAAGCTAGCTATTTTTGTTTCATGATAATATTGATCAGAAGGTGAGCCTCGAGGAAGAAGGGCTAGCATGACAGGACCTTTTGCTCCTCCTTCATCAATTGACAACCATCCTGTATTAAAGTTCATATCAGTCTTTACAAATCCTGGATGAACACAATTCACATACAAATCAGAATGTTGGAGTGCAAGAAGATGGGTGTAAGCATTTAGAGCAGCCTTAGAAATGAAGTAGGCTGAATGTGAAACAGGCCAACCATTGCTTTTCAACAGCGCTTGTTGAAAGTCCTTCAAAAAACTTTCGAGGAATGCATCTATTTTTTCCTCTGTCAAATCATTGAGGTTGCTCAACTGTTGCCTTAGAGTCTCACTTGGAATGTATTATAACAAATGTCAAACAAATGAAAATAAATAAATGAGTGTGTTGAGTTGTTTGTAGCTTCTATCAGATAACATATTCATTCTGATCATAATAAATATGAATATATAAGTAATATTAAATATTACTTATACATTCATACTTAATATATAAAGTATGTTAAATAAATATCAATATAGTATGATCGAATGACTATTACCAAAGTATAAACACCGACTGCATTCTAACGGTAATTGGAAATTGTTAAAGTCGATGATTCAAACAGTGATTGCTAAAGAAAGGGTGACGAAGTCACACCTGTGATAGGCGTGACTCCTTGAGGAGTCACGTCTATCACAGATGTGACTCCTACCGTAAATCGCATATATATCAAACGTCTTTACCCTGCAATACCATGGATCAACACAGGAGTCACGCCTATCACAGGTGTGACTCCTACCGTAAATCGCATATATATCAAACGTCTTTACCCTGCAATACCATGGATCAACACAAAAATCGGAAGTGTATGAGAAGTGGAAATCGATTCTAAAATAAAAGAAAGTAATTTAAATTAAGTCTGCAATACAAATACTCAACATTCAGAAAATATCCAAGTTAGAGATTATAAGTTTGATTTGAATTTACAGAGTGAATGATTTAAGAGGGATTGCATATACTATTCATTGTTTAAATTCAAGATAAATGCACTATTAATTTTTTACAATGTTTTATTAAAGATAAAAAAATAATATGCATTCATTTAGTATCATATTTCCTTACAAAATACTTGTATGTTTTTTAGCCTTAAAACTATTTTTATTTTTATTATATCATCAATTAAATAAAATATAGCTTAAACAAATAATATGTTATTTGTTGTGCAAACTTTAGAACATCCAAAACTTTAAATAACAAACATCTTATGAACTATTTACTTTTAAACATTAAATACCATTTTTTATTTAGAGTTTATTGACTTACCTCTAAGACCCCAGCACAAAAGATACATTTACAATTCGACCACCACCTTTACTAGCAAGTTTTAAAAGATGAAGAAGAGCTTTCAGCATTCTTTTGTTTTGGTGCCATAGTAGTTAATATCAATGCACTCCTTTGCCATTTCATAAGATTCAGATATTCCTTCTGCAGTGCTTCCAAGGGAAGTCTTTGTTAGACAAGATTAAAAAGTTAGTAAGATGATCTCAAATGAATGAAATCTTGAATAATTAAGGTCAGCTAAAGGACTTACAAATAATTTGTTGGGATCAGTATTGTGGGCCTTCAAAATGTCGTAATTTATTGCAAGTCCTAATACTGCAGCATTATTAACCTGTATTTTCAAGGCTAGATTAGTAATACATTGATAGCCCAGATGGACTGAAAAGAGGAATAATTTGTACTTAAGGTTGGAGCAAGTAAGGTAGTCTTAAATAAAAGAAAATTCCTTTGTTAAGGGTTGGAAAATTGCATGGTCAAGGCTGTAAGAACTAGCTAGAAAACATAAAAATCCGGATAAATTTGTAGGTAAGAGTGTTGTAGTAAGCTAAGCAAGCTTCAATGGGAGGAAAAAAATATAATTGAGGGTATTAGAGCATGATAAATAGGCTTGATTAAAAAAATTATATTATAAAAATGTTGGAACAAATTAAGCAAAATTTAATATGGAAAAAATTCAATAGTTAAATGGTGTCACATAAAGCTAAATGGGCTTAAATGTTAGAGAAGCTCCATGGAACAAACTACAAGAATTTGAGAGTGAAGAAATCACTACAATTATAATTGTTAGAGCAAGTTAAATGGACTTGAGTTTGTTGAAAGTCTCACGGTTAAAAACAAATTTGAAAGACTTAGATACAGAAAAGATCCATAGTGTTGAAATGGAGAACTCCAAATAATTATCAGTATATGGAAAAATTATATGTAATTACAAGAGTATAAGAAAACACCATATATTTATAAATCTATTTGAACTTGAGTATTAAAAATATTTAAAAAAATAAATGATTTCAAATAGTTTTAAAAAGTTATTAAAGACTTAAAACATGGAACGGAATGGAAATGAAATCTTTTTATAGTCTACGATGTTTGGTTTTGGGTTTACAGGTGGCTTATAACATATGAGACTACCTCATACTTCCAATATGTAGGAGGCACCTAATTGTGCTTCTAATATGAGGCATATATGCCGCACCCACTACAGGGTTCGAACTTGTGACCCCCTGAAATATACATACCCTACCCCATAGAAAAAAACTTTGTTGGACAAGTTAAACCAACTTAAACAGGAAGAAAACTCCATACTTAGTTTGTCCAAATAAATTGAACATCATAATACTACCATGGATAACCTTTGGATCCTTACCTAGTTTCAAACAGGACTATCCAAGTTCAGAAGGGATGTCTACTCAAAGGATGGGTCATGAAAAGAAAGCAGTCTGCGGAAAAAATAATATTGATTTCAATTAATCACATTACTGAATAGTGCAGCAAAGAAAAACATAATACGGTACCAGAATATCAAGTTTGCCATAGTGCTCTTTCAGCCAATTGGCGAACACATGGATGCTCCTCTCATCCTGCACATCCACCTGATGGAACACAACGTTATGAAACCCTTCATCATTCAGACTCTTGGTTGCAGCCTTCCCTCTTTCTTCATCTCTTGCTGTTAATATCACACGGATCCCATGCTCTGCCAACTGACGAACAACTGCATAGCCAATTCCCTTGTTGGCCCCTGTTACCACTCCCACTGTGTCCTCATTCCACCATCTGAAATTGAAATTATCTGGGATTAAATGTCAAAAAAATTACTATGAAACCCCCAAAAAAAACAGAGATGACAAAGTTAGTACCTATTGTTCAGCGATTCAGAGGTGTCCATGGCTGTCTTGAATTGTATTAGGCAGTGAGTTTGTTTGCGGGTTTTTAATCCAATTGTTAAAAGTCTTAACCTGGGTAGATAAGCCTATTGAGCTTTAAACAGTATGACATCCCAAGGTACCGTATTCAAAATGCTCTGACTATGTTCACACTGGTGTTCACAAGTAGTTCACCATTTCAATACATTTATGTTTCAGTTGTTATCATAATCCACCATTTTTCAAGATTAGCTGAGCAATTGCTGTCATGGCATTGAAGTAACGCAGAATAGACACCTTTGGGATTGTTATGTTTGTGGTGGTGTATTGATTGGGCTATCCACATTCCACTGTTTACAAGATTGACTTGTAATTTCTGTGGGTTACAGAGCAATTATTTAAACAAACGGTTTGTTGAGATTTAAAATGCTGTGATTGGGTAACATTAGGTATGTTCACACTGGTGTGCCCATTTCAAGGTATTTGTCTTTCAGTTTTAATTGTCCTCACTTTCACTCACTCTCACTTTCCCAAAGCTATCATTCACATACACGTATATAACTTATGTACCTTGTTTAAATGTGCACATTACACATGGCCTAAAGTCACTTTTTAATATGGTCTTTGTCATATTAATAATATGAAGATAAAAATTCCGAAGGGTAAAAGAAATAAAAGTTCTTTTCTGAGTTTTTTGTTTGGTTTTTTTTTTTCTAAAATTTATTTAGGTCTATTTATTAAGTAATTATACAATTAATGTAGATGAAGTAGTTAAGTAGTACATGTAATGAAATAAATGTTAAACTAATAAGGATAGATAGAGGTATTTAGATGTTTTGTTGTAGATAAAGTTTTATGGTTTGTTCAAGTGATCAATAATCAAACATGCATAGTCACATTTTGATAAATTATGATATCACATGTTTTTATTGTGGTTCAATCTCACATTTGTAGTCTTGATCTCCATATTTACAGTCTTGAATTTTTTGTGCACTTTGGAACTTGGACTTGTAGCTTTGAACACGATCCTTGGTTTCTTAAAAAACGAGTTCACATTTAATAATCTAGAACATGATGGTGTCCTTTGATTGATTCAACAATTTGTAACAATTTTATAGACACACCAAGTAGAATGCAAACACCTAGATATGTCCTTATGAATAAATATGTTGACGCTATGATATTCTATGTGCTTTTTGTAATGATCATGAATGCTAGATCATGATTTTTATCTCCTCAAATGAACTAGGGTTTCGTTCTTTTTATACAACACCTTAGCATGCAAAATTAAATGTTTCACACTTGAGTCAATAAGCAACTAGTTGGAGGCAAGTTGGTTTGGGCCTACGATTAATTTTAGATTTAGGAAAAGGGAATTAATCTTGCAAGTGTTGTTTCGAACCAAGTTAGGGTTGCACATGCAGTTTTGAACCAATACTAAAAACAACAGATTTGGGGGTTGGGTCTAGACTAGCAAGGGACAAGAACTCAAAATGATATTAAGCACAATGTAGATGCCAACTCTTGCACATAAATATGTCAATTCAATACTAGACTATTATATTAGCAACAAAGGGCCGTGTGAGTCCAAAACGAATGGTGAATTTTTGTAGTCTTGATCCCCATATTTACAGTCTTGAACTTTTTGTGCACCTTGGAACTTGGACTTGTAGCTTTGAACATGATCCCTGGTTTCTTAAAAAATGAGTTCACATTTAATAATCTAGAACATGATGGTGTCCTTTGATTGATTCAATAATTTGTAACAATTTCATAGACACACCAAGTAGAATGCAAACACCTAGATATGTCCTTATGAATAAATATGTTGACGCTATGATATTCTATCTACTTTTTGTAATGATCATGCATGCTAGATCATGATTTTTATCTCCTCAAATGAACTAGGGCTTCGTTCTTTTCATACAACACCTTAGCATGCAAATTTAAATGTTTCACACTTGAGTCAATAGGCAGCTAGTTCCAGAGGCAAGTTGGTTTGGGCCTATGATTAATTTTAGATTTAGGAAAAGGGAATTAATCTTGCAAGTGTTGTTTCGAACCAAGTTAGGGTTGCACATGCAGTTTTGAACGAATACTAAAAACAACAGATTTGGGGGTTGGGTCTAGACTAGCAAGGGACAAGAACTCAAATAATGTTAAGCACAATCTAGATGCCAACTCCTGCACATAAATATGTCAATTCAACACTAGACTATTATATTAGCAACAAAGGGTTGTGTTAGTCCAAAACGAATGGTGAAAAGTGCTAGGGATGCACTTTTCTCCCTTACATTTTGTCCCTATGCTGGCTTGCATGTGATCTACTATGAATCATGCATGTCAAATTAAACAAGTAGTGAACATGAAAGTAAATGTCAAACCTATATATAAAGGATATGGATTGGACGAGGATCCACAGTACTCCTTGTAATGATAACTCTATCTTCAAACCTACAAACACAAATTCCATTATTAGCATTTGATAAATATGTGAAATAAGCATAAACAACTACTTAACAATGGTAACAAACAATGTGTAAATGTTTAAAAAGATGGGTGTAGGACTAGAAGTGAATCATTTAACTCAAATATAGATAAAGTGTAGGGATGTGAAGGAGCTATCATAACCAAAAGAATGATGTAGGGTTGTGTAGAAATCACAAAAGCAAGGTTGTGAAGGAGACATTACAACCAAATGTGATCAATGTAGGACTATGAAGGAGCCATCATAACCAAAAGTATAGAGCTATAAAGGAGTCATCATGACCAAGAGTGAGCAATGTAGGTCTATGACAGAGTTATCATAACCACCAAAGAACATTTGTGATAGTAAAACCCCTCTAATTGGTTTTATGCATGTGATACAAGGAATTAGAGGAAAGAACAACACGTAATAATATGCAAAATCTATGATCATGTAATTTTAATCAAATCATGTGAATTGTCATAGATATCATCGTGTGACAAGTAATCGATAAGATAGCAAGATACAATCATGAAAGCACATGCAAGAAGAGACATTTGAACATTATTTTTTATTAATAGACATTTGAACATACTTTTTTATTTATAATTAAATGTGTATTTGTGTATGCATATTGTGTGAGCCTATGGATCATTGAACTCTCAAAAAAATTTATCCTTCAAATATATACATACGCGTGCATGCACACACACACATACATATGTACATATATACATATATATACTATAATGTCCCCTTTTGTAAATGCCCTAGTTTTTGCCCTAAAATTATAATTCCAACCAAAGCAAGAAATGAAAGAGTTAACGATATCATTTACCAATTTAAATTGTTGAACAAGATAGATACTGGTTGAAAACCTGCAATCATATGTTAGATAATCATTGAAAGCATAATCCATAAAATAGATCTTTCAGACTAGGGTTAGGAACATTATCTTAATCACATGGGATTTCCTTTAAGGTTCTATCCAAATAGCCCATCGTCATTGTGGAGCACCACTTGGGAGATCATACAAGGCACCTCGAGCCATTCCATCCAGCCCAAAAGCACGAAATAACAACCGTCATTTGGCCTCCCAGCCCCACTTGGGGTGTCTCTACCAGAATGGCTTCCTAGCTATTTGCATTCCTCATATATACTATCTCCCCTCCAAAATGTAATGGCCAATTGGATGAGAACTTTAAGGGAGTGGTTATATTGATTCTATTGTGCAATAGGCAAAATTATCTAGTTTAGTTCAAGGATTGCCATATATCTTTTTGTTGTTCACAATGGTTTATATGACTGAACATATATATCTTTGCTTTATGTTTCTTGTTTTCTGCTTGGATTCCTTTATTATTTATTTCTAAGTATGCTTGTTGTTATGATGAATTGAATGCCTTATATGAGAACTGTTGCATAACATATAAGTTATTTTTTTTGTTGTAATATATATATATATATTGCTGCAGATATATATCTATATATTCTGCAGATATATTCCTAATGAGTTTCTTTCTACACCAATCACATTTCACATATATATCTTCTTATTCTCATGAAAGGATGTCACTCTTATCAATGGGCATGCCTCTTCTTAAATAAGTTGTTGAACCACATAAGTCGCACCATATCATGCAAATCGGATATCATAAAACAATTGTATATCCTTTACTAAGCATTGATTTACTTTATATTTGATTTGTCTTTATTAAATACCATCACTCTTCCTTTAACTTGAATCGCTAGCTTTTGAATTACTTTAATCGCATCATTGAATATCAACTTTAAGATATTTCTCCTTATCTGAAATGAGCGGTAAACAAAACTGATCACCTCCTTAATTATTATCATGATTAGATCTCACTATATTTAATCGCCCTTCTTAACAAATGATCATCGAACTTTATCAAAGATGTTTATCTTGCTACATATACCTTTTTCTTAATGATCGATCAAATTGATTCTTTCCTTATGACTTACCTTGTCTCATTTTACTTTATTTGAAGCATATTAAAATTAGAGACCTTGGCTTTTTCTTAAAAATATATTAGTTGCTTTTCATTATGATCATATTCACTGCTTTATCTAAATCGCATCATATAAGTAAGACTTAGTACTGCCATGTCAAGGAGTTAATTTTAGTTTATTTAATTTCCTCCAAAGGTGGTGCTAATACAAGGAGTTGGCTAGCTTAGAGAACTAAATATTATCTTCTTTGCAGGGACATTATAGTCCACCTTGCCCAAGATTGCTTGTCCTCAAGCAATCAAAACTAGGATGCCCTTAAAGTCGTCAGGATCCCAAATCAACCTCCCTGAAGGATTGTTGTTAGTATACTTGTAGATCATAAGGTCGATTTAACATTCTCAAAAGTAGGACACTTTATTGCCAAAAATTTTTCTTGTTCTTGTACTTGTATTTCCCAATATCTCTCAATAACAAAACCAATAGTTGGTAACTGGTAGGGTACCTAACTTAAGACAGGTTTTCCCTCATTCTCAGAGAGAAGAAACTAAAGGCATCTTCATTAGTATAGTTTGAAAGGAAGCATCAATCCAGAAATCAATGTCTTCTTGGGTATCAACTATATCTTTAAAGAACCAATTAAGTCGGCCCAACCTTCGCACATGGATATCCTTTTGAGTTCACATAGGAAAGTGAGCTTTCCATGTATTAAGATGGGAATTAGAAGCATGACACTCATCTATGACCTCAATTACAATGATCTTATCTTTTTTGGCCTAATTGCTTGTATGTTTATTGATGACCCTCTAATGGAGTATCATGGTATGTCCTCATAATCTTTTTTTTTTTTAAATTTTTGATCCTGGGATTTGTGGGTTATGTGCCCATAATATAACTTAGCATAGGCTTATGTAACAACTTTGTTGTAACTTGATGTGTATCAAATTTATCTAAGAACTTAGACCCTTGGATGAAATGATCTACTTTAGATATTACATATAGAAGTGAATTTGGTTGTCAGACAAAGTTCACTAAATCAATTTTATAGGTTACAAGGTAGATCATATGTGGTATGGACTGGATTGTATTGCCATTGTTTCAAGGATTGTGGGATAGATCACTTGATTGTACATTTGATCTTGTTCCAAAGAAATAATTTTTTCTTAATTATGTTCCTCTTCCATGAAGCTTGATGAATATATCTTACAATAAATTTCCAACATTTCTCCAAATTTGTAGGTTCCTAAAGAATTGAGTTGTCTTCATTACATTCTCTCAAAATTGTTGTTTTGGATTTTAAGAGATTGACCATCCTAGGTCACGATGATACCACAGTGTACCTAAATCTCAAAGTTTGAAAGATAACCTTAATCCATCTTTGTATCTTTAGTTATGCCTAATTTTCCATGACAATTAGATTTTCATTTGAGAATTAGAAGTCAAATTATATCATTAGATTCAACTATGTTGAGTGGTTATGATTGATTGTTCCTTCCTTGGGAAACTTTTGATATTTTGATTGCTTTATTTCCTAATGAATAGATGAGTGATGATTGCTTATGTCAATGAATTGATTTATCCTTTATATCTATTTCTTGAAGGAGTCACTACTCTTCTTGGCTGCCTGTTTCAAGAATAATACTTAACCTTTGAGTTGATTGTTAGATTTTATTTCCTATTGATGGTTTCTCACAAGGAAATGATTCCTCATTTATATTTTATTGTTAAGGAAGTCCTACATTTGAAGGGTCACACTTTTTGTATTTGGGGTTTCATCCTTTCTCGCATCATCATTATTCTTGAGAACCTAATTTAATTTACTTATAAAATCACTTAGGGTTCTATTCTCAATTGAATTCTTCAATGATGTTTTGGATGTCTTTCTCAAATGAAATGTTCTCCCCTTTTATATCTCAAGTTTGAGGGAGTCACACTTTTTCGCTTCACTAGTTACAACTCTTCATTATTGCATAAGTTAATTTGTTAGTGCTTCTCAACCCAAGAAGTGTTTGACAAATAAAGCTTTGATAGATTTGGCATTTTCATAATTTTTAAGCATAAAGTAATTTTAAACACACGTGGAGTAAATTTGTTGAAGAAACATCAGATATGAAGCAAACATGTAATACATGAAGCATACACATAGGTACACGTGATACACGAAGTATACACTTAAGACACAAAGTATGAAGCATATACATATATACACATAATATACAAAGTATACACATAAATGCATGTGAAGCATGAAGTATACACATAAATACATGTGATAGACGAAGTATACACGTAAGACACAAAGCATGAAGCATATACATAGATACACATAATATACGAAGTATACACATAAATGCATGTGAAGCATGAAGCATACATATAAATACATGTAAGTCATGAAGTGTGAAGCATATACATAAATATACATAATATATGAAGTATACGCATAAATACACGTAGGACATGAAGCATGAAGCATACATGTAAATACATGTAATACAAGAAGTATGCACATGAATACACGTAAGTCATGAAGCATATACATGAATGTATGTAAGGCATGAAGTATACTCTTGAATACACACAAGTCATGAAGTATACACTTGAATACATGTAATTCACGAAGCATATACATGAATGTATGTAAGGCATGAAGTATACACCTGAAAACATGTAAGTCATGAAGTATACACTTGAATAGATGTAAGTCACGAAGCATATACATGAATGTATGTAAGGCATGAAGTATACACATGAATATACGTTGCATCAACTATCATTCACAGGATGGCAAGAAGCATGCTCTGGTACCGTTTGTAATGTTTCCTTTTGTAAATGCCCTAGTTTTTGCCCTAAAATCATAATTCCAAGCAAAGCAAGAAATGAAATAGAGTTAACGATATCATTTACCAATTTGAATTGTTGAACAAGATAGATCTTGGTTGAAAATTTGCAATCATGTGTTAGATAATCATTGAAAGCATAATCATAAAATAGATCTTTCAGACTAGGGTTGGGGACATTATCTTAATCACATGGGATTTCCTTTAAGGTTCTATCCAAACAACCCATTGTCATTGTGGAGCACCACTTGGGAGATCATACAAGGCGCCTCAAGCCATTCCATCTAGCCCAAGAGCATGGAATAACAATCGTCATTCGGCCTCCTAACCCCACTTGGGGTGTCTCTACCAAAATGGCTTCCTAGCTACTTGCATTCCTCATATGCACTATCTTCCCTCCAAAATGGAATGGCCAATTGGATGAGAGCTTTAAGGGAGTCGTTATATTGATTCTATTGTGCAATAGCCAAAATTATCTAGTTTAGTTCAAGGATTGCCATATATCTTTTTATTGTTCACAATGGTTTATATGACTGAACATATATATCTATGCTTTATGTTTTTTATTTGCTGTTTGGATTCCTTTATTATTTATTTTTGAGTATGCTTGTTGTTATGATGAATTGAATGCCGTATATGAGAACCGTTGCATAGCATATAAGTTACTTCTTGCTATTGTAATATATATCTATTAATATATTATTGCAGATATATATCTAATATATCTATATATATTCTGTAGATATACTCCTTAATGAGTTTCTTTCTACACCAATCACATTTCACATATATATCTTCTTATTCTCATGAAAGGATGCCACTCTTATCAATGGACATACCTCTTCTTAAATAAGTCACTGCACCACATAAGTCGCACCATATCATGCAAATCAAGTATCATAAAACAATTGTATATCCTTTACTAAGCATCGATTTACTTTATATTTGATTTGTCTTTATTAAATCGCATCACTCTTCGTTTAACTTGAACTGCTACCTTTTGAATTACTCTAATCACATCATTGAAATATCAACCTTAAGATATTTATCCTTATCTAAAATGAGCGCTAAACATAAATGACGACCTTCTTAATTATTATCATGATCAAACCTCACTATATTTAATCGCCCTTCTTAACAAATGATCATCAGACTTTATCAAAGATGTTTATCTTGCTACATATACCTTTTTCTTAATGATCGGTCAGATTCATTCTTTTCTTACAAATTACCTTGTCTCATTTTTCTTTATATGAAGCATATTAAAATTAGAGACATTGGCCTTTTCTTAAAAATATATTAGCTGCTTTTCATTATGATCATATTCACTGCTTTATCTGAATCACATCATATAACTAAGACTTCGCACTGCCATGTCAAGGAGTTAATTTTAGTTTATTTAATTTCCTCCAAAGGTGTCGCTAATATGAGGAGGAGTCGGCTAGCTTAGAGAACTAAACATTATTTTGTTTGTAGGGACATTACATATACACACACATATATATATGTACATATGTGTGTGTAGACACAAACTCACATGTATACACATACACACATCTAGTGTACACACATATGTACATACATATATATTTATATTTATATATTATATATGTACGTGTGTGTGGGGGGGCAGGGGAGGCGGGGATATATATATAACATGTCTTCTCATATTACTCGGATTTACATAGTATTTTACAAGAAAGTAAATGAACAAGTTAAACATAATTTTTTTTTATCATTTGCATAATAATAATGAAATAAATACATATGTTTTCTGAATATTTTTTCAACCTTGAAATTCAATATATTCAAAGATAAGTCATTGTGAGAATCATTTCACTTTACATTCACAATAAATATATTCTACTTGGCAATGAGAATACTAAATGACACAAAACATAAGGAATATTGCATCTGGAATCTTGATATTTGTCACTCAAGTCTCGACGAGTCTTCTGCTGCAAAGGGAGAGCATCATCCAACTACATTACCTCCAACCACAGACTGACGGTCCCCCGCACACCTTCCTTCCTAGAAGTGGCCCTACCCTTCACGAAGAGTATAGAAATATGGAACCAACAGGTTTTCTATCTGAGTCCTAGTGTTGTGTCTTACGTAACACAATTGACCATACAACTCTAGACAATCTTCTAGCTAAGTATGATACTACTGACAGGTTACACCATTTAGACACTGTGAATCGACTAATTTTTATGCAGAGACAAATGCATCACTTTGGCAAAAGTTTCTATATAGATATACGTTTACTTGTGAGTTCACACACCTCTAATGCAACTTGGAAACTATCTCATCCTACAGTTTGATTGTTTGACTACAAACACTAGACATGAAATATCTTGACCAAGTTTAATTCCTAGTCCATCTAACTTAGAATCTAATTTTGGATTTTAGAATATAAATATAATAAATAGGTTTAAAAAGATTTAATCTTTCGAAAAGTCCTTTGTTGCATTCTCGCAAACATCCGAGTCTATGACTTCCTGTCATTCTACTCATTGACTCTAAAAATTAAGCATTCTCGTGCTTGATCTCATGTATCGACTCTATCATTTAAACATTATCAAAAGCTTCTTAAACTCGTCTTAATGCATTCTTATCTTGATCTATGGATTCTTGACTTTTCCTTGTCGACCATAATACACTAAATTAAATCAATGACATAACCATATTGAGAGTCTTTAAGTTTACTAGACCCATCTGGGTTAATCCTAGGGTTTTATCTTCTCTAACCGAATATACAAAATAACATCAAAAGCTCTTGTTATCCAAAAAAAAGTGAATAACCATATCACATGATTATAATCACCTCTAGTCTTCTCTAGACTATTAAGGCTCTAATCAACTTCACATTTCTCATAAAATAAGGAACATGAGACTCTATCTTCTCATAAATATAATCTAATAAATAATTTTACATAGCAGAAATACTAATAGCAAAGTTTGTTCTCCAAAATAGGATATGAGTCTAAAGAGAATAATATATTAAATATCAACCTAATGGTCTTCTTTCATCCACTAACTCTGGATATAGAAAGGTTATGAACCTGTGCACATTATCTTTGCACAGAATGAAACATACTAATTTTAATAGAAGTAAACATATATAATACTATGATCACACCTTGGTGTTCCAATGATATCCAATATCAGTCTTGTTTACTTAGAATAAGAAGAAAACTAACACTAAGTTTTAGGATAAAAACTATTAAACTTGAATGAATGTAGTATACAACTCAATTTCTACCTACTACTCTTGACTCCCTATCCAATCTGAGTTCTCTAGAGGCTCAGTTAAATACAAAAAGATATAACCTCATAGTTTATATCTTAAATGCAAAGGTAAGTAATAATAACTACAAAAACTTGAGATTTTAGAGTAAACAAACCTTTTCACTACGTCTTAGGGTCACATAAAATATTTATTGACTAAAATAGTAACTATTTCGGCCTGCTAAAGTTAGATAACTCTTCGGCCTTCTAGACAACATTGTATGCTCTAAAAAGGTCATTGACTTTTTCCTTTAAGAGATAAGGTGAAATATTACAATTTGATAGAAGACTGAGATAAACTTATCTCACTGTTCTATTAGAATACCAAGCTTAACTATCATTAAACATAGTACAAAGAAAACACAACTAATCGGCCTTAAACATTACACAGGCTTTAAACAACTATCATCCTTGATCTCTACAGAATGTAGTAAGATATCAGCCTCAAGCATGAAGTGATCAACTAGGCTTATTGCTCATATCAACTCACAGTAGTATACTTAGTTTATTGGTCATATAAGCTCAAAAACAATCAATGCCTACAACCATTATCATTCAAAAATGGTGCTAGACTATCAACCAAAAATATATTCAAAGATATCAAAAACTTTCATTCAAATAAGATACAGGAAAACTTGATTACTATCGGCCATATTACTTAGTAACATTCTAAGCACGTCAGCCTTATACTATAAAGGGTACTGGCCATTATAATATATAGAGATGTTGGCTTAAATAATATATAGAATATCAACCATATTACACAGAACCAAATGCAACAAGCAAATCTTAAACTAATAAAGGACTTTCAAACAAGAAAAGAATCTGTATAAGATTGTATAGAGATCCTTTCACATCATCTGTTCTTCTACGACGAGCTTGGTCCTCTCTCACTGCTGTCGATATCCTCACTATTGTCGATCCCCTTTCCAATGCTCTTCCTATTTAATTCATATTTCTCTCCATGTGTGTCCCTTGAGAGAAGATCTTGCGGTGTTTAATAGCCATCATGCTAAAACCGCATCCCTCTCTCCTTAATTATAACCTATCATAAATCCTCGTAGGCATCCAAATAGTGGATGTGATGGTCATTAAAGACCATTCTACACGTTGGTTAATGAGCTCCTTTTTACTTTCTAAATCAGTTTAGGGAGTAAAGGAGTCAAGCCACTTAATCATAAAAGCTATTTGTAATATCATGGAATATTAGCCATGTTTATAAAGAAGTTTAACGACCACCTCAATGGTCTAGCTTCTTAAATCATATAAAATATATATAAACATAACCACAAGGTGAAATAAAAAGCACCCAAAACTTACTTACATAGCTACCAATCCATAAAGATACGAGAATGGGGTCAAGGATTTCTTCCTCTATCTATCTCACAAAAACATCAAAGAATGGGTAAGTTACCATAACGGAACACTTATCAAAATCACTAATAATAAAATAATATAGCTTAACCTCAAATTAAATCATTATAATGACATAAACTATAATCATAATGCGCAAGGAAAATAACGACCATCAACAACATCTTGTCGACGATCCCTTTTCCTAACTCAGTTTTTTGACAAAGCCTACGCTAATGGTTCTTGACGTCAAATCAACAATTGTTGCATCAAAACCCAAACTTTGAAAAACTAGGTCAAACACAACTTACCACTTACGACGAGGTTCACTAAACATTATATGCACAAGACTTAGATGGCACCAACCTGTTCCTTTCCTTATGTCTATTCACTTCTCTCCAATGATGCTCCCTCTCTTTCTAAGAGGGCAGAAATATTTTTCCTGGTTACAACTTAGAATCACCAAACTGGGATTAGTGTATCATTAATTAATCCATATACATCATGAATAAATAAACATGATAACATATAATCACATGTCTAAATTCTATGCATTTAACCATAAACTTATGAAATCATTGATTTATCCTTACATTTTCACTAAACGTCAAATCATTAATCCATACAAAATTACCTACTAATTGCATACAAGTGAAAAGTAAATAATAATCAAAATTTGGGGTGAGACTCTGTGTGAGTGTGTGTGTGTGTGTGTGTGTGTGTGTGTGTGTGTGTGTGTGTGTGTGTGTGTGTGTGTGTAACTTTTTTATTTGCCTTCCTCAACTTATGATCATGCTTTTTCATAACTATCAATAGATAAATGTATGATAATTCATATTATAAATTTATTAAATATTTTATCGATTAATTTTTTGACATATATTTCATATATATATATATATATATATATATATATATATATATATGAGTTTATGTTTATGTTATACTTAGAATCCTTTATTTCCCAAAAAATATTTTTTATAGGTGTGTCTTGTATAAACCTTCCTTATGCATTTTTCATTATATTTTCATTTCTTGCATACATATGTAAATATCAATATAAATTTGTGTGAATTTTCTTATGCACAATTAAATAAATATGTGTGTTTATGTTCATATAGTATTTTGGCTATTATTTTAGGCCCAGACAAAGTTTAGTCATCTTCTCTAATCCTCTAATTTATTAATTTTTGATGTGAGATCAATTAAAATTTAGACATAGTTTTATTCCATAATGCATAACTTTTTCTTATCCAAATTAACATTTTTTTGTTAAAATAAGGACATCAATACATAGTGCATATATATTTTTAAAAAAAAAATTTCTATTTTTCTATCTTTTGATGTTGATGTTTGGTGAAAACCTACATTCACTAGAAAATAGAAAATATAATAATTAAAATAAATATATTCAAAATTATGTATTTTGGAAAGATTATTCTGAGGGCTACAATCCTACAAAATCTCATGTCTTAATTGTTGGGATAAGTTGCCATTGACTTGCAATCCTAACCAATTCATGTGTCTCTAAAGTTCTTGGAATGTGTTCCCCAACACATAAGGACTTTGAGAAATTAATTAATATTTAATTATATCACTTGGCTTATTGTAATTAACTCCTAAATGATAGGGTCAAACTTGGGTGTCCACTTTTGGGGTGGGGTCCATGAAGACTTGTTGACAACTCCTTAAAGTCTATTTTGAGAGTTTGATAACTCCTTGTGAGTGGGAGTTAACTTGGGACCCCTTTTGGAGGTGTCTTATATTTAGACTTAGAGTTTGATTTTTTATGTATATGAGTGGATATTGTTGATACACTTTGCATGGGCATATGTTGGACTTAACTAAAGTGTTGGAGATGCATTATATTGAAATATTGCTTGCATGAGTTCGTAAAAGCTTGTATGGACTTGCATGTTTTTGTATGTCGCTTACATGTGCTTGCATGTTGCTCCTATGGACTCGCATGTGCTTGCATGTTGTTGTATGTTGCTCATATGGACTTGCATATTGTTGCATGTCACTTGCATGTGCATACATGTGGTTGCATGTCAGTTTTATGAGGTTGCTTGTAAAACACTCTAACTCCAGAAAACTTGCAGAACACTCCTCTATTTTCAGTTAATGGGCATCTCTTGCATGTTGCTACAGGTGTCTACATGTCACTTGCATGTACAGAACATGTTAATTCAGAAATAATATTGGGGATATGAATTGTGCAAGTTGTTGCATAAGAATTAGTGTGTGTTGATCACTTCAGTTGACTGAAATAGATTGGGCCAACTTGGGTGCCTAATCTTGAGACTTTCAATTGTTGCTTTTATTTGGAAATGTGTTTTATGTTGACTAAAATTGAGTGGGCAAACTTGGGCACCCACATTCAGGACTGCAAGTTAACAGGAAGCTTGGGTTAGTTTGACTTTAGTCTTCTCTATTTGGAGCACTTAGTTTTTGCATGAGGACTCGTCTCATGTCATCAATTACAATTTATTGTAATTTGAGTTTCAATCTTTTCAATTAAGAAGCTTTTGAATTGAGAAGCTTTTGTATTAAATAAGAAAGCACAATACATTTTCCAGAGAGCTAATTTTACAGGTTTGAAGATTGAAGAAGCTTTTGAAGTGCATTAAGGACTTAGAGGAATTTCAGTATTGAATGTAATCTTTTACAAGAGATTTAATACAAGCATAAACACCTTTGAGTGTTGAGTTTTTTCCCAAAAGGGTTTCTCCACGTAAAATACTTTTCTTCTTGCAAGCTATTTTCTTCTCTTCTACATTGGATTGAAAGTACACAATCACTTACACATTAATTATTACAAATTAATCTTATTTTTAGCTTTGTAACCATATAATTTTAAAGTTCATAGCAGCAGTTCTACCTTCATTTTCAACATTTGGTATCAGATCTAATGGTAGAACTATTGAGTGAGTGACACCTTTCTCTTAAAGTGTTGAAGGTTTTTTGGCTCAATGGGATTTGTTTTGTGGGTTTTATAGATTTGTGAAGAAGATTGTTAACAATGGGTTCTACCTCTCGTCTAGATATTGAGAAGTTCAATGTTTCTAGCTACGAGATGTGAAAATTGAAAATGGAAGATCTCTTAGAAGAAAAAGAATAGTGGTTAGCAATTTCCAATGAGAAGAAACCATCTACAACTATGTCTGATAAAGAATGGTTAAAACTTGATTAAAAAAGCACGAGGAACCATAAGATTGTGCCTTGCAAATGTCGTCCTCTTGAATGATTCTATTGAAGCTACTGCATACAAGCTATGGAAGAGGATAGATGATATTTATCAAACCAAAATTTTAAATAACAAGTTATACCTCAAAAGACACTTGTATTCTTTAAATATGAAAGGTGGTGATTCTATTGCAAATCATTTAAATGCTTTTAATTTGATTTTAAGTCAACTTGCATTTGTAGATGTTAAGATAAAAGATGAAGATAAATGCATCTTAATACTTTGTTCTTTACCAAAATCTTGAGAAATTTTTATTGTTGCTATCAGTAGTAGTGGTGTTGACCCAAAGATGGACAATATCATTGCTATTCTTCTTGAATAAGAAGAAATGAAAAGAAAGTCCAAAAATAGTGGATCCCAAGATGCTTTACATGTAAGGGGTAGGACTAAGGAAAAGACACCTAAATGGGATAAGAAGAAGGGTAAGTCTAAAGGACATTCTAAAACCCCTGGTAAGAGCAAAGTAAAGCGTTGGAACTATGGGAAATGGTGACATATGAAGAAGGATTGTAAAAACAAAAAAAAGAGTTCAGATTCCTCCATAGAAAAATCTTCAAATGATGGTGACAATGATGCTTTGATTATTTCAGCTAACATTATGAGCAATGATGCTTGGCTTATTGATTCAAGTTGCTTTTATAATATGACTCCCAACAAGGAGTGGTTTTCCAAATATTCAACATATGATGGAGGAGAAGTTTTCCTTGGTGACAATAGTACTAAACAGATAATTGGCAAAGGAAAGGTAAAGTTGTGTTTCAATGATGGAAGGATTAAAACCCTTTATGATGTTTTACATATTCCAGGACTTGCAAAAAATTTACTTTATGTATCCAAGTTAAATGATTCTGGAATGCATGTGACATTTGTCAATTCTGGTTGCAGGTTGGTAAGAGGGAATTGGGTGGTTGCTAAAGGATCTCGGATGTCAACTTTGTTTAGACTTAATGCATCTACCTTGAATAATTCAGCCAATGTAACTGACACTGAAAATACATGTATGTTGTGGCACCATAAATTGGGTCACATTAGTGAAAAAGGTCTTAGAACCATTATTAATAAAAAATCAATTGATAGTATTTCAGATTATTCTATTGGCAAAAATGATTTCTATGAGCATTGTGTGCTTGGAAAATAGAGTAGATCATTTCCTATTGGAACAAATAATACAAAGAGTTATTAGAGTTTATTCATTTAGATGTTTTTGGACCAGTGGATATTGAATATTTTGGAAAATCTCGATATTATGTTACATTTATTGATGATGTTGCAAGATACACTTGCATTTATTTTATGAATGCTAAATCTAAACTTTTCAGTAAGTTTAAGGAATTTAAAGCCTTAGTTGAGAAGCAAACAAATTATAAAATAAGGGTGTTGAGATCAGATAATGGTGGTAAATATTGTTCTAAGGAATTTGATGAGTTTTGTAAAAATGCAGGTATTGTTAGACAGAAACCAACACCTTATACTCCCCAAAAAAATGGGGTAGCAAAAAGAATGAACCAAACCTTAATGGAAAGAGCTAGGAGCATGTTGAGTAATGCTAAGCTAGATCAATGTTTTTGGGTTGAGGCTGTAAGTTCTTCTTGTTACTTAATTAATAGATCTCCTTGTTCATCTCTTGAAGATAAAACTCCTTACGAAATGTGGTTAAAAAGAAAACCCTCTGTTTCATATTTAAGGATCTTTGGTTGTGAGGCTTTTGTTCATGTGCCTAAAGAAAAACATACTAAATTGGATCCAAAAGCTCATAAATGCATCTTTGTAGGTTATGGTAAGAATGTAAACTTAGGTTACAAACTTTGGAACCCTCTAACCTGAAAAATAATTTTATCAAGATATGTAATTTTCAGAGAGTTTAGAGCTTATGCAGGTGAAGAATAACCAAAGGAAAAGAAAAGAATAAAATAGTACACTTTGAAACACATACAGAGAAACAAAAAGATAAACATGTTGAAGAACAATTAGATGGATCTGAAAATGGAGAAGAAGAAGAAAGTTCAGAGAGTTCAGATAATAATGTGTAGGATGAGCAAATAGAAGAACAAGCAGAGCTTCTTACTCCTAATTTGAGAAGATCCACAAGGCAACGAAATCCAGTAAACAAGTATAGCCCACCTGATTTTCGTTGTGTATTTTCCTTGTTAAGTACTGATGATTAACCTAGATCTTACAGGGAGGCTCTATCTTTAGAAGTTAGTGAGTCTTGGTTATAGGCTATGCATGAGGAAATGAATTCTTTGGATACTTGTGACACTTGGGATCTTGTTAATTTTTCCAAAGGAAGAAAGCCCATTGGTTGTAAGTGGGTATATAAAAAGAAAATTAGTGCAGATGGTAATCTAGAAAGGTACAAGGCCAGATTGGTGGCCAAGGGCTACTCCTAGAGAGAGGGTATTGATTTTAATAAATTTTTCCCTCCAGTTGCTAAATTAACTTATATTAGATTCTTTTTATCTATTGTTGTTGCTTATGATTTTGAGATAGAGCAAATGGATCTTAAAACTGCTTTCTTGCATGGGGATCTTGAAGAGGAGATTTATATGAAGCAAACTGATGGTTCTATTGTTAAAGGAAAAGAAGACTTGGTTTGCAAATTAAAAAGATCATTGTATGGTTTGAAATAGTCACCTAGAATGTGGTATCAAAAGTTTGATGCTTTTGCATTGAAAGTTGGTTTTTTCAGAAGCAAAGAAGATCATTGTGTTTATCTTAAGATTATTGATAATCAGGTTCTAATTATTGTCTTGTATGTTGATGACATGTTTATTGGAAATAGAAAGGTAATGATTAGAGAGCTTAAAAATCAGCATTCTAAATATTTTGATATGAAGGACTTAGGGGCTGCAAAATACATACTTGGAATGGAGATCAATAGGGATCATGTTCACATAAAACTATGGTTAAGTCAGAGTAAGTATGTTGATATAATTTTGCAAAGATTTAATATGGATGACTGTAAACCAGTAAGCATTCATTTTCTAATTGGTACTAAGCTTAGATTAGACATGTTTCCTACTTCTGATGATGATTTTGTAGAGATGTCTAATGTTCCTTATGCTAGTGTTGTTGGTAGTTTAATTATGCAATGGTTTGCACTAGACTAGATATTGCACAAGCAATGGGAGTTTTAAGTAGGTTTATGTCTAACTGTAATGCCCCACCAAGAAATCCCAGAGGACAACACTAAACTTGGTCAAATTAATGGAATTTTTTTTTAAAAGCAAATAACAATAGGATGCATAACATAACATAATAATCTAAACCTAGGTCCTCTAAGGTTCCTTGACTGCATTACTCACAAATCAAGATTACAAGAAACAAAGTTTACATAAAGAGATACAAATGGAGATGCATCCCAATTTAGAAATGCATGATAAGAGATCTTTTCAAATAGGAACAAAACATCTCTCATGCATTTACAAATGATTATAGTAAGAACCATAAGGTTGTCCTTAGCATAGAGGAAAAATATATTCTTTGCTCCAGTAATATGCTCAGTTAACAGACCTGTATCTATGTATCTAAAAGTGAACATTAGTTCCACAAAGATTATCAATAAACATAAAAGAGAACTATATACTAGCCCAAGGCCCTAAGGGGCTGACCTAATGTCTTAGGGGCTCATCTATGATGTCCTTGCCTATGTATGCATAGCGCAGAGACTTCGTAGTTCAGGACATGAACTTGCAACTTTATGATTAACTAAGATGTAATATACTCATCAAAGGATTACATCTCACTCTAGAGTCTTTAACAAATCAATATACTCATATTAGAATGAGATAGAAAACAAGAACTATCTACCTTATATCATTTTCATTAGTTCTCTTAAGGTTTCACATAATGAAATCAGGAGGTCAAACTCATACTAGCAACTCACCAAATATCACCATCAACTATGCTTATCCATGAAACAAACACAATATCTATATTCAAAGCTACTTACCATTAATTGCATAATCTCATTTTTCATACATGAATGAGTTAGAACACTAATTCCTTATTTAGACATAAACTCAAAGATACCATTCCCTCGCACATGCTTAAAGCGAACAATGATCATGCATTAAATGATTTTTTATCATCTTAAAGTATTGTTTCCACATGCATCTAATACAATTTACTATGTTCTAAAAGAAATACGGATCAAATAAACTTAGTCCCAAATGGATGTCACAATACAACCATTAGTTAATACATCTCATATATCATGGATAGTATTGTTTCCTCTCTACAAGGCCATATATCTCACATGGATAAAGATTAGAATAAATCACAAGATATATATTATCCATTTCTACATAGTTCTACCCTATCCAAAGTCATAATCGGTGAGATAGATCCATTACAAAATTCATAACAAAAACTCCATTTTGATCATAACACTCCTATTGAATAATGAACCAACTATCTTACCATTATAGTGTATTTTGCAAAGCATCTACATGATTAAGCTACTTACATATATTTAGATCCATTGTGCTACGGACATACACACAAGTAGATCAATTGGTGCAGGAGCACCTCAGAACATGATGCCTACATGAGGAAAAGTTTGAGTTTTTATCTTATTTTGTGTTGTTCAATGTTAATAAGGTCATTTTAGGCCAATATAAGTCATTTGGAGTCATTGATAAAGGTTTGGTGTCATTTAATTGAAAAAATGAAAACATTGTCAAAAGTTGTCAAGTGTTGTCATAACAACTTTTCTTGTCAAATGAGAACTTTTTAAAAGTTTGTTAAAGTTGTTAAATAGTAGTTGTAGGTTGGTTAGGGGGGCATAAATTGATTATACAAGCATAAATATGATCCTCCAAGTCGAATGGAGGGTTGGTGGTTGGATTTTAGAAGTTGAAGCAATAAATTTTATGTTGTTATCTTGCATGGTACAGATTTGTACGACCTAGTGCTAATCTAAGATTGATTGGGGATGAAATTACAATGAATATACTTTCCATTTCTTTATGTTTCATCTAATTTCATGGAGATTTGAATAAGTTATGACATTTTTATTAAGGGTAGATATGTAAAGTTCAATTTTTTGAAAATGCAGTTTGAAAACATGCATGGTACGACCTCATATTAGGAAATGTAATAAATAGATGGAAATATATTTGTTTCTAGTTTACAATTCTTTTAGTTTCATGTGATTTCATTAGGTTTTAAGTGAGTTATGACATTTTTACTAACAACAAGTCTGAACCCTACCTGAGGTTCCTAGTTTGGAACAGCCTTGTTTTGCCTTATTCCATACAAAACAACCCTAGCCCATTTTGACATATGTTTAATAAAGGCCAAAAGGGTAATCCAAACAGGTCTTAGATTCTGAATATCAGGTCTCTACTGAAAGTTATGACCAAAAAAATCTAAATTGTTGCACCCATGTTTTAGGCTTTAAGAGCGAGTTGTCTAAGAATGAACAAGAATGCATATTTGCATCATTTGCATTGAAACCCTATTTGGAATGTGTCAAGTTAGCCTTGTTTGAGTCATTTCTCTGTATCATCAAAGTATTATAGTTGAACTACATCAATTTAATTTGCAAATGACATATTATCCTAAAGCATATAGAAAATGTAATATTAATGTCATTAGTCATCTCCTGAAAGAAGAGGACAACAAAAACAACAATATGGCCACAAGCTCTCCTCCTAACCATAGGATTGATGCTCAATCCACCCCCAAGATCTAAGGGTCACATAGCTCTTCTAAACTTACATAGCTTACATTTCCAAACATGACACAAATATTCACATAACTCAAGCTTAACTTTAACACATAAAAATGGTTATTCATGTTCAACTCAACAAGATAGAACTCCTACCCACACAAACCCCAACACACACAACATCCAACATTAACTCTTCACATAGATTTCAATCACAACTACCTATTTAAACAATGATCAACAAATATATACATAGACCAACAAAAACTCCAATCATTCATTTTCATATCAACAAAACTCAAATCCAAAAGGGTAGATCTTACCAAGAGAATTGACAAACCAAATATGGTAGAAACCCTCACTTTCTCCAAGCCCTTTCCTCCATTCTTCCTCACCCATCCTTTCCTTTTCTTTCCGTTAAGAAATCTCCTCCCAAATGAGGAAAAACAAGAACAACCAAGAGCAAGTGAGAGAAACCAAGGCAAAAAAGAGAAAATCCCCCTCTCATTTCAAAGAGAAGGAATATATATAGAAGGGAAAAAGGCAACCAACTCCTCATAACTTCCCAACCACCCAACCAACTCCAATTTTTGCCACTTTTCATAAGTGGGTAATTAGAGTGGATTTTATAATTTATTTTAGGGGTTTTATGGAATAAAAGGACCCCTAACCCATAGACCTACCACCTAGGAAATTTTTTATACAATTAAAACCACATAAAGACTTCATAAAACGTACAATAAGTAATCACATTTAAAAAAGGTGACTCAAGGGTCTAATAAAACAACCTCCCACGCATTCACAACCCTTACAAACAAGGTTAAAATACATTCACAAGAATAACATAAGGGAAGTAGCTATGTGAATCCTTCATCAACATTGGCCATTTTTTTACCTATATACTCAACCAAAAGTGTCAGTACTTCTCATAATTAATAGTAATTGAAACAAATGGCATATGAAAAATAACCTTCAAAGAATAATAATCGAATAGAGGATTAAATCTAAACAAGTATAATTTAACTCTCCCTACTTGCATAATATCTTTTAGAGTCAACCAATGATTGATCATACTATTAATATCAAAATATTACCACTTATCAATAATCTAATTAACATATAACAAATACTACTACAAACAAATATTTAATATCAATTATTACCTTTATATTCACGCTTACTCACACTCATAATATAAAGTCACCTAGCATGATGCAATCCATTTAATATACATAATAGTATTACCAACAACGAAACATCTCCATCATTGTATACTTACGTAGATAAGGAATAGAACTCATCTGGCTTCACCTCCACGTTCCAAAGCCAACTACCAGCACATCCACGGTGAGAATGGAGAGGCACTACACTAACCCTGGTAATAAACATTGGACTTATGTTAAGAGTGTGTTTAGATATTTGCAAGGAACTTCTGATTATTGTTTGGTTTATCATGGTATTGATAATATGGATAAATCATTAGACATATAGGGTTTTGTTGATTCTGATTGAGTAGGTGACTTGGATAGTCAAAGGTCCACAAGTGGCTATGTTTTATATTTTGTTTGGAGCTGCAGTAAGTTAGATGAGTAAGAGGCAACCCATGGTTGCTTTGTCCACTACAAAAGCAGAGTATATGGCTACTACACATGCCTCCAAAGAGGTAGTTTGGTTACAGAGACTTGGAACATGTATTGGTTTTGATTGCAGGATAGTAAGGATTGGATGTGACAGTCAAAGTGCCATTTGTTTAGACAAAAATCCTATGTATCGTTCTCGTACTAAGCATGTTGATGTTTAGTATCACTTTGTGTAAGAAATGGTTGAGAATGGTAAGGTTTTGATTGAAAAAGTTGACACTTTGGTTAATGCTGTAGATTATCTTATGAAGCAAGTTACTACAGATAAGTTCTCTTGGTGCAGGAAGGCCATTGGCCTTGATCATTGTTCTTGATTTAAAGTTTGATTGCATCATTTAGAGTAATTGCAATGTATAATGTCAAGTGGGAGAATGTTGGGATAAGTTGCCATTAACTTGCAATCCTAACCAATTCATGTGTCTCTAAAGTTCTTGGAATGTGTTCCCTAACACATAAGGACTTTGAAAGATTAATTAATATTTAATTATATCACTTGGCTTATTGTAATTAACTCCCAAATGATAAGGTCAAACTTAGGCATCCACTTTTGGGGTGAGATCCATGAAGACTTGTTGACAACTCCTTAAAGTCTATTTTGAGAGTTTGATAACTCCTAGTGAGTGGGAGTTAACTTGGGCACCCCCTTTTGGAGGTGTCTTATATTTAGACTTGGAGTTTGATTTCTTATGTATATGAGTGGATATTGTTGATACACTCTCAATGGACATATGTTGGAGTTAACTAAAGTGTTAGAGATGCATGATATTAGAATATTACTTGCATGAGTTCATAAAATCTTGCATGGACTTGCATGTTTTTGCATGTCACTTACATGTACTTGCATGTTGTTGCATGTTGCTTCTATGGACTTGCATGTGCTTGCATATTGTTGCATGTTTCTCATATGGACTCACATGTGCTTGCATGTTTCTCCTATGGAATTACACGTGCTTGCATGTTGTTGCATGCCAATTTTATGAGGTTGCTTGTAGAACACTCCAACTCTAGAAAACTTGCAGAACACTCCTCCATTTTTAGTTAATGGGTATCTCTTGCATACTGCTATATGTGTTTGCATGTTGCTTACATGTACAAAACAAGTTAAATCAAAATAATATTGGGGACATCAATTGTGCAAGTTGTTGCATGAGAATTGGTGTGTGTTAATCACTTTAGTTGACTAAAATAGATTGGGCCAACTTGGGTGCCCAATCTTGAGATTTTCAGTTGTTGCTTTTATTTGGAAATGTGTTTTATGTTGACTAATGTTGAGTGGGAAAACTTGGGCACCCACATTTAGGACTGGCAGTTAATAGGAAGCTTGGGTTAGTTTGACTTCAATCTTCTCTAATTGGAGCGCTTAGTTTTTGCATGAGAACTTGTCTCATGTTATCAATTACAATTTATTGTAATTTGAGTTTCAATCTTTTCAATTAAGAAACTTTTGAATTAAGAAGCTTTTGTATTAAATAAAAAAACACAATACATTTTCAAGAGCGTTGATTTCATAGGTTTGAAGATTGAAGAAACTTTTGAAGTGTATCAAGGACTTAGAGGAATTTCAGTATTGAATGTAATACTTTACAAAGAGATTTAATACAAGCATAAACACCTTTGAGTGTGGAGTTTTTTCCCGAAAGGGTTTCTCCACATAAAATACTTGTCTTCTTCTTGCAAGCTATTTTCTTCTCTTCTACATTGGATTGAAAGTGCAAATCACTTACACATTAATTGTTACAGATTAATCTTATTTTCATCTTTGTAACCACACAATTTTAAAGTTTATAGCAGCAGTTCTACCTTCATTTTCAACATTAATGACTCAGTTTGATGGTCCAACCCATGCTTCAAAACAAAAATTTCTTCAGAGAAACAAACAAGTGATTAAAAGGAGAATGAAATCTCAACCATCTTCATTAATGGTACCCTCAAATGAAAGTGTTTTGCATGTTATATACAGTTATACATATGTATATGTGTATGTGTACATGTACATATATAATATATATGTATATATGTGTACATATATATTATATATTTACATACATACATATATATAGATATATATACATATTCATACATACATACATACATATACATACACATTTATACATATACACACATATATACATATGTTTTAACCTTTTTATTTGCCTTCCTCAACTTATGATGATGCTTTTCCATAACTATCAATAGATAAATGTATGATTATTCATATTTATAAATTTATAAAATATTTTATCAATTTATTACATATATTTTAGTTTTTAAATAAATAAATGTGTATGAGTTTATGTTTATTTTATAATCCCTTATTTCCACAAAAAAATATTTTTTCTAGGGAAGTGCTTTTACTTTTTTAAACCTTTAATCTATTGAATATGTATTTCATATATGTATCTATGTATAGAGTTATATATTTGGTTATATGTATAAACATTCCTTATGCATTTTTCTTTATATTTTCTTTTCTTGCATACATATATAAATATTAATATAAATTTGTGTGAATTTTCTTATATACAATTATATAAATATGTGTGTTTATGTTCATATAGTATGTGTGTCTATATATAATAAGGTATTTTGACCACCATTTTAGGCCTAGATGAAGTTTTTTTTATCTCGTCTAATCCCCTATTTTTGATGTGAGAATAATTATAATTTAGACATAGTTTTATTCCATTATACATAACTTTTTTTGTATATATCTAAATTAACTTTTTTTTTTTGGTTAAAACAAGGACATCAATACTAGTGCATGATATTTTTTAGAATTTTTTTCTCTATTTTTCTATTTTTCCATGTGTGTGGAATAGAGACCTTTATGTTTGGTGAAAAACCTATGTTTAGTAGAAAATAAAAAATAAAAATAATAATTAAATTAAATATATTCAATATTTTTTTTTTGGAAAGATTATTCTAACGGCTACAATCCTACAAAATCTCATGTCATAGTGACTTAGTTTGTTGGTCCAACCCATGCTTCAAAACAAAATTTCTTCAAAGAAACAAGTGATTAGAAGGAGAATGACATCTCAACCAACTTCATTTGAAGGTGTCTTCCCTTTTTCTATGTGAAACATTAAAAAATAATAAAAGGGACTTTCATTTGAAGGTAGGTCTCCATTCGAAGGTGTTTTTCATTTTTTTGTGCCTTGGGCTCATTTTTTTCCCCATCCCACAAATGGGACACACTATTGTGGGTTTGCCCTAGCCTAAATCCAACACCTCATAATTATTGTTTAAAATGCAACCTCAAAACAATTTTATAGAGGTATTCTATTTGGATTTAGATTTATGATTTTTTACCATTGTCCATTCACATTTCCTAGGAAAAATTATCCCTTCATCCTCCATACTAACCTCACTATTAGTCCCAAATTTAAACATAAAATCAACTTCTAGCACAAATAGATCTTCCTCTAAATTGCTTGACATTTTCATAAATTCTTTTTGAGTTTAGATAGGAGAGAACCAAAAGATTTAGAATGTCCTCTCTACTCATATCCATTATATCAAGTGTATGATCCTCACATTTAGACTATGCTTCTACCTCCCTTTTCTCTTCTTCTAGAGGCCACTTCAATCCTTCCTATTATTTTCCCTTAGCCCCATCCTACTTGAAAGTTGTTCCTTAGAGAATTGATTATCTTCCTCTACTTATTAAGATAACCTAAAAATATAGATTCTTTTTAAATTGAAAAGTTAGTAGGTGGTGTTAGATGATTGATTAAACTATTCTAAATTTTAAGTGTTTTAACATGCAAACAACTAACAATGGAGATGGTGTAAGAGTCGCTAATGGACTCAAGGAAGCCTAGGATCACCTGCAACCAAAACAACCTTCCACAACAAGAGAGAAAAGCAATAACAATGTTTTATATTGCCAAGAATAATGATGCATAAAATATACAAGTTGCAAAGCTTGACTTGATACAATCGAATTATCAAATATACAATGAGATACCTTACTTATATAGGAAAGGTTGAGAGGTAGGACACAATGTGATCATGACAAGTGTTCTAATCTATGACATGAGACACAAATATTAAATGCCCTAACTACCGAAGTAAACTTAACATGTGAACATGTGTGAATAGGTTCTAACTAATGACTAGTTAGCTAATGTACTTTGTGTTGGAGTACATGACAACACTGAGAGGGGGGGTGAATCAGTGTTGTATCATTTTTAACATCTTTGCACCTTTTAATATACAAGACATAAAATGTGAGAGAGACTTCAATAATCCATCAAACACATATGCACAAGTATGATGATGAATAGTATGGACAGGACCTTATGAGAAAAACAATATGACACACACATATAAATGCAAATGACATAAACCATAACACATGTTTTTGATGAGTAGAAAACCCTCATAGGGATAAAAAAACCACTATGAAAATTTGCCTCACTAGCTTATTTGAATCTCACTAACTACAACAATTATCTCACTGACATACATGCCTCACTGGCAATAAATAGGTCTCATTGACCATGCAAGCCTCACTGGTTACAATATACCTCACTAGTAAATTGTTGTCTCACTGACACAATGTGCAATCACCTTGGATACAAACCAAAAAAACTTAGGGGGTTACCCTGATTCACTTTTGTACAAAAACCTTATCTCTCCTTTCCTTTTACTTGTCAAAATTCTTTTCAATTATAACATGATCAAGCTATGTTCTGGTACACAACCATCTCTGCAATTTGTTGCATATTGTCTTCATCCTGTATATATGTCACCTACAAAAACATCTCATTTATCTCTCAATTATCAACCCAAATATTCACCTGATTCATCTGCATTTTCTCTTCAAAACACCTCTATAAAATATATCTTTAATGTTGCATATCTCAACACACACAACATCTCAATGCACCTGCAATACAATTATAAAAAGAATTGACCCTTATTCTCTTCTCTGCATATACATTTTCACCTTCTCAATAAAAGATTTCCATCCCTTTTATTAAAAGTCACTTTGCAATTTTATTTTCTCTGCAAAAAAAAAATCATTCACCTACAACAAATAAAACTTTTCATATTCCTCATTACAAACTTCGGACCCACTTCTCCAAACCTCCTCTGCATGAAGACCAAAAAATCCTTAATCACCATTTAAAAAATAAAATCTTTACAAAGAAATTTTCTCATATTTAGAAAAAATAATAAATGCTCCTTTATAGTCTTCAAAGCCTCGAGAGTCACACTGATGAAGTCTCAAAATTAGTAAGAAATCTCCAAAAAAATTGCTTTTAATTCCCACAAAAATTTGCCTTTATAGATAGTCTAAAAATAGCCTTTTACTCCATTCATAAGAAATGATGTCCAACTACACGTCAATGTGTAAGCACAAGGAGAGAAAAACTAAGTTTGAATCTTGACCTTCGATCATTCATTTCATGCTCTTTGAACTTTTAAATATAACCTTTGATTTATATTTTGGCACCCCACGCCCATGGGAAGACCGATGCCTTCGGTGGAAGGATAGAGGGAGGGCCAGTCGAGGTATGACTAAAGACCACTCTAGCGGATGACTTAAGTGACTATTACCTGTAGCTGCAGGTCAATGATGAAATATGAATAAAGTGCAAAAATGAGTATAATGGGTAGTTTAGGTCTTTTAGGATGAGTTTTGTATGATGTGCATTAAGATCATTTTAGGATATAGACAGTATGAATGTATGCAGGGAATTACAAAGCTTTAGGTCTAAAGAAATTGCAGATGACTTTATATTATTTTGACATTCATGAATCAATATGGCAGATGAAATAAATAAAACATGTCTCTTTGCATTAGCAAGGTTTAGGGATTAATGTATAGGGATTAGGGTTTAGACAAAGCTATCTCTTAATGAGAACAAATGAGGTCAAACACATCTCAAATACCTCCCTTAATGAGTACATCCTATCAGTCCTAACCATGAACTGATGAAACCAATCAAGTCATATCATCAACTCAACAAACCTCATCTTCAACAAACTTTCTTGTGTCCAACCTTGTATCGTCACTATGTATGTCATGACCTTTGATATCAACTTTACTATATCCATCTTGAACATATTACCAATCATATCATGCAAACTTCTATCAGCATTAACATCACTGAACAATGATCATCTCATAATCCTTTGATATCACTAAGCAACATAGAACAACAAACTATACCTCATGACTATGCATACTATGAACCTCATGATCTTTTTAATTCTGCCATCAAGGAAGTCTCTGAATCATAATGAAGAAACTCATGATCTCCATATGAAAGTATCCTGATAACATCCTCTACAAATCTTTTGTCTCTGCACACTTGCACTCTATGAAGAAACAAGTAACTTTTGCATGCATACCAAACCAAACTTAACATGCATCAAAACTTATTACTTAACTTGCAGCAACATCAGATGATCCTCAACACCCTAATCTTGAGTATGGTCTGAGATGATCCTAATTGACATAACCAACCAATATGAACATCCTGGAACAAAAGAGATGCCAACTCATTGTTAGAGCATCATAACAAAACAAACTTCTGTGAACATTATGCCCTGCACCACATATCATGTCTTGCATGAGTGATATCTTCATTCTCTTTGACTGCAACAACTTAACCTGTGATCATGAATACATTATCAACATGAAGAGGTCCTGAAGACTAACTAAGGCATGATGATGAGCACACTGAAGCATGGCACTAAGCAACATATCAACTTTGAATATCATGTCAACTTTCTTCAAGTCAAGAATCATGAGCTTCGTAACAAATAACTCATAACTTTACACACTTTTGACATTAATGACAAACAACTCAGTACCTTTTTGACATCAATGACAATAAATTTCCATCACTTTGTTCACACTACAAAGGGGGAAACTGGACAGGAAACACCCCTATTCACACCAACACCACCCCCCCTAATTACAACTTAGGGAGAAGTAGACAAATGCAAAGATTCAAAGATGGGTCACAGCTACTAGGCCATGTTAGGTACCCATGTACACACAATCTCTCACAAATGGAGTAAAGGAGAAAAAATCGTAGGAAAAATGCCCTCTGCAAAAGAGAGAACACATGAAAAAAACATGTACAAGTGATGGAGCAATGGAAGAATGACTCAATACCCTCAAGTACACCATCCATCATGAATATATAATCAAAATGCCCCCCATAAGAGGGAATGAATGAGACAAGATGTCCACCCTAGAATGAAGTAGCTCCTATGCCAATGGTGAATACTCGAAGAAGAAGACCAAAAAGAATCCAAAACCGGCAAATAATAAATTTCTCCCCTTGGGAAGAAACCAATCCATTGGTAGAAGAAACTCCAACTCCAAAATAAGAGAAGAGGGAAGAAGTCTCATGAAGTATGATGTCTTTGAAAATTGCTCATGTGTCTCCATGTTTATGTCGAAAGATGTCACAACCAAATCAGGAGTCCTAGGCCTAATTGATGAAAGTGATAATCCAAAACCAAGTGGAAACTGATGTAGAATAGGATCCAAAGACATAGAAGAGTCCTCTGAATGCTACTCAAGATACTCCAACTCAATGCCAAATTGTGACAAGTGAAGAGGAGAAGAAAGAACAAGAGGGTATGAAGGTTCCCTCATCACATCTAAAGAAGATGATGCAACTCCATAAGAGCTAACATCAAAGAGGAGATGCATGTCTTTGATAGTGTTCTCCAAGTTTGCAAGATGGGACTCACAAAAAAATTTGAAATACCTATCAAATACTCATCCCACAAAGTTGTATAAACATCTTGTTGAATTGAATCATGGAATTTTGAATAAGTAGGAGGTTGAAGAGATGGAAGTGTAGCACAAGTTTTAAGAACCAAAGGGGATGAAAGAATACCAAGGTTCAAGTGACCACACTTCTCCTTAGAAATATGATTCACATAAGGAGTGTGAATGTCAGCCAAAGGATCTGAACCATCATTAGGAGAGAAACTATAAAACATGTATAACTAAGATGCATGATCAACACCCCTATAGAAATAATCTATTTTCTCTCCAAGTCTCTGATAATAACTAAACCAGGTGTGAACTCCATAGTCTTCCCTGAACCACTATGAGTAATCTGATATATGGAAAGAATATTATTGGTTAAAGAAGGAACACAAAGTACATCAATAAAAGTACCTTCATCAATATCAATAGTTCCCTTCCCAATTGCATTCATATATGTGTTATTACTCATCAATATAGGTGGCATAATATAAGGCTCAAATGAAGAGAACATATCTTGTGAAGAAGCCATATGATGAGAGGCTCCAGAATCAAGAAGCCATCGACCTAATCAAAAACATGTACTTGTACAAAGTGATTTACCTTTTTGTTTAAGTTCCTTATCAAATTTCCTTGCATGACCTATATCAAAAGATCCTGAATGATTAGATAAAGGAGAAGAAGAATCAGGAATTTGAATATTGTTCTTTTTGAAAAAGATGCTCCAATTCATCAATATGTTTCTCATAACAATTATGTTCATCATGCCTTGATTTCTTACAATAAGCACAAGTAAGTTTCTCCTTCTTAGATGAGTCTTCTTTTGAAGAGGATTTATTCTATGCTAGATCTGTGTGTGGATTTTTCTTAGATTTCTTTTGTTTCTTGTCAAAAGGACCTAACTCTTTCTGTTCCAAGTTAGGCTGACCAACAAACAAAGCCTAAGATTGCAATGGCTTAATGAGACCCATAGAAAGAAGCTTCTATTGTTCATGCATTAACTTCTCAAAAAAGATGCAAATGAAGGTATAGTGTAAGCAAATCCCATAGTTAGCCTGTGAGTGTGAAAGCTAGAAATAAAAACTGTAAATTTAGGACCAAGTTTGTTCAGTACATTATAGATCAACTAAATATCCTTTTTTCTCAATACCATAGGCTTTACATTCTGCTCTTAGATCATTAACCTTAGTTATATAATCTTGGATGTTTCCAAAGTTCTTAGGATCAAGGCTCATCACTCATTATCAATTTGATGGCCTTTGACTTCATCTATTGTACCATACAATGTTTTCAATTTTTCCCAAGCATCATGTGAATTTGTACATGCTTCAATCGAAAACATAAGATCAAGGGAAATAAGGCTACAAAGACATCCAAGGGCTTTTGTATGTTCAATCATCCATTTTATCTTTTCCTTATCATCTGTAGATTCAACTACCTTTTGTTCAACATATGGAGTATACTCAAGTTGAATTAAGGCATTCCATGCATGTTGATGCCAAGTTGCATAGTTATAAGGTGTTAGCAAAGGAACCAAGTAGAATAATCCATATGTCAGCAAAGGAAGAGCACAAGCAAACATATCAAAACACACACCAACAAATCTCCCTTTTTCACTCAATCAAGAACCCCCCTAGAAAAATATGATCATGGCACTTTATACTTAGTGCAATTACAATTTCCATAAACTAAAATAGCAAAGTGGTCTTTGATCTTGGTACAATGCAAATGCCAAAATAGGCCTTAAACTAAAAGTACAATTTATGTGCAGAATTGGATCAAACTAATTATAGATCTAAGAATTACTTAGAAAATTATGCACTTTTAAAAAAATTCACAAAAAAATGTTATTGTATGAGCCCAAATGGAGCCCTAGAAGTTCTCAAAATCAAGAACTACTCAGCAATAGAGATGAAGATCTACATTTTTTGGAAAAACTAGGCACCAAAACTAAAATCTAATTGCACCACTACAAAGCCTGAAAAATTATAGCCTAAAACAAAAAAAAAATTGCTAAAAAAATGGAGCAAATATGAGCAAGTGAGAGGCTTGCAAAGTTTGACTGCCAAAATGAAAACTGCATTGGAGGGGGGGCAAATTTGGCGTGCTCTGTTGACGTAGTGCTGACATCAGTACAATCTAGCAACAAAATCTTTGAAGATTCGCTGAAATGTTCCCTGGATCCATCAGGAGGATGACATCACTAGAGTTTCTGCTAAATGATGATGTCAACAAAATACAACAATGGAATATTCTTTCAAGGTCATCGGTATATTCTACCAAGTCCAAAACCATTGTCGATTTTTTCCAAAATTGCCTTTGTATGCATGAAACCTCCATTATGAAGTTAAAGTGCCTACTATTGAGTAGAAACTGCTTATAGGGGATTTGAGTGGTTTGGATTGGGAATATTCCTATAATCTCTGAGATGTTCCCATGTAGTTTTTACCCACGAGTCAATTAGTTTAAACCTACAGTCAGTGGCATAGGTTTAATGGAGTTGGAGGTTTATTAGGGGTCCCACACCATGTGGTGCCCCTATATTCACTCTGTCCACTGTAGACACAGTGCCATCAGGGTATGATGTACCCTACTGACACCATAAAACAAATATCTATAGAAACAAAGAAAATATCTACCACAAAAATTAGAAATCTAGCAAATAAAGAAATTACCTAGTGGATGAAGGTAAAACCTACATAGGGATGACGCAGATATATCACCAGATGATATGGTCATGTACGGTGATAGCCTATAGTACGGATCCATACGATGTACGGATTATCACGTGCCTAAAAATTTGAAAAACCCCAAAACTCAATGAAACTTTTTTGACTCCAAAATATGAAGTATTATATGTCAAAATTTGTCTCTCGGGCCTTCTGGATGCAACAGTGAGGTCCATTTTGCAATAGGATGAGCAAAAAAAAATTCTTGGAAAAAAATTTCAAAAAGAGGGAAGGAGATCACATAGCTGAAGCTTTGATACCATGTAAGAGTCACCAATGGACTCAAGGAAGCCCAGGATCACCTACAACCAAAACAACCTTCCACAACAAGAGAGAAAAGCAATAACAATGCTTTATATTGCCAAGAATAATGATGCATAAAATATACAAGATGCAAAGCTTGACTTGATACAATTGAATGATCAAGTATACAATGAGATACCTTGCTTATATAGAAAAGTTTGAGAGGTAGGACATAATGTAATCATGACAAGTGATCTAATCCTATGACATGAGACACAAATATTAAATGCCCTAACTACCTAAGTAAACTTTAAATGTGAACATGTGTGAATAAGTTCTAACTAATGACTAGTTAGATAATGTACCTTGTTCACACTACAAAGGGGGAAGCTGGATAGGAAACACCCCTATTCACACCAACAGATGGGTCTTATACATGGCAATGATACAATGATAAATAGGAGTATGCTTATAGTAGACTAGAAAACTTAAAATAGAAAATGAATGGATATAGATGCACCTAGAAAGACTAGGAACCATTGGATTCATACTAAGGGTTGTTTGAAGAGGTTGTCTGCCAAATTTAATCATCTTTGGAGCTCAAGACTTCACTATAAGGGTTAAGAGGAGAAGTCTACCTAGAGGATAAGTCCTGCAAAGAGGATAATCTCTTGAGGTCATAGGACCACCAAACTTTCCAAGTAGTGAAAAGTCAACTTTTGATCATATCTTAGTATGGCCTCCTTTCATGAAAGTGAGCAAATAATGGAGTCAAACAAAAAAAAATTGAAAAATCAACAAAAATACACTCCTAGAGGAATAAAATATAAACTTGGAAAAATACACTTGGATTCAAGACTAGGAACTACTCAAACTAAAATCAGGAGGTCATTATCAACTCACAAATCAAATTTAATGTGATTTGAGCTTGGGACATTGCTACAAGGAAATGGTGCACCTAACCTTATGAGAAGTCTTGACCACTAGTACTTAGCCTAGAGGAGAAGTCCCTATCCTATGCTTGGGTTGGAGAAGAAGTCATGTTCTACGCCCAGGTTTGGGTGCAACTTGGAGAAGTTTGATACCTTTGTTTGACCTAAAATTTCATAGTGAGCTTCTTCTCAACCTTCTTAGGACTTCAAGCTAAATTGGAACTAAGTTTGATTGTTTTATAGTAACTGGATCAAGTGAGTTCTACTACTTTAGAAGATTAAATACAAGTTTATGGGCAATTCATATGAGATATATGGCATGCTTTTATTCTTCTTGTATGGATTTTTTAGGATGAGTGTGAGGCAAAAGAGTGGGTGAATGAATGGTGTTCTAGACCTTTAAGTCCACTTGAGATGTATTGACCTCTAGGAGAACTATAACTTATAGGGATGGAACCATCAATTAACTTTGACCATTTGTTAAATTTTGTGCAACCAAGTATTATAGATTTATTATTTAGTTATAAATAATATTTTATCTCATTATGTAGTAGTTTTGTATCATTTATTGAAACTATTCTTTTTTACAATTCAATGCGGGTCAAGTTTAAAGAGACCCCTATGAGGGATCTCTTCCCATGGGTTTATCACCAAGACCACTACTGGGGGGTCTCAATCCCCAAGGCATTATCACCAAGTTCAAACCCATAAGCTCGTTGGCCCAACAAAGGCCCACAACCTGCGAGCATGATAGCCCAATGAAGGCACACATCTTGCGAGCACGTCAACCCAATGAAGGCATAAGGTCTATGAGCTCTTTGACCCAATGGGGTTTTGAACCTTGGTGTCCACCACAACAACCTTGCAAATTGACCACTGAACCACACCCTTATTGGCAGGATGTGCCCACTTTGGAAATTCATAAAAAATCATATATTCATTAAAAAATTAATAGAAAAATCAGGCATAAACTACATGATAGCTAATTTTCCACTGACGCGATTTGTGAAATACTTTTAAAAAGTCAATATTTTAGGGGGAGCACACCAAACGCTATGTTATATTTTTCTAAGAAAAATAGGAGCACTTTGTGTGCTCCTCTATTTGAACCTCTTGATATCCACCATTTTTAGAAAAAATAGTAGTTTAGAAACTAGATTCTAAGCACTAAAATCTTGTTCTTATCACATATTCTAATTTTGAGCATGGATATCTTCAATTTCTCATCCAAGATCAATTTTTATTAATTTCAGAAAAAAGTGGCCACTTTTGAGCCCCTTTTGGTCCCCCATTTCCATGTACACGCCCTTATCTAAATTTGAAAAATATACATAAGATTGTTCTATGCTTCATTCTATACACAAAAAAAATACATTTTTTTTTTTTTTTGTGCAAGTTATGTGACACACATGCTTAGTGATGCAATTTTCAAGATGCATCCACTTCAAAAATATTTAAAAAAAAATAGAAAAGACACAACTTGTAGTACTCAATCTTAGTTATATTTCCACCAAATGGTTTTCAAAAATACCTAACACAAAAAAAATAGGGGGGCACATACTAGACACTATGTTATATTTTAGTGATAAAAATAGGAATGTTTTTGTATGTTTCGGCTCCCTTGTTTTGACCGCTTCTAATATAAAAAACATTTCATCCTCTTAACCTTAGTTATTTTTTAAAATTCTTAGTTGTTTAGAAACTAGATTCCAAGTACTACAATTCTTGTCCTTATCATATCTTCAAATTTTGAGTGTACACATCTTGAATTGCTCGTCCAAGTTTAGGTTTAACTAATTTTAGGGAAAACATGACCACTTTTGACCTACCTTTTGTCCCCCATTTCCATGCACTTACCCCATAGTGTTCATGCATTATTCATCAAATTATCTCACTTTTACATACTTAGGGATCTTAAAAGTCCTTGTCTAACTATTGTAGCTTGGAAGGTTCAAGAGTCTTGGGTGGTGGAACAAGGTCCCCCCTAGCCTAAACCCTCCCACTTGTAGATGTTAACACTATTGGTAACTTGCCATGATGCTAAGTTTGTAAAGTTATTCATTCTACACCCTAGTATTGCATGAATTGCCCCTTTTACAACTTTTGATTTGATGCTGACACCGACAAACTACATTGAGTTGGTTGAAACTAGGAGCTACTACTTTAAATGACCTATTGCCTAACTATAAGAACAAATAAGATGTCTATACGTGCCATAATCTTCTCATATTGTCATGTCCAAGTTTTTTACTTTTATGCTCTTAGCTCTATTATGAGGCCTCATCCAACTATTATAGCTAGAAAGGTTTGGGAGCCTTAGGTGGTTGAAAAAGGACTCCTCTAGCATAAGACCACCCATCCAGCCATAGTAGTGTTGTTGGTTACTTGCCACAGTGCTCCATTTGCAAAATTGCTCCCTCTACCTATAGATATAATATCAACACCTATAAATATAATATCAGGAGCTAATAAACAACCATCTATATAAGAGAAAATTCTATTTTAGTAATTTATGACTAGATTTTCAATGGCTAGTCCTAGATTTTTGTTCTACTAAATTCATAGTTTAAATTTCTATGATTCTTAATGTTTACCATCAAGTCTAGAAATATGAGAAGAACATGGCTAATTTAAAATGAGTAATAACGTGAATTTTAATATTCATGTTATTTGACAATGATGTAAATGTTTATTTTTCATTGTGTTGTGGCCCTCTAGTGCTTGTTATATCTGTCAACCTACAAAATACCTCTAAAATTACCAAAGAAAAATGCTCCTATAGAATGCCTCATTTTGGGCCACATTTACTTTGACATTAACTCATATATAATTTTTTCATCTTTGTAATCTACATCTCCATATGGATTGGGACATGTCACATTCAACAAAAGAATCACCATGCATAATCACATTTGAGAGAGCTGTCTCAGTTCCAATACTATGAACAATCACATTTCTTGGGAAAATTATATATCTTAGTAAGGAAAATATGAAGGTGAATCTATTAAATGTCCATTTTCCTCTACTTTCTTTTAGCTTCTCAAATTGTACTACCATAGGTTCAATATAAAACAATAATGCAAGAACTTTCCCAACATTCATGGGTGCATACAGATATAATAAAAAGAATAGAAAATGAACACCCTTGAAGCTCTAAATTTTCAAAATTTAAATCCAATAGAGATAAGAAAAAGATACAAGGAAACAACCAAGTCTAAGCTAGTGGTCCAGGAAAAGGTACTCAACTTTTTCTTCTTAAAAATGATAGGAACAATAGGTATAAGTCCTCCAAGCTTCTTAATATTTACTCTCAATTCCAAGATATGACATTGCAACATAATCCCACTCTCATGAATCCATATCTCCTCATTGGGGCTATATAAAAACACCCCAAATCTTAAAGATGTTTTTCTTTGTTTTTTTATCCTCTTGAGTGGCTAGATAATCTTGACAGAATTTTCACAAAATCTCAAGACTATAGAGGATTTCTTCTCTATGTATTTTTGTAATTTGAAGAGAACTAAAAAATACAAATAAAAAATTCTATAGAACTTAGTAACTTGAGATCCTACATTTTATTAGTATAGGCTAGTAACATGGAGTACATTTCCATTCAATCAACTATCAACTAATTAAAGATTGTTGTGTACATAGATATCTTAATATTTTACATTTTCTCTTCTTACAAGTAGCAATTTAAGCTTTGATAAGAAATCACTATTACAAACCATGCCATAAATTTTCATGTAAAATTCAACAAATATTACATGATAATAATTACAAACCATGTGATACATTCATAATAATTTTCAAGCTTCATTTGCAAAGATCTAAAAGATATGAAAGCATAACAAATCTGTCTCATATATTGATCTTGAGAAGCCATGATGGCATACGAAATTTGAACAAAATGAATGTCTAAACAAAGCCATATAGATGAACAATTATATACATAAGGACTATGTAGTGCCATAAAAAAACCTCTCTTGGCCTACTGAGAAAATGAAGACCTAATCTCATAATTGACATCTCCCCTCTGTCAATCAAATCTCCTATGCTTAAAACATGATTGTAGCTCTAGCTATTAATACAAATAAACAATATACAAAATATGACACATAAAATGACATAAGTAAATAAACACTTATTGTCTGCTTCTCTTCATTGACCCAAGGGGTAGGTGCACAAACCTAAGTTTTCACCTCGTCTTGTGGAAAACATGAATAAATAGTTTAAAGTAAAGATGAATGTCGTTTATTTGAACTAAATGATGTTAGTTAAGACAATAATTCATAATAAAATTTGCATTACTACCTCATACCTATGTAAAAGGCATAGAAGATGCTATTCTTGCAGCACCACCCATCTCTAGTGATCCACAAAGTTGGGGAGGAGGTCGTAATGAGGTCATCAACTAAAAACAAGAACAAGGTTATCTAACCAAAATAACGACTCATGCACATACACTATATAACATTATTTAGATACATTACTTAGTTCATTATATGCATACATGATGATTGAAAATACTAAAATTTACCTCAATGGAACTTATGAAATGACTATTACCACCAACATGACTCTAGATATGGAAGATCCAACATCTACAAGTGTTCAACATAAAAATATGATTTTAAGATCAACATTGATATATGAAAAATAAATTGACATGTAATGTATTTACTAATTTATTACAATTGTACTTGAGAAGTTGTCAAGCCATGAAAAGTGATGTAGTGGCATGAGATGTAGGATGCATTGTATGATCCTAAAATTTTATAATCAATACGCATCTTTTCATCAATTTTAACTCATAATTTGGATTAACATAATGTTTCTAAAATTCAAAAGAAATATACTAAATTGCATAACTTTATTTAAAATTCCCTGTGTGTCAATACTAAAGGTTACCTCTAGTAAGGCATATATCATGGCCATACTTTCCAACATAGAAAGATGTTGTGGCTCATTATGTGTGGCATACTCCTCAGTCTATGCAGCATCATGCTTAGGATGTGAATCCTCCTCAACATGTGTTGCATCCTCATCAACATATTCACCTCCAACACAATGAGCCCCATAATTATCACATACATGGGTAGTGCCACAAGATTGGCAAGGTCTCTTCCGAAGTCATCCCTCCCCAATATCACTCTAAGAAATCCATGTCACATGTTATACAAGGGAGCCTATAAATGAACTTAGAGCATGGAGGGTTTTAACCTCCATAGTATCCTTCACATTTGATGGAGTGTCACATGGTGAAGTGGCTTATTTGCAAGGATAACATGGTCAATCTTCTGCACTCCAAGCTCCCCCTTGATTTAGTGTAGCCCACTCCCCCTTCCTTGTTACTTTTTATGATCAAAATAGTTTGGAATCTCATATAGCACAAACTCACATTTTAGTTTCCTAAGAAAGTACAAAGGAACCTCATAATTTTACATGGGAGCTAATAAAAAACTATCCACCACCTATCCCAAAAGTTAATCTTTATCTTTTGGTGATTGCACTAGTGGATAGAGAATCTCTTCACTTGGGATAGGTTCCTTTGAAGACATTGTCATAAGAATTTTTAGACATAAAATTGGTAACACTAGTTTTTGTGGGAATACCATGTGTCAAATTGTCCTCTGATGAGTTTACATTAGCAATCAATTCTTTTAATATTTTTGCTAATGAATCATGCTTAGGGTTTGTCATTCTAGGATTGTTTAGTGAATTAACTAATTGCTTGATGTGAGCTTTGTTTGCTTGGATGACTCCTAATAAATTCTCTTGTGAATTTGGAGAGTTTTGTGAAAATATCAAAGGAATTGGTGGGTTTTATTTGGAAACTTGTTCACCTATAACATATTGTTACATTTGAACATTTACATGACTTAATTTGTATAATTCAAAACAAGTGATAAAATTTGATCAAAATAATAAAACTATAATCTAATTCCAATTAAACAACTAAATATGTGAAACAAATTATTTAAAATATCTTTTCTATATGGTGTCATTGATGAATGATGAACTAGTGAGTGACATGAAACTTCAAAGATAAAAATTTATAGCACACTTGCGGAATTACGTTACCCATGTTTTGCTTGGAGAAAACAATGAAGAATATGCACTTTTGGCCATGGGTGCCATGTTTATGTTTTACCTCAAGATAATGCATACACACTGACACACTCACATTATAAGACAAGCATGTTATGGCCTTTATGAAGTTACAAACCATCACGCATTCACATAATTTGTTAATGCACTCATGTTTAGTTAATTTTATTTTAAATTCTCCTTTTGACCACTTTTTGATCCGCCGACTTTGTGCACATACCTAGACATGTGTATGCTCCTAGAATGCTCACGAGTGCAGAACTACATTCCTTTTATTTGCACCAATTGCAGTGTTGTAATGCCTTAGAATAAGAGAGGACTTATGTGTTCCATATTATGAGTAGATTCCTTGATGTGTAAAATGAATGCCTTTAAGTAGGACATAGTAATAAATACACACATTTTGTGTTTAGTTAGCCCTTAGAGGGAAAGGGACTGGTGATAGTCAACAAGAAATTGAACTTTAAATTTTGAATTTGAAAGGATCAAGTCTATGACCATAAAAATGATCTAGGACATTGAGAGCATCAAATTACCATGGATAATGGATATATGGAAGTATGTGGATGTAGGTGAATGTATAGAGATGTGTGAACATATGGATGGGGTGAAATATAAGTGTATAAATTTATATAATGGATAGGTAGATGGCATTGGGAAAGGGGCCCAACTTTACATAAAATTTCACCATTTATCAATATATCAAAACACTCCTCAAAATAAACACAAAACCAAATGGAAAATAACATAAATATACAAAATTGTGCACTTGGATTGGATGTGGGGGCAAGGAGGTTGAGAGTGAGTGCTTGTTAGACATTTGGTTGGAGGTTTGTGTGCAACAAACTACTCTCTTTTGCAAATTATAGAGTACCCTTGCGGGTTTCAGTGGTTCTTGGTGATGTTGTCGCTTCCTCTACTCCATGTAAGGGTCTACACAAGGGTTTCCTGATACCCCTTGGTCAGTCGAGAGGTGTTGGGACCTCCAAATTGATGATGCCAAGCAATATGTATAATCAAAGGGAGAAAAATTGGGGAGAAATTGAGGCCCAGATGATGCCTCCTTCTCCTTGGCTAGTTAATGATTTGATAGAGCATATGGTGTGGAGGTTCCACCTTATATTGTAAGGTCTCCTTTTGTTAAACCTCTTACAGAGGCTAGGCCTCATTCTAAAGCTCGTGGGTCAAAGAAGGCTGGCAACTACAATTTGGCTTCAAAGGCTGAGCACCCGATCAAGAAGAAAATTTGTACCAACAAGACTACAAAACGAGATTATAGGAGGGCCCAATGCCCTATGAATCAGTTCATTTTCAAACCACCTTGAGCAGTCAGTTTGGTCATTGATTGGTGGGTGTTTAACCATGTTGGTTCCTCTTGGTTTTGCTTTTAGCTTGGTTTTGTCTTTAACCTAGGGGTTGATGATCTCTTGTTGTTGTGTTTTGGGCCTTCTTTGGCCTCCTAAGGCTTCTACTATTGGTTTTTGGGTATTTTTTTGGTAGCTTGGCTGCAACTGTGTTGTTGTTCTGTCTTACTATGTTGTTCTATCTTGGTTGTTGTTGTTCCTTTGCTATTGTTTTTCCTTGTTTGTTTCACTCCTCGTGGGGCTTGTCTCCTTTACCATTGGGTTGTCTTTTGTATAAGGATGAGGTCCCTTTCAAACCTCTTTACCTTAATCAAAAATAAAAATATACAAATTTCACCATTATAATTATATATTATTGCAAAAGGTACAAATTATATAAAAAATTATCTACCTAATTTAAAAATGTAATTATATTTTTGTTTACTTTTACTTTAAAAAAGATCCTAACCATAATTTACCATATTGATTCTCAAATGAGAGAATTCAAAGATAAAATCTGGAAAAAACAAAATAGAAATTACAAAATTATACTTTATTAAATTTATACTGATCTATACCAGTACTTGAATATATCCCCATTTCATCAATGGCGGAATGATATTTCATGAAATTTCGAGTTGCTGCAAGTAGTAAAACATTAAGCGAAATCTATAGCTGTTACCTATTTCTAGCCTATGGACCCTCCCTGTTAGGTAAGACATCAAAACTAGCTATTTCTGTTTCATCATAATATTGACCAGAAGGTGCACCTTGAGGAAGAAGGGCCACCATGACAGGACCTTTTGCTCCTTCATCAATGGACAATTTTCCCACATCTACATTCAGATCAGTTTTTACGAATCCCGGATGAACACAGTTTACATACATATCAGGATGTTGATGTGCAAGAAGACGGGTATAAGCATTCAGAGCAGCCTTAGAAATGAAGTAGGCTGAATATGAAACAGGCCAACCATTGCTTTTCAACAGCCCTTGTTGAAAATCTTTCAAAAATTTCTGGAGAAATGTATCTATTTTGTCCTCTGTCAAATCATGGAGGTTGCTCAACTGTTCTCTCAGAGTCACACTTGGAATGTACTATATCAAATGCCAAACAAATGAAAATAAATTAGTGCTTGATTGAAGAGGGCTTGCATGTAATATTCATTGTTTAATCATATTTATTATTAGTTGGTAATTAAATTCAAAATAAATGTATTGCATTAGTTTACAACATTTTTAAGATATAAAGTCATCTGTTACCTTTTTCTTTTGTAAAATATTTAATATCTTTCTTGATTTAAGAATTTATTTTTAGTAAAGTAAAGTTTAACCAACGCGTTTTTTATTTGTTACTTTGAATATAATTAATCAGCATCTATCAAATATTTATTTTTAGTTTTAAATAACATCTGTTTATCTAAAATTTACCAACTTACCTCTAAGACTCCAGCACGAGAACTTACATTCACAATTCTACCACCACCTTTACTAGCAAGTTTCAAAAGAGGAAGAAAATTTTCAACCATTCTTTTGGTGCCATAATAGTTAATGTCAATGCACTCCTTTGCCATTTCATAAGATTCAGATATTCCTTCCACTGTGCTTCCAGGCGGAGTCTTTTGTAGACCAGGCTAAAATATTAATAGTTGATCTCAAATTGAATGAAATTTTGAATAATCAATGTTAGCTAAAGGGACTTACAAATAACATGGTGGGATTGCTTTTGTTTGCCTTCAAAATGTCATAATCTAGTGCAAGACCTGATATTGCAGCATTATTAACCTGTATTTTCAAGTTTGATCAGTAATACCGTGTTAGTCCAAGTCCACTGAAAATAGGAATAATCTGTATTTTAATGTTGGAACAAGCTAGGTGATCTTAAATTAAAGAAAATTTCATAGTTCGTGGTTTAAAAACTTTATGGTCAAGGGTGTAATAGCAAGCTAAAAGAACATAAAAAACTGCAAAAAATTGTAAGTAGGAAGTAGGAGTGTTCTAGCAAAAATTGTAAGTAGGAGTGTTGTAGCAAGCTATGAAAGCTTGACTGTAAGAAAAAATTATAATGAAAGGTTCTAAAACATATTAAGTAGACTAGATTATAACCAAAAAAAAAATATTACAATGTTGAAATAAGTTTAGCAATATTGAAAATGAAAAATATGTAATAATTAAGAGTATTGGAAGAAACTAAATGAATTTGAGAGAGGAAATATTTATAATTAAAATTGTTAGAACAAATTAAATGGATTTGAGTTTGTTGAAAACTCCATAATTAAAAATGTTAAAAGTAAATAGGAAAGATTTAAATATGAAGAAAAATTTATAACTATTGAAAGTTAAAATAAGTACAAAAGATAAATATAAAGAAAATTTATAATTACTAAAAGAGAAAATTGCAAAAAATTATAAACATACAAAAACTTTATATAATTCTGAATGTATGAGAAAACTCTATATAATTATAATTCTAAGTAAACTTGAATATTAAAGATATTAAATAAAAATTAAATGGGTTTAAAAATTAAAAAAGTCTAAACATATTTAACAGACACATATTTAACAGACTGAAATAAGACAAAAACTTATTTAAACAAGTATTAAATAGAAAAAAACTCACATTTTGGTTGTTGAAGTTAAACATCCAAATATTAAGATGGATAACTTTGGGTCCTTACCTAGTTTTAAAAAGAACAATTCAATTTCATAAGGGATGGGTCCTGTAGAAAGGATATCAACTCAAAGGATGGGTAATGATAAAGAAATGAGTCTGCTGTTACAAATCAATTCAACTTCTGTTGTTACAAATCAATTCAAGTTCATATGTAAGATAGTATGGCAGATTAAGTCCTCTGTTTTGTACAGAGTTGTGTAGTTTCTGTAGAGTTATATTTATTTGTCTCTAAATTATATTGTAATTCTATTATTGGCATTCTGTTTAACTATTTTTGAGTGTTTCAGGAAGTTTTTTACTCAACTTTCAGATCACACTCCATGATCCATTATCAGGAGAGCTGAGGAAGAGGAAGAGAGAGAAATAGTGTGATTCTAAACTTTGAGTAAAAAACTTACACATAGTTAAATTCTGAAGCACTCAAGAATAATATCATGGACTATAGAAATCTGATGTCTATTATTCTGTTTAACTGCCCTTTCTCTTATGTAATTCAACATTGTTTAATATAAAAAAATATTAAAAATATTAAATTAACAGTGCAGCAAAGCAGAATATAATACAATACCAGGATATCAAGTTTGCCATAGTGCTCTTTCACCCAATTGGCAAACACATGGATGCTCCTCTCATCCTGCACATCCACCTGATGGAAGACAACGTTATGAAACCCTTCATCATTCAGACTCTTGGCTGCAGCCTTCCCTCTCTCTTCATCTCTTGCTGTTAATATCACACGGATCCCATGCTCTGCTAACTGACGAGCAATTGCATAGCCTACTCCCTTGTTGGCCCCTGTTACCACTGCCACTGTGTCCTCATTCCACCATCTGAAATTGAAATTATCTGGGATTAAATGTCAAAAAAATTATTATGAAAACCCCAAAAAAAACAGAGATGACAAGGTTAGTACCTATGGCTCAGTGGTTCAGAGCTATCCATGGCTGTCTTGTTCTGTATTGGACAATGAACTTGTTTGCAGCTTTTTAATACAATTATTAGTCTTGACCTAGGCAGATAAGCCTGTTAAGCTTTAAACAAATGGTTAGTTGAGATTTAGATGTATGGCATCCCCAAAATGCTCTTATTGGGTAACAGTATATGTTCCCACTGGTGGGCTCAATTCAAGATGTTTGTCTTTCAGTTATAATTCACATCACACTGTTTTCAAGATTGTCTTACATGGGTTAGTGTGCAATTACTTTGATTGCAATGAAGCAATGTAGGAGGCATCCAGCCTGGCTTTTAGCAGTGGGTATGCTTGGGATTGTTACTGATTGGACCATTTCACATATTACTCTCAGCACTATCATAAGCAGTAGGTAAAATGATGGGCAGGTGGGGTAGTTTCTTAAAATTTATGTTAAGAGTCTTATGGGGAGAGAAATGTTTTTTACCCTACCAACCAATATATAACTTACCTACCACTTCAATGGAGGATGGGTTAATGAAGTTTCTTAAAAAATAATATAAATGTAAACATCCACCATCTCCACGTTATGTCAGGCCTTTGTCATATTACCAATACAGAGAAGAAATTTGAAGGATGTCGACTTAATGGATGTTGTTCAACTTTGAAAAGAAATAAAAGAGTTGTTTTTTAAATTTATTTAGGTTAGTAGTTGAGTTTAGAAATATCATTTCAATATATAATAAAATAAATGTTAAATTAATAAAGATGGATAGTGGTATTTAGATTTAAGAATGATGAAGAATATTTTATTGTAGATTATTTTTTATGGTTTGTCTAAGTACTCAACAATTACACATGCATCAATTATATTGTGACAAATTATGAAATCACATGTTTTCTCTTGTGGTTCAATCTTACATTTATGGTATTGATCTTTGTATTTGTAGTCTTGAACTTTTTCGTACACTCTAAAACCTAGACTTGTGCTCTGAACTTGATACATGGTTTCTTTAATAATATGTTCACCTCTAATAATCTAGAACATGATGGTGTCCTTTGATCACTTCAACAATTTGTATCAATTTATAGACACACCAAGTGGAATGCAAACATTTGGGTACGTCCTTATGAAAGGAGATGTTGATGAGCTATGTTATTCTAGGTGCGTTTTGTATTGATCATGCAATGCTAGATCATCATTCTTGTCCCCCCACATGAACTATGGCTTCATTCCTTTTATGCAACACATTAGCATGCAAATTTGAATATGTTGCACTTGAGTCAACAAACGACAACTAGTTGGAGGCAAGTTGGTTTGGGCCCATGATTAATTTTAGATTTAGAAAAAAGGGGGCAAATCCCATAAAGTGCCATTTTGAACTAGTTTCAAACTTGCACATGCATTTTTGAACTAGGACTAGAAACAAGAGATTTGAGGATTGGATTTGGACAATTGGGGATAAGAACTTGGAATCATATAAGAGACAATTTGGATGCCAACTCTTGCACAAAAATACACCATTGAACACTAGATTAGTATATTAGAAATGTAAAGGGTTGAAGTGAGTCCAAAATGAATGGGGAGAGGTGGTAGGGATGCACTTTCCCCCCTTACCTTTTGCCCCCATTTTGGCTTGCATGTGATCTACTATGTATGGTAGTGTGCTAAAATTCACGATGTGTATGATATGCAAGGAGTGTGAGCAAGTAGGTTGGTCTTATTTCATCAACTATGAGAAAGGAATTTAAGGTCCAAAAATGCTTCCTACACTAATCTAAGAGGAGAGATGAACATAAAAATGAGTTAAAATAATTTGCAGAAAAGAAACAACAAATTGAAATCATTCACTTTAACACAATGATATATCTTAGTAAGACACTTCAAGAAAAACCTAGCCTTTGAACTTTGAACCAATGTAAATTAATCGGCAATAATATCATCAACAACACAATCCAAGCAAGGAGCCTTCATAGGAGATAACAACACCACTTAGATTTGAAGTAATAATGACAACAAAATAATACCTACAAAATACATCATAAAAACTACATCTCAAGCACCCAAAAAATAGAGAAACCAATTCATGAAACCACCAAAGGGGAATGAAAAATCCATGAGCTAATAACACCCAAAAAAGTGGAATCAAAATCCCCTAGTCAAATTATAACACCCAAATCCCAAGAGAAGTCTGATAGGAATCTTCATAACATGTCATATTTATCCTATCAACTTGGGTGCTCCAATTTGTCTTATTCAAACTCTCTAAAGATGCTTTATGATAGTCATACTAACATGTAATAGGTTGGTGAATATTCTTGGTCAACATGTGTAACTCTCTCTTACAACTATTTGTCTGTGTCATAGACGCTCTTACATTGTTGATGTGGGAGGCCTAACTTTTGGAGGCCATAAATTTTGAATCAAGAACCTAATTGAGCTCCCTTTTAAAATTGAAGATCTCAAAGATCTCTGTGTCACCATAACTAGCTGGTTTAGCTAGTTAAAGCTTGTTTTGGTAATTTCTTGGAGGCCATAAATTTTGAATCAGGAACCTAATTGAGCTCCCCTTTAAAATTGAAGATCTCAAAGATCTCTGTGTCACCATAACTAGTTGGTTTAGCTAGTTAAAGCTTGTTTTGGTAATTTTTTGGGAAAAAAATTACCTCTATAGTCAAGAAATTGCATATAAAGATTAGGATGCAAGGTTGAGACACCTTTCTTAACATTATCCCATGTGTGGAACACCTTGCAAGATAAAAGTGAATACCAATATTATCAACTATCTTCTAGGGGGTGAGAGGCCCATAGACTTATTACACCACTTAAAATTCTCTATACTAACTAGATTTGTCAATGCATCTACAACATCCTCTAAAGTATTAACTTTCTCTAGCAATACCTTCCAATCTTCCACCATGTCATGAACATAATGATACTATGTACATCAATGTGCTTTGTCAACACATGGAAGGTCATTTTTTGTCAAGCTAATGGCACCGTAACTAGGCCAACATCTAAATGCAATCCCAAAAGCCAGATGGACTCCTTATAGGTATGATTAGCTATCATGTACTCTACATATATTGTGGATAAAATAACCATAGCATATCACTTACCCATCTAGGTGGGCATAAAAATTTGGGTCCACTTTTAGTGGAAGTCTCACGGGGGGAAAACCCTGATAGCAACGAATCGTACACATTTTGTAAAAAAATATGTATGCATTCAGGAACATGTGCCTGAACCTAAACTTCCATCCATATAGAATGGGTACCCATTCTAGTTCAGGCTATTGTTCCTAAATGGGTTCCCATTAGGAACACGTACCCATTTCTAAAAAGAACGAGTGACCGTTTAGGAATAGGTATATGTTCCTAAAAAGTATTAATTGTTTTACCTTGCAAGCTCATTTTTTTCCTTTGTTCACATGGTGAGATAAATTAGAAATAGCAATCCAAAACATGTACATGCATTGAGCAACCTCAACAAAGCCCATTTTGACCTCCTCCCTTCATGAGAATTGATTTGTTGCATGTTCTAAAAGTAGGTGGCTTTCCTGTTTACATTTTTTTAATCTTTTTTACAAATTTTTCTTATTTCTAAATTTAAATTTAGTTTTCAACCCTAAAACCCTAGACCAAACTTTGTTCACTGAAAACATAAACCCTAGGACCTATTCTAAACCTAAAGACCTACTCTAAACCCTAGGCCCTTTAAACCATAATATGTAAACCCTAAATTTAGGGTTTAGGGTTTGTAACTTAGTTAGAGGTTAATTTAATTTAATTTATGACACAAGAGAAATCTTAGAAATATCAATTGATCTATTGATCAATAGATCGATTGATATTTCTAGGGTCTAGTGTTTGTAATTCATTTAAAGGTTATTTTAATTTAATTTATGATACAATAGAAATTAGAGGTTAATTTAATATAATTTATGATACAATATAAACCCTAGAAATATCAACCAATATATCAATAGATACATTGATTAAGCTAGATCAATTGATATACACCAACAATCAATTCATATAAAAGTCAATATGATTCAATAAAAACCCTAAATAAATTATATATCAATTGATATTAAATCGATATATCAATTGATATCCATATTAGTTGATATACACCAACAATAATATAAACTAAAATTTAGTAATTAAATTAACCTTCCAATTTACAAACTAGATTATTAACCAAATTAATTTGAACTTTTATTAATAATCAATAAAACTAATTTACTAAATTAAATTATTAATAATTACAAACTTACCAATTAAATTAATTAACTAATTTATAAATCACTAAATTAACCTACCAATTTGTAAACTAAAGGATTAGCTAAACTGATTAAATATTCATTAGTAATTTGATAAAGTAAATTACTAAAATTTAGTCAAAAAATTTTCTAGTCATTAATTTAGTAATTACTAACTTACCAATTCCCAAGTCATTAATTTATAATTTACTAACTACTAACATTTTTAAAATATGTATGACTAATAAAATTTGGAGTTACATTTTGCTATAAAATATAGAAGAACAACACTACTAAAAAAGAGGTCAAATTTATAACAAACCAAGGAATAGATCAAAGTTGTTCATTCCAACTTTTAGATTATAAGAAATATAATTAATAAAAATATATATTGTAATTTTCATTCAAAACTATATAATAATAGGTTAAGAATATAAACACACATATCTTAATATAAAAAATGTTGGATAATCAAAATTTAGTAATTTCGTTTACATATTGAGTGTGGCATTCATCAAAAACTCTAATCCCTGATAATCTACTTCTAACTAACACCAAATGATTAGGTCCCCCAAATCCTATACTCTAAACTCCTAACAAGATATGAGAAGAATAAGGGATGAGTTTTATAACGAAACATATTGTACACCTAAAGTTGACCATGTCCTTACAACACCTCTAACATCACCTTTCGACACTACCATATGTCACTTTGCAACATATTTGTCCTAGACCCTTTCATGCCCCTTTCCATCATCCAGTTAATTAATTAATTAACATTTATTTAATTAATTTAATCCATTTTTTTTCTAGCCAAATCAATTAAATAAATCACATTTATTTAATTGATTTACCCTCAAACATCATCCCTCTCCAATAATTAATTAAATAATTTTATTATTCGATTAATTTCCACCTCCTCATCCTACATCCATGCAAATGATCTTCCTTCCACTTCATCATCTTCCCAATATCCTAAAGTTACAAAGGTCAAGATCATCGACAAAGGTTGTGGAGAATATGAGCTACATAATGTCTTTCATATGGGACAACTACCTTTATCTACACAGCCTTATGGATTAGGATACTCCTCTTGGTTTGGAAACCAAAGATCCTCATGCTCCCTCTATAAGTCAAGATGAACCCTCTAATGTTGTTGAAAGTATCATCGTATCATTGATGGGACCATCAATGCCTCTTCTGAAGACCTTGATATTTCATACCTATTCCATGTCAATGCCATCCTCACCATTGAATCATCATCGTCATATCTTGATTCTATCACTCATGACCAGCAAAATGTAATACCTTTCAATACCTATCAAAATGATGGAGCTAATCTTGAATTCCTCAGTCCTACAAATACAAAAGCAAAAAAAGCATAAAAATAACAAAGCATTGGACTTAAAAGAGAAAAATCATGTTATACCTATCTCCACAGTAGCAAAAGACAAAGAAAAGTTTATCTTGCCCCTAGCATCATAAGAGCATTTACTTGATGAAAAACAAATCAATTTGGCATAAAAGAAAATCCAAAGTAGCTCCCTAAATTTATGTCTATTTGTGAGATTGTTGGTCCCACACCCCCTTCGTTCCATGACACTTCCACCACCTTACATGATCACATCCTTTCACCTCACTTATCTCATAATCTCCGCAAGTCCATCTCCCACCATGTCTCTCACTCCACTTCATCTGCTAAAGTCATTCACCCAAGAGGCTATGATGTTTCCCCTTCACATTACCTAAACACAAAAGGGGATAATCTTGTACTTAAAGAGATGCATGATGGAGTCCATGGTGCCTTACTAGTGGAATTATCCTTACACAATATCTTCCTAGACATGGCTACACATGGGCCTATCCATATTCTGACCACCATCATGATCATTATCCACTCGCTACTTTCGATGGTCCAGAGTTAGATGATCCACCTAATATCATCCACCTCACAGGGTCTCGTACTTAGTTTGCCAAAATATGCCCAATTGTTAAAAAAAACAAATCAAAATAGTAAAGAGAAATAATCCATCCTATGGTGAAAACCACTTTTGTGGTGCCTTGGATAAGTACCATGGTGAAAACATGCATGTAGGCACCATGTGTAGTTGCCAAACCTCATTATCCTCTAGGACATTTATCCCTATATCCATTTTTTCTCATCCCCGTTCCATGTCCTAGTTTTCCATCACACCCATCTCATGTTTCCATCCTTGTCATACACCTTGAGGCAATGGATTATGCCTTTGCTTTTGACATAGGCTTCCTTGTTAAATATCTGTAGTCTGAGGTACATCTAAATTCATCCTTTTGTGCTTCACACACTTGTGCATTTCATGACCTTACACATATGATGATATCACATATTTTATCTTATACTTGTGGCGTTAGCACCATTAGCATTACTCGTCGCCTCACCAAATTCTTCCCTCCATCCCATTCATTATCACCACCCAATCCCATTAAACCATTCCATAATAAAAACACAAAAACACAAAAAATCAAAACATACAAAAATCCAAGAAATAAATGCAATGAAAGCCATCTTTAATTCATACCAATCTAGTCAAGCAATCTAACCAATCATCCAAAAGTATACCTCAGTTTTGTTTTCAACCTTGCTATCAACCCAATCAATCTAATCAATCAATTATCCAATCATTATCAGGATGTCTTTCCCTCATCAACAACACTATCTAATCCATCATCAATCAATCCGCTCAATCTAATCAATCAAATTAATCAATCCATCCTTGATTTTTAGCTTAGCAGGGGAAATAACCTTGTTTGTTTTTGAATCATTTGTTATTGCTTGCTTGCTTGTGTGTGTATATCATTTTCTCTTGCATTTGCATTAAGTCTTTGCAACATGTATATTTCTACAAATGGAATCATGGTCTTCCATATGATGGTGCCCAATGGCATATGTTTGCTTGTGACCTTTGTCTTTTGAGTGAGTCCTTTCATGCACACGACACATTGTCACCTTGATCTTTATATCTTGGTGCATAATGTCTAGTGCTATACTAAACTATATGGTTTCTCACCCAATGTAGCATAACATTTTTTTCATCCATTCCTTACCTTTCCCCCATCTCCTTAACCAATCTATTTCATCCATTTTGAGAGCATACTTGTGTTCTTCAAACCCATCTATCCTCTCAAGGGGCATCACATCGATCCATCATTCCTCCTCATTACTTCTCCAAGTGGCTAGAACATCCATGTCCAATCATCCATACATTATCTTCTTTTTAATGATGTTACTTCTCTTAGTTGCAACATCATCTCAAAGAGGGGCAAAATGTAGACACCTAAAGTTGGCCATGTCCTTACAACACCTCTAACATCACCTTTCAACACCACCTTATGTCATCTTGCAACATATTTGTCCTAAACCATTTCATGTCCCTTTCCATCATATAGTTAATTAAATAAATTATATTTAATTAATTAACCTATTTTCCATAACTTCCAAATTAATTAAATAAATTATATTTATTTAATTAATTTAATCTATTTCCTCCATCACCCAAAATTAATTAAATAATTCATATTTATTTAATTAATTTAATCCATTTTCTCTCTAGCCAAATCAATTAAATAAATCACATTTATTTAATTAATTTACCCTCACACATCATCCATCTCCAATAATTAATTAAATAATTTTATTATTTGATTAATTTTAACTTGTCCTCATCCTCATCCTCTTACCACAAATAATAAATGAGTCACAAACTAAAACTAACTTTACATCTCCACTGCTCATCTCATACTACATCTCTCAATCCTAGCCATTCACATAAGGGTGCCTTAGAAGCTTCTATCGTTCACCTCTTAATCTCCACCATCCATTTTATCTTTCACCTCTTAATCTTAGCCATATATTTCCACCTCTTAATCTCAACCATCCATTGCACCTCTTAATCCTATCCATTCATCCTATCATCCAAAAATATATAAATCAAGCCTCAATCAAGCCATCTTGATCAAGAGATCCTTTATGCAAAGTTATGCTATCAAAGTGGGCAACCAACATATCAAAATCTTTATCAAATACATCATTGGAGCATATCCACCATTGTCATGGTGCAACAAGGGCTATTGTAGTAACATTGTTTTGTTGTTTTTCATTTGATTTCTTTAGTCCTTTTCTCAATCTTGAGGTGATGTAGGTATGTAATAGGGGCTTTCACTGTGTATTGTTTCCATTTTATATTTCATATTTCTATATCATATACATATTTCACACATCAAAAGACACACAAGTCATTTTTACAAGCACAAGCCAAATCTATAGATTAGATTCATTTCTACATGCATAAAGATCATGCAGTGATGTGGATTTGACCTAGAGTAAAGACTAAACAAGTGCCATGTAGTGCCAAGTAATTGCCTTTGCAGTATTGCAATAATACTATTTATTGGCTAGTCAATAGATGAGCTATGATATAGCGATATAGTTTGAGATCAATAGATCTTTGCAAGTTGTATGTATTGTGATTTTACTGGGTCAATGAAAATTAAAGTTGTTAGGGTTAACCTTGACTCCAAATTCGATTCATAAAAATCAATTAATAGCAACTATTAGCATCTTTATTAGTTTAAAAACTTTACCTGTTATTGTGGCCTTCACATTTTTCAAAATATACAATAATAAACTCTGTACTATTTATGCAATTTGTTACGTATGACCACATCTTTATATTTAATTTAGTTATTGGATAATACCTATATTTTAGGTATTGGAATATTTTTTGTCAAGAGCATTTTTCTATTTATTGTCATAGATTTGGGCACTAGGAATTTTGCCGACTATTAGGTGCTATGGGAGGATGACAACGCACTAGATCTTTAGCGAGTAGTTTGAAGACAATTTTAATTGGATAGTTTTAATCATGATTTATAGCAAGGAATAAATGCAACGGGGACAATGAATTTTGTTTAGAGGATATATTTAGATGAATCCCAAGATAAACTTAGAAAAACAAGCCTATAAAATTGCAAGTGAAAGATTTGACAATGATAGTCCTATGTTAGGGACTAGTACGAGAGTAGTTTAAATGGAAAAATTAACTTATAAAAAAGATTAATTATTATTTCTATTGTCATTTTTATTTTTTTGGGTTCCAACACTTTGGTGCACACTTTCTTTGTGAGTTAATGATGACAATTTAAACATCAACGTACAGAAATAGTTGAGCCTTGAAGATTTTTTATAATCATTTAGGTTTTTAAGGAGTTCAAATATAAAATAATAAATGTAACATCTAGTATAGATATCTTAAATATATCTATTTAAAACTTGAGAAATATTTAAAATTGAGAATTATCAAGTCTAAAATTGAGAATTATTGTATTTCAAAAGGAAAGTATAGACCTAGTTATTATCAAATTTATATTGTATTGTTTCTTTTTAACATTTTTTTTTATTTTTAGTTTTAATATTTATTAATAGTATATATAAATTATTTATATCTAGATATTAATATACTAGCATACTTATCTTTAGAAAAATATATCTAAAACAGGTTGAGAGATATCATTCCCGAGGTGCCTATTCAACTTATATATGACAAAATGATAAAAAATAGGCACCTTGAGAAGGATATCTCTTAGCATATTTTAAATAGATTTTTCTAAAGATAGGTATGCTAGTAGTGTTTCCAATTTGAATATGTTAACAATACTATTTTAATGATTGGAACATTTTTGTTTTAGTAATAATAGTGTAATACCTTTAGAGAACATAACATTACAAATAAAGAATGTTTTAATAATCATGAAAATGTGCAATACAACTAAGATAATGTGAGAAAGAGTGCATAATTTCATATTCATTGAAATAAATATGTAAGAAGTACATCACATCATTTATCATGCTTTAATATTCATAAAAATGTGCAATATAGTTGAGAGAATGTGAGAAATGGTGCATTATTTCATATTCATTGAAACAGAGTTGCAATGAGTACATCACATCATTTATCTTCTAATAATTTGAGTCTTTATTCTTCAAATTTTTGTTTGCCAAGTTATTTTCCCTTTTTCATCTTTCATAATGGTCATATGTAAATGGTGGCATTATTCTTAGATCTTCTAATGACTAAGTTACATGAGACATAACCACAAATGTCAATCTTGTTCTTTCTTTCTGTCCTATGTCAATAGTGGCTTTTGAAAGGGTGAGACCTTGTGATTTGTGTATTGTTAATGCCCAAGCTCATCTTAAAGGTATTTGGATTGTGCAGCCCCTTTGTATTGGTGTAATTGGTATTGTTTGTGGAGTTTGATCTTCAAATGGTATGCTTGAATAATTATCAAATTCAATCATAACATGTGTCGATGGTTCTGTTGGTGCACTTCTACGTTTCTTTATTATTTCTCGAACATATCCTAGAGCTCCATTACCCTCGTATTTTTATCAATTAATAACTCCACATGTCAAGTTCATTATTTTGTCCTCCTAGTTCATTGACATTACCCACTTTTGTTGCAACATTATATGCGACAGGGCGTTTCAATGAGCATAATTTTCTTCTATTATGATTATTCACATTGTCATTTGTGGCAAATGGATGAATAGTATTATCAAATTCTTAATTGGTTGTTATGTCTATGCCAACATTAGTTCTTGTATGTCTGTAACTTCCAATCATCAATAGTTGGATTTGCATCTCTTAAATTTGTGAGAATTTGTTGAAACTTTTGTTGGTGAATGATTTCTCCTTCTTGTCTAATATCTGATCCAAAGTAATAACAATTTTGAATTCTTCCCACAATAATTTAGCACGTCTATTACTAACATATGGTGATTTGTCACTAACAAGAGACATCTGTCCTAAATCTCCAACTAGAATTATAGATATACCTAGAAAATAATTAAAAACAATGGCTTTGATTAGTGTGTATTATTAATACATAAATTTTATAATAATGAAGTATATGTATTTAAAGACTAAAAACATTGTTATCCTCAACCAAAATTAGAGATATACCTTCAAAACTCATGTTTGCAATTTCAAGAAATTCTTAAAGTTGGGAGTCTTTTCTTTAGCAAATTTTGTCCAATGAAGCTCATTTCATCAATCAATACGTATTTTATGTGTCAATCTTTTCTTACAAACTTGTAAGTCTTGCTCCTTCTAATTGAGCAAAATCCATGATTATGATTTATAGTTGTGAATGGATCGTTGATGCTTTGATATTGAATGTTGCAACTCCAGTTGGTGCAAGTGATAGAAGTGGACAATGCCCTAGGAATGTTGCTTCTTCAAGAGCTTGATGAATGATAGCAATTAGATATGATTTTCTTGTTCCTATTGTTCCTTGAACTATCATGAATAATGAAAATGTACTTTGACCTTCGTGATAATGTCTCATAATTATATCGTGTAATTTTCCTATTTAGCACCCAAAGTTGCATAATTGATATTTTGTGGCATATCATCATCTATGAAAAACCCATTACCTTTCATGGTTCTTATGAATTTTATTACTTTATTTGAATTTTTACCTTGATAGTGACTAGTCCATGTTGTTTATCTATCAATATCTCTTCTTCCCAACATATCTATTTCAATCACTTCCATAATTTGACTGTGTTGTAGCCTAGATATGATTTCCCACTCATATTCCATTGTGTTTGGTTGAAACGATTGATTATCTTCAATTTTAAAATCACTACTATTTTGAACATCTTTTGGGGTGCTTGTTCATTCCACATGTTAAGGATTAAAATTGAATGACTCCCAATTTGATATTATTGCATCATTATGAAGTGCAATATCTCTTTCTATATGATGAAATGACCTATAAAGTAATAACTCAAACCAACAAAAATCAACCGATTTATCAGACTCATGTGCAGGGATGGATACAAACCTTGGAAATACTCTTGCAATAGCTGTCATACCACTTACCTCCCATTATTTTATCTCTTTTTCATCTTGGATTATATGTCCATGATTTAGCTGCATTAATAAGTGAAACACTTTCCATAGAAAAAGACTTGTTCTTATATCCATCAATGAAAGATTTTGTAACTTCTTCGTAGTCATTTTCATAGGTTTGAATACCTCACATGAGACATTTAGATTGACAAATTTTCTGTTGCTATCTATTAATGGAAGTTCCCAACATGTGACATGTTTCTTGTGCCTCAACGTCTCTTTCTATAATTGTTTCAATAAGAAGCTTCCTATATGCTCTTACCATATTTTTTAACTAGTTCAATGTATTAATATACATTTGTCATGAGGTCATATTATAATTTATTAAATTTATACCATAGTATACTACAGTACCAAACATACAACCATTTCATTGATGTCAGAAAGATACTTCATTAAATTTAGAGTTGCAAGAAGTAGTAAAACATTAAGCAAGGCATTAAGTATTTCCAAACTATAGACCCTCTATCTTAGATAAGACATCAAAGCTAGCTATTCCTGTTTCATGATAATATTGACCAGAAGGTGAACCTAGAGGAAGAAGGGCTAGCATGACGGGACCTTTTGCCCCTTCATCAATTGACAACCTTCCTGTATTAAAGTTCATATCAGTCTTTACAAATCCTGGATGAACACAATTCACATACAAATCAGAATGTTGGAGTGCAAGAAGACGGGTATAAGCATTTAGAGCGGCCTTAGAAATGAAGTAGGCTGGATGCCAAACAGGCCAACCGTTGCCTTTCAACAACCCTTGTTGAAAATCCTTCAAAAAACTTTGGAGGAATGCATCTATTTTTTCCTCTGTCAATTCATTGAGGTTGCTCAATTGATGCCTCAAAGTTTCACTTGGAATGTACTGTAACAAATGTCAAATAAATTAAAATAAATGAGTGAATGATTTAAGAGAGGTTGCATATCCTATCCATTGTTTAAATTCAAGATAAATGTACTCTTAATTTTTTGCAATATTTTATTAAAGATAATTTAAAATAATATGCATTCATTTAATATCATATTTCCTTGCAAAATACTTGGATATTTTTCACCTTAAAAACTATTTTTATTTTTATCATATCAATGGTTGAATAAAATAAAGCTTAAACAAATAACATGTTAAATTTGTTGTTTAGAACATCCAAAACTTTAAATAACAAACATCTTATGAACTATTTACTTTTAAACTTTAAACACCATTTTTTAAATTTAAAGTTTATTGACTTACCTCTAAGACCCCAGCACGAGAAGATACATTTACAATTCGACCACCACCTGTACCAACAAGTTTTAAAAGAGGAAGGAGAGCTTTCACCATTCTTTTGGTGCCATAGTAGTTAATATCAAAGCACTCCTTTGCCATTTCATAAGAGTCAAATATTCCTTCTATAGTGTTTCCAAGGGAAGTCTTTTTTGGACAAGGCTAAAAAAGTTAGTAAGATGATCGCAAATTGAATCAAATCTTGAATAATTAAAGTTAGGTAAAGGACTTACAGATAGTTTGGTGGGATCAATATTGTTGGCCTTCAAAATGTCATAATTTATTTCAACCCCTAATATTGCAGCATTATTAACCTGTATTTTCAAGGCTAGATTAGTAATATATTGATAGCCCAAATGGATTGAAAAGAGGAAAAATTTGTACTTATAGTCTTTAAATAAAACAAAATTCCATAGTTAAGGGTTGGAAAACTGCACGGTCAAGGCTGTAAGAACGAGCTAGAAAAATATAAAAGTCTAGATGAATTTGTAGGTAAGAGTATTGTGGTAAGCCAAGCAAGCTTCAATGTGAGGAAAAAATATAATCGAGGGTATTAGAGCAGGGTAAATAGGCTTGATTACAAAGAATTATGTTATAAGAATGTTGGAACAAATTAGGCAAAATTTAATATGGAAAAAATTCAATAGTTAAATGGTGCCAGAGAAATATAAATGGACTTAAATGTTGGAGAAGCTCCATGGAACAAACTAAAAGAATTTGAGAGTGAAGAAAATTATAATTGTTAGAGCAAGTTAAATAGACTTGAGTTTGTTGAAAGCCTCACAGTTAAAAGTATTGAAACAAGTTTGAAGAACTTAGATACAGAAAAAATCCATAGTTGTTGAAAGGGAAAACTTCAGATAATTATCAGTATATGGAAAAATTATATTTAATTACATGAGTATAAGAAAACTCCATGTATTTATGAATCTATTTTAACTTGAGTACTAAAAATATTTATAAAAAACAAATGATTTCAAAGATAAAATAGTTTTAAAAAGTTATTACAGACTTAAAGCATGGAATGGAATGGAATGGAATAGAAATGGAATCTTTTTAGTCTAGGATATTTAATTTTGGGTTTATAGGTGGCTTATGACATATGAGACTACCTCATACTTCCCATATGTAGGAGGCACCTAATTGTGCTTCTAATATGAGACATACATGCCCTATCCTCTGGAGGATTCAAACTTTTGAGCCCATGAGGTATACATACCCTACCTCCATACAGAAAAACTTTGTTGAACAAATTAACCCAAGTTAAACAGGGAAAAAACTCTATACTAGATTGTCAAAATAAGCTAAACATCATAATACTATGATGGATAACCTTTGGATCCTTCCCTAGTTTCAAACAGGACTATTCAAGTTCAGAAGGGATGGGTCCTGTAGAAAGGATGTCTACTCAAAAGATGGGTCATGAAAAGAAACCAGTCTGCTGCAAAAAGTATTGATTTCAATAATCACATAAATAAATAGTGCAGCGAAGAAAATCATAATACATACCAGGATATCAAGTTTGCCATAGTGCTCTTTCACCCAATTTGCAAACACATGGATGCTCCTCTCATCCTGCACATCCACCTGATGGAACACAACATTAAGAAACCCTTCTTCATTCAGACTCTTGGCTGCAGCCTTCCCTCTTTCTTCATCTCTGGCTGTTAATATGACACGGATCCCGTGCTCTGCCAACTGACGAACAATTGCGTAGCCAATTCCCTTGTTGGCCCCTGTTACCACTGCCACTGTGTCCTCATTCCACCATCTGAAATTGAAATTATCTGGGATTAAATGTCAAAAAATTTACTATGAAACCCCAAAAATACAGAGATGACAAAGTCAGTACCTATTGTTCAGCGATTCAGAGCTGTCCATGGCTGTCTTGTACTGTATTGGAGAATAAGTTTGTTTGCAGCTTTTTAACCCAATTGTTAAAAGTCTTCACCTGGGCAGATAAGCCTATTGAGCTTTAAACAAACGGTGTGTTTGAGATTTAAAATGCTGCGACTATTAACAGTATGTTCACACTGGTGTGCCCATTTCAAGATATTAGTCTTTCAGTTATAATTCACATTCCACTGTTTTCAAGATTGGCTTATCTGGGTTAGGCGTGGATTGCAATGAAGTGATGTTAAGTTTGTGGTGTTGCGCTGTTTGGACGATTTGACAGATCACTCTCCGCACTATCTTGAGCAGAGGTATAATGATGGGTACGTAATTGTCACTTTCACTTTCCAAAGCAACCATTCACATACATGATACACGTATATAACTTAGCTACCGACCTTTTTAAAATGTACCCATCACTCATGGCCTAAAGTCACTTTCTCTTTTTTGGTTTTGATTGGTGGGTTATTATTATTATTATTATTATATTTTTATTTTTATTTTTATTTTTTCTTTTTAGGGGATTATGACCACGTCAATGGATGATGTGTTTGGAAGTTTGTTAAGGATAATGCATTCTATTATGGTCTTTGTCATATTAATACTAGCACTTGTATTAAAAGGAGGTGTTATGATAAAGTTGATAGTAATTTATATATATACTTATGTTTATAATTAAAAAGATTTCTATAGACAAGTGAGTAATCTAGATAAGCCTTAATCTTTAGTTTAAAATGTTAACACTAAGGAGGACACGTTTTAAACCCATAGAACTTGGAAGACACTAATCCTGAAAACGCCACACAATAGTGGCGTAGATGCATTGTGGTTTGAAAGATTAGCCATAGACAATGAGTGGATGCACCCCATTGTTCAAGTCTAGTGGCATGACACAACTACACATGCCCAAGGGCTTGTTGATTTGCAACAATAGGTCGTTGATGTCACCCAGGAAAAACAATACACTAAACAATTTAGATGTGGCATTAGACATAGCTACAAACAATATTATTCTCCTTTTGAGTGTTAATGAACTTCATGTTGTTTTAAAAGCATGGAAATTTTAAGCTTAATTGGGATCATTTTTAATCATCAATTGTAGTGACAGGATGTTAAACTTTCATCAAAGCACCAATATTCAAGGCTTTTGAAAGCCTTTCAAATGATTTAACATCACAAAAACATGAGATCCTCTAAATCACATAATTATCATGTCTTTGAATACTATCACCTTTACCTTTTTATGGGAGGTTTCTAAGACACCCACACTCTCAATTTATATAGAATAATATGTAGAAACTTGAAGTTACCACTAAATATAAAGTATTTGAGATGCTATAGATACCATGAATTGTTAAATTGGACTTATAATGGATCACATCTTGATTTTGGTTTTAAAATTGTTTATTTTCAATTACATCCAGATGAGATGATATATCCCATGAGTTGTTAAATTGAATTTATAATGGATTACATCTAGATCAATATTAAAGCTACTTTTACATTATGACTGTGATTTCAACTTGATCTTATTGACTTTTTTTATTAAACCTAGCCATATCTACAAACTCTCTAAAAACTTTCAAAATCACTAAAAATATAATCTTTCATTGAATAAAAAAAGAATAGTTCACAAACAAAATAAATTACAATAACAAAAGATAAATACTAACCACTAAATAACACTTGTTTAATCTTTCATTGGGTTGAGATTTTATTGATAAACTATCACACATTCAACATATTGGAAATAACAAAGAAATAGAATTTTCAAGCTTTTGGGATGTGTAAATCCAATGTTACTAAATAATCAAATAATCAAATAATTTCTATACAATGCAAGTGAGCGGTGAAATTTCTTGTTAGGGAGGTCATCACTCAGTGGATCCCTCACTCCAAAATTATGTCCATTACAAAGCATGATGAGAAATAAAGTAAAATATTGATTGGTAATGTCACTGGTTATACTCATCGATCGACAAAATTTCTATCCTCTTTTCGAATTGTAGTGGGGGGGATTTTGATTTTGTTTACCAATTCCAACACCCCTTTGATGGGTGTTCCACATGAATGTGGTGTCTAGACTCTCCTAGTTTGTTCCTCAATGGAAGTGAGGCATTGGGACCATGGTTTAGTTAGCAGAGAGTTATCCTTGGTTATGTAAACTACCTGACATAATTCATACTTGAGATCGGTGGCACAAAGGTCCTTTCAATAGGCTTGCCCAGGGCTACATTTGTGTGAATCTAGGATCATTGAGGCAAAGTCAATGTTGTCCCATATGACCAACCCCATTATTAACATATAGTCTTTGGACTTATAGAAGGCATGAGAAGGAAGACCCTCCATCATAAAGATACCACAAATACAGCCTATCGACCATGAGTTGCTCATCATAAAGATATTTAGAACACTGACCTACAAAACGTCTACACGTGACGTGATAGATGCAAGCAATAAGCATAGGTCAACTAGGAAAAGCACCAAAGGTGCTATCAAATGGCCGATAGGCCCAAATATTTATAGGCCTATCACTAAATAGTATACATTTATATTTTTATTTGAAAGTCATTACGTGTAGTATTTGGTGGATTAGCATTTATCACGTCATTTTGCCCACAAACTTGGGGCCTAAAGAAAATAAAAAGAAACAAGTCCAATCCCACACTTCACTACCCAAAAAAATTAGCAAAAAAAATAAAATTATATGATGTCAAGAGTGCTAAAAATAATATAGATGAAAGTAAACATACATAATTAATGTAAAGTACTCATAAAAATATCCATTGTTAACCAAAGAAAATAAATCAAGCTCAAAATGTACATCAAAGTGAAAGAGAAGAAGGCCTTTGATTATTCTTAAGTTATTTTCTTTTTATTTTAAAATTTAATCAACATTTCTCTATCATTTGTTTCTTGTTGGTTTTTATTCTTGTTATTTTATTTAGGTTAGTTTTGGTATTCACTCTGTGTGATATGTGTGTTTGAACCGAATTTGGCATTTGTTGTGTGTGTGAGCTTCAAAGAACCTTGACATTTAGTTTTTCTTTGTTTATGAATGAACTTAAGCTATCACATTTTGTGGAGTGAATGAACTTCAACTATCACATTTTGTGGAGTGAAAGAACAAACTTTGATGTTCACTTTGTGTAGAATACAATTGAAAGATTTGACATTCTTTTTTTGTGTGTGTACATATGAACCTTGGCTATCATTTTGTGTAGAGTGTATGAATGAATTTTGATGTTCACTTTATGTGGAATGTGCTTGAAAGAACTAACATTCTTATTCTTGTGTGTGTTGGCATGAATGAACTTGAGCTATCATGTTGTGTGATGTACGAGTAAACTTTGATTTTCACTTTGTGTGGAATGTGTTTACAAACAAACAAGTTCAATGGTGTTCATTATGTAACATCAGAAAATGTCCCCTTGGGGGCTTTTCCCTCATAAGGTTTAGCTCCCGAGTCTTTAGAGTACATTTAGGACATTTTAGTTCATATTTTAACATCTCGATGGAATGAGACCTAAGTCCCATGGCAAATAGGACCTAGGAGGACCCCTTGAGCTGTATACCCTACCTAAAATAGGGGGTGGACTTGGGCACCCACGCCCTAGTCTTGCCCTATTTTAGGGCAACCCCAATTTCTAGGTGTCGATTAGTGACCGTTATTAGGTTCCTTTGCCGACACGGTAAGTTTGAATTTCAAATATCTTGGTGAGAGTTCTTGTAGATGCATATATAAGCATGTGTAGGCATTCATTTGTAAACTAGATTTCAATTAGATGATTACTAGCAGACTATTGTGTCCTCAAGGTGATTCAAGGCTTTCTATTGTGTTGCAAGAGAAAACTTGTGTGTTTTGTGTGTTGATATTTGCAGATTTAAGCATCAATTCCTTCATGGCATGAAGAGCATCTTCCACCATGAAAGCTTCACTACAAGGTGACATATCATTGTGTTTTTATCATTGATTCCTTTGGTTTTTGGCCTCTGCCTCACAAGGGCACACCCTCTTTATCTAACAACGGTGTTCAAAGACTTAAGGGTCCTCCGGGGTTTGACTGAGGCAAACCTCTAAACACCACAACCCCCAAACCAAGTCTTGTGATTGCAAGTTACAGGTGTCGCATCCAGAAAAAGTGGAGTTGCAGGAAGGCTAGGAAGACCTCAGGATTCAGGATCTAAAGGAAAGACAAACAGGGTAAAAGTAAGAAACTTAGTCCACATGTAGGGGAAGTTGCACAAGGAAAAAAATTCCTGACAGGAATGGGTACCCATTTTTAAAGAAACAGGTACTTGTTTAGGAACTGGTACCCATTTAGGAACGGGCACCTGAACCTAAACGGGTACCCGAGCCTAAGCGGGTACCCATTTAGCTTCGGGTGCCCGTTACTAAATGGGTACCCATTTTCAAAATGTATATATTTAAAAAAAAAAGCCCTGCGAGCTCATTTTCCTCCACCTCCAATGACGGTGACAGCTACAGCAACAAACAAAGAATGGGTACGCATTGTTGAAGGCCCTACCAACACAAATCCAAAGTTTTTTTTGCCTTGTCACCTCCTCCCGCCACCTCGTCACTACTGAGCTCCTCCAGGTTGGTTGTTTGCTAGTTTTTAACTTGTTTTTTATGTTTTTTTTTTGTGATTGTAGGATTAAAATAAAAATTAGGGTTTTAGTAAAATTAGAGTTTTATGATTTTTTTGTGATTTTATGTTTTGATAAACCCTAAAACCATGTTGTACTGCAAACCCTAAAAACCTAAACTATAAACCCTAAAAAACCAAATTATAAACCCTAAAACTAAACAAGTGAAACTATAACTTGAAACTATAAACCCTAAAACTATGAAGTTCCTAAACCCTAAAACTAAAAGTTATAAACCCTAAAAATATAATCTTTATAAACCCTAAAATTAAACTATAAACCCTAAAACTATTAACAAAAGTATTTCTAAAATGTAGACCCAAGCTTCAAGATTTAACTGTGTGCGAGTATGATTCGAATGCATTCGACTTTTCAATGACTTCTAACAGGAATGTAATAGCATTCAAAAGAAGCTTTACGAATTGAATTGTTGTGGTCAAACAAAATTTTATATTGAATTGACTTGAAATTCCAAACAAGCCACTCTTCCATCCTCCTAAAAATGCAAACTACTAATAAAAATATCTTATAATTACTTTACTATATATCTTCATCATCATTTACTAGTATTCCATTTATGACCTCTACAACTGTTGTTGCTTTTAAGGATCCCATAGTTTCATTTGAATCCCATGCCATGCCCATTGACTACACAGTTCTCCATCTCTTAGATTCTCTCCACTTTGAGCATTCTTTTCCTCCTATTAATTCTATTGCAACCACCATTGTTGAGACATCATCCACACTACACATTGTTCCACCACCACCTGATAGTATGCTTGATAGTCTTGCCCACAATCCACCATTTTCATCCATCTTTACTGCTTGTGTTGACATAGATAGCTAGTTTGACAACATCTTTAAATGTTGATTTAGAGCATGATGATCTTATGGCTAATACAGTCCCACTTGGTTGTGATCCTTAGATGCCTCTTTCTCTACCCTACTTTTGTACATATCTTCTCTCATCCTTATTCTTGTGTTTGTGTTTAATGTCCTTTGTTATGTGGATGATCTATTATACATGCCAACACTTGGGGTACAACGTATGATGTGTTTTTTGGTACTCCTTTTCTTTCTTCTATTTGTTTCTTACCATGATTCTTCTTTGTACCTATTATCCCTATCCTTCCTTGACCATGTTTAAGGAGGATGCAAAGCATTAGGGACCTCTTCATGTTGACCTAAATATAACACATTTATCCACTTTAGCCCTTGTCATATTGTGGTTTTATCCTACAGTTTTCTCCCCCATGGTTGTGTTGTTCTAGACAATGATGAGTCTATATTCATAGTACCATTTTATGTATTATTAGGATTGACTCCATCCCACCAGAACCCTTTGTTTTCATTTCCCATATATCCTAAAGTAGATCATTGCACCTCTCTATTTGCCTCTTTTTTGTACCCACATCTCCTATCTCAATCATCTCTTATTGTTTATATACATCTTTCTTATACATATTATACATTCATTATTTATATCATCTATGCCACAATAAGTCATGTATTCCTCTCCTATTTATCTCTATCATCATATCTTATTGTTGTGATTGCTATCATAATTCTCTTTATATAGTGTTATTGATCCCCCTATGGCTCATACATGTATCTTACTATCATAGATTTCCACATGATATATGTATATTATGACCATCTTATATTACATTATCAATTCTCATCTCCTCACTAAGACTCTATCACATGGCCATAGATGTAGCTAGTGACACCCTTCATTTATGCATTCTAGAAGGAATAGATTTTGTTGATATTGATAAATCCCTTTTGGTAATATATATATCCTACTTATATTTCCATGTTTTATATTCCATCATATGTCCTACTCATATATTCTCATATTTTTCATAGTATATTTTTCTCTTGTCTACCCTCACCTTCTTGCCTATAGCAATTGCATAGACCTAGTCACACTATTCTTGTATTTTGTAACTTTCATTATCCACATTTCTATTATCATTATTCTTACTAGCATTATTTGTATTTATTACCTTATGCTATGTAGAATTCCATGATTTGTCCATGCTTGTATTTCTCATCACACTTTCCTAATATCAAATCCCACTTTTGATTCCTATAGGCTTGTAGGTGGATCTTTCATGTTTTCATTCATCAAGTGTTGAGTTCCAAAGAGTTAGCTTACCATGAGCCACATTGAAAAGAAATACATTCTTCAAAAGTTATTAACTCATCTGCATGCATACCCATCTATCATGTCATTACTAGTCTAGTCTAATCTTTAGTGATGAGCCCTTGCATATTACTAGTTGCATGGGGTTAGACCTAGGAGGTTGTTGGCCCATGCCCCAAAGTGCAAATTTTTATGTTTCTTATGTGCCTTATTGCTTTAGTAAACCCTACATTGACAAGTGATTGGAAATATTATACACTGGGGTTTCATGTTTGTTTGATTGGGCTTTTAGTCTAGGTATTTGTCTCAATGAGATTCAAGTTGTCTTGTGTATGTATTTCTCCCACAAAAGCATGTAAATTTGATGTATCTTTAGATTTTGTTTGCTACTAAAAATATAATCCCTCTCTTCTAGAAATTTTACTCAAACTAAGAAAAGGGGAATAAAATATCTCAGGTAGAGAATATGAAACATCGACAAGGAGAGAACAACTTTGAGCCAAGTCATAGGGTATGGTATCCCCTCTTCTTTTTTTAAGATTTGCAGAACCTTGGAAGGTGATCCTTGAGGTCTCTCTAACAGGATAATTAAAAAGAAATGAAGAAATATGAATAAGTTCTTAGAAACCATGAATAAACCTACAAGACCTCACAATAAGATGTACACAAGCATGCATATGCATGTTATAATGAAATTAATGTACACCCTACAAATTCCTTATTATGTTTTTGTGTCCATATTAGCCTTAACATGTTTGTGTGTGTCTTCTATCATTTTGGCCCCTTTTTCTTAGCCTAAATCACCCCTAGCCATCCATGTTTAGGAATTGTAAGTACTCATTTTTGTGCATTCACAGATGGGTCAAATTTTGGAGTCCAGTGATGATTAACACCATCTAAAGTGGCAATATGGCATAAAATGATGATAGTTGTGATACACATACACTTCTCTTAGTCTTGTTTGTCTTGTGAAGTAATATTTATAGTTCATTGCAACAAAACTCCCACTCAAACAAAAATTAATATGAATTAGTCCTTAATTCTCCCATAGATCTAATAATATGGCTAGGCCCTGATGAAACGAATGCAAAAAAAAATCAAAATATTCCTACTGGATCTTAAAAGAAGAGGGTTAAAGTTCTAATCTACAAAAATAAAATACATTAATACATTAATAATAAAATAATCATCTATTATCTAAATTAATAATCATAATGATCTAATAAATAGTAAAAATGTATATAACTTACTAGAGATCAACAATCTGGTCCATATTTTTCTTGACTAGTTATACTTGTGCATGTTTAATTTTCAAGTATTACTTTCTCTCTAAATTCATGGATATTTAAACTTTCATTTATAGATCTATTAGATTAAGTTTAAATTTATAGATATTTGTTTGTAAGTTTTCAATATGTATATATTTGTGAAATTATACATTTGTAAGTTTTTCATATGGATGTATTTAGAAATTTGCATGAGACATCTAATGGATGACCAGAGTCTAGATGAATTTTTAATAGATGACATTCTTTATGAAAACCCCCACCCCTTAATCCACCTCAAAACCCCCCACCCCCTCCACTTGATGAGGCCCAATTGCGGCAAAGCCCAATTGCGGCAAAGCATTAATGAAAATATTAATACAATTGAGGAAAACATTAATTTGATTAATAATCAACCTCACTTGATGCCTCCTCATGTGGTTCTGTTTGCATCTTCGATGCAAACCATTATTGATTCTGTTAGGTCTATTGATGTAGACCTAAATAGATTTCACCTTTGGCGGGAGGAGAGGGGGCAATTCTATGTGGATGGTCTTTCATATAAAGACATTCATGATCTCCACATAACAAAACAAACATTAGCCCCATTTTTTCTTCACTCGAAAACTAATCAACCTATACTTGCAACCAAAAAAAAGAATATCAATTAAGTGGTGTAGGCATGACGCGATTTCGAGACATTTCTGGGATCGGTGGTGGATGGTGTTTGATCACCCACCACATGCTAATTATGAGGTACCACTATATTTTTTAAGAAAATTATGGGTAGAGTTTCAATTGGGTTAAAAACCTAATTATTTTGATATGAGAGAATTTCAGGGTGTTGGTCGTGGCATGCCACAACACAGACCAGGGGCACGAGTTGATCCCAATCGACCCGTTCCTTCTACTCCTATGGTTGCTCCTGTTGTGCCCATGATTCTTGCACCTATTCAGCACCAGGCAGTGTTGTCGACATTAGGAGCATTGAGTAGACTCTCGGGTAATCTCACTAAACAAGCTGCCCACATGGCAGATGAATTCAGTGGTGGAGAGCATCATGGAGGAGTCGATGCATCTCATCATAGAGCCTCAGGCATGTCAGGGGCACATTTGTGTACAATTTGTAATCAACCATGTTATGGTCCTACTCTTACATCCACATCAGATGCAGCTACAGAAGAAGTGGAGTCATACTTGGATCTACTATATTCAAATGATAATCCTACATAGGTACATTGACCACATTTTATTAAATATTTCAAGTGCATAATTTGAACGTATCAAAATTTATAGAAATAATTGAATTAATTAATATATAATTGTGAACTATTTGTTGTACAAATCTCAAGTCGCTCTAGGGCCACATCACGATTTGATATATTGAGTTTTGCATCGACAGCTGTAGAGATTGGCACACCTTACAGGGTAAACCAATATATCTTAACCCTAAAACCATATGTATCTAATTCTAGTTTAAATTTTCTTCTTGAAACTTATCAATATTATATTTTAAATTAACAAGTGTATAAATAAATAAATAACTATATGTAAATGTATGTGAAACACTACTGTTGTAGCGAGGCTTAGGTCATGTGGTAGTTCCCATGTCTGACTGACCACGTGGCTCAGGTGTTTCTTGCACTAATCCTCCATCGTCAGCTGTTATGCCTAAGTATTCCCTGGTGTGTGTTTTAAAAAATTGTACTAAATTTGTTCTAAGTTTCTTTTTTGAGTTTATATAAATTTATATATACACCCATATATGTAAGTGCAGGATGATAGGAGTGCGACCATTGGTCAGGTTGAGGGACAATTTCATGAGCCATCCACACATTTTGAGGTCCTAAACTTTACTAAATTTTCTATGTGCAATTTCTAGGTCTTTATATGCTAAATAAATTCTAACTTATTTCAAACTTGCTTTATTTGAAATTCTAGGAATTAGCAGGTCAAACTTTTGGTCAAAAAGATGAAACAACTATACCACCTGGACAACAAAATGTGGGAGTAGATGAGCATGATTGCATGATAATTTATGCACACTTTAAAGCCTAAATTTAAATATTTAATTTCATATTTTTTATAAATTAAATTAAATTTGGATGGTAACCTAATTCTTGAGTGTTTTAAATTTGAATATCCAAGAATTAGCACCTGATGCTTTACGATCACTTGGGCAACAGAATGTGGGAGGAGATGACCAACATCATATGGTAATTTAATCATACATTAAAGTCTAGATTTAAATATTTAATATGAGTATTTTATAAATTAAATTAAATCTTCAATCAAATGAAATTTACATTTCAGAAGCACATGTATGTGTCATTTTAAAAAAATTTAAATCTGATTGCAAGTTTCTTTCTCTTGTGTACAACATGAGGTAGATCCATCTAGTTCATGAGGAAGAAAGAGGCCTCTTTCAGATTTGAACTTGAGTGATGATCATACCTAACATAGATATTTATTTCATAGACTGAATTGTATGATGTGCATTATTTTTTATATATGTCATGCCAAGACTTTGACTATATATGTCGAACTTGCTATTACATGTACTTCTAGATATATTTCAGTATTTCATGAACTATGATTTGTATTTATTTATATGCTAACTATGAGTAGATATTTTAGTACACATTTCATGGGTCCTACCTATATTTTATAGTATTTCATGGACTTATCTAGATAGATCTACATGTATATATTATTGACTATATGCTTGAACATTTTAGTATGTTAGATAATATGTTAAAGATAATATGTTAAATATGCTTCATTGCTCACTTCTAGATTATAAATTATTTAATTGAGACATGTTAGAAGATTTCTCTCTACTACATTTTTTAATTTAAGAAGTGATTATGCATTATGGTTCAATAGTTATAACTGAAATAGTGAACAATCTATTAACTGCCAAAATTAATTAAATGTTTTCATTTATATTTATATTCAAAATTCAAAATTCTAATACATTACCTCACAAACCTAAATTAAGTTAATTTACATAGTGGAATAGATAGGTTTGGTGTTACAATTATCTAATAGATAAGTTTGGTGTTATAATTATCTAATAGATTATGTCTAAATTTGGGATATGAGAGGAGAATTTAATTATGATAATAATAATGGATTAGTTTATCTTTCAATTCAATTTTAATGGGTGACTAATTATGAAAAATTAATTATTTTCTTGAAAGGTTTTATTTTTCATTTATTTATTTTTGTTAGAAAATGTTAAAATTTAATTGTTTGATTGGATTGAATAATAATCATAAATCAATTTGCATTAGTTAAAAAAGACAAAAAAGTGCCCATCCAATTACCTGAAGCAACAAACTAATTTTTTATGTGAGTTTATAATGCGATAGTTGATGATCCACAAGTTTTAGATTTGTTCTTCAAACACATTTTGAGTAGAACTTCTAGTTGCTACTCCTAATCATTCATATTGTAATTCACTCTTCTTTAGTGACATTTGGCAATTATTTTGGAAGGTTTTGGGTTGTTAGTTGTACATTTTCATTTTGTTTCCTTTTCAAACTAATTGCTAGACTCTTGTAGTTAATCACATAATAGTCCATGATCTTTTCATTTCTCATAAGAGGAGTGTGCAATGGGACAATTATTTGCATGTCATTTAGCATAGATACAAGGGTTGCAATGTATGTGCAAAAAGATTCTCTAATTTTGAAGTCTATTATATTTTCCAATATTTTGTACTTTAATAGATTCCAATTGCTCTTCCAACTCCAAATACACTACTACTAGTAGAAGAAAGATGAAAAAGTTGTTTTGCTTGTACAAAATTTGGCCAAACTTCATAAAACATAGGACATTCTCTAGCAAAACTTGAGCCAAAATTTAGGGCACTTTATAACAAAGTAATTTACCTAGGACAAACCTTGCATTTCCCTTCATGTATGTGTTAAAGTAGACTTCGTAGTTATAGTAGCAACAATGTTGGAACTAAAGATGGGGTTCATGTAGATGCATGCATAATAAAAAAGTAAGGTCATTGACTCTAATAGTCTAGTGTACACAAGCATACATACTCTATAATACAACAATTAATTTGGCAATAGAATGAGATGTGTGCAATCTAATGCAATAGCTAGAGTGATTTTCTTCAAAAGATAAGTGCACCTATTACAATTTTCTTCAAAAGTTGAAACAACCTACAAAATACAACGGTGTAAGGCTCAACCCACTATGTGAGCAATTCAATACAAAATTTGGACTAATCTTCTTCACAAGGTAACATACCTAGTCCAATTTGCTACATATGGTAAAGTGAATTGCAAAATATGATAAAATGATAAGGATGTTAGGCTCACTTTGATAGTGTCCAAACAAAATCTTCCTTAAAAAAATATTCAAAACATGATTCAAATGAAGCATTCAATTCTTGTAGAGAAACTAACTCTTTAGAAGAAAAAGCATATAGAACCAAACATTCATTTTATATGTATATATCAACAATTTTTTTTATCAACGATCAATGAACATGAATCTTAATAGTTCTTAATAAGTTAGTAGCTCGTTGCACCTACTTCATACCATGATGCAACAAGAAACTAGAAGGAAATTCAAATCTTATCCACACAATATAAGCTACAAAAAAAATTATCACAATTTGAAATTATTCAAGAGAGATTTTGTGCATAATTTCTTGTGAGGGTTGTGGTGATCAGAAGTAGCACTTGCAACTAATACATCTTACAAAAATCCACTTTCAATTATGCTTTGATGGATTATCATATGTACATGTGAATATCTAATGTGTAGATAATTTTTTCAAATTTTTGAATAGATAGTATATACCTTATCAAGGCCCCTTCATTTTTCCTATTTTTGACAATCCATTTTCCGCTCTTTCCAGAACTTCTGGTTTCATGTGTTTAGCTTTGGTAGCCTTCTCCAAGTGATCTCTTCTTGTATTTATACATTCTCTTGAGATCTTCTCTTTTATACCTTATTGGTTGACAATGTTGGTGCATTAATCCCTTATAATGATTACTCAGAATGTTTCTAGTGCTAGGGAATTATTTCATTTTTGAGATTCCTTTTTCTATGTAGATTCTTGTCTTGGTGTGATTGGCCATTCTCTTAGTAGTTCTATTGAGTGACAATAATCTTCTCTGTGCTATGACAGTGAGTAACCTTTATGGTAGTCATTTAGTTTGAAATAATGACTATTTACTACCTTACCTATGCATGATAACCCTCATTATTACATTAGCAATCGTAAATAACTCTAAAACACCAATGACTCAATCCATACCATGATACTTATGACTACACCTAGGTAATATGATAGCACAGTCCCATATTTATTGGTGATAGCATTAGACTCTTCAAAACAATGATTGAAGGATATAGAGGACTATGGCATTCATAGAGGTGATATTAAACCATTTCAAATATGCAAATTGTCCTAGGACTATTTCCCTTTAACTATCATGACACTCCTACACAATCATGAATGAATGAGAGTTAGAGTGAGTAGATGGATAGGTTCTATACAAGTCTTTTCAACTTTTGTCCATTTAAATAATATAAAATAAATGCTAAATTAACACATCTCAAAACATAGCTAAAGTGGGTACAAAAATGATAGGAAAAGTACAAACTATATACTTATTGAACCTCTACACTAATATCATTTGTGGCAATCATAAAATAATATTCAATCCATGAAAATTAAATACATAGATCATAAAAAGAGTCTCAAAACAAAAAATAGGTCCATTATGAAACATATGAGTATATCTATACAATTAGCTTATAGGTCCATGTTATTAGTTTGACAAGACTACAAAATTGATCTACCATTTACATTATGATGAAATCTTGTAGTGGCAATCATGGAAAAATCTACTTGTAGGGTACACCTGCAAGAAATAATGAATGTAAATAAGAATGAAAGAATATGTACCAAAAACACAAAATATTAATGCAATATGTAACTAGATAACACAAAAGAGGATGTAAGACGATGGCTTAAGGGGAGCTAAGAGGATGTCTTAAGGGGATACCTAAGAGGATGGATTTAGGGGATGTATAAGAGGATTAATTAAAAGGGGAGCTAGAAGAGGATGTCTTAAGGGGATACAAAAGAGGATAACTTACTTAGAGAGATGTACACGAGTCAATTTACAAAGTATAAGATAAAACTTGATGGCTTAAGGGGATGTAAGAGGATGGCTTAAGGGGAGCTAAGAGGATGAATTAAGGGGATGTACAAGCGGGTGTCTTTAGAGGATGGATGAGAAATATATGAGTATATATATATATATATATATATATATATATATATATATATATATATATATATGTAATTACCTAATTTACGTTCACTTTTAGTTGAAGACTACAAAATTGACCTCACATACTTGTATGGTGAAAACTTCTATTGACAATCATGCAAATTTGACTACTTGTCTAGGGTACACCTGCAAAAAGTAATGTTCAAATGTACAAGTAAATTAACTATATATTTACATGAGTTGATACAAAATTTAAGACAAGGGGAATAATATAGAAGGTGAAATGAGAATGAAAGAATTTATATACCAAAAACACAACACATTGATGCATTATGTAACTAGATAACATGTTGAATGTGAAAGCCATAATGTAAGTATATACAATTACCTAATTTGTGTTCACTTTTAGTTGAAGACTACAAAAATGACCTGACATACTTGTATGGTGAAAACTTCTATTGACAATCATGCAAATTTGACTACTTGTCTGGGGTACACTTGCAAAAAGTAATGTTCAAATGTACAAGTAAATTAACTATATATTTACATGAGTCGATACAAAATTTAAGACAAGGGGAATAATATAGAAGGTGAAATGAGAATGAAAGAATTTATATACCAAAAACACAACACATTGATGCATTATGTAACTAGATAACATGTTGAATGTGAAAGCCATAATGTAAGTATATACATACCTAGATAACATGTTGAATGTGAAAACCATAATGTAAGTAGATGTAAGAGTATGGTTTACATACTTGGAAATTTATTCTATTGTACCATCTGTATCCTCATTTTTTTGTAATGCATCTATAATTGACTTATGTTCTTCCATCGAAAGTGTCCATAACTATTTATTAGAAGGTTTGCCTTGATATCTGACTAGTTTTATATTTGTTGCAACAACCAAATGTGAGTAGTGTATGATCTTCTTATGTGTTTCATAATCTTCAAATGCAGGCAAACCATTCCTTCTTATTAGATATTTTCGTAGCCAAGTGCCAACAACAACCACAGAACCTATTGGATACTCCATGTTATCATCATCTACTCTAGGATGTAACAACTTTTATTTTGTCTCAACACATCAAGCCAACCAATACTCAGTTTCCTCTTCATTGCCCTTAGGTGCAACAACAGCATACACATGTCCTACAAAAAAAATTATGTAATTCAATAAAGTGTGACATGTATCTAAATCACATAAATTTGTACATGCATACATATATAATTAATTATATATAGATGTACAAAAAATGGCAATAAAAAAATATTGAAAATAAAAGTACCTTCTTGTACAAGGTCTGAAACATGATCATAGTCATCTGATGCAAACATTTGATTATCATCTTCAATTGTTGTTTCAAGTTGATCTTGTGTTTCTGTAGGTGTCAATGATCTTTGTTTCCATTCTTCAACCCATTCTATATTTTCACATGCTCCCCAATCACCTATAATACAAAATTGACAAAAACATGCAAGCTCCGTAGTCCATATAGTCCATGTGCTTGCATTTGAACTCTTAAATGAATGCCATTTTGTTGATCGAGTTATTGTCTCACAATCAAGTCGAGTAGGAATATTCTCTTCTTCAACTAACCAAAAGAATCATTGAATTGTAGAGTTCTCACTTGACCCCGTAGATAATTTTTCATTACACCAATCCACAATTGCACGTGCATCTCTAAATTTGGCTGCATCCTCAAATTTTAGTTGCTCTCTAGCAAGAGCTCTTTTCACACATGCTCCAGCTCCATCATGTTGTCCTTTACCATGTCCAGCTCCAAAAAAACTCCACATATGTTGGATATTGTTTTCTTTGTGAGCCCTACATAGCCAATAAAACATTCTTGCATTTTTTAATTGCCCTGTACAATTATCTGACCATATGAAATGTTGTGCCATCTAGATTCCTCTTTCTTCTAAACTTTCATAAAATTTTGTGAAACAATATTGCACAAACTCTGAAGAGTGTAACCGGTTATCACTCAAATAGAAATGATACTCCCTCAAAAATTTTCTATTATCTTCTGTACTATCATCTGCATGTCTATATACAATATGAACAAATATGGCCACTTGCACTGAATTATAATACTAAGATTGAATTTCCTCTTGTGGAGCAAGAGTATAGTTTTTTGCAAAGTCAACCACTGATAGGATAGTTCCAATTGGAAATGTGTTTTTACATGAACAAAATTGTCCATCCAGCCACCGAGCATATTGAGAGTGTTTGACATATTTGGATACAATATTATCCTTAAAATCTTTGATGAATGCATGCACACAAATTTTTTTAGTGACTAACTCACAACGCTTTCCAATTTTTCCATCCTTTAAGTAATATTCAACATTCTTGAATCTTTTCACATCCACTAATTGTTGTCCAAATTCATGTAAAATATTTTCATCCATACATTCTCCTAACAATGAAAAGTTACCACATCTATTGCATTGTCTAGAAATACATGCTTTTGAATAAAATAAGTATCCAGTAGATGTTTCACAAAACAAACCTGCTACAAACTCCTTAATTGTTTGAGGTGGCATATTAATACCACATTCTTGCATAATTTCGTCAGTATGCAAAGTAGAATGTATATATCAAAAAACATCATAATAATAATGAAATTGCACATGAGTTTTACAACAACGAGAGATTCTCTGTTTATTAATTTTCATATACCAAGGTTTACATGGTTCTAACACTAAATCATCTAAGAATTTTTTATATAATTAAGTTTGAGTCATGTCTAATAGATGTTTTGGATAAGGATCATGAATTTTAGATCCCACTCGTAATTCTAAAACATCTCTAACATTAGATGATACCCTTGTATTATCATGCCAATATTTTTCAATTAAAGATTTGATTTCACTATTTAATTTCATGTCATACCTTGGGAGTCTACCACTAAAACTCCAACATTGGTTAATTGGATCTTTTTCAATAGATTCTCTTCTCTTTGCTGCTCTTCTCAAAGTTTTAGGATTTATATTTAGAATTTCACTTGTTTTACTTATCATTCTTTTATTAGAAGATGATTTATTGACTAAATCAGTTGTTATAGCTCTTCATGTTGCATTGCTATTTTTAGATCGACTCTTTTTACCAATAGAATCAATAGCATTAGCAACACTAGATAAAACTTGTTTGATTGATTCATCTTTTTTTTAGGTTTTACAAAGATGCCTAACTTTTTCATTACTTTTCGCAATTTCCACATCTTCATCAATTGCATCATAAGTTGACATTGAAATCCAAGACTTTTTCTATAAAAAAATATTTTATATAATCTATTTGCATCAGTTCTCATTTGCCTCCAAGAAATCTTACCAGGAAGATTATCTAAGACATTTCTTTCAATCTCAAATAAAATATTTTCATTTTCACTCCTAAAAGGGATATCATTCTCATTCATATCATCAATGGGTGGGTTTGAAGACATACCTAGATTTGTTTCTATAGTTGTGTTTTCTATATCATTGAAAGTTGGCTCCGAAGACACACCTGGATTTGTTTCTATAGTCGTGTTTTCTATATCATTAAAAGTTGGCTCCAAAAACACAACTGGATTTGTTTCTATAGTCGTGTTTTCCATATCATTGAAAGCTAGTTCTGAAGACATACCTGGATTTGTTTGTATAGTCACATTTTCTATATCTTCGAAAGTTGGGTTTGAAGACATACATGCATTTGTTTCTATAGACACATTTTCTTCCAAATTCATCCTTTCTACATTTGCATCTACATTCATCCCATCATTTATAGTCTCTTGAATGTCTTTCTCTTCAATACTCATGGAACTAGATGCTTCAATATTCTTTATCTCTTGAATCCTTGCTCTTCTATTTCTTTGCCTTTTTGCTTCCTTCTCTCTATTTGCTTCAATTTCTTGAGGTGTCATTACCCTCCTTTGTGTTTTTCTTTGACGTTGATTCGATCCCATGATTACCAAACCCTCTTGATAAAATAACAATTGATACTTAATCGAATTTCATAATTGATGTACTTATTTGAAATTTTGAAGTAGAATTAGATGAAGATCCTTTGTTCCATAGATTTTGAAGTAAAAAGTAGATGTAAAAACAAAAACCTTCTTTCTTTATTCCTCTTGAAAATAGCTCATGCACTTGATTTCACTTCAGAATTGTTCATATGATTGACTTCTTTCAAAATTTGAATAGAATATGACCTGTCAAAAGATTCCACAAAACACCTGTAAGTAAAAAAATGCAGAAATTGTCATTGTCGGGCCGTACTGATCAGACTTGCAAGTTGTAGGGATACAGTAATAGTACGTTTTTCCCTGATATGGGAAATAATGAATATAATAGAAACAGGTACCATTATAAAACTGGTACCTATTCTTAAAAAATAACGGGTACCCGTTGCGTTATTATATAAATGGGTACCCATTTTAGAATGGGTACCCGTTATGTAATGCGTACCCATTTTATAACGGGTACCCGTTATGTAACGCGTACCCATTTTATAATGGGTACCCGTTCTATGATTTTTGAAATCACCGACCACCTTTTCCCTTCCCTTTGCTTTGGTTTTAGGCTCGGGATAGGCATGGTTGGCCAACTTTGAGCCTTGGACCTGCAAGCTTTTTTCTAAGTATAGAACAAGAAGAAACACTGAGTTTACCTATATGGCTGAGGACTTTTTTTCTGAATTTTTTTATGAAATAAAAACTCATTACAGATGACATTGTCGTTTTCAAATATGTATTTTTTTTGTTATTAGACATGTTCTTCTATTTATTATTTAATTTATGAGAAAATTGGTCCAAAAACTTGAAATGACAGGTGTTTGTATTTTTTTAATAACTTTTAATTTTTAATTTTTTTTTAAAAAAAATTATATGTCATCAATCTACACATCATTCTTTAAACAATGAAAAAAAAATAATTTTATGATTTTTTTTACTCAAATTATGTTGGTCGTACACGAGAGGTTTTCAAAAGTAGCAATTAGGCCTAATAAAAAAAAAATTATTTGGAAAAAAATTACAAAAAAATATCCTCATCAAACTTCACTGTACTACACATCTTTTCCCAAAAGGATTTTGAAAAATAATTTTATTTAGGTCAAATTATGTTGGCCGTACACGTGCATGGTATGGTTAAAAAAAGTGACTTTTAAAAAGTGGTTTTTAGAAATGCCTATTGAAAATCAATTTGTATCATCTGAGTATTGAAAAAAATTACATATTTGGAAACTAGACTCCGAGTACTACATTTTATATTTAGTGACTTTTTTTAAGATTCCATCTCTAAGTGCTTCAAATTTTAAGGTCAAATGTGACAAATTTTAAAAATCAAGGAAAATAATTCCACTTTTTGGCCAAAAAGTGGATCCAACTTCTTGCACTGACCCGATAAAGGAGCACTTTCGGGACTAGGGTACTCGCTCCAGTGTCCTCTATAGATAGATTCTGGAAAACATAAGTTATAGGGCTGATCAGTGTTCGAAGGAGGTCCAGATTCCTCAAAAAAGTAGGTACCTTGGACTTGGGTGCCCGCTCCAGTGTCCTCGTTGTTTCGCTTCAGAACCCCAAAAACATGTATTTTGTAATTTGGTATTTTACTCCTGTCTACAAGAGCTTTTTCCATAATTCTTTAATTTGTTGTCGTATTTGCATAATTAGGGTTTTATGGTCAATTGAGCATAGGAGAAGGAAAAATTGATAATTAATTCCCTAATCCAAGTTTCCCTACATCTGAAAGTGACTCTAGGGTATGATAGTGCTTACCATTCAACCCTAGATCCTTCAATGTTAGAGTGAAAGGAGGATTTTGACATCTAAACCACAAAAGATCAACAAATCCAATTTTACCCTAAACATTTTGGTGAACCTGTGTCTTTGAACTTAAATTGCAACTTGCTAAGTGTTTGTCTACAAATTTGGTGTGATTTCATTCATTCATTTGGTCATTTAATTTATTGCATTGAGAAAATTTCAAAAAAATTGAAAATTTGAAAAAATACAAAAAAATTGCATTGTTGGGCTTACTAAATTGTGTCAATTCTTCCTAAATTTTTCTAATTCATGATTTTTGCATCAGATTTGATATAAACTATAGAAAAATATAAAAAATCAAAATTTTGCCTTGCATTTTCATCGTTTAATTGCTAAGGTTTTATGAAAATTTTGACAATTTTTAGATAACCCAGTAATTCCAAAATCTAGGGTTTGTAGGCAAAATCTTTTATCAGATTTTTATAATGATTTTAGAGGCTCATTCAAATCTTCATTTGGCTTTAGTTTTGCAATTTAGTGTGAATTTGCATTTAAATTTAAATTATTTGCATTTTTGCATTGAAAATTTCAACAAAAAACTAGCAATTTTGGTGCATTTTCATTAAATTTGAATGAGAGTTTTGCATGATTAAGATTGAAAATAATTTTTAGATCTAAAAGTATGTAATTTCATCATAAATTAGACTTCAAATAATTCACATAGCATTTTGTTCCAAAATCTCAAACCTAGGGCTTCAAAAACGATAATTTTCACTAAAATTAGCCTCATCGACTCTCCAAACTTGCACCACAAGAGTGTTGTGAAAGATATTTTCACATTAATTTGCTGTTATTTTTGTCCCTCATAAAAAGCTTCACAATACCCTTTTAACAGGCTCTTGTAGTGAAAATTTTGCAAAAAACTACACATTTTAGCTATTTTGGCCCTAGGGTTTGACCTAGTTTGCACTCCAAGCGTGTTGTGATCAATTTTATGGATTGAGGTGACTGATATTATTGATATTCTTTTCTATCCCTCCTAAAATTTCTTACAACACTTCTTTTGCTAGGTTTTGGAGTTGAAAAACGTGAAAAATAGCCTATTTTTGTTATATTTTCAATAGGGTTTGACCTTAAATTGCACTAAAATCATGTTGTGTTGGGTATTTTGGCACCAAGTGGTTGTTATTACTGATATTATTTTCTTTCCATCATCATTTTCCTCACAACACCCTTTGTTATGCTCTTTTGCATTGAATTTTGGTGAAAAAGTGCCTATTTTGACATATTTTCACTATATTTTGACTTGACATTATCTTGGATTTGCATCAAGAGTGTGTTGAGAGTGATTAGATTGCTGTTTTAGACTGATATTAGACATATAACTTTCTTCCTTCGATCAAAATCCTTACAACATCCTTTTTTTCATTCATTGGCTTTGAAAAAGTATTGAAAAATCAAGTATTCTGGGCCATTTTTGCTCTTGTCTTTTGCATACTTTTGGAAAACTATCAAAATCTGATTTTACATTAATTTGGAGACATATATCATGGATACTTCTTTGGAAGAATTGTTTGCATACATCATAGACATGGATCATTTCTCTAAATTCACTGATAAATATCCTCAAGTTCTAGAACAAATAGCACACATTCATGATGTTGATCTCTCTATGTGCTCCACATATGAAATTCTTTTCCATATAGGTGACTTTGATAGCTTCACAACTCTCATGGAATATACCTTTCGATATTGGATGATCTCACTAAATTCATGATCAATAATACATATACTAGTGATGATCTTAAAATGCTAGATGAAGCCTTGGATGATTTCATAGAAAATTCTACTATGGCACCTATTGATAAAACATGTGATGATAACTTTGGTTTACCTTATGATCCCTCTCCAAAGGTTATTACCCCTCATGAGGACACTTTGATGCAAGAGGATAATTTCATTGACACATCTATTAACATCACATCATCAAGTCTTCATTTTAATGCTCACTCTAGCCAAGATGAAGCATTAGCAAATGAAGAGCCATCACTAGTTTGCCATTCCAATGCTCTCCCTGGCCAAGAGGAAGCATTAATGAATGAAGAACTCCCTTCAACAAAGAGCATTCCATGGGTAGATGAGGAGCTTTCATCTAACATCAATAAAAACTCTATCATAATGCATAAAACCTCTATGGATCATCCTAGAAACCTTGTTCCTTTAGTTGATTGTTCACACACCTTGGATTTCACTAAGGAAGATAAGACCTTTAATGTCCCTCCTTTGTTTGAATATTCAATTCATTTGGACATCACTAAGGATGTAACCCTAGTGGATGAGGAGAAGTCTCTCACATTAAATCCCTCAAGGATGGATGTTGAAATCACTTGAAATAATTTGCTTCTCCCACCACCTAAGAGGATAAATAATATGTGTACTAATGAACTTCAACAAGAAAACATTCCACCTAACATTGAGTCAAACTAAGAAGCATTTAAGAATGAACAAAAGAATAATTACAAAGACTTGGCAATAGTACCTTATGTTTGCAAATGGAAAGAAAATAATTTAATTGTTGACAACTTCTAGCCCAACAGGGGCCCTACAGGTAAGTATCTTTAACCCTTTATCTCTCTCATGATGTGCTTCCCCCGTGATGTGTTATGTGTTGTTTAGGCCTCCTGGGATGACCTCGGATTCTCCCGTAAGGTTTGAGATACCAGGAGACCACCTCTGTTGTGACCTTCTTCTATTTGTATCATCATTCTTCTATATTGCCTCTCTCTGATTTCATTGTTGTGTGTTGTGTCTTACGGACATAGCATCATGGTTGGTGACTTGGGGGCACCCTCCTATGTGACTGTCCCTAAGACACTTGTTTCTCCTCTCTTATTTATTGTTTCCCTTCCTCTAGTGTTTCCATCTAGCTGGTGAATGATGACAAACATTTATACTAATGTGGACCTAGTGTCCCTTTTGAGAGAAATCAAAAAATGGACTTAGTTCCTAATATGACAATGGGGTTGTATATTTTATTCAACGCTTGGCTAGTGGAAGCACTCATGATTTCCTCATAGTGAATTTTAATGATGTTTCTATCACATTTACAAACTTTAACAATACTGTTGCTTCATGCACCTTTGTTTGCCTTTGAATCTAGCCTTGGCGGTACTCAATTCAGAGAGCTTCGTGATATAGCCCTTGGTTATCCTTGAACTCTGAATTCGTTGTATAACCTTGGCTCTTTGTGTGGTTAATCATATGCATTGATGTTGTTGTTTGTCATGATTTTGTAGACACTAACATGTTTCTTGCAGGGATGTGTTTGTGGGAACATTTGGCAATTGTAAAGTACATGTCACCTCCAGGGGGCATGGGCTTTGCGAAAGTTGGTGTTCCCTTATGTGTTTTCTTCCTACCTTAACATGCTTGATATCAATAACTGATATCAACCACCTTAAGGTGGGGGCATATAAGGTAAGCTGTCTATTATAGATGTTAGCAATGTGTTTGATCTCAGATGCAGTGACCTACACTCTTGAGTAGTGCATCATGTTGGCAAGAGACACTATATGGATTCATGAATGTTGTTATTGATGGCAACACAGGTTATCTCACACATCCGCAAGACATGATGAGTCTCTACCGGAAGTCAGATTGAAGAAGTGTTATGATCCGGTAAGCAAGAATAGAGTAATCAGCAAGGTCTGACAGTCAGGTCCGGATCTCTCAGAGGAAGTATTTCAATAAAGTGCAGATTTGGAGAAGTCAAAAGGAGTACCTTGACTATTAGATTCCAAGGATTTAGCCTCCGGTGATGGAAGGGTGAAGAGATATGAGCACTTGAGTTTTGGGTTCCTGTTTGACAGAGTAGACAGAGGAAGAACTGTACCGACAGAGTGTCAGACCCAAATCCGGAAGAGATATTGCTAATGACTAAGTTTCTTAAGGTATCATTCATGATTGGCCAACATGATTGAAGACTTCCACAAGCATATTATTGATCCGCATTACTTGGTATGCAAGGTTTCAGCTGACAGACCAGAGTTTGAGATAATATTGACTATTCTGGATGCCGACTAGAAAAGTGTTGAAATCACTTGTGCGGATATATACACAAGATGGATTTAGATGTGAAGGTGTGATGTGATGTATTGAAGTGCGAATAAAAGAAAAATAGTATAAAAGACAGAAAAATAGGTTCGAAATGTAAGAGGACAACAGCACTTAAGGAGAGTAAGAATGAAGTGCAGCAGATCAATCTATTGAGCTTAACTGGAACTGAACTTCAGCATGGGTGGATGCTCCTCATCAGTTCAAGTTTTCTTCTTGTAGACAGTAAGTATTTTGTAGGTAGTGAGCCTCTTGTGAGCAGTGTGCTCGGGCAGTGAGCCCTAATTGACAAGTGCCATTTTGTATCTTCTATTCTTCTAATAGAGAATAATATCTTGGGTTAATCACCCCATGGTTTTTTCCCTTAACAGGGTTTCCACATCAAAATCATTGTATCATGTGTATTGGTGTTATTTCCATTTCATGATTATGCTTGCTTATTTGATCCGATGTTGCATTAACTATTAAGAAAGCACAAAAAGTTGAATTATTAGGATAACTGATTCACCTCCCCTCTCAGTTATCAACAATTGGTATCAGAGCCAAGTTCCTCCCAACAGAGCCTAACAGCTTGAGGAAGATCTGGGAATTCAAATGGATGTGTACGGTATAAGGGAGCAACTTAAGTCTACCCTTGATGATCTTGAGCAGTCAAATTCTGAAGTCAATGAATTGAAGGAAAGACTTAAATAGGCTAATCATTTCATAAAAGAACTAAAAGAGAAACTGAGTCTCTCTATGAAAAAGAGAAAGGAGCTACTTCAGCAATTGGCAAGTCAAGGTGAAGCTAATGATACAAATGGAGATTTGAAAGAGAAAACCAAGTTATGTGAAAAGTTATCAAAAGAAATCATCATGGTAAGACATGAAATGGAATCAGGAGTTATGAAGTTCACCTAAGAAATTGAAGAAAGAAGAAAATTTGAAGATGATCTAAGACAATCTCTCAAGGAAAAATTAGAAGACTGCCACAAGATGGATAGAATAAGCAAACATCTTGAATCTGATCTTGAAGATGCCAAAGATAATGAAGAAAAACTTGAGGATCAAATTGTCTCTCTTAAAAGGGATCTTCAAACAACAAATGAATACAAAGAGAAATTCAAGATAAACTCTGCTCAACTTGAAGTTCTTCTTGAAAGCCAAAAGAGGGTAGATGACAAGTGTGGCCTGGGGTATGAAAAAGGTGAAAGCTCCGGATCCGGTCATAAGAATTTTGGATCATAAAATCCAAGGAACAGGCCTAGAAGACCTCCGATAAGGCAGCCTAATGCTCAAAGATATCCATCCTTCAATGGATACTGCCACAACTGCAACAACTTTGGTCATAAAGCTAATCAGTGCAGAAAGAGAATGAATTAGACTAATACTTCCTTCTCCAGATAGTGTTTCAACTGCAAAAGGTATGGTCACAAATCTCATGAATGCATAAATATGCAAATGAACAATTCTTTCAGTGGTAGATGCTTTGCATGCAATAGAATGGGTCATATGGCTAATCAATGCAGATCAAGAGGATATCAATCAAATATGCAAATAAATGTTGTTTGCCAAATTTGCAATAGATCTGGTCATATTGCAAAATTCTATAGAAGCAAGAATCAAGACAAAAGAGGTCCGGTACATCATAATCAGAATCAAGATAAGGGTAAACAAAAAGTGAATGCGGATGAAGTTCAAAGTGAGATGAATAAGATTTGGGTGAAGAAAAGTACAGAGAATGTAGGGGATGGATCCACACCAGACTCTGGTGCTGATATTCCTTCTGAAAATTAAAAAGTGAGCTCTAGCTCAAGGGGAGACACAAAGAAAAACATTATCCCCTAGCCAGTCAATTGGTGCTAGAAGTGGCACAAGGAGAATTGCGGATGAGAGGGTTCTCAGAGAAACATCTAAGTAAATTGTGATTAAAATATGGAAGATCCACAAGAAGTTTAGAACAAGTTAATCCACCAAAATTGATCCAGTTCATCAAGTCATCTAGTAAGATCAGGTTGTTGTCTTAATAGTTAGATCTGACATGTTTCAGAATGATTGGAGAAAGTTAGATAGATTGCTGATGTTCATTAAAGATCCACTCCAAGCGTATCTCAGTAATCTGGAAAAGACTTCCTTCGGAATGAGGAAAACAAGGCAAACTAGAATAACTTAAGTTGAGCATTTATTGCAACTTGATATTAGGGTTTATGGAGCAATATAAGGGTTTTCTCATTAAGCATTTGTTCATTCTGCATTCAAGAAGAAACAAAAAGAAGCTCTGCAACAGAAATTCCTCAAGCCCATCAAAGATCATCTGCAGAATCCGATTCATCCAACAATTAATCCGGCTCACTTCATATAACCTAGAAGCGTAAAAGGTATTTTCCATTCTTAATATCTCTCTGCAAATCTTTGAAAGATGGCTACTCCAAATGTAGTGAAGATTTCTGATAGGCCTCGCCCTAAATTTAAGAAGCATCCATATAAATCCCTAGAAGTTGATCCCCTAGGCGCTTTGTCAAGCATTCCGCATGGGGTTTTGCATGTAGAAGATGTTAGGGCATATATTCATGCGAGTATTGAAGAATTTTGGGATTCTAAGTTGGTCGATATCTATCACAAGCAATTGATAGATGACTCATTCAAACTCAAAACCTAATATAAAGCTATCCGGGACAACCATTTTGCACAGTGCATTCATTTCCCCTGTTTTTCGGAAGATGAATGGGTCTGATATATTTTGAGCTGAATGCATGACAACTTCATGTGGTTGAACAGGCCATTTAAGATCACTAAGGATGCCATTAAGGCTGTAACCGGATTACACTCAACTGGTGAGATGCCCATTCTCAAATCTGTCAAAAACCAAATTGTAAGTGAGGCTACCGGATCAAAGTTTGATAAAAGAGCAATGACTATAGAGGATATCATAGATCTGGATATCAAGTTTGCATCAATAATAATTAGATATAAGATATATCACTCCAGCAGGGAGAATTCGGTTTCTGGAACTGCTATATATACTGCTTATGAAATGTTGAGGAAGAATGTAGACTATGATCTTTGTGAGCTCCTTCTGAACCAACTCTTGGAAAATCTACAGAAGATAAAGAAGGATAAGAAGAACTCCTTCAAATATGGTGGTTTGATACTCTATCGTTTCTTTTATTACATGAATGAGCTTCCTGGATCCAGTGGCTAGGTATGGCAGAATGATAGACCAGTAGCCAATTAGATCAGAGATTATATACATGGGCTTGGTGATGCCAAGGCACAGAATACAGCTCTCTGGGGATATTTCAAGAATTTTTAGAGCATGATGCAAGCAAGAGAGAGAATCCCCCAATCTATAGTTGAAAAATATAAAGATACAATATGCTTTATGGTAGAAACTGATCAGTGCCTAATGGAGGCAGTAGAACCAAGAACAGTATGGATCATGCCTATGGGGTATGAAGTGGATGAGAAAATTGTGGAGCTGCATGTTCAGCACATGCTAAGTCAACCCAAGGATCCCAAAGCTGAAAGGTTTGGAACCTTTGAAGAATTAAGTGTGAAGATCCATGTGGAGTTAAGACAACCAAAGATAAAGAGAAAAGTGAGAAAAGAAGTCGAGAATGTTGCCAAAAGATTTGGCATATCAAAAGAAACACTCGATGCAAATAGGGAGAAGATGGAAAGAGTAGAGAAAGAGAAGGAAGGTGCTAAAAAGGAAAGTGGTCCAGTAGAAGCCCCCACCCGGACAAGATCATCTAAGAGGTCTGCTCCTACCACTGACAGGAGATCAAAGACATCAAAACCGAAAGAAAAATCATCCAATAAAGTAGAGAAAAGAATTAAGACAAAGGCCACAAGCTCTTATATCAGTCAGAAAGATGAAGAAGAGACAAAATCTGATGAAGAGATCAAGAAGAAGAAGAAGAAGAAGAAGAAGAAAGTATCCGGTGCAGATAAGGTGGCAGAGGCAAAAGAGTTTGTTGAAAAGCCCACTCTGTCCCTAGATGATGTAGTCAAAGCTGTTACTATGGATGGGAACTTGCAACCAATAACAGAATTCTATGATGCATATAATGATGCAGATAGAAAAATCTTGAAGGAAGCCACAGTTAAGTACTTAAACACATACAATAAAGCCTTGATTGAAATAATTTCTCTAATTCCTAAAAGTTTGGAAGAGGAACTTGAAATGAGAAAAGAAAATGCTAAGGCTAAGGACTTAGAAATCAGAGAATAGATAGCTATTCAGCTCTACCCTTCAATTACTCCAAAACAAATGGATATGATCTTCAAAGATTGCAAGGATGAGTTTCAGAGTAAGACTAGAATGAATCAGCTCATGCTTGGAGAAACTAATAAAGTGGCAAAAGAAACAGAAGAAATCCTGTGGAATGCATACTCAAGATTCAACATTCCTATTATAGAGGACTTGGGTGTTGATCCCTCGGTTACAAGTGTTGAAAAAGAATCTACTGAGGCAATGATAGAAGAAGTAATGGACACCGGTGAAGGTAAAGATAAGGGCTTGGAATCCTCTACTCCGGAAGAGGTGGCTCATGAACAAACAAACATTACTCCTCCAGTTTCCCCTGTTGACTCCAGATCCAAAGGAGAAGAAAGAATAAAGGAGAAAGAAAAAGAAGTAAAGGGAAAAGAAGATGACAGCTCTAAGATTGCAGAAGAAAAGAAAACTCTGTCTCCAGTAAGAGACACTGTAGAAATTGTCAAAGATTTCCTAAACAAAGAGACAATGAAAATTGGTGAACCGAAACTTCTACTAGGACCATTTGATTTTGATTCTCTTTCCCCGGTACAAACAATGAAGATAGCTTCATTTGCAAATGCAAAGGCAAAAGAAAAACTCCTGAAGTCTCACATGGAAGACTGTGAGCTAATAGAAGCTGCATCCAGTGTGCTTGAAAAGATCATGCCATCCTTTCTAAAAGATTCATCGGCTTCCTCATCAGGTAATCTTAAGTCTCTTGTTAGTTCAGTCAGCACTCATTTTGAGTCTTTAGAGAAATTAGCTGAGGAGAAGGTCCAGAAAGAGTTTTTGGATAAAAGATTCTCTAAAGTACTAAGTCTAATATCAAATGATAGAAGAAATATGGATATAGGGATAAAGAGCTTAGAAAATGCTCTTAAAGATGGCGGGGAAATATATAAATTTTGTCTATCATGGTCTAAAGCAACAATGGAGATTGAGAAGAAAATGAAAGAATAGGAGATCAAACTAACAAAACTTTCTCAAAATTTTGATCCACTCACCTCATCCATAGTAAATCAAGAATGTCAAACTATTGCAGTCTTGGATGAAATTAAGAAGCTAGAGAAAGAAAAGAAAAATAGAATCAGCAGGTTAAATGAACTTAGAAGAATAATCATTCCTAAGTTGGAGGCCATGCATGAGGCCCTAAGTGATGCTCAAACCATAGCCAAGACAAATGATCCGACAGATCTAAAGAAGGCAAAAGCTTTTGCATTCCTGTTGAGTGGTCACATATCAATTTTAGACAGGATGAAGTTGAGTTGGGCAATTGAAGTTGTACAATTGAAAAACACTTTTGCAGACATACTAAAGTATATGTAGAGTACAACCGGATGATATACTTATGCGACTAAGTATAGATTAATTTTTGAAATTTTGGTGTGTGTACCCCACCCTTTGCCATTGATGTCAAAGGGGGAGTGATGAGCAGTGAAAAATGAGGAATCCAGCTAAGGAGGAGCTCTGGAAAATGTACATAGAGACAGAGCATCAGCGAAGGGGGAGTATAGTGTGACACTTAGTCATTTTTCACTAAGTGTTGCAATCAATGACAAAGGGGGAGATTGTTGGCAAGAGACACTATATGGATTCATGAATGTTGTCATTGATGGCAACAAAGGTTATCTCACACATCTGTAAGACATGATGAGTCTCTACCAGAAGTCAGATTGAAGAAGTGTTATGATTCGGTAAGCAAGAACAGAGCAGTCAGCAAGGTCCGACAGTCAGGTCCGGATCTCTCAGAGGAAGTATTTTAGTAAAGTGTGGATTTGGGGAAGTCAAGAGGAGTACCTTGACTATTAGATTCCAAGGATTTAGCCTCCGGTGATGGAAGGGTGAAGAGATATGAGCACTTGAGTTTTGGGTTCCTGTTTGACAGAGTAGACAGAGGAAGAACTGTACCGACAGAGTGTCAGACCCAAATCCGGAAGAGATATTGCTAATCACTAAGTTTCTTAAGGTATCATTCATGATTGGCTGACATGATTGAAGACTTCCACAAGCATATTATTGATCCGCATTACTTGGTATGCAAGGTTTCAGCCGACAGACCAGAGTTTGAGATAATATTGACTATTCCGGATGCCGACTAGAAAAGTGTTGAAATCACTTGTGTGGATATATATACAAGATGGATTTAGATGTGAAGGTGTGATGTGATGTATTGAAGTGCAAATAAAAGTAGAATAGTATAAAAGATAGAAAAATAGGTTTGGAATGTAAGAGGACAGCAGCACTTAAGGAGAGTAAGAATGAAGTGCAGCAGATCAGTCTATTGAGCTTAACCGGAACTGAACTTTAGCATGGGTGGATGCTCCTCATCAGTTCAAGTCTTCTTCTTATAGACAGTAAGTATTTTGTAGGTAGTGAGCCTCTTGTGAGCAATGTGATCGGGCAGTGAGCCCTAATTGGCAAGTGCCATTTTGTATCTTCTATTCTTCTAATAGAGAATAATATCTTGGGTTAATCACCCCATGGTTTTTTCCCTTAATAGGGTTTCCACATCAAAATCATTGTCATGTGTATTGGTGTTATTTCCATTTCATGATTATGCTTTCTTATTTGATCCGATGTGGCATTAACTATTAAGAAATCACAGAAAGTTGAATTATTAGGATAACTAATTCACCCCCCCTCTCAATTATCAACACATCATGCATCTTGAGTTTGTTTGCAATCAATCATGTAAGCCCTCTGCGAAGGCAGGGTATCAAGCATATCCTTTTTTCTTAAGCCCTCTGCGAAGGCGGGGATGGTGTATTTCTCAGAGCAGATTACATCATCTTATCATTTTAAAAAGTGCTCTGCAGAGGTAGGGAGTAGTTCTGTGACTAACTCAACCCTTAAGCATGTCTTTGGCGATTGTTGTGGCGAAGCCCAATCGTCGGTGTGTGCCTGTAATGTGCCTAAGATGGTGATGATCCTAGAAATAGGGAACACACCATCGCTTGTCTACTGTGTTTTCTCCTTGTCTTCAAGTGTGTGTGTTTTGGCATGCTTGTTTTGTATGGTGTGTTTGTTGCCCCATATGTAGTGACGAGCACTCTTGGGGAGTGCTTCGTGCATTTGGGAGGTTTTGCATGTCTTGCCTATGTGTTGCCCCATATATAGAGACCTGTGCCTTTAAGTGGTGCATCGTGTATTATGGGAGGTTTATTTACTTTCCAGTACTTGTGTATGCATTTCATATATATGAGAAAAAGAAAAGAAACGATATTATTTCTATCTTCCATGCATTAATGTGTCTTCTATGCATTAACTGTCTGCTCCGTGTTCTACATGACTATAACTATCTTCTCCATATTTTGCGTGCCTATTATTGTTTTCTATGTGATTGGCGTGTCTTCTCCATGCTTGGTGTGTTTGTTGTGTTTGTGACCTTACTTTAATTCATGTATGGGCCTCGTGTTCATACATACATTAAAGTGGGGGCTAAATGTAACGTCAGAAAATGTCCCCTTGGGGGCTTTTCCCTCATAAGGTTTAGTTCCCGGGTCTTTAGAGTGCATTTAGGACATTTTAGTTCATATTTTAGCATCCTGATGGAATGAGACCTAAGTCCCATGGAAAATAGGACCTAGGAGGACCCCTTGAGCTATACCCTGCCTAAAATAGGGGGAGGACTTGGGTGCCCGTGCCCTAGTCCTACCCTATTTTAGGGCAGCTCCAATTTCTAGGTGTCGGTTAGTGACCGTTATTAGGTCCCTTTGCTGACACGGTAAGTTTAAGTTTCAAATATCTTGGTGAGAGTGCTTGTAGATGCATATATAAGCATGTGTAGGCATTCATTTGTAAACTAGATTTCAATTAGATGATTACTAGCAAACTATTGTGTTCTCAAGGTGATTCAAGGCTTTCTATTGTGTTGCAGGAGTAGACTTGTGTGTTTTGTGTGTTGATATTTGTAGATTTGAGCATCAATTCCTTCATGGCATGAAGAGCATCTTCCTCCATGAAAGCTTCACTACAAGGTGACATATCATTGTGTTTTTATCATTGATTCCTTTGGTTTTTGGCCTTTGCCTCACAAGGGCATGCCCTCTTTATCTAACAACAGTGTTCAGAGACTTAAGTGTCCTCCGGGGTTTGACTGAGGCAAACCTCTAAACACTACAACCCCCAAACCAAGTCTTGTTATTGTAGGTTACAGGTGTCGCATCCAAAAAATGTGGAGTTGCAGGAAGGCTGGGAAGACCTCAAGGATTTAGGATTTGAAGGAAAGACGGACAAAGGAGCACTTTTGGGACTAGGATGCTCGCTTCAGTGTCCTCTACAGACAGATTCTAGAAAATAGAAGTTGTAGGGCTGATCAGTGTCCGAAAGAGGTCCAGATTCCCTGAAAAAGTAGGTACCTTGGACTTGGGCGCCCACTCCAGTGTCCTCGACTATTCCGCTTCAGAACCTCAAAAACAAGTATTCTGTAATTTGGTATTTGACTCCCATCTGCAATAGCTTTTTTCGTAATCTTTAATTTGTTGTTGTATTTGCATAATTAGGGTTTTAATGGTCAATTGAGCATAGGAGAAGGAAAAATTGATAATTAATTCCCTAATATAAGTTTCCCTACATCTGAAAGTGACTCTAAGGTATGATAGTGCTTGCCATTTGACCTTAGATCCTTCAATGTTAGGGTGAAAGGAGGATTTTGACATCTAAACCACAAAAGATCAACAAATCCAATTTTACCCTAAACACATTGTAAGTCTTTGTGTGTTAGAATGAATTTTGGATTTCATTGTGTGTGTGTGAATAAAATTCAATATTCATTGTCTGCATGTTTGAAAGTTAACTTTGGCATTCACTTCATGTGAAGTGTGCGTACATGTGTGTGTGTGTGTGTGTGTGTGTGTGTGTGTGTGTGTGTGTGTGTTTGTTTGAAAGTTAATTTTATCATTCAGTATGTGTGAAGTGTGTGCCTATGTATTTGAATTAAATTTGTCCTTCACTCTGTGTGTGCATGCATGTGTGTGTGAATGAGCATTGGCACTCACTCTATGTGTGTACAAAAATACTAATGTTCACTTTGTGTCAAGTGTATGTGTGTGTGAATGAACTTTGGCTTTCAATGTGTGGGTGGGTAGGTTTGAAAGTTATCTTTGGTATTCACTGTGTGTGCACATGTTTATGTGAATGAACTTTGGCATTCACTTTATGTGTGTATAATATATATGAACTAACTTTCACATTCACTTTGTGTGTGAGAATGAACTAACTTTGAGATTCACTTGGACTTGAGTCATTTATTGTTTGTGTATTGGCATCTAATTTTCTTATGCGAAGCATATGTTTGAACTTTGGCATTGCCTTAATTTGTTTGAGTTAATTGTGGATTCATTTCTTGTGTGTGAAATGCAATTGAGTTACCTTTGTCATTCACTTATTTGATCTATTTACTATTTTTGTGTTTAGGTAAGTTTGAACTTTTGCATTCACTTAGTGTGAAATGAAAATTAGCATGTTGAATTATGTTTACTTTTGTGTGTGTGTGAAGTGTGTGTTTAAACTTTAGCATTCACTTTTGTGTGTGTGTGAGTGTTTTAACTATCTTTGGAATTTACTTGACACTCATCATGGATGTGAGGATGATGAGAAAGAAAATTTTGAAACCTACTCAGGGTAAGAGCAAGATTGGTCTAGATGAAGGTGAGGAGGATGGCTTAGATGAAGGAGATATGGATGAGTGTGATCTCTCATACGATGGGGATGAAAATTATTTGGTTTCAAACCACCTTAATCATTTGTTTTTGTTGTTTCTATGTAGTTTTTGAGATACCTACTCTTAAGCTGCTACTCTTTGTTGTAGTGTTGCTATTGTTTCATTGTGGGTCAACTTAGTGTTTAGTGACATTTTTTTGTATGCAATTAGGTTCTAGGATCCCTTCAAAACCTTTTACCCCTTTTAATTAAAAACTTTGGCATTCACTTTGTATAAAGTGTGTTTCAATTTTACCTTTCACTTAGATTTGATTCTTTTATTTATTTATTTTTATTTTTTATTTTATTTATTATTTTATTTTGTGTGTGTGTGTGAACTTTCACATTCACTATGTAAAGAGTGTACTAGCTTTGACATTCATTGCATGCTTGAACTTTGGTATGTTGAACTTTAGTGATTACCTTATATATGTATGAAGTGTGTGATTTTGAACAAACTATGTGTGAAATTATTGAACTTTGTGTGAAGAGTGTGTTTTTAACTTTGGCATTCAATTTGTGTGTATGAACTTTCACATTCACTTTGTGTGAAGAGTGTACGAACATTGGCATTCATTTTATGTGTCTATTTGAACTTTATCGTTTACTTTATATATGTATGAAGTATGTATTTGAACAAACTCTGTGTGAAGTGATTGAACTTTGTGTGAAGAATGTGTTTAACTTTGGCATTCACTTTGTGTGTGTTTGTATTTTGGCATATTTGAACTCGAGTGTTTACTTTGTGTGCGATAGAACTAACTTTGTGCATGAAGCATGTTTGAATAAGTTGGCACGTGTTGTATGTTTTAAGTATGAGTAGTAAGTGTTGTCATTGATGTCAACACCTAAGGTCAACATCTAAGGAAGTTATTTGAATAAGTTTAAGCAAGTGTTTGGGAAGTTAGTGCAATTATAGAACTGTTCTATCTCCCATAACAGTGTAGTGTTTTGCTCTACATATCCTGTAGATTGAATATCTTTTATCTACGGTTTGGCAGTTATGTTAAGGGGTGTCTGTAGTTTCTATGTTTCAAGTTTGAGCCTCCGGTGTAAAGATTTGAGTGAGTTCTATTCACCAGAGTAAAAACTATTTTTTTTAGTATTTAATGGTGACAGGGAGAATGTATTCTGCTTCGCATTTAAGTTTTATGGTTTGTGGTTCTAGAATTAAGTTTGGGATGATGGTATGTGCCTTCAGATGAAATAGTTCATGATTTGGTGCTCCGCAAGTGATCTTTCCTTTATGACAGTGGTTAGCAGTAATGTTTAAGTGGTCTAGTTTGAAGAATCTTCTGGATAGACTGTTTGGGGGTTGTGCAAAATTTCTTGGTGATTGTAACATGCTTGTGGATGTCTCTAGATCATGTTCCCACTTTTTGATTGGTCCATAAAGTATAATTCAGATTGCGGCTAAAGTGTGTTCCTAAAGGTCTTAGTGTTAATACCAGTCTTGGATGACTTGGTTGTTTTCACTACTTGTGGTTATGCTTTGGAGATTGTGGAAGCATGTTGTTGCATGGGAGATTGCATTTGAGTCCCAGCTAAGGTGTGGTGTGGTCCGCATTCATTCTTTTCCTCCACAAATTTGTTTAGGACTAGACCTATTCTAATATATGTATGTATGTCGACCTTGGAAATTCTTCCAATGGTTGATGATTGTAATGCCAACCTTGATGTGCATTCCAAGGTTGATGAATTGTATAAATACATGTAACAAAGTTGCAAATAAGGCAGGATAGCAAGATGATGCGAAGATAAGTGTTTTTGTGTAAAGAAGGAAGAAAAGAAGAATCAGTGTGCTTCAATGGAACTGAACCCTAGCATGCTGTAGATGCTGCTATCTTAGTTCACCAACTCGACAGTGAGCCTCTTCTCTTGGTAGTGAGCCTCTTTCTTTTGCAGTGAGCATTTTGGGTAGTGAGCACTAAGGCAGTGAGCCTTGTTGTAAATTTTGATATATCATTTATATTGTGAGTTAATAATCATCGTGGTTTTTCCCTCATTGGGTTTTCCACGTAAAAATCTAGTGTCTTATGTGTTGAATGTGTGAATATGCTTAAGTTTCTGATTTCATGTTTTCATGGTTAAATCATAATAACAATGATTAAGTGGTTGATGTGTTGATGCTTCTAAGAAGTTAAGTTTTGGTTACAACTAATTCACCCCCCCTCTCAATTGTCTTGTGCATTTCAACAATTGGTATTAGAGTGAGAGTTCCTTGGAAGAAAACCTAATAGATTAAGGTAGATTTGGGATGGTGCACAAGGAGTCTCCGTAGTTCGATGGAATGGATTATACTCTTTGAAAGGTACAGATGAAAAGTCATCTCATTTCTCTTGGTTATAGTATTTGGAAGATGGCAGAAACAAAGTATACTATGCCTCCAAATTATCCATCATCTGAAGATGAAGTCAAACAGTATGTGTTAAATGGAAAAGCTAGAGATGCTCTATTAAATGTCTTATCTAACACTGAGTTAGTGAAAGTTATGGATCTGGAAACTGCTCCTAAGATCTAGGACAAGTTGAAAATTTTATATGAAGGAGATGATTCTATAAAGAGTGCAAAATTACAAAACTTGAAGGCGAGGTATGAAGCTCTGAAGATGAGTGATGATGAGAACATAACAATCTACATGCAAAAAGTTGATAAAATTTCCAATGGAATCAAAGGTCTTGGAGGAACTATTGATGAGAATGAGATTGTGATGAAGATTCTTAGATCATTGCCTAAATCCTATAGTCACAAGGTGTCTGCAATTGAAGAACTTATGAGTGTGAACAAGATTACAAAGGATCAGTTGCTTGGAAAGTTTATTGCTTTTGAGATGAGAGAGTTCAGTGATGCTCTGTCGAAGATTGAGACTGCTTTCAAAGCCAACACTTCAGAGAAGACTTCAAGATATGAGAAGTATGCTGTGGAACCAGATGATGACTTTGATGAAATTGAAGCCAAATTTGTCGATAGAATGCAAAAAGGTACCAACAAGTTCAAAGGTAAATTACCATTCAAATGCTTTACTTGTGGCAAGATTGGTCACTATGCATCTAGGTGTCCAGAGAGAATTGAGAAAGCCAAGAAGAAATTTGAAAGTAGACCTAGGATCATAAAGAAATGCTATTATGTTAGAGATGATGATGATGATGGTGTAACAGATGATGAGTCTGATGATACTAGTGAAAATGAATGCTTGTTTGTTGCTATCAAGGAAGAAACTGTGTCTACTAATCCTGCTAGTTGTGTGAAGGAAGAAAAACCAGTGGAAGAGAGTGCTTTGTCTATTTGCTAGGTTGATAAAGATAAGGATGAATGGATTATTGACAGTGGATGTTCACATCACATAACCAGTGATAAAAGTAAGTTTGCAAGTCTAAAAAAGTCTGATGGAGGACTGGTTAGGTTTGGAGATAATGAGCTGGTAAGATTTGTGGAAGAGGATCTATTTCTTTTGATGGAAAGCACAATGCAGATGATGTTCTATATGTGAAGGGTTTGAAGCACAATCTATTAAGTGTTGGTCAGATGTGTGACGAAGGGTATGATCTAAGTTTCAAGGATAATGGATGTAAGATCCTGGAAAGCTCCAGAACAATGATTGCAACTGGTAAGAAGACTAAAGGTAATTTTTATCACTTGAGAGGAACTAATGATTGTTGTTTGTTGGCTCAGACAAATGAGAGTTGGTTGTGGCATAGAAGGATGTGCCATATCAATTTTGACAACTTGGTGAAGATAAGTTTAGTACAAGCTATGAGAGATTTCCCTAAGCTTGTGAAGCCTGCTAATACTATTTGCAAGGAATGTTAATTCGGGAAACAGATAAGGACAAGTTTCAAGAGTAAAGAACAATTCTATGCTAGATTGCTAGAGTTGGTGCATACTAATTTGTGTGGTCCTACAAGAACAAGAAGTTTGCAAGGAGACAGGCACTTTATGTTGCTTATTGATGATTATTCTAGAGTGACTTGAGTCACTTTTCTAAAGGATAAATAAGAGGCCCTAGAAAAGTTCAAATCTTTCAAGAAGATGGTTGAGAATGAGTTAGAATTGAGGATCAAATTCTTAAGGTCTGATAGAGGAGGTGAGTTTACATAAAATGAATTCAATATTTTCTGTGAAGAACATGGGATAAAGAGATGGTTGTTTACTCCTAGGACTCCTCAGATGAATGGAGTTGTTGAAAGAAAGAACATGATAGTTCAAGAGGCTTCTAGGTCAATGATGATAGAGGCAAACCTACTGGAAGTATATTGGAGACAAGCTATACATACTGTTGTTTACATTCAAAACAAAATTCATGTCAAAGGTAATGGTAGTAAAACTCCTTATGAATTGTGGTATGGAAGAGTTCCTATAGTGAAATATTTCAAAATTTTTGGAAGCAAATGCTATATCAGAAGAGAAGAAGAGTTAGGCAAGTTTGATGCTAGGTGTGATGAAGGAATTTTCCTTGGATAGTCTACTAAGAGTAAGGCCTACCAGTGCTACAATAAGAGATTGATAAAGATCATTGAGAGTGCTAATGTGAAGGTTGATGAAGATAGGGAAAGAATATCAGATCTGAGTGGCTATGAATCATATGAACCTGTTGTTACAGTGAATGAAGAAAAAGTTGAACAAGACAGTCAAATGGAAGAAGAAAAGGCTCCTGAAGGTGTTGTTAAGACTCCTAGGTATGTAAGGATTAATCATTCTGAAGATCATATTATTGGTGACAAAAGCAAAGGGGTATTAAACAGGAAAAGAGCTATAGAGGAACAGGTGAACTACTGTTTACTTTCAAAGATTGAACCTAAAACTGTAAGTGAATCATGCAAAGATGAAAGTTGGGTAAAAGCTATGGAAGAAGAGCTAATGTAGATAGAGAAGAATCAAACTTGGGAATTGGTTCCTAGACATACTGATAAGAATGTGATTGAAACTAAATGGGTTTTCAGAAACAAGATGAATGAAAATGGAGTAGTAAGAAACAAAGCAAGACTGGTATGTAAAGGATATTCTCATATTGAAGGTGTAGATTTTGAGGAGACTTATGCTCCTACACAAGGATTAAAGCAATAAGAATGTCTTTGGCATTTTTAGCATACAAAGATTTCAAAGTGTATCAGATGGATGTGAAGTCTACATTCTTGAATGGAGAAGTTTACATTGAACAACTGGAAGGATTTCAGTCATCAGACCAAGGTGATATGGTGTGCAGATTGAAGAAAGTCTTGTATGGACTAAAGCAAGCTCCTAGAGCCTGGTAGCAAGGTTGGACAAGTATTTGCTAAAATTGGGGTTCAGTAAAGGTACTGCAGATAGTAATCTCTATTTTAAAATTAATGATGATCAAATTCTAATTGTTGTAGTCTTTGTTAAAGAAGTTTGGAATGGAGGACTCTAAGCCAGTATGTACCCTTATGGTAACTGGTTGCAAGTTGAGCAAGAATAATGAATCGTGTAAGACTGATCAAAAAAAGTATAGGTCTATGATTGGAGGACTACTTTATCTAACCTATACCAAACCAGATATAATGCATGCAGTTTGTCTAATGGCAAGATTTTAACAAGATCCTAGAGAGTCACATGTGATGGCAGTTAAGAGGATCATGAGGTATTTAAAGGCACTTCAGACTATGGATTGTAGTATCCTAAAGATACTGATTTCACTCTTAGTGCTTATACAGATGTAGATTGGGCTAGAGATGTTGATGACATAAAAAGTACAAGTGGAGGCACTTTCTTCTTGGGTAACAGATTGGTTTCATGGTTGAGCAAGAAGCAAGATTCAATTTCTTTGTCTACTGCAGAAGTAGAATATATTGTTGTAGCATGTTGTTGTACTCAAGTGCTATGGATGAAGCAAACATTGAAGGATATAAGAGTTGTGTATGGAGAACCAATCTCAGTCTTTTGTGACAATACAAGTGTTATAAACATTTCAAAGAATCTAGTGATGCACTCAAGAACAAAGCATATATCAATACGATATCACTTTATGAGAGAAAAGGTAACAGAGAATGAAGTAAAGATGGAATATGTGTCTACTAAGGATTAGATTGCAAATATTTTCACAAAGCCTTTGCCTAAGGATACTTTTGAGTATCTTAGGGAAAAGTTAGGGGTTATTACCCCTCCTACTCTAAACTAAGATGCATAGGAAGTGCATCAGTCCAGTGGTGCTCAAAGTCTCATTTTCTGATCTGGATTGATGTTTTGAAGGCTACCCCTTAGGGGGAGTAGGTAGATGTTGATATGAGTTCCTGATAAAGAGCAGTAAGTGTTGTAGTGTTGCTGACAGGGGGAGTAGTGCAACAGTAGTTAGATCTAAGTTGAGCCTTGATGACTAAAGAGTGAGAAGATCTGACACCCTTTGCCATTGATGTCAAAGGGGGAGAGAAGTGCATGTGAAAAACTTAAGGAGAGCGATTCTAAGAAAGTTGCAGAAAAAGAAAGCATAAAGTAAGGGGGAGCAAAGAAGCAAAGCAAGTTTGTCTTGATGGTTTTTCACAGCATGTGTTGCCATCAATGACAAAGGGGCAGATTGTTGCAAGTATGAGCAGTAAGTGTTGTCATTGATGTCAACACCTAAGATCAGCATCTAAGGAAGTTATTTGAATAAGTTTGAGCAAGTGTTTGGGAAGTTAGTGCAATTACAAAATTGTTCTATCTCCCAGAACAGTGCAGTGTTTTGCTCTGCATATCTTGTAGATTGAATATCTTTATCCAGAACAGCCTAGTGTTTTTCTCCACATATCATGTAGATTGAATATCTTTATTTTGGTTGGGAATTTATGTTAAGGGATGTCTGTAGTTGCTATGTTTCAAGTTTGAGCCTTCAGTGTAAAGATTTGAGTGAGTTATGTTCACCAAAGTAAAAACTATTTTTCTGAGTATTCAATGGTGATAGGGAGAATGTATTCTACTCCACATTTCTCTGCATATAAGTTTTATGGTTTGCAGTTCTAGAATTATGTTTGGGATGATGATACGTGCCTTCAGATGAAATGGTTCATGATTTGGTGCTCCGCAAGCGATCTTTACTTTATGATAGTGGTTAACAGAAATGTTTAAGTGGTCCGATTTGAAAAATCTTCTGGATAGAGTGTTTTGGGGTTGTGTAGAATTTCTTAGTGATTGTAATGTGCTTGTGGATGTCTCTAGATCATGTTCCTACTTTTTTATTGGTCCATAAAGTATAATTTGGATTGTGGCTTAAGCGTGTTCCTAAAGGTCTTAGTGTTAAATCCAGTCTTGGCTGACCTGGTTGTTTTCACTACTTGCGGTTATGCTTTGGAGATTGTGGAAGCATGTTGTTGCATGGGAGATTGCATTTGAGTCCCATCTATGGTGTGGTGTGGTCTACATTCATTCTTTTCCTCTGCAAATCTGTTTAGGACCAGACCTATTCTAATGTATGTATGTATGCTGACCTTGGAAATTGTTCCAATGGTTGATGATTATAATGCCGACCTTGATAGACATTCCAAGGTTGATGAATTGTATAAATACATGTAACAGAGTTGTGAATAAGGCAGGATGGAAAGATGATGTGAAGATAAGTGTGTTTGTGTAAAGAAGGCAGAAAAGAAGAATCAGTGTGCTTCAATAGAACTGAACCCTGGCATGGTTTAGATGTTACTATCTCAGTTCACCAACTCGGTAGTGAGCCAAACCTTGGCAATGAGCCTCTTCTCTTGGCAGTGAGCCTCTTCTCTTGGTAGTGAGCCTCTTTCTTTTGCAGTGATCATTTTGGGCAGTGAGCCCTAAGGCAATGAACCTCCAGTAGTGAGCCTTGTTGTAAATTTTGATATATCATTTATATTGTGAGTTAATCCTCACCGTGGTATTTCCCTCATTGGGTTTTCCACGTAAAAATCTGGTGTCTTATGTATTAAATGTGTGAATATGCTTAAGTTTCTGATTTCATGCTTTCATGGTTAAATCATAATAACAATGATTAAGTGGTTAATGTGTTGATGCTTATAAGAAGTTAAGTTTTGGTTACAACTGATTCACCCCCCTCTCAGTTGTCTTGTGCATTTCAACATTGTAATGCCCACCCTAGTGTTCATTCTATGTGCTTCTATTTCATGAGCATTATGTTGTGTTTTGTGTATATTAGTGTATTATATGATTCTCCTTCTTTGATGCATTGCACCGTACTTGCCGATGAGGACTATTGTATCATCCAGGAGTTCTTAGGGTGTATTCTCAATGACAATCGAGGCATTTCCAATGGGGTTTTGCATTATTATTTGGCTTTCCAACTATGCATTATGGGATGCATACATTGTGTTCATGTGTGTTAGATTATTGTAGTTCTTCAACTTCACTATTTTCATTTGTGTAATATGTTGGATGGATGTGATGTCTTCAGTATGATTATGTTAGATGATTTATGCATATATGATTTTATGTTATCAATTGATTACCAACTCGTATTTATGATGCTTATGCGATATTATGCTACATTGGGTATTATGATGCATTTTGGCTATTTTATCTATGGAGTATGTACGCTTGATGGTTTACTTGATTAAGCAGGTAATTATAGGTGTTAACTAATGTGGGAAATGTGGAGAAGGTTGACATGGGACGCTAAGCCATCTCACACATATCCTTGTGTTATGGAAACCCATCATGTGTGTTTGGAATAGTTTGCGTGTGTTTCATTAGCATTCTTGCACTTTATTTTAAAATGGTTCAAAAAGCGTGTTTTCTGTATTTTCAGATTAAATTAATGATTTTAATTTGGAAATTGCTATTTATGATTTAGTAAATATGTTTGTTGCATCATTATATGCTTGTGGAACAAATTTGAGTGATTTCAGTTTAATTATGAAATTTGATATTTTTCCATAAAAAGGTAGAAATTGCATTAAATGAGAAAACTAAATGCCTAGTATGGAATGTTTGTACTTTTCGGAATGAGACTGGGTTATATGGTAATAACATGTTTGGAATAGTTGAGTTTGTTTGACTAACTATTTCCCTGTTGCTTTGAGTGAATTAATAAGATGTTTTTAGTGCAATGGAATTATTAATGAGTTATTTTAAATGCCTATTTGATTTGCAAAAGAGACATTCAATTATTTAATTGTTAAATTAAATTAATTAACTAGTGTAATTGTGCAAATTCTATAATTTTGAATTGATTGATTAAATCACTTAAAGGATTATTTTATTATCAAAAAAAGGAATAGTGTCTTTGGAGGAATAAAAGGAAAAAGACATGTATTTTGCATTATTCTTTTTCTCTCCAAAATTTGTTCTCTCCTTGTTTGAAACCCTCTTGCTTGAAAAATGGATATTTGATTGCTTGGAAGGGAGTTTTTCTTGGATCTGCTTGGAGTTTGGATTGGAATCAAGAGCTTGGTGTTTGATTGTTGTGTGTGAATCAAAACTAACATTCAACCTCATTCTTTTCCTTGGATTTTGCTTGTATTGGAAGGTAAGTTTCTCTAATCTTCTCATTTAAATTGTTTTATTTTGTTTCCTTCATGCCACACCATCTAGAATGGTTGAAGATGGCTTTGCTTAGTTGTAGGAAACTTAATAAAATATTTCAGCTGGTTATTTATTTATTTCATGTATTTTCTATTTTGGAAACATAGAAATACAAACAAAAACCTGGTAAAACTTCCCTGGAAATCCCCAATGCATTTTTATTGCATATATTGGTTGTTGGGCATGTTATCTATGATGGGTAGTTGTCAGATCATCCATAGCTATTGAAAAACAAAAGTTAGAAAATTGGTCAAACTTTGGTCAACGTGCCAAAGAGAGCTCTAATGGAGATTTTAGGGCCTTATGATTATTTTGCACTTTTAGAAAACATGAAAACTAAATCCTATGCATTTCCTTTATGATTTTCTTTGAGGGATGAGTTGACTCTTTCATATTATGTGATTTTGCATCTTGTGAGAGTGTGTCATGTTTTGGGAGATTTTGGTGCATTGAAATCCATGCCACTTATTTCTTCATTTTTGAAAACCTAAAAATTGCTTTGTATGTATTTCCTTGATGTTTTAGTTTGTGGGATGAGTTGTCTCCCAATTAAAATGATGTTTTGCATCTTTTGAGATTATGTTGTGTTTTTGTCAAAATTGTGATTTTGTCACCTCGTAAACCATGCCATGCCCAATTGGTCAAATTGGTGCTATGGTTGTTTAGGAAGAAGTCTAGGGGTAGGAAAGGAGTGGCTTCCATTGTGCACCACGGCCCAAAGAGGTCATTGGAATTAAGTGAGTCGAAGTTTTAATCAAGAATAACATTTAAGCACATTGGGTAATAAAATTTAATAATGAGATCATCTACACCAAACTGTATGTCCCTGAGAACTGTCCAACTTGTTTGGGTTTGGGTGTAAAGAGAAATCTTTGGTGTATTGCCCAGTTTCTATGAGGAGGTTATGCCCTCATGTTCTACCATGAGGTAAGTATTTCCCTCGTTTGACACTCCTTGTCCTAACTACCTAGGTCTCTCTTCCTTCTTCCACCATCAGAGTTTGACTCGATGTGTGATGTTTACCATGTGATTGCATGTGCATTGTGATGCCTGATTCATGCTTGTATGCATCTATGATGGACTATGATTTATGCCTCATTTGGCATACATTAAAGGTGAGATTATTTCCCTTATGCTTGAATGTTGTGATGTTATTCTATTATGCTTTGGCAAGTGTGCCATATGTTACTTGAATGCAAATAGATGGTACTTGTACCATGTGTTGTTTATATGCATTAGATTGGCAGTTGTGCCATGTATATTGTTTGCATTGATTGGCATGTATGCCATATGTTTCTTATATACCCTGGATGTGTGAGATGCTCTTAGTGGGTTTGCCATGATCACCTTCTCCATATCTCGGGGGTTGCCTAGAGTTGCGTAGACAACTATTGCGCTTGACGATGGCAATATGGTTGGGAGGCGAGCAACATTTCCCCTCCTTCATGATGATCTTCAGGTGTTATATGGTTCCCTTATCTTCTTGCAGGTTGATTATGTCATGCTTCATATCTTTTGTACCTTGGAGAGTGTGTTGGTTTTTGGGCGGTTTATGTACTTGTATATTATCATTATTGATTATTGTAACCTTTGTAATGTAAGACTTTTGAGACCCTTGTAATAAGATGTAATTAATGTATGAGTTAATTTATGATGTTGGCTATGATTCATCTATGTTTAGGATGAAGCCTTTCAAATATTATAATTATTGGATATCATCTTGTATTTTTCCACGCCTTTGTTTGTGAGGACGTTGGCATGTTTTGATAGATTTTACATGTTAGAATCTAGCTATGTTAGCATGTTTAGACTTAGTTATTTGATGTTTATGGATATGTTTGTGTTGGATCATATTCATCCCACATAGGTGGTGAGGATCCTATCTTTACTTTTGGCATGTGTCGACGTTGGTGTCGAACATGCGTATCCTTTTATATCACTTTTGTTCTTTTTGGCATGTGGACATTTTTAGTTCAACACCTTAATGTTTTTTGTTAAAATAAATCATCTTTGATGTTGATTATTGTTTTTAGGTACCGTAGGTGTTTTGGTTGAATTTTGGGTGTTAGTGTCCCAAGACGACAGTGCTAGGCGCTAGTGTCCCTGGTAGTGACCTTTTGCTTTGGCCTAAATACTCTACCAGGATGTTATGTTTTGCCTGTTCAACCATTTTGTGAAGTTTGTTGTCATAAGGTGCTCATTGACCACCTGAGTGTATCCATGGTGTCATTTCCATGAAGTGATATGCACTCTTGGATTATTCCCTCTTTTGCTTTGGGAAGCATACCTTTGCACGAGTTCAACTAGTGACCATTCTAGTTGGTTGACGAATTGTACCTCCTAGTTGGACCATCCCATGGGTGAGCATTACCCTTGTGTTTGGGATGTCTTTTATAGTCATCGAATGGACTGAGGTGGATGTCACCCTCGTCCTACTCCATGTGTTTGCAAGGGAGCAAGGTTGTGGACATGCATCTGACCCTCGTCATGGAGTGAGCTCTACCTCTCGCTTGGTCATTGTGGTGAGTTGTCACATGATGGGTGAAGTCATTTGCTTGTGCCACCTTGCCTAGTGCAATGGTGATGTCTTTTTAGGTGTTTGTGTGCTTGTTGTGATACCTTGTGTGGGCATGAGTTCAATGCGACATGTAAATGTCACACTTGCAAACACAAAAATTTTGTTGGTTCGGTGTTTGTTCAGCTAATGTTTTGGGTGAAAACCTAGGGCATTACACTTGGTATCAAATCTCATGTTGCAGCATTGGAAGCTTGGGGGTGTATTCTTCTCAGCTTGTTCGAGCATGTGTGGGGTCCATGTGTGTTTATGTGCTATGAGTAGCATGCGCTTTCTTTCAATATGTCTTCCTTATATGAGTGTGTTTGAGTGACCTTTGTAGGGTCATGTTCATGCTTGTGTGACCACTTTAAAAGTGGAGTTATGGGAACCTTTGTGTGAAAGCAAATACCATGTTCTTGAGTGTGATTAAACCTAGTTTACTCTTTTAAGAGTTATATTTGTATGTGAAAGAGATGATGTTTTGATCATATGCAGGATATGTGAAGAATATTGTTGTGGTAATGCTAGTTTAAATAAGCCTTGCATTGTGCACCTTGTTGTGTGTATGTTTTCTGCAAGAATAGCATACCTTTGTAATGCTTGTCATATTTGTTTATTAATTGCCTCTGTGTGGTGATTGGACATGCTTTCCTAAAATGCATATTGCATTGTCTTCTTGAGAGCATGTCCTTGTGTGTGGATTAATTATGTGGTTGTAAGAAAGATAGTGTTGCATTGCATTGCTAGAATAGATCATTTGGGTAATGACTTATGTCCCCAAATTGTATTCTTCCCTAGGATTCATGTGGGAACCTGGGTGTAATTATTGCATTGCATTATTTGAAGAGTTAAAGAGAAAAGGGGTTGTGAAAAGGGTCATTTGCATAGTCCTATTGCGATGTTTGAGGTGTTGTAATCATGAGTGAAGTAGAAAATCCTGCATCTTGTGTTTTTGAGTTGTGTTTCCCCTATTGTAATGTGTGCATTTAGTATGCTTGTCATCATGTTGTGGAGAAATTTGGCATCATGTGAATGGAACATTGGGTAAGTACTTGACCCCTAACCTAATTCTCCCTTGTGTTTTGATTTGTGTTGTATGTGAATGTTGCATTAATGCATTATCCATATGCTTGGTGAATCCTTGTTTGGTGAGAAATGTTAACCGCCCTTGTTGTGAGAGTGATGTGTTTAGATATATTGGTTTGTGAACTTGATTTTGTCCTAGCTTAATCTTGGTTACTAGATGTTTTCTAGTGTGTGACTTTGTGTGTCATTGCATGGTGATTGTGATTCTCTTGAATAGGATGCAACTTTTGGTTATTTGGCATCTTGAGTGATGTTTGTGTGGTTAAGTAGAAATGATCTCATGTTATAGATGTGATTGGAGTCTTAGAAGACTCATTTGTTTGGTGTGATTGAAGGTGTTCTCTTACTTGCCTTGGATTTTGGAATCCAAGTGTAGTGTAGCATTGTACTCCCTCTCTAGTGGCTAGAATTAGTCACGTAGTTCATGTAATGTGGAACTTTTGAACTTTGATATTTTATTATTTGACTTTGGTGAATTCACTAAACATTGTAAGGGTCGGCATTGAATTTTTATTCTTGTTTATGAATAAATATAGCCATCGAAGTTTGATATTTATTTATTTTGTGACCTTTATGGTCATGTTTGATTTACTATTGAAATTGAGCTCATTTTATGCCTTATTGCTAGAATTAAATTTTCTTCCACTTTGGTATTTTATTTATTTATTTATTATTGGTGGCTATGCTTGAATGTTTTAAATTGCTGGTCATGTATCATGTTATATTGTCTATCATGTCCATAATGGGCCTCTATTGGATTGTATAAGGGAGTAGAGAATATACTAGTTCTTGGTGTGCATGTTACTAGAACTATGGTAGATTGAATTCCTTGGTTTGTTATTAGATGCAAGTGAATATTGTGTGAAATGTTGAGAAAGTTTTGAAATGGTTTTGTGTTGCTATGGATCACTTGATGTGAATTGAAATCTTGTATGAGATTAAATGTTGATTCTTGACTGTGTCTATGTGAATGAGATATGTAGAGAACTCGTTTGGATTGAATCTTGCTTTTAGTAATTGGATTTGGTTGAATGTTGACTTAGTCCACCAACTATGGTTGTTCTTGCTTTTCTAATTCCTGTTAGTCTTGGATCTGATGCCATGCTCCTAGTGTTTCAACATTAGTGGAGTGTATGATGTTGTGTCCTTTTGTTGTGAGTTCCATAACTACACTTATGTTTTGACATAGTGTAGGGTATGATGGAGCGTTAGTTAGTGCATGAGCATGATTATTTATATATTTATGGTATTGTAGTTATCTTCTTGCTCTTGTTGAGTTGCCAACCTTGGGAATTTGGTTACTTCAAGAGTTTCTCCTTAGTGTTTTGGAGGTTTCCTAACATAATGCTGAAAGGGATGAAACTCTTATATGACGAGGTTGCTATCCTATGTATTCCATTTTATGGATACTTGGTGTTTAGGCCACGAGGAAGCCTTATGTTTCCTAGTAGATCATGAACTCGTGATCGTGGTGTGTTGTTTGATCTTTTTGGTCTAGCTTAGTTAAGAGTTGAAGTGGTGTTGTGAGTAGTCTTGCACCTTGTTGGTGTGTTGTGGATGCCTTAGATGTGCTCCTAGTGAGTAATGGGTTGCTAAGCCTTGCTTATGGAAGCGCTTATGTTGTTAGAGGATGTGGTTTAGATTCTTCCCTCTAAGAACCTGTTTGGTTGATCCTAGTTCTAGTTGTGTAGAGCTAGAGTGTCAGAAAACCCTCTCTTTTAGGAGTGGAACGTGAGGAAGTACCTCATGTAGGGAAATAATGTCTAGAGTTGAGGCAAGCTTTTAGTCAGGATGAAGGTGTGGTAGTGGTGCCTATAACCTTTTTGAGTTAGCTTTCCCTGATCCTTGAGTTCTTTTGTTGTGGGTAGTGCCTGAGGAAGGACTGTTGAGAGAGTAATCTTTTGTTTGCAATTCTCCTTGTGAGTTTCCTTAGACTTAGTTGAGAGCTTGAGAGGTTATCCCAATAAAGTTGTGGTCCTGAGTTATACAGACTTGACTTGCTTGTGTTTAGTTGTGCCTTTTGGATAGAACCTCTTCTCATTGCAGTGGCAGTTGGAGGATGGAGTGGTGTATCCTTAGAGGAGTTGTATGCACAATGGTTGGATTTGACCTAGTTGGTGTACCTTTGGAGATTTGTTTTGTTGTTTTGAGACCTCAACCTAGTGTTGGTTACGAGGACTAATCTTTGGAGATCTATTGTGTTGTAAAGGATTATGTACTAAGGGTACTTCATCCTTGTGTTTTGTAGGCTTCCAGAAGTAATCCTAATGCTAGCGGGGGAGGATGTAATGCCCACCCTAGTGTTCATTCGATGTGCTTCTATTTCATGAGAATTATATTGTATTGTGTGTATATCAGTGTATTATATGATTCTCCTTCTTTAATACATTGCACCGTACTTGCTGATGAGGTCTATTGTATAATCCAGGGGTTCTTAGGGTGTATGACCATCGAGGTGTTTCCAATGGGGTTTTACATTATTATTTGGCTTTCCAACAATGCATTATGGGATGCATACGTTGTGTTCATGTGTGTTAAATTATTGCAGTGCTTCATCTTCACTATTTTCATTTGCATAATATGTTGGATGGATGTGATGTCTTCAATATGATTATGTTAGATGATTTATGCATATATGATTTTATGCTATCGATTGATTGTCAACTCATTTTTATGATGCTTATGTGATATTATTCCACATTGGGTATTATGATGCGCTTTGACTATTTGATGTATGCAGTAGGTACGCCTGATGGTTTACTTGATTATGCAGGTAATTACAGGTGTTAACTAATGTGGGAAATGTGGAGAAGGTTGACATGGGATGCTAAGCCATCTCACCCTTATCCTTGTGTTGTGGAAACCCATGATGTGTGTTTGTAATCACTTGCGTGTGTTTCCTTAGCATTCTTGCACTTTATTTTAAAATGGTTCGAAAATTGTGTTTTCCTTGTTTTTAGATTAAATTAATGATTTTAATTTGGAAATTGCTATTTATGATTTAGTGAAAATATATGTTGCATCATTATATGCTTGTGGAACAAATTTGAGGGATTAGGTTTAATTCTGAAATTTGATATTTTTTTGTAAAAAGGTAGAAATTGCATTAAATGAGAAAATTGAATGCCTAGTATGGCGTGTTTGTACTTTTTGGAATGAGACTGAGTTATATGGCAATAACATGTTTGGAATAGTTAAGTTTGTTTGACTAACTATTTCCCTATTGCTTTGAGTGAATTAATTGGACATTTTTAGTGAAATAGAATTATTAATATGTTATTTTATTTGCCTATTTGATTTGCAAAAGAGACATTCAATTATTTAATTGTTAAATTAAACGAATTAACTAGTGTAATTGTGCAAATTCTATAATTTTAAATTGATTGATTAAATCACTTAAAGGATTATTTTATTATCAAAAAAAGGAATAGTGTCTTTGGAAGAATAAAAGGAAAAAGACATGTATTTTGCATTATTCTTTTTCTCTCCAAAATTTTCTCTCCTTTGTTTGAAACCCTCTTGCTTGAAAAATGGATATCTGATTTGTTGGAAGGGAGTTTCTCTTGGAATTTCTTGGAGTTTGGATTGGATTCAAGAGCTTGGTGTTTTCTTGTTGTGTGTGGATCGAAACTGACATTCAACCTCATTCTTGTCCTTGGATTTTGCTTGTATTAGAAGGTAAGTTTCTCCAATTTTCTCATTTAAATTCTTTTATTTTGTTTCCTTCATGCCACACCATCTAGAATGGTTGAAGATGGCTTTGCTTAGTTGTAGGAAACTTAGAAAATTTATTTCAGCTGGTTATTTATTTATTTCATGTATTTTCCATTTTGGAAAGATAGAAATATAGACAAAACCCTAGCAAAATTTCCCTGGAAATCCCCAACGCATTTTTATTGCATATATTGGTTTGTTGGGAATGTTATCTATGATGGGTAGTTGTCAAATCATCCATAGCTATTGAAAAAAAAGTTAAAAAATTGGTCAAACTTCGGTCAAGGTGCCAAAGAAAGCTCCAATGGAGTTTGTAGGGCTTTATGGTTATTTTACACTTTTAGAAAACATGAAAACTAAATTCTATACATTTCCTTTATGATTTTGTTTGAGGGATGAGTTGACTCCTTCATATTATGTGATTCTGCATCTTCTAAGACTATGTCATGGTTTGGGAGATTTTGGTGCATTGAAATCCGTGCCACTTATTTCTCCATTTTTGAAAACCTAAAAATTGCTTTGTGTGCATTTCCTTGATGTTTTAGTTTGTGGGATGAGTTGTCTCCCAATTAAAATGATGTTTTACATCTTTTGAGATTATGTTGTGTTTTTGTCAAAATTGTGATTTTGTCACCTCATAAACCGTGCCATGCCCAATTGGTCAAATTGGTGCTTGAAAGGGAGCTAGGTGTGTGGAAATTGCTTCCTACACTAATCTAATGAGAAGAGATGTATGTAAATTCAACTTTAATTCTTACAACTATAGCAACATAGAACATCTAACAGAGATATTGCAGCAATACACATATACATAGAAAGTAGATAGAAGAGAGAGAGAGAGAGAGAGAAGATATACGTGGGGAAAACCCTTATGGATGAAAAACCCCACACTCTAAAACACAGCTCAAATGTATTACAATAAACAATAATAGATTACAATATAGTTTCAGAGCCAATGCTCTTTTAGGAGTCTTTGAATGTCAAATCTGGAGATATTCCAGTAGCATAACAGTACTCGTACCAAAGTTATCTATCTCCCATCCAAGCACCTGTTTATATAGAGTTTACAAGGTAAATATGGAACCTTCTAGAGATGGGCGTCCATCTTGTACTCATGCCCCAAAACCCATGCCTAAGGACACTTGTCCAACATCCCATCCCAAAGTGGGCGCTTGGTCTCAAGATAGTTTATGACAGATGCTCTTACACACCTTACAGCTGTCATAGAATCTGTCATAACTGACTAAAAATATCATATTCCTCTTACAACATGTCATAACCTCCCTTGACCTCCCTTGACCCTATCTTGGGGGCGCTGCCCCTAAACCCCCGTTAATTATTCAAGGGGGAAACTGTGGCTGCCAAAGTCACCAAAATTTATCCTGTTGCATATACACAAGGTGCTGACTATGCCAACTCAACATGGGATAAATAAATACAACATTAGGAATTTGCAAAGATTGAGACACCTTAATTCCCAACAGTGCTATGGGTGTTTAGGAAGAAGTCTAGGAGTAGGAAAGGAGTGGCTTCCATCGGGCACCATGACCCAAAGAGGTCGTTGGAATTAAGCGAGTGGAATTTTTAATCAAGAATAACATTTAAACACATTAGGTAATAAAATTTAATAATGAGATCATCTACACCAAACTGCATGTACTGGTGAAGTGTCTGACTTGCTTGGGTTTGGGTGTAAAGAGCAATCTTTGGTGTATTGTCCGATTACTATGAGGAGGTTATGCTCTCATGTTTTACTGTGAGGTGAGTATTGCCCTTGTTTGACACTCCTTGTCCTAACTACCTAGACCTCTCTTCCTTCCACTGTCAGAGTTTGACTCAACATGTGATATTTACCATGTGATTGCATGTGCATTGTGATGTCTGATTCATGCAAGTGTATGTGTCTATTATGGACTATGGTTTATGCCTCGTTTGGCATGCATTGCGGGTGTGATTATTTTCCTTATGCTTGAATGTTATGATGTCATTCTATTATGCTTTGGCAAGTGTGCCATATGTTACATGAATGCAATTAGATGGTAGTTGTACCATGTGTTGTTTATATGCATTGGATTGGAAGTTGTGCCATGTATATTGTGTGCATTGATTGGCATGTATGCCATATGTTGCTTGTATACCCTGGATGTGTGAGATGCTCTTAGTGGGTTTGCCATGATCACCTTCTTCGTAGCTCGGGGGGTTGCCTAGAGTTGCGTAGACAGCTATTGCGCTCGACGATGGCAATATGGTTGGAGGCAAGCAACATTTCTGCTTTGGTCCTTCATGATGATCTTCATGTGTTGGATGATTCCCTTATCTTCTTGCAAGTTGATTATGTCATGCTTCATGTCTTTTTACACCTTGGAGAGCGTGTTGGTTTTTGGGTGGTTTATGCACTAGTATATTATCATTATTGATTATTGTAACCTTTGTAATGTAGGTCTTTTGAGACCCGTGTAATAAGATGTAATTAATGCTATGAGTTGATTTATTATGTTGGCTATGATTCATCTATGTTTAGGATGAAGCCCCTCAAATACTGTAATTATTTGATATCATCTTGTATTTTTCCACGCCTCAGTTTGTGAGGACATTGGCATGTTTTGATAGATTTTACATGTTAGAATCTAGCTACGTTAGCATGTTTGGACTCAATTATTTGATGTTGTATTTGATGTTTATGTATATGTTTGTGTTGGATCATATTCATCCCACATAAGTAGTGAGGATCCTATCTTCTCTTTTGGCATGTGTCGATGTTGGTGTCGAACATGTGTATCTTTTTGTATCGCTTTTGTCCTTTTTGGCATGTGGACATTTTTGGTTCAACACCTTAATGTTTTTGGTTAAAATGAATCCTCTTTGATGTTGATTAATGTTTTTAGGCACCGTAGGTATTTTGGTTGAATTTTGGGTGCTAGTGTCCCAAGACGACAGTGCTAGGCACTAGTGTCCCTGGTAGTGGCTTTCTCCTTTGGATTCAGTACTTTGCCAGGATGTCATGTTTTGCTTGTTCAACCCTTTTGTGAAGTTTGTTTTCATAAGGTGCTAATTGACCACCTGAGTGTATCCATGGTGTCATTTCCATGATGTGATATGTACTCTTGGATTATTCCCTCTTTTGCATTGGGAATCGTGCTTTTGTATGAGTTTGACTAGTGACCATTCTAGTTGGTTGAGGAATCGTACCATTGGACCATCCCGTGGGTGAGCGTTACCCTTCTATTTGGGATGTCTTGTGTGTTCATGGAATGGACTGAGGTGGATGTCACCCTCATCCTACTCCATGTGTTCACGAGGGAGTAAGGTCATGGACATGTATTCGATCCTTGTCATGGAGTGAGCTCTACCTCTCACTTGGTCATTGTGGTGAGTTGTCACATGATGGGTGAAGTCTCCACTTGTGCCACCTTGCTTAGTGTAATGGTGATGTCATTTTAGGTGTTTTTGTGCTTGATGTGATACCTTGTGTGTACATGAGTGCAATGCGACATGTAAATGTCACACTTGCAAACATGAAAAATTTGTTGGTTCGGTGTTTGTTCAGCTAATGCTTTGGGTGAAAACCTAGGGAATTACACATTTTCACTTTCTATTTGTGAAGTGTGTGTTTTAACTTTGACATTCATTTTGTGTGAATTGTTTGTCTAAAATTTAATCTTGGCATTCACTTTGTGTTGTGTGTGTATTTAAACTTTACCATGTTTTATATCTTTGACACTCACTTTATGTGTGTATTTGTACTTTAGCATGTTTAAAATTTAGTGTTCATGTATGTTTGTACTAAATTTGTGTGAATGGAATTATGTTTCAACATTGGCATATTCACTTATTGTTTATGAATATGGTGGCCCAATCCACAAGAGATGCAAATTTCGGATACTATCATGTACTCTACCTATATTGTGGATAAAACAACCATAGCCTATCACTTACCCATATGGGTGGGTGTAAAAATTTGGGTCCACTTTTAGTGGAAGTCTCATGGGGGGAAATCTTGATAGCAACAGGTACACATTTCGTAAAAAACATGTATGCGTTCAAGAAAGGGTGCCTGAATCTAAACTTCCATCCGTATAGAATGGGTACCCGTTCTAGTTTGAGCTCTTGTTCCTAAATGGGTTCCCATTAGGAATTCATACCCATTTCTAAAAAGAATGAGTGTCATTTAGGAATGGGTACATGTTCCTAAAAGCTATTAATTTTTTTGCCCTGCAAGCTCAGTTTTTTCCTTTGTTCACATGGTGAAAACAAATAGGAATAATAGTCTAAAAGGTGTATTTACATTGAGAAACCTCAACAAAGCCTATTTTTGACCTCCTCCCTCCATGAGAACTAATTTATTGCACGTTCTCAGGTAGGTGGCTTTCCTGTTTACATGTTTTTTGTCTTTTTTACAATTTTTTCTTGTTTCTAAATTTAAATTTAGTTTTCAACCCTAAAACCCTAGACCAAACTTTGTTCATTGAAAACATAAACCCTAGGACCTATTCTAAACCTTGGGACCTACTCTAAACCCTAGGTCCAAGTTAAACCATAATCTATAAAACCTAAATTTATGGTTCAGTGTTTATAACTTAGAGGTTAATTTAATTTAATCTATGATACAACAAAAATCCTAGAAATATCAATTGATCTATCAATCAATAGATCATTTGATAATTATAGGGTTTAGGGTTTGTAATTCACTTAAAGGTTAATTTAATTTAATTTATGATATAATAGAAATTAGAGGTTAATTTAATATGATTTATGATACAATAGAAATCCTAGAAATATCAATGGATCTATTGATCGATATGTCAATAGATACATTGATTAATAGGTCAATTGATAATACACCAATCAATTCATATAAAATTTAATATGATTCAATAGAAACCCTAGATAAATTATATATCAATCGATATCAATATCAGTCGATATGCACCAGCAATAATATAAACTAAAATTTAGTAATTAAATTAACCTACCAATTTACAAATTAAATGATTAGCCAAACTAATTTTAACTTTTATTGATAATCAATAAAATTAATTTACTAACCCCATTAATGGGGTTGTGGGAGATGGTCTCAAAAAAAGTGTAAGGAGGCCAAATGGGTTATGCCCTCTCAAGGTTGGTATAAAATGAATTTTGATGACCTATGTAGAAAGGAAATCTAGGGGTATCTGGGGAGGATGTATTGTTAGAGACTAGAGGGGGAGGTGGTGTGTATGGCATCCAAGAGACTTAAAAGGGACTAATAATGAAGCAGAGTTTTAGGCCCTCCTCCTAGGGCTTTAGATGTGCAATAATTTCAACCTGAGAAGGATTGAGATACAATGGGATTCATCTATAATCATCAATGTTGTTAGAATAAAGAAAATCCGTTGCTGGAAGTTTAGCCCCTACTCTCTGAAGTGATAGCTTCACTTGAGAATTTGGAAGACTATACCATTAAGCATGTATATAGAGAAGCCAATGTGGAGGCTGACTCAATAGCCAACTCAGCTGTGGACATAATCAAGGAGTTAATTCTAGATGTGACTGATGCATCAGTACCCACGATGCAATCTTTTCCTAGCAATTAGGACACTATCCAGATAATCATTTATTTGATTTGTTTGAGGCCGTTCCCCTGGTGATTTTGATAGTTCAAGTGTTGGATATTAATGGAATAATCATGCTACATACATCTTGCAATTACTATTTGTGTGGTGATTTATGTAGTGCCTCGATTATATCTCACTTGCATTTCTTTAGTAGATGGCATTTCTTGGAATGGTGACATAGAAGCGGTTGCAAAGTGTATTGAAGATGAAGAGTGGGTTAATTATGTTCGTTACAGTCTAGTGGGTACTTGGTGAGAATTTCCTTATTTTAGAGCATAGGTATTAAGTAAATTCGAATATATCCTCCATGTTCATTACTGTACTTTTGGACCTGGGAGAGCTCAAAGAAATAGTGAAGACTATGACCATAGCGTTGATTAAAAAATAGTTTCTAGGTAGATTAAATGAGGTTTTGGATATTGCCCAATAAGCCAATAGGGTCCCCTTTTCAATTGATTTCCACAAACTTCATGCTGGGGTCTGATTTGGTGGACTGGCATCTGTTCATTGTTACTCACTGGCCTACAATGGAGTTCCAAAGGCATTAGAAGATTGCAAACGGGGTCGAATTTCACAAGGTGTTGAGTTTGATGGAGATGAACAGGGTGGAGTAGATGAAAAACTTCATCAATGATAGCTTGGAGGAGGCTATTGGTGTATGAGGAATGGTGTTGTGTCCTTTTATTTTTGCTATATAGTAGTTTTAGAATCTTCTTATCATATAGGTTGTAGGATATATTTTGTCCAAGATTTTGTTAATAACCTAGCTTTGATGGCTCTAATAGTAAGATTGAACCTTTGTATTCAAGACTTTACAATCTATTATTTCTGGTTATTAATATAAACGGGAACAACCCCAAGGTTGCAATTTACTGATAAAAAATTTAAAAATAAAATAAAATGAATTTCCTAAATTAAATTTCTAATAATTACAAACTTGCCAATTAAATTAATTAACTAATTTATAAACTACTAAATTAACCTACCAATTTGTAAACTAGAGGATTAGCTAAACTAATTAAATATTCATTACTAATTTGATAAAGTAAATTACTAAAATTTAGTCAACAAAAAATTACTGGTCATTAATTTAGTAATTAATGACCTACCAATTCCCAAGTCATTAATTTATAATTTACTAACTACTAACCTTTTTTTTAAAATATGTAAAACTAATAAAATTTTGAGTTCCATTTTTCTATAAAATATATAAAACAACACTACTAGAAAAGAGGTCAAATTTATAACAAACCAAGTAATAAATCTTGAATTTGTTCATTCCAACTTTTAAGATTATAAGAAATATAATTAATAAAAATTATATATTATAATTTTCATTCAAAACTGCATAATAATAGGTTAAGGATATAAAAACACGTATCTTAATATAAAAAATGTTGGATAATCAAGATTCAATAATTTCATTTATATATTAAGTGTGGCATTCATCAAAACTCTAATCCCTAATAATCTACTTTTAATTGACACCAAATAATTAGGTCCTTCAAATCCTATACTGTAAACTCCTAACAAGATATGAGAAAAATAAGGGGATAAATTTTATAACAAAACATATTTCACACATCAAAAGGCACACAAGTCATGTTTGCAAGCACAAGCCAAATCTATAGATTAGGTTCATTTCTACATGCATAAAGATCATGCGGTGATGTGGATTTGATCTGGAGTAAAGAATAAACAAATGCCACCTAATGGCAAGTACTTGCCTTTGTAGTATTACAATAATAGTATTTGTTAGTAGATGAGCTATGACATAGTGATATAGTTTGAGATCAATAGATTCTTGCAAATTGTATGTATTGTGATTTTAGTGGGTCAATAAAAATTAAAGTTGTTAGGACTAACCTTGACTGCAAGTTTGATTCATAAAAATTAATTAATAACAATTATTAGCATTCATATTGGTTTAAAAACTTTACTTGTTATTGTGGCCTTCACGTTTTTCAAAATATACACTCTGTAATATTTACTCATATTTGTTAAATATGACCGCATCTTTCTATTTAATTTAGTTATTGGATAATACCTATATTTTAGGTATTGGAATTTTTTTTGTCGAGAGCTTTTTGCTATTTATTGTCATAGATTTTGGCACTAGGAATTTTGCCGACTGCTAGGTGTTATGGGAGGATGACAATGCACTGGATCTTTAGCGAGTAGTTTGAAGATAGTTGTAATTGGATAGTTTTTGACGCAGACAACAAAACTTCCCTCTATTATCACAAACATTCATCCAAAGACATATAATTACCCAGACAATTTTTTGCCCATGAACCTAAAGTAACATCTCACAGATTGCAATAGAAATGACTTCAATTTTATTCACTTTATAAAATGAATCTACAAAAGGATTCCATTCAACAAAACAATATTGCAATGAAACAAAACATTCGATCAACATATGTTGAATGACAACAATTTATTCATCTTCTACTGGTAGCGAACTCCCTCTTTCCCTATGCAACCTTCCTTCCCACCTCACACCCTATCACAACAAAGAAGAGATTGATTTTTAAAAGGTCTCAATGAGGTGACTCTTCATATTCCTCTTGCTGAGTTTGCACCCCTTCTATTTACAGTGAGCGATCCAGTTTTTGCATCTAAACAAGCATTAAAAGCTAATTAAAAAAATGGTTCCTTTTGGCGCCTTCAAAAGCTCTTCATTTTCCTGTCATAAGGAATACAAACAACTGTCCCAATAGGGTCTCCACGTTGGTGGCTTCACCCACAAACTATTAAACTTTTGTTTTAAATGATGACTTCAATAAAAATGCCTCTTATTCTTCCCTATCTGTCGCAGCATACATGATCCAATTCCTTATTTTTATGTTGTTGATAGCTGAAATAAAGATGGATGTGTATGATATATAGAAGAGTTTCAATCTTCCAAAAAATCTTTATTTGACTCAAGTCAAAACCCAAACCATGGGTCTTTAATTCAAAAGGAAGTAACTTAGGAAGGCATGAGTTTAAGGATTTCAACGTGGGAAAAAAAACTATATACTTCTGTTCTACATAGAATCAAATGCCTAACAAGGGTAGAAATAAATATCCAATCTACTTCCTTCTATGTAATCATGTAATGAAATGGTTCCATCATTATATCCAATAGCTAAAACATTACCATCAGGATGTTAACAAATAGATTCAGCTCTTTGTTCTGGAGAACTAGTTCTCAGCTTAATTCAATTTAGACGGTGTAAACAATTTTTCCCTCCCTTGAAATCATAGCTAGCAAGTTCTTATCTGGATGCCACTCTACTCTCTCCACTTGCAAATAATGTCAACCAAGATACCACTTGAATACTCTTTACGCTTGGAAGAGAAACTTTTCACAAACCAAAACTGAAATAAACAAATGAAATCTTTTTGGGTGGTACTGATCACCTATGCACCCATGTGCTCCTGCACCAGACACGTCGGGTAAGAGAAATGTTCCTTGAGTTGATAAACTCGATAACATTGAAAGGTGCATGGGATGGTAATCCCATGTTTGTTTTTAATCCACAATTGCTCCTTGTCTACGGGAGCCTTCTCTCTTTTGTTGTTCTGCTCAACCTCAAAACCCAAGCCACCACCATTGGTGTCATCCTGTTTCTCCATACAACTCCTTACCATAGGTCCACATTTGTGACCACCACACCCCTTTAAACTATTATCTTTCACTCCCTTATTGTGCTGCTGTGGTAAATTAGACTCCAATATGCTCTTCGCTCTGGAAATATGTCCTTTGAATGGATACAACTCACTGCACTCAGCCTGTTCCTTTTCTGTAATTTGTTGCTTCTTTACACTATAAGAAACAATAGCGCTAGAATCTTTCATTTGTTTCTCCTTCTCCTTTAGATAATTCAATACAAACATTTGCCCATCTTTCTGAATGGTATACACATTCTTCCTACCATCATAGATGGCTTCCCTGTCAAACTACCACAGCCTACCCAATAATACATGACACATAGTCATAGGCATCACATCACACAACACCTCATCTCTATAAGAGTCAGTCTGAAAATTAACTAAACATTGCTCACTCACAGTCATCTCATACTCCTTCTGCAACCAAGAAACCTTGTATGGACTAGGATGCTTACTCCTTTTCAAATTTAACTTTTCTACCATCTCTTAGGAAACTAAGTTAGCCATACTACCACTATCTACTATAACCTTGCAACACTTACCTCCATCCTTGCATATAGTTTGGAAAAGATTCCTTCTTTGGGATGGATTCTCCTCATCCGCCTCTGGATTCACCAACACTCTCCTCATCATGAGTGATTCACCTTCTTCTAGATCTTCAACTTTTGGTGATACATCACATTCCTCATCTTCCTGTGCCAAGTGATTTCTTGCTGCCCCCTTGTATTTGATGACACTCAAAGGCACGATGACCAACTTCTCCACACTGTAACATCGGAATGAGAACCCTCTATTGTTGCTACCATGTCCTCTAGATGAAACCTCCTTTTCCTTGGTGTTTTGGCCCACCTCCTTATCAGGCTTGAATTCTTTTTCAATCTGCTTCCCTTTACTATTGCTTGCTTGTCCCTTGTAAGTTGCAAATCTTCCCCGATCTTTGGAACTGCTCATTTGCCTCCTCACCAATTTCTCCTCTGCCTTTAATGCATATTGGTATGCTTCCTCAACTATGGTAATTTTCAGCATACTCATCTCATCTTGAATATTAAACCGTAAGCCATTCACATACATAGCTACCTTCTCTCGATGGATTTCATGCCTTCCAGATCGAATGGTCAACTTAGAAAGCTCCTCTATGTAGTCCTTTACACTCATGTCCTTTTGCCTTAGATTCTATAGTTTCTTGAATAACTCCATCTCATAATCCCCAAGAATAAACTTTTTCTTCAATCTCGTCACCATCTGATTCCATCTTGTTATCCGAGGATCTCTGTCCATTTCTTGTTCTCTCTACAACCCTTTCCACCATAGTGCAGCATGCCCTTTCAATTTCATTTGGGCTATCTTCACCCGTTGCGGGTCTCTTATGTCCTCCATTTTGAAGTACTCCTCCAGTTCTCCAATCCAATCAATTAACTCTTCTAGATTTAATATTCTAGAGAAATTTACACATCTACTTTACTGCTCTTTGTTATTCTTGAAAGAGCTCTCAAAAATCTCTCTTCTCTGGCATCCTCTGGTCTTTCTTCTCCTTCTTCGTCCCTTCCATGTTATTCCTCTTCAGATTCTTCTTCATTCTCATAATCTTTGGCATTACCAGTAGCCAGTCTCACTTCATTTTTGATGTCATTTCTGATATCTTCCATTAGCCTGTCTCGGAACTGTTTCAACACTACCTCTATTCTAGGTCTTCCTCTTCATGGCGACATCTTTGTCAATCAACGACTTTAGCTCTCAATTGTTTGGGACTCCGTGCACACACCCACAACAATCCTCTTGAGCACTCCTCAACCGTTAATCTCTCCCACAGATCCTGGTTGATACTCTCCACACTCAGGATAACTAGCTCTGATACTTGTTATCACCTAGATTTGCACCCTTTGCATGCAGCTGTGAAACCTCATGCAACCTGGAGTAACATGGGAATGATCTTGAAGTGTGGGACCTTGTGATTTGAGATCAGACCTCCAGAGAAGGCTGGTTCCTTTCTCTAAGCCTATTACTGAGAGCAGTGATACTAAACCTAGTGCTAAACAACTTGCAGGGGAAAGAGTTAGAAGGAAAACTGAAAGGGGAGAAAGGTGATACACCAGATTTAGTGAGCGATGGTGGTCATGGCGTAGACACAACAATGATTCTTTTGCTGCTAAATGGAGATTCACATAGATTTAGGACTGGTTTGAGGCTTCGGTGTGAAGGTTATGTTTGTAGAGGGGCTGTTTTACCCATAGAACGGATTACAACTTTCAATTAAAACATAGAAATACAGAGATAAAAGAGGCAAGAAGTCAGCATCTATTAATCATGAAGGTCTAGAAAAGTGTTACAATACATAGATATTTCATAGCAGGGGTATACCAACATAGCTAATTACATTCATTGGTAGATAAAAGGAAGACAACAGAGGCCAAATTTTGGCACAGTGAGTCACATTCCCATACCCTTGCAATTACACTAAGTGGACTGACTACAAAAATTGACAGTATAACAGCCCCAAAATACCATCCTCCTCTAAAAGAGCTTTTAACCAGTCTTTATAAGCCAGACCCCTGCCAGAAGGGCAAGGAGTCGCTGAATCACAGAACCGAGGCCATAAATGCCAAAAGTAAGAAATTATGGGTAGAGGCATGGTGAAGGGACGTGGACCATGCTGTCGCCAGGAGAAAATGTAGAAGATGGTAGCCATGATGCGAGACAGGACAGGGGATGGAGAAACAACCTTGAAAGTCACCGTCCAACACATAGAAATTTGGTCCTGCAAGACAAAGAGCCCATACACCATGAATGCACCTGCAGAACCTCACCAACTCGAGCCACTGTGAGGAGAAAAACCCCTCATAACTTCAAGATGGCTGCTGAAACGTCCAATCGGCCCGAACATGCAAAGCTAGATCTGAAAAATGGAAACTGGAAAATCCCCTTACAAACCTGCTCAAATGAAAGAGGAGGCAAAAATAAGCATCTTTGCCTCTTACAGCATGTCAAAATTCGCTGAAATGGGGAAGATATAGGTGGTCAAAGTTCTGGTCAATTGCCTATATATATCGCTTCTGCATCTGCATATATATTGGCCTCTGAAAATACCTCTAATCCTATCTCTGCATGTTGAGAAACTTTGTATGTATTTCTGCTTTTGGCGCCAAAAGGCCTCTGCAATCGCTCTCAGAAAATGCATTTGAAACTGCCTTATATACACAAGAGCCTTTGTATATGCATCGCTACTACCAGGTGGCACCCCCTGATTTGTTGTTGAGTTGGTCTGAGAAGTGGCGCTCAAAAGTTGCAGTTTCCCTTTGTATATCGCATTGTATATGCAGATACTCAACTGCATATACAATGCACTGTGGACTTGAAAATGCAAGAACTACATTTGAACCTTACCTGAAATCTGGCTTGCATATGGAAATGTATCCTCTGCTTGTATATCAGCACATACAACACCGATATACAAGTGCGGACCCGAAAATGACCTTTAGTTGCTTTTCATTGCTCTGCAGGGTCTACCTTGTATCACTTCTCCTTGTATATTTCTTTGTATGTGTGAACATACAAACACTGTTGTATATACAAACCGGACTTGAAGCCTGAATGTGCCGGAATTGATATTCGTTTGAAATCCGGTTTGCATATCACCAATGTACATTTAGCCTTGTATATGCGTGATATACAATCCACTGTTCATCTGATCCTTTGTATGTCAAAACATACAATCCTCTTTGTATATGGGTGGGCCCCACCTCTTGTATGTTGGCAATATACAAATGTCCTTGTATATTTTTCCTGTGGTACTGTAGCAAATGTACATCTACACCTTGTATGTTTCACTTGCATCTCTTGCTTGTATATCACCGATATACAAACCGAGAATATTCCCGAGGACTTGCAAAAGATTCCCTAAATGTATATGCACCTTTGGAGCCCGATATACATTCAGAAAATGCATTTAACCTAATTTTTCATCATTTTCTAAGGCTAATTGAGATTTTCAAGCCCGCCAAATGTACATTTGAATTGTATGTTGACCAAAACTTTGACCATAAATAACTTCTTTGTTTGTTCGAATTTCAGGGTGATGTAAAAAGAAAACCTGCCTATTTTTTCAAGCTCTTTCCAATGGTAAGGTTTTTTAGGTGAGGTTCCTGGGAAATTGGGCACTTTAAGCTTTATAGGAACATTTCAAAGGATTTTCAAGGAAAATACCAAGTTGGCTATTTAGCTCTGAGCAAAGGAAAATAGGATAACATTTTTGGCGACCTCTATGGGGTGTTTGCCTGCTAAACAAAGGATCAGTGGCATGGTATTCATTGGGCATGGAGTCAAAAGAAATTGGAAGTGCCTTGACAAACATCTTGACCCCAAAACCTAGCATGACAACAATGAAGGACACAGGAAGACTAGAGGCCAAACAAAATGTTGTCAGCATCCCGCAAACTATGCTAGATGACACTTAGGGAAAACGAAAAGGCATCTAAACTATTGTGCAACAACACTTATTGAAAGCATAGAGACCTAATCTACTAATTTACAAAGTACTCATACCTCAAAACACCTCTTAAGGTGTATCCCATTGACTGGGATAGGCAAATTTTCTCCATCCATATTTGATAACTGAAATGCATTGTGCTCCTTGCATTTAGTGATGAGAAATGGGTCACTCCACATGCAATCAAACTTGGAGTGCTTCCCTGGCCTGCTCTTTAATTCATCCCACTTGAGTACCAAATCACCTTCCTTAAAGATTCTAGGAGTGGCCTTCTGATCAAAACTTCTTTTGGTCTGAAGCTGATGATATTCCATAGCCTTCTTAGCCTTATCTCTTATCTCTTCAAGTTCCATGAGCTAAGCATATCTAATCGCCATGGGATCCTCCTCCTCAAGCATCTCCAGCTGGCTCATGATGTCCAGAGCTGGCAGCTCTGTAGATATAGGCAACCTTGCCTCTTTTCCATAAACAAGCATGTATGGAGAGTTCCCAATGGACCTCTTAGGAGTTATTCTATCTGCCCATAAAGCAGATCTCAAATTAGTATGCCAGGTCCTTTGGTTATCCTTGATGGTTCACTTGATGATCCTTATGAGATTTTTATTTGTGGACTCAACCAGGCCATTATCCTGAGGGTAATAATTTGATGAAGTGTCCAAATAGATCCCATTTTTCATAGCCCAACCAGTTATTTTTAATCTGACAAAAGCTAAGGCATTGTCTGAGATGATAGATTCAGGTACCCCAAATCTAGCTACCAGATCACTATAAAAGTTCAACACAATATCTTCATTGGATTCCTTTAGGGCCACTGCCTCAATCCATCTTGTGAAGTAATTAGTTGTTGTAAGCACCCATCTGTGGCCTACACTGGACGGTGGATTGATGGGGCCTATGAAATCGATACCCCACCTCATGAAGGGCTGCTCTGTTTGAATTGGCTACAGAGGCAGAGCTGGCAGTCGTGATTTGTCTGCAAAAAGGGCACACTTCATACACTTTCTAGCCCATGCGTGAGCATCCTTGAATAAGCTGGGCCAGTAATACCCAGCTCTCATAATCTTCCAAGTAGTAGTCCTGGGGGCAAAATGACCCCCCACTGTTCCATCATGGAACTCCCGCAACACTTCGTGAGTTTGAGTTTCATCAATGCATCTTAATAATACGCCATTAAAATCCTTCCAGAAAAGGATGCCATTGATTAGGACGTATGGGATAGACTGTAATCTAAAGTACCTTCTCTTGGCTCTGTCTAACCCTGCTAGACATTCACCTATCTGCAAAAAATGGATCATATTATTAACCCAACTGGTGCCTGTGACTGCTGCTTCAGCCTGCTGCTCATCTTCTACGGCCATGAACGCCGCTTCTTCCTTGCTTGCTTCTTTTTCTGAACTAGTAGCAAGCTGTTTGCTGAGTCCTCTTCCTCAAATGAGCTTGGTTATTTTAATGTCCATGTCATACTCCATAACCCTGGTGATCCAACCAGCTCTTTTTTCATTGACGTCTTTGCTCAATAGGAACTCCTTCACGCCAGGATGAGCGACCATTAAATGTATCTTATTATTAGAAATAAGATGTCTGAATTTCTTAAGGCTCCTCACCACTCCAAGGACGTGTTTCTCAATGAAGTTGTATTTTCGTTCATACTCTTCTAAGCCCTGGATGAAAAAAGCAATTGGCTGTTCAAATCCTTTACTCTGTTGTTGTACTAGGATTGCAGAAATGATATCCAAACCGCCATAAGCATAAAAAATAAAATCCTTGGAGAAATCAGGATTCACCAAGGTTGGTGCAGCTAATAATGCTTCTTTTATGGACTCGAAGCTTAGCTTGGTCTCCTTCGTCCAACTAAAAACTGCATTCTTTTTTAACATGGACGTCAAGGGCTTCAGAAGATTTGCAATGTCTGGTATAAACCTTCGCAAAAAATTAATTCTACCAATGAAGCTTTGAAGTCCCTTCTTGTGGCTGGGTAAAGGCAATCCTAGAATAGCTTTTACCCTTTTTGTATCAATGGTAATGCCTTCTGTTGACACAACGTGCCCTAACAGTTTGCCCTCATGCACAGCGAAAAATGCACTTTTTGGGGTTGAGAGATATTCCAAACTCTCTACATCTCTCAAACACTTGCCCTAAATGAAATAAATGCTCAGACGCATTCTTGGAAAAGACTGTTATTTCATCAAGGTACACCAACACTAATTTATACAACAAACCCTTGAAAGCCATGTCCATGGCTCTCTAAAAAGTTGAGCCAGCATTTGACAGGCCAAAAGGCATTCTCTTGTAGGCCATGGAGCCCCATTTGGTAGTAAAAGCAGTTTTATACCGATCCTCCTCCTTGAATAACACTTGATTATAATTGGAAAAACCGTCAAGCAAGGAGAATCGCTCTGAGTCGGCTACCATTTGTAGAATTTGCTGCATTGAGGGCAATGGGTAGTGGTCCTTTAGGGAGGCCCTATTTAGATCTCTGAAATCGACACACAGTCTGATCTCCCCATTCTTTTTTCTAACAGGGACGAGGTTGGAGACCCAAGAAGTATGTTTGATCAGGAAAATGATCTTTCCCTCAATCAACTTGGTTAATTCTTTAATCATCAAGGGCTCCAACTTTGGATTTAGGGGTCTTTGTTTCTGCCTTACAGGTTTTGCCCCTGGCTCTAATTCTATGGTATGCTAGGCAATATGAGGGTCAAAACCTTTTAGGTCTGAATAATCGCAGGCAAACACATCTTCAAATTCATGGCACAGAGCAATAAAAGCCCTTCTATCCTCAGCTGAGCATATTTTACCAATTTTAAGGAGCCTACCCTTAAAGATTTCTAGCTCCTCGTAATGCTCTTCTTTTATCTGCATGTCAGTTTTGGTCTTCTTCATCTGATCATCAGTGCTAAAGATGGACTCCAATGTTACTAGTCCCTTGGGCAGCTTGTTTGTTCTAAGCTAGACAATTTGATCCCCGAACACCTATAAACAACTAATCTTTCTCTTTCTTGCCCACTGCAAACCCTGGATTAACCCCTCATATTCAGCAGTGTTGTTGGTGCATGAAAAGGCAAAACAGAAGGCAGAATAATACCTATCACCAAGAGGAGACACCAGCATAGCACTGCTACCAGACCCATTCCTACTTCTAGAGCCATCAAAGTACATTTTCCATACTTGATCTTGCTTCTTCGTCTGTAACTCTGAACTCTTTACAAGGCTTAGAAATTCTGATTCTGGCTCATGCAATATGTACACTCCCATGCCAGTCTCCTGCATGTGTTCTTCAGGACCATCAACAACATTTTCCCAGGCCCATTCCTTTAACAGTACCTCTAGTATACTTTCAGCCTACAGTTGCTGAGCAGCCACAAGCTCAGGATCATTAGAGATAATGTAATTTGCATTAACGACACTTGGAGTGTAGGGCTCTATGTGGTGATTTGAAAGCAATTCAGATTTCAGGGTTACTTTGGTGCCATATCTGGTCCTGAAAAATATGTGGGACCAGTCCAAGGATAAGTATCCTCCTATCTTGGCTGTGAATTCCCTTGATAAACACATGGCAAAATGGGGAGGTAGGTCTATGATGAACACTTCCTGAGTGATGGAAACGTTTGGACAAGTATGCAAGGTGAGGCTTAGGTCCTTTATCACACATACAGTGTTGACAGCTGTGCCATCTAGCTGGAGCACACCCTTTGTTAGGGGTTGTTATTTCAATCCCAGTTGGTATGCAATCTGTTTTGGCATAACAGAACTACTTGCACCACTATCTACCATGCAATTGTGCACTAGCTTATCTCCTATTATTAATGACACATAGAATGGAAGTGGTTTGACACTCTGGCTTGACTGTTTGCTGCTATCTTGGGGGGAATTGGTAAAGACAGTTCTAGTTGGGTCAACGATAGCATCATCTGACAATTTTAAACCAGACAAAGCAAACTGCAATATTTCTTTCTGGCCCGGGATCGCCAAGGAATCCCACATGGACATTGTCACATTTGCCTTCTTCATATTCTCAATAATATTGAAAGGTGCAGCAACACTTACCTTCTTATGCAGCTTGGCGACAGCAATATCAGCCTGTAAATGAGGCTGCTCCACGGTAGCTGCTTGAGTATTCCTTTGTAGCACATGGGGAAATTGGGATGTAGACGGATCATCCGGTCCTTTTTCTTTACTTGTTGCCTGATCCATCTCATGACTCCTCCTTTTGGCTCTCATGTTTGTTGCAACTGGAGTGTAGTCTCTGTTCATGCCACAAAACTCATTTTCCTGCCAATTCATGAAGGTAGTATCATGCTGGGGTTGTTCAATAGGCTGCACAGTCCCTTCTTTAGATGTGCTTGGCTGCAAAATTGCAACATTTTGTACTGTCAGAGCTTGATTTATGGCTCCATTTGGGCATGCTACTTAACAGTGTGGCTGACTGCTTGGAGAACACCATTCATATTCAGTGGCTAGGTTGTTCTGAACAGGGATGATGTCACTAACGACACTGGTGGGCGCAGGATTGTAAGGTTGGAAAGGCCTCTGATTCGTATTCTGCCTAGCCCCCTGATAATTGCTCTAATAGGGTGGCCTATTAGCCTGGTAGGGTTGGTTTTGTCCCTGATAAGGCTGACTTTGCCCCTGGCTATGTGGCTGATATGGCTGTCTATTTTGGAACTGTTGTCTCTTCATATTTGTCAACTCATTACCAAAAGATTGTAATAATCCCTTGATCTCTTGCAACTCAAAAGACTGATTTGGAGTAGCACTTTCTGACCTATTTGGCTGCACATTAGCTACTGGTAATGTTGGCATGGCAGGTATGACAGATATTGGAGGCATATATGTTGGGTAAGGTGGCTGAATAGCGGGGAAAATAGGCAAAGGAGGCCTAGGCACAATTTTACTAGCCTGAATGAGGCTGTTTTCAGCCCTAATGGCTATGGTATATGCTTGTGGTAGGGAGAATCCTCCCATGGATTGAATCATGACAGAGATGTCACTATTTAATGCTCTTAAAAAATATAGAAATGTGTGGTCAGCTGTAGGCCTTACCGTTGGTGGGATTCTATCCCACATCTTTTGGAAATGGTGGTTAAAGTCTGACATTACTTCATGAGGGGCTCTCTTGATTGTGGACAGCTGCTCCATCAGTGACAGATGGTCTGATTTATCCTCAAAGGAACTACACAATTCTTCCCCAAAGCAATCCCAGGAATCTATGGAATTCACCTGCAGACTTCTGAGCCACTATAGGGCTTTGCCTTTTAGGGATGCTGCAAGTAGCATAATTGCTACATTTTCTTCTGTCACATGATGGACGGTGCACAGGTTTGCGATGTCCTTGATATGCTCAGCTGGAGTGGTCTGATCTTCACCATGAAAGAATGGTAGACTCTTTAGGGCAGCGATAGGGATGTCATCATGCTGAGCTAGATTCAACGGGCTGCCTTGATTGAAAGCCACAAAAGGCTGATTTCTTGCCACAGGAATCATTATGACTGAAGGCCTTGAGGTAGTGTGAGTTCCAACGGCAGGGGGAGTTGACTTGGCTCTCCTAGACTGCGCACGAATCTTCTTGTACTTTTGAACTACTACCCCTCCTCTCCTGGGTGGGAATAATTGTAGATACTTGAAAGGTGAAGTGCTGCTCCTTGTAGGTATTCTTCTCATAAGCAGGGATACAACGGTTCTGCTAGACCAAAGTTGGAGTTGCTAGATATGAAAAGTTTCAACCTCTTACAGGTCTAGATATCACTGGCTGCACATCAAAACCAGTAACCAAAATGTATTACTTGATTTGGAATTCTTAATCCTATCCCACCGGGCGTGCCAGAAACTGTTATCACCCAGATTTGCACCCTTTGCATGCAGCTGTGAAACCTCATGCAACCTGGAGTAACATGGGAATGATCTCAAAGTGTGGGACCTTGCAATTTGAGATCAGACCTCCAGAGAAGGTTGGTTCCTTGCTCTAAGCCTATTACTGAAAGCAGTGATACTAAACCTAGTGCTAAACAACTTGCAGGGGAAAGAGTTAGAAGGAAAAATGAAAGAGGAGAAAGGTGATACACCAGATTTAGTGAGCAATGGTGGTCATGGCATAGACACAACAATGATTCTTTTGCTGTTGAATGGAGATTCACATAGATTTAGGACTGGTTTGAGGCTTTGGTGTGAAGGTTATACCTGTAGAGGGGCCGTTTTACCCACATAACGGATTACAACTTTCAATTAAAACACATAAATCTAGAGATAAAAGAGGCAAGAAGTCAGCATCTATTAATCATGAAGGTCCAGAAAACTGTTACAATACAGAGATATTTCATAGCAGGGGTATACCAACATAGCTAATTACATTCATTGGTGGATAAAAGGAAGACAACAGAGGCCAAATTCTGGCACAATGAGTCACATTCCCATACCCTTGCAATTACACTAAGTGGACTGACTACAAAAATCGGTAGCATAATAACTCCAAAATACCATCCTCCTCTAAAAGAGCTTTTAACCTGTCTTTATAAGCCAGACCCCTGCCAGAAGGGTAAGGAGTCGCTGAATCACAGAACCGAGGCCATAAATGCTAGAAGTAGGAAAGTATGGGCAGAGGCATGGTGAAGGGATGTGGACCATGCTGTCGCCAGGAGAAAACGTAGAAGACGACAGCCATGATGCAAGACAAGACAGGGGATAGAGAAACAACCTCGAAAGTCGCTGTCCAACACATAGAAATTTGGTCCTGCAAGACAAAGAGCCCATACGCCATGAATACACCTGCAGAACCTCACCAACTTGAGCCAGTGTGAGGAGAAAAACCCCTCATAACTTCAAGACGGCCACTGAAACATCCAATCAGCCCAAACATGCAAAGCCAGATCTAAAAAATGGAAACTAGAAAATCCCCTTAAAAACCTGCTCAAATGAAAGAGGAGGCAAAAACAAGCATCTTTGCCTCTTACAGCATGTCAAAATTTGCTAAAATGGGGAAGATATAGGTGGTCAAAGTTTTGGACAACTGCCTGTATATATCGCTTCTGCATCTGCATATATATCAGCCTCTGAAAATACCTCTGATCCTATCTCTGCATGTTGAGAAACTTTGTATGTATTTCTCCTTTTGGCACCAAAAGGCCTCTGTAATCACTCTCAGAAAATGCATTTGAAACTACCTTGTATACGCAAGATCCTTTGTATATGCATCGCTACTACCATGTGGCACCCCCTGATTTGCTGTTGAGTTGGTCTGAGAAGTGGTGCTCAAAAGTTTCACTTTCCCTTTGTATATCGCATTATATATGTAGATATTCAACTGCATATACAATGCACTGTGGACTTGAAAATGCAAGAATTGCATTTGAACCTTACCTGAAATTCGGCTTGCATATGGAAATGTATCCTCTGCTTGTATATCAGCACATACAACACCGATATACAAGTGCGGACCCGAAAATGACCTTTAGCTATTTTTCATTGCTCTGTAGGGTCCACCTTGTATCACTTCTCTTGTATATTTCTTTGTATGTGCGAACATACAAACACTGTTGTATATACAAACCAGACCTGAAGCCTGAATGTGCCGAAATTGATATTCATTTGAAATCTGGTTTGCATATCACCAATGTACATTTAGCCTTGTATATGCGGGATATACAATCCACTGTTCATCTGATCCTTTGTATGTCGAAACAAACAATCCTCTTTGTATATGGGCGGGGCCCACCTCTTGTATGTTGGCGATATACAAATGTCCTTGTATATTTTCCCTGCGGTACTATAGCAAATGTACATCTGCACCTTGTATGTTTCACTTGCATCTCCTGCTTGTATATCGCCGATATACAAACCGGGAATATTTCTGAGGACCTGCGAAAGATTCCCTAAATGTATATGCACCTTTGGAGCCTGATATACATTTAGAAAATGCATATAACCTAATTTTTCATCATTTTCTAAGGCTGATGGAGATTTTCAAGCCCACCAAATGTACATTTGAATTGTATGTTGACCAAAACTTTGACCATAAATAACTTCTTTGTTTGCTCAAATGTCAGGGTGATGTAAAAAGCAAACCTGCCTATTTTTTCAAGCTCTTTCCAATGGTAAGGTTTTTTAGGCGAGGTTCCTGGGAAATTGGGCACTTTAAGCTTTATAGGAACATTTCAAAGGATTTTCAAGGAAAATACCAAGTTGGCTATTTAGCTCTGAGCAGAGGAAAATAGGATAACAATACGAATTGATGCAGACAATAGAACTTCCCTCTATTATCACAAACATTCATCCAAGACTTACATGATCCTACAAAAGGCTTCTATTCAACAAAATAATATTTTAATGAAACAAAACATTCGATCAACATACGTTGAATGACAACAATTTATTCATCTTTCCCTACGCAGCCTTCCTTCCCACCTCACACCCTATCACAGTAAAGAAGAGACCAATTTTTAAAAGGCCTCAATGAGGTGACCCTTCATATTCCTCTTGCTGAGATTGTACCGCTTGTATTTACGGTGAGCGATCCAATTTCTGCCTCTAAACAGACATTAAATGCTAATTAAAAAAATGGTTCCTTTTGGCGCCTTCAAAAGCTCTTCATTTTCTTGTCACAAGGAATACAGATAGCTGCCTCAAGAGGGTCTCCACATTAGTGGCTTCACCCACGAACTATTAAACTTTTGTTTTAAATGATGACTTCAAGAAACATGCCTCTTATTCTTCCCTATTTGCAGCAACATACATGATCCAATTCCTTATTTTTATGTTGTTGATAGCTGAAATAAAGATGGTTGTGTATGATATATAGAAGAGTTTCAATCTACCAAAAACTCTTTATTTGACTCAAGTCAAAACCCAAACCGTGGGTCTTTAATTCAAACCACAAGGAGGTAACTTAGGAAGGCATGAGTTTAAGGATTTCAATGTGGGAAAAAAAACTATATACTTTTGTTCTACATAGAATCAAATGTCTAAACAAGAGCAGAAATAAATATCCAATCTATTTCCTTCTATGTAATCATGTAATGAAATGGTTCCATCATTATATCCAATAGCTAAAACATTACCATCAGGATGTCAACAAATAGATTCAGCGCTTTGTTCTAAAGAACTAGTTCTCAACTTAATTCAATTTAGACGGTGTAAACAATTTTGCCCTCCCTTTAAATCATAACTAGCAAGTTCTTATATGGATGCCACTCAACTCTCTTCACTTGCAAATAATGTCAACCAATATACCATTTGAATACTCTTTATGCTTGGAAGAGAAACTTTTCGCAAACCAAAACTGAAATAAACAAATGAAATCTTTTTGGGTGGTGTTGATCGCCTATGCACCTGTGTGCTCTTGCACCAGATTTAGTCATGATTATAACAAGGAATAAATACAACGAGGACAATGAATTTGGTTTAGAAGGTATATTTAGATGAAGCCCAAGATAAACTTAGAAAAACAACTGTAAAATTTCAAGTGAAAGATTTGATTTCTATTATCATTTTTTTGGGGCTTCCAACACTTCGATACAAACTTTCTTTGTGATTCTATGATGACAATTTAAACTTCAACTTACAAAAATAGTTGAGTCTTCAAGATTTTTTTTATAATAATTTAGGTTCTTAAGGAGTTCAAATATAAAATAATAAAGGTAATATCTAGTATAAATATCTTAAATATATCTATTTAAAACTTGAGAAATAATTAAAATTGAGAATTATTGTCTAAAATTGAGAGCTATTTATTTCAAAAGAAAAATATATACCAAATTTAATATTGTATTGTTTCTTTTTAAGATTTTATTTTTATTTTTATTTTTTATATTTATTAATAGTTATATATAGATTATTTATATCTAAATATTAATATACTAGCATACTTATCTTTAGAAAAATCTATCTAAAATAGGTTGAGAGATATCCTTCTTGAGGTGCCTATTCAACTTATATATGACAAAATGATTGAAAAATAGATGTATTTTAAATATATTTTTCTAAAGATAGGTATGCTAGTAGCATTTCTAGTTTGAATATGTAAACACCACTCTTTTAATGATTTGAACATTTTTGTTTGAGTAATAATAATGTAGTACCTTTAGAGAACATAACATTACAAATAAAGAATGTTTTAATAATATGAAAATGTGCAATACAACTAAGATAATATGAGAAAGAGTGCATAACTTCATATTCATTGAAATAGATATGTAAGAAGTACATCACATCATTTATCATGCTTTAATAATCATAAAAATGTGCAATATAGTTGAAAGAATGTGAGAAACAGTGCATTATTTCATATTCATTGAAATAGATTTCCAAGAAGTACATCACATCATTTATCTTCTAATAATTTGAGTCTTTGTTCTTCAGATTTTTGGTTTCCAAGTTATTTTCTCTTTTTAATCTTTTCATAATGGTCATGTAAATGGTGGCTTTATTCTTAGACCTTTTAAATGACTTTACATGAGACATAGTCACAAATGTCAATCTTGTTCTTTCTTTTTGTCTTGTGTCAATAGTGGCATTTGAAAGAGCGAGACTTTGTGATTTGTGTATTGTCAACACCCAAGCTAATCTTAAGGGTGATTGGATTGTGCGAGGTCCCTTTGAATTGGTGTAATTGGTATTTTTTGTGGAGTTTGATATTCTGAATAATTATCAAATACAACCAAAACATATGTCGATGATTCTATTGGTGCACTTCAAGGTTTCTATATTATTTCTCAAACATATCCTAGAGCTCTATTTACAAGACCTACTTCTATCCAAAGGTTGGAAGTCAACATTACCCTCACATCTTTATCAATTAATAACTCCATATCAAGTTCATTAGTTTGTCCTCCTTCTAGTGCATTGACACTACCCACTTTTGTTGCATTGATACATGCAATGAGGCATTTCAATGAGCACAATTTTATTCTATTATGATTATGCACATTATCATTTATGACAAACAAATGAATAGTATTATCAAATTCTTCATTGATTGTTGTGTCTATGCCAAATTAATACTTGTCATCAATAACTTCCAATCATCAATAGTTGGATTTGCATCTCTTAAATTTGTGAGAATTTGATGAAACCTTTATTGGTGAATGATTTCTCCTTCTTGTCTAAATATCTTATCCAAAGTAACAATAGTTTTGAATTCTTCCCACAATAGTTTTGAATTCTTCCCACAATAATTTAGCACGTCTATTACTAACATATGGGAAAATTGCAGCTTCTAAGAGCCTCTCTTTAGGGCATTCCTACCTACTTTTTATCCCTATTTAAAATGCCCAGATATTTGGCTGATAAATTGGAGCAAATTTAGAGAACTTTCTTGTGGACGGGAATAGAAGAAAAAAAGAGAATTTCTTTGGTTAAATGGGATAAGGTCTGCCTACCTAAGTCTCATGGTGGGCTTAACATTAGAACTATTCAAAATATGAATAAGGCTCTGCTATCAAAGATTGCTTGGAACTTCTTAAACAGAGATATGGATTGGGGCATTATCATAATGGCTAAGTACTTCAGGGATATTCATAGACACTCTTTTCTCAATCAGGAGGGACTTCCTCAAGGATCTATCATTTGGAATAAAATTATAAAAGACAGAAGTCTTGTTAACAATGGTATCAAATGGAAACTTGGTGATGGATTGCTTATAAATTTTTGGGAAGATCCTTGGTTGGCTGATGGGCCTCTCTCTAAACAGTTGGGGAATGAAGCTATTAGTTTTCTTGCTAAACAATTTTTTGGCAACAAAGTTAGTCACTACATCCATCAAGATCATGGTGTTGAATTTGGAAAATTTTGTTGGAATGCTGTAATAATAATCCGAATCTCGTCCACAGGGCTAATAATATTCAGAAAATTCTTCTTAATACCAGGATTCCTCTTTTCTCTAAAAGTGATCAATTTTTTTGGTCTGCTGACAGGAAGGGGTTTTTTGCAGTTAAATCTGCTTACCATTTGCTGATTGAGGAACCTAAAGATGATGTTTGGAGGAAGGTCTAGAATTGCAAACTCCTTCCTAAGGTCAACTTTTTTTGGTGGATTGCTATTCATAATAAAATTCTGACACTGGACAATCTTCAGAGAAGGGGTATGCAACTGGTTAACAGATGTGTTTTGTGTTTGAAAGAGGAAGAATTTGTCTCCCATCTTATCCTGCATTGTGAGTTTGCAACTGAGATTTGGAGTAAAGTCTTTCTGCATTTTGGGTTACAATGGGTCTGCAACAAAAGAAATTAAAGATATCATTCCTAATTGGATCTCTCCTCTATCCCATCCTTGGTTAGTTGAGTTATGGACTCAAACACTTCCTTTTGTGGCCTGGTTCTTGTGGAAAGAAAGAAATAATAGAATCTTTCGTGATACTGTCAAAAATTCTTCTCAGGGTTTTAATTCTTTTTCTAAGGCTCTCCTGGAAAATGTTTCTAATTCTAACATCAAAATTGTTGATAAACCCCTTACTCAACATGAAGTCCTTGTGGCTTCTAATTGGGGGTTTGGGAATCAAATTCCTGCTTTTGATGATTCCAAACGCATTAAAAGACTTAATACTATTTGGACTCCCCCTAATAGAGGTTGGTCCAAATTAAATTTTGATGGAGTTGCTAAGTCTAATGGTAAGGCTAGTGCTGGAGGAGTTATAAGGAATGACAAAGGAGTTCTTATTGCTGCTCATGCTAGAGGAATTGGTAACCAAATTAATAATTTTGCTGAAGCTTCTGCTCTTTTATGGGGTCTTAAGTTGGCCATTTCTCTTAGCATCCATCAGCTTCATGTCCAGGGTGACTCAAAAATTATTATTGAGGTTGTTTCTAAAGTTTCAGAGTGTGGATGGCAACTTAAGGATATTGTGCTTGATATTCAAACTCTCTTAGGCTATTCTTGTAATTTCCTTCCCCCACATCTACAGGGAGGGCAATACTGTTGCTGACGGCTTGGCAAATTTAGGCCCGAAATTTCAAAATTGGCGATGTTGGCACCAACTTCATAATATCCCAAGTCATATTCGGCATATCATCAAAAAGAACAATTGCTTACATGATGATTACTTGTCATTTCACCTGGCTTATCTACGTGGCCAGTTCTTTATTTCAGGGCATGCTGATTAGACACTCTAATAATGAAGGGAGTGAGTTTGGATAGTCTTGCACGCGTGAGAAAGATAGCCGATTAATTTGGAAAGATTATATTATGATCTTGTGTTATCGGTTTAATGATTGCCCTAATTCTGATCGTGTCTTCTTAATTGTCATTTACACTCATTGTACTATGTTCAAAGTCTCGATTTTTTTAGAGTCTTGTTAGAAGTTTCCTAGATTTCAATTCCATCTTCTCCTCTCTCAGTTTCTTTCAGCTTCTTTAGTTTTTTATCATGGGAGGCGATAGGATTCGAACTGAACCCAATAATTGTGGAGAATTTAAGGAGAATGCATTGGTTTGGCATCCCTTTCCTTGAATGTTTGAATGGACATGATGAAAATATGTCTATTCAGTTTGCTCAGTCTTGGGATAACCGTAAGGTGCAAATTGGGAATGTCATCTTTGTAGTCTCTGAGAATGACATTGCTATGGCTACAGGTCTCTCTCCAAAGGGAACGAAGATGTAGAAAAAATCTAGGGTTTCAGATGTTCAGAATAAGAAATTGTTTCTTGGTGAAGGAGAGGAGTTGATGCCCTACCAAGGTGGCTTTGAAAGAGCTCGTCTTCCTGAACTGTGGGCTGATATGTGTTACACGGTGATGAAGTATTTCACCCTTGAGTGCCGATTCACCAAGTTCTATCACTGCCATCTCCCTTTATTGAATCATTTTAGAAGGAATGCCACTATTAGTTTCCCGTTATACCTGCTTTCTTTGCTTGAATACTCTATGCAACATGTCAAAAAGTCTCTGCTGAAAAAACCTGATGAAAAGCCTATTCCTTTACACGAAACGCTCATTCACCGTTTATACCAGTTTCACTTAGCCCTGCCTCCTCCTTCCTCTCTTCAGCCCTCTGGCCAGGATACCCCTACATCTGTGAAATTGAGTCTTGCTACTCCTAATCGACCCCTTATTGGTGATCCTTGTTCCGGTATTTCTAAGTCTTCTACCAAGAGTGTTCAAACCCCCCCCTCTAGATTTAAATTGAAAGCTAAAAGACGTCTCTCAAATGTGGAAATTGAGGCTAACCTTTTGAAGGATGATATTGGGGTTTCTGGGACCCAGATTCAACACAGTCAGGGTGGGGAGGGACCCTTACAGAACCTCAAAAAAGCTAAAACAGATGGTAAATTTGCTATCATTAGGCGGTCTGGTAGAATTGCTAGCAAACGAGCTCCCAAACTAAAGCTGATTGACTATTCGAAAAGTAATTCAGAAGCCTCCACCCATGAGGAGGAAGAGTCCAAGATTGATGTTCAGGAAATTGCTATTGATGATTCTGGTGGTGAAGAGGAAATTGAGGGGCAAAGTGTTCCTATGGAGGTCTTTGAAACTGAAGATAATGTTGGGGTTCATAATTCTAGCCCTGTTGGTGACTGTGTGGGAGTTGGTGATACTACTGCCCAGGTGAATATGATTGATATTGATGAGGACATGGGAAAAGATATTTACTCTGTTCCCACATCTGTTCCTGTTGATCCTGACAATACTGCTCAAAATGGTAGGGAAGAAGACAATACGGTAGAAACCAATGATGATGTTATGTCTTAGCTAAAGGAACGGGTGGAGTTCCTTGAAATTAAGGTCTCTTCTCTTGGTAATTTCATTTCTAATATGTTATGTAAGACTGCTATGGACAATCTCTCTCTTCTTTGGGAGCAGGAGGCTCTCATGCATGGTACTGATAATGACAGGGTTAAAGAACTGGACAAAATGCTAGAGTTCCTTTCTAAGGGAGAGGAGGATATCTCTTCCTAGTTTCTCTTTACTTTCTGTTTGTTGGCATTTTACTATTAGTTACTTTTTGCTGTCTATCAGTCATATGTAAGCTGTCGGTGGTTGGTTTGGCTCTTTTTATTTCTTGAGCCTTTTCTACCTTTTTTGGGTACTGTTTTGTAACATGGGATCGGCCCCTGGTTTGCAGCCTTATAATATCAAAAACATATGGTGATTTGTCATTAACAAGAGGCAACTATCCCAAATCTCCAACTAGAATAATAGATATACTTGAAAAATAATTGAAAATGATGGATTTGATTAGTGTGTACTATTAATATAGAATGCTAATAATAATAAAGTATATGTATTGAAAGACCAAAAACATTGTTATCCTCAACCAAAATTAGAGATATACCTCCAAAAACCATGTTTGTATTTTCAATAAATTCTTGACGAAGTTGGGAGTCTATGTTCTTTAGCAAATTTTGTCCAATGAAGTTCATTTCAACAATCAATATGTATTTTATGTGTTGAATCTCTTCTTACAAAATTGTAAGTCTTGCTCCTTCTAATTGAACAAAATTTGTGATTGGGATTTAGAGTTGTGAATGGATTGTTGATGCTTTGATATTGAATGTTGCAACTCTAGTTAGTGCAAGTAATAGAAGTGGACAATGCCCTAGGAATGTGGCTTCTTCAAGAGCTTGATGGATGACACTAATTAGATATGATTTTTATGTTCCTATTGTTCCTTGAATTATCATGAATACTGGCAATGTACTTTGACCTTCATGATAATATCTCATAATTATATCAAGTATTTTTTTCTATTTAGCATCCAAAGTTGCATAATTGATATTTTGTGGTATATCATTATCTATGAGAAACCCATTATCTTTCATGGTGCTTATGAATTTTATTGCTTTATTTGTGTAATTTTTACCTTGATATTAATTAGTTCATGTTGTTTGTCTATTAATATCTCTTCTTCCCAACATATCTATTTCAACCACTTCCATAATTTGACCATGTTGTAGCCTAAATATGATTTCTCACTCATGTTCCATTGTGTTTGGTTGAAAAGATCGATTACCTTCAATTTTAGAATCACTAATATTTTGAACATCTTTTGGGGTGCTTGTTTGTTCCACATGCCAAAGATTAAAATTGAATGACTCACAATTTGATATTATTGCATCATTATGAAGTACAATATCTCTTTCTATATGACGAAATGACTTGTAAAGTAATAACTCAGACCAACAAAAATCAACCCCTTTATTGGATTCACGTGCATGGATGAATACAAACCTTGGAAATACTCTTACAAAAGCTTCCATACCCCTTACCTCCCATTCTTTATCTCTTTTTCATCTTGGATTATATGTCCATGGTTTAGCTACATCAAAAAGTGAAACATTTTTCATAGAAAAAGACTTGATCTTATATCTATCAATGAAAGATTTTGTAGCTTCTTTCATAGTCATCTTCATCATTTTAGTTATAGGTTTGAATACCTCACATGAGACATTTAGATTGACAAATTTTCTGCCGCTATCTATTAATGGAAGTTCCAACATGTGACTTGTTTCTTGTGCCTCAATGTCTCTTTCTATAATTGTCTCAATAAGAAGCTTCCTATATGCTCTTACCATATTTTTAAACTAGTTCAATGTATTAATATACATTTGTCATGAGGCCAAATTATAATTTATTAAATTTATACCATATTATACTATAGTACCAAACATACAACCATTTCATCGATGTTGGAAAGATATTTCATTAAATTTAGAGTTACAAGAAGTAGTAAAACATTAAACAAAATTTAAAGGTATTAAGTATTTCCAAACTATAGACCCTTTATCATAGATACGACATCAAAGCTAGCTATTTCTATACCATCATAATATTGACCAGAAGGTGAACCTGGAGGAAGAAGGGCTAGCATGACAGGACCTTTTGCTCCTTCATCAATTGACAACCTTCCTGCATTAAAGTTCATATCAGTCTTTACAAATCCCGGATGAACACAATTCACATACAAATCAGAATGTTGGAGTGCAAGAAGACGGGTATAAGCATTTAGAGTAGCCTTAGAAGTGAAGTAGGCTGGAAGCCAAACAGGCCAACCGTTGCTTTTCAACAATCCTTGTTGCAAATCCTTCAAAAAACTTTGGAGGAATGCATCTATTTTTTCCTCTGTCAAATCATTGAGGTTGCTCAACTGTTGCCTCAAAGTTTCACTTGGAATGTACTGTAACAAATGTCAAATAAATTAAAATAAATGAGTGAATGATTTAAGGGAGGTTCCATATACTATCCATTGTTTAAAATCAAAATAAATGTACTCTTCATTTTTTGTAATATTTTATTAAAGATAAATTAAAATAATATATATTCATTTAATATCACATTTCCTTGCAAAATACTAGGATATTTTTTCACCATAAAAACTATTTTTATTTTTATCGTATCAACAATTGAATAAAACAAAGCTTAAACAAATAACATGTTATTTGTTGTTTAGAATATCCAAACTTTAAATAACAAACATCTTATGAACTTTTTACTTTTAAACTTTAAACACCATTTTTTTAATTTAAAATTTATCAACTTACCTCTAAGACCCCAGCACGAGAAGATACATTTACAATTCGACCGCCACCTTTACCAGCAAGTTTTAAAAGAGGAAGAAGAACTTTCACCATTCTTTTGGTTCCATAGTAGTTAATATCAATGCACTCCTTTGCCATTTCATAAGAGTCAAATATTCCTTCTACAGTGCTTCCACGGGAAGTCTTTTTTAAACAAGGTTAAAAAGTTAGTAAGATGATCTTAAATGGAATGGAATCTTGAATAATTAAAGTTAGCTAAAGGACTTACAAATAATTTGGTGGGATCAATATTGTTGGCCTTCAAAATGTCATAATTTATTTCAACTCCTGATATTGCAGCATTATTAACCTGTATTTTCAAGGCAGGATTAATAATATATTGATAGCCCAAATGGATTGAAAAGAGGAATAGTTTGTACTTAAAGTTGGAGCAAGTTATGTAGTCTTTAAATAAAAGAAAATCCTATCGTTAAGAGTTGGAAAACAAAAAACTGCAAGGTCAAGGCTGTAAGAATGAGCTAGAAAAACATAAAAATCCAAATAAATTTGTAGGTAAGAGTATTGTGGTAAGCTAAGCAAGTTTCAATGTGAAAAAAATAATAAAAAAATTGAGGGTATTAGAGCATGGTTAATAGGCTTGATTACAAATAATTATGTTATAAGAATGTTAGAACAAATTAAGCAAAATTTAATATGGATAAAATTCAATAGTTAAATGGTGCTAGAGAAAGCCAAATGGGCTTAAATGTTGGAGAAGCTCCATGGAACAAACTAAAATAGTTTGAGAGTGAAGAAATCTCTACAATTATAGTTGTTTGAGCAAGTTAAATGAACTTGAGTTTGTTGAAAGTCTCACAGTTAAAAGTATTGAAACAAAGTTTGAAGGACTTAGATACAGAAAAAATCCATAGTTGTTGAAAGGGAAAACTCCAAATAATTATCAGTATATGGAAAAGTTATATGTAACTGCAAGAGTACAAGAAAACTCGATATATTTATAAATCTATGTGAACTTGAGTATTAAAGATATTTATAAAAAGCAAATGATTTCAAAGATAAAAGAGCTTTAAAAAGTTGTTACAAACTTAAAATATGGAATGGAATGGAAATGGAATCTTTTTGTAGTCTAGGATGCCTGATTTTGGATCTATAGGTGGCTTATAAAATTTGAGAATACCTCATACTCCTGTTATGCAGTAGGCATCTAATTGTGCTTCTAATATGAGGCATACATGCCCTACTCCTATATGCCCTGCCCCTGCAAGATTCGAACTTGTGACCCCTATGCATACATACCCTACTGGATAGAGAAAAACTTTGTTGGACAAATTAAACCAAGTTAAGCAGAAGAAAACTCCATACTTAAGGTTGTCAAAATAAGTTAAACATCATAATACTACAATGGATAACATTTGGATCCTTCCCCAGTTTCAAACAGGACTATTCAAGTTCAGAAGGGATGGGCCCTGTAGGAAGGATGTCTACTCAAAAGATGGGTCATGAAAAGAAACCAGTCTGCTGCAAAATGTATTGATTACAATAATCACATAAATAAATAGTGCAGCGAAGAAAAACATAATACATACCAGGATATCAAGTTTGCCATGGTGCTCTTTCATCCAATTAGCAAACACATGGATGCTCCTCTCATCCTGCACATCCACCTGATGAAACACAACGTTATGAAACCCTTCGTCATTGAGACTCTTGGTTGCAGCCTTCCCTCTTTCTTCATCTCTTGCTGTTAATATGACACGGATCCCATGCTCTGCCAACTGACGAACAATTGCATAGCCAATGCCCTTGTTGGCCCCTGTTACCACTGCTACTGTGTCCTCATTCCACCATCTGAAATTGAAATTATCTGGGATTAAATGTCTAAAAAAATTACTATGAAACCCCAAAAAAACAGAGACGACAAAGTTAGTACCTATTGTTCAGCGATTCAGAGGTGTCCATGGCTGTCTTGTACTGTATTGGAGAATAAGCTTGTTTGCAGCTTTTTAACCCAATTGTTAAAAGTCTTAACCTGGGCAGATGAGCAAACGCTGTGTTGAGATTTAAAACGCTGTGACTGGTAACAGTATGTTCACACTATCTTTGACCCATTACTCTTAGAGATAAGGATTAGGCGTGGTGTTGCGCTGTTTGGACGATTTGACAAATTATTCGCCGTACTATCTTGAGCAGAGGTAAAATAGCCTTATCTTTGGTTTAAAAAGATTTCCATATCAAAGTGGATGAATGTAGATAAGCCTAGATGTTAGCATTAAGGAGGACACACTTTTTAAACCCATAGAGCTGGGAAAGACTTTAACCCCATGTTGTTGTTTAAGTTATTTTTCTGCTTAAATTTAAGGAGTTGGAGTGGCCCCATGGAAATTTACAATTATGAGAAAATGATAATATAGAAAATTTCCCTATTTTTGTGGAGCAACTGTTGAGTTGTGGAAAAAAAAGGGGGTTGGAAATAAGCAGCCACTCCATAATGAAAAATATGTCATGTGGCTGCATATATTTCCTTGCCTCCTTTTTAAGATAATTTGTTTTTATTTTTTTATAATAAAAACTACAAATCAAGGCAACTGCTTAAAATAAACAGAAAAATAAAATATTCATGGAGTCACTAGCTCCACAAATATCTCCTAAAAAAATTGAGCAGTGGTTGCTAGCCAAAATAAGCTAAGCAACCGCATGGGGACAGGCCCTAAATCTTGAAAACATCACACGATGGTGGCATAGACGCATTGTGGTTTGAAAAATTAGCCATTTACATTGAGTAGATGCACCCCATCGTTCAAGTCTAGTGTGGCATGACACAACTACACATGCCCAAAGGCTTGTTGATTTGCAACAATAGGTCGCTGATGTCACCCAGGAAAAACAATACACTAAACAATTTAGATTTGGCATTAGACATAGCTACAAATAATGTTATTCTCCTTTAGAGTGTCAATGAACTTCATGTTGTTTTAAAAGCATGGAAATTTTAAGCTCAATTGGGATCATATTTAATCATCAATTTTAGTGACACGATGTTAAACTTTCATCAAAGCACCAATATTCAAGGCTTTTGAAAGTCTTTCACATGATTTAACATCTCAAAAACATGAGATCCCCTAAATCACATAATTACCATGTCTTTGAACACTATCACCTTTACCTTTTTACGTGAGGTTTCAAAGACACCTACACTCTCAATTTATATAGAATAATATGTAGAAACCTAAACTTACGACTAAATATAAAGTATTTGAGAGGCTATAGATCCCCTGAATTGTTAAATTGGACTTATAATGGATCACATCTAGATTGATTGCAAAGCTACTTTTGCATTATGACTGTAATTTCAACTTGATTTTGGTTTCAAAATTGTTTACTTTCGATTGCATCTAGATCAGATGCTATATTCCATGAGTTGTTAAATTGAATTTATAATGGATCACATCTAGATTGATATCAAAGCTACTTTTGCATTATGATTGTGATTTTAACTTGATCTTATTGACTTTTTATTAAACCTAGCCACATCTACAAACTCTCTAAAAACTTATCACTAAAAGTATAATCTTTCATTTAATTAAAAAATAATAATTAAAAAACAAAACAAATCACAATAACAAAAGATAAATACTAACCACTAAATAACACTTGTTTAATCTTATTAGATTGAGATTTGCTTGATAAACTACCACACATTCGACATATTGGAAATAACAAAGAAATACAATTTTCAAGCTTTTGAGATGTGTAAATCCAATGTTACTAAATAATCAAATAATCGATGAAATAATGAAATAATTTCTATACAACGCAAGTGAGCGGTGAAATTTCTTGTTAGGGAGGTCATCACTCAGTGGATCCCTCACTCCAAAATTATGTCCATTACAAAGTGCAATGAGAAATAAATTAAAATATTAATTGGTGATGTCACCAGCTGTAATCATCGATCGATAAAATTTCTATCCCCTTTTCGAATTGTAGTGGGGAAAATTTTGATTCTATTTACCAATTCCAACACCCCTTTGATGGGTGTTCCACGTGAATGTGGTGTCTAGACTCTCCTAGTTTGTTCCTTGGTGGAAGTGAGGCATTGGAGCCACAGTTCAATTAGCAGAGAGTTATCCTTGGTTATGTAAACAACCTAACATAATTCATACTTGAGATTGGTGGCACTGAGGTCCTTTCAATAGGCCTCCCCAAGACTGTCTCTGTGTGAATCTAAGATCATCTACGCAGAGTCAATGCTGTCCCATAAGACCAACCCCATTATTAACATATAGTCTTTGGACTTATAGAAGACATGAGAAGAAAGACCCTCCATCATAAAGATACTGCAAATAAATGGATGGGCTTAAACAACACACTCTAAGTGCTGACCATCTGATGTGGCAATGTGGGCCCTTCAATTTCTATCTGTTCCCACTCTCCATTCCTGTTTTCCATTTCGGCAATCACGGTTTGGCGCTTCGGCAGTCACGGTTTGGTAAACTTCAATTTTTATTTAGCACAGTCTCCCGCCCAATCAATTTGAAATCATCTACGGCCCAGTAGATTAAATGAGTGATGCCTTCAAAATGTGGAAGCATAAACAAGGCACACGAATTGTGGTGCGCAGAGAAATGTGGCCTCCTCGACTACTATGATTGCAGCATATACACAAAATGGGTTTACCTTGACTGCTATGATTGCAGGATATACACAAAATGGGTTTGTTGAAAAGGCTTTAGAAACTTTCAAGCAAATGCAATTGGCAGGTGTAAAGCCAGATTCTGCAACCTTTGCCAGCATCCTCCCTGGCTGTACCAAAATGGGAGCTTTAGAACAGGATAAAGGATATAGGAATTTTATCAGATGTTGTAGTTGTAACTGCCCTAGTAGACATGTATGAAAAATGTAGGAGCATAAACAAGGCACGTGAACTGTTTGACAAAATGCCTCAAAGAGATATCATCTCATAGAATACCATGACTGCAGGATATGCACAATGTGCACGTAAGTTGTTTGACAGAATACCTCTAAGAAACATGTTCTCATGGAATGCCTTGATTGCAGGGTATTCACAAAATGGATTTGTTGAAAAGGCTTTAGAAACTTTTAAGCAAATGCAATTGCAGGCGTAAAGTCAGACTCTACAACCTTTGTCAGCATCCTCCCAGCCTATGCCAAATGGGAGCTTTAGAACATGGTATGGACATCCATCAAAGCATAAAAGATAGAGGATTTTTTTTAGATGTTGTAGTTGCAACTGCTCTGGTAGTCATGTATGCAAAATGTGGAAGCATAGACAAGGCACGTGAACTGTTTGACAAAATGCTTCAAAGAAATGTGGTCTCATGGAATGCCATGATTGCAAGATTATGCACAAAATGGATTTGTTGACGAGGCTTTAGGAACTTTCAAGCAAATGAAATTGGCAATTTTAAAGCCAACATCCTCCCCGCCTGTGCCAAAATGGGAGCTTTGGAACAGGGTATGGGCATCCATCGAAGCATAATGGAAGTGGGATTTTTGTAGATGTTTTAGTTGGAAATGCTCTGGTTGACATGTATGGAAATGTGGAAGCATAGACAAGACATGTGAGCTGTTTGACAAAATGACTCAAAGAAATGTGGTCTCATATTGCAGGATATGCATAAAATGGATTTTGCAAAGATGCTTTCAAAATCTTTGAATTAATGAAGCACTCTAAAACATATCATGACATTATCAGTTTTGTTTGTGTTCTATGTGCATGTAGCCATGCAAGTTTAGTGGATGAGGGTTGTACATACTTCAATTGCACAAGTAACCCTTATTGCATTACACCTACAATTGATCATTATGTGTGCATGGTTGACCTTCTTACCCATGCTAGCTATCTTCAGGACACCCTAAACTTTATCATTAAGATGACAATTAAAGTTATGGTGGTTGTGTCGATGTGTTTTCTTGGTGCCTACAAATCACATATGAACATAGGCTTATGAATATTTACAACGATGTTGCTTTTTTATTTGGATCCTAATGAGATGAGGGTTTCAAGGTGGCTAGGAGAGAGCTAAATAGGGCATTTCATAAGTGTTTGGACTGACAATAGGACTTAAAACTAGAGGCAGGCAAAAGCATGAGGAGAATTTTAGAGAAACACAATGGGAGACATCATAGGTTTGAAATGAATATTATAATTACATTCATAATATGGTCAAATTGACTACTTTATTCACTTGTGGCAAACCTAACAAATGGTAGTAAAGTTAAATTCCATTTGGTAAGATATGAATTGAATAATTTTGCATTAGTCGCATACCTAGCAAATGCTAGTGAAGACTAAATTCCATTTGCCACATCTAATGTTTGTTTACAATCCTTAATCACAACTACATTAAAAATCTTGAATTCTTGTATTTGATTCATGCCAAATTTTTATAATGGGGGATTCATTTCAAAATGTCTAAAGACTAATGAGTCATAGCTAACAATTTTTGTTTAGTTGATTTAAAAATGAAATATTATCATAAGTATACATGTTTGTATGCAATGAAGGCAAGAAAAATAGTTTTTTTTGAAAGAATCTAGAATGATGAACTTTAATTCTTCATCTCATGCAAATGCATTTGACAACTTTATGGTTATAAGAGAACATATATTTCTAAGTTATTATAAGTCTTTATAATGAGTGTTTTTAATGTTTACAATAGAAGAGGGAATTTGTTATGAAGTACCTTCTTTTCTTATAAAAGCTAAATCACTTTGTAACTATCATTAATAGTATCACACTTGAGGTCCCAAGTTACATCTAAAATTATAAATGAATATTTTTGTGTATGCATTATAATAGTAGGAAACAATTGAATTGAAGCAACTCCATTGTTATATTATAAATAAAAATAATTATAACATAATCCCATAGATTGCATTTGGTGAAGTGAGGTCCTCAATAAATAAAAGGTGATATGTTCTTCCTCCTACCACTTAATACTGCCACATCTATTTGAATTGATTTATTCATAATCCCCAGTGCTAGATGTGTTCTTGACAATTTATTTAGATGGCTTCTTCCTTAGAATTTGCTAGTTCCCATCCCACTTTTTGGTTCCTTTTTTGCTCATTCCAATTCTATCCAACTATAAAATTTGTTAGTTTCCTTGGAAACATTCGGTCTCTTATTTCATGTCAAATGATGAGCATTTCTTTTGCAATTGATTTTAGTATTTCATTTTCCATTTTGTTGGGGTCTCTCTCCACCCATCACCCTTGCTCTTTTCCCTCCATCTCAAAGCTTAGCAACTCATATATGAACCGCTCTTTTCCTTCTTTTGTCAACTTCTCTCTTTGTCTTCCTCATGGTTGAAGTTAAACTTGTGAAACCACAATGATAACAATTATTGCCTATTGATACACTACAAAAGACTAACTTTTGAACTTTAGCTTTCTTACTACTTGCATAAGTAGAATAGTTGCATGATCAATCCCTAATCAATCTCAAAATTAAACCTAAAATTTTATCCTTAATGGCCTATTAGGCCCTTTTAAACCATGTAAAAGAATGTGGTCTTACAACATCCATAAATCCCTATGAAAAGTCACCCAAGAATTCTTCTAGATAGACATACTTGGCTTCTTGGGTTAGATAATAACATTGAGTTTAGGCATTCACGTCTAGGTCTAAAAAATGTCCTTATTTTATCTTAATGTAGGGTGACAACTGAGAGATACTTGCCTTAAGACAAGATTTAGTTTAGGTTGAAGCATGAAATTTCAACACTCAGTGTGGGACCACATGGCCAACTCCAATTGGTACATTCTCGCATTCATGAAATCCCAAGCATTCTTTATATAATTTAATTATGCTTATGGATGTGAAAGCATTTTATACAACTAGGTTTAATCGGGCGTCTAGATCTTAAAATTTAGTGGCCTTAGATTTGATGGCCCAGTGGATGCGAGAGTCATATTAAAGATGACATAATTGTAAGTCAGTTCTAGAATCCTAAGGTTGTATTCTAAAGTTATCTAAAGAGAACACATATCTACTAGGGTTAACTTTGATACAAAGACATGGCATGCACCCAATTGTTAGGTTTCTTGACTCTCAATGTCTTATGCACAAACATATTATCAATTCTAATTTATTTGGGAGCTTGGTTTTGGAACTCAAAGGATTTATCTATAGAGTTCCATAGACCTAATGTGCATACTAACTTTGACTAATTTGTGCACTCAAGTTTGAACTTCTAATGATTAGCTTCCAACCCTCATCTATATATGAACACACGTATGTGAAGATTCAAACTGCTAGATTAGTGGATATAGATCCAATTGGGCCATCAATGGTTAGAAAATCCACTAGTGCTTACCATAAAGGTGGGAAATTTATAAATTTTGACATGCTTGTGCTCTCAATTCCAAAAGTATTATGACATTACGCATAGTAGCATACCATGGACACAAGCATCCTTATAAATTTTAACTTATTAGAGCTCTCAATTTCAATCTTGACATGTCATTATATTTAAAATTTCCTACAGATGTGTGTATTTATAAATTTGATTTTACTTGAGATCTCATGTTTGGATTTGACACAATTTTATTCTTAAATCTTGTAGCGGATGTGACAGTCCTTGTAATTTTAACTTAACATAATTTCAATTCTAGTTTTTTTATAGGGGAAACATTTAGATTCCCACTTAGAGGATAGGCACCATCACATGATTAACTTTGGTCAATTAATGACTTACATTTCACTTGATAGAGTAATGAATGGGGTTTTGTCTCAACTTAGGAATCTTGCCAATGCTTCTTTCCTCTTGGGGACATGTGTCCATTATAGATTTACACTTAGAAATCCATGGTCAATAATTTTCTTGAGGAATTGATGGTCAAAAGTGTTATCCTCGAATTTAGATGACTCAATTCCTGGGATAACCCCTACGAAACTTGTCTATTTCGTAGCCCATGACCTCTATGCACACAAAATGAGGAAAAATCGAATTGGCCTTATGTGTAGTAAAACAACTCAAAAAGTCATTTTGAGTGGCATTAGTTTTCCCCCTTTTCAAAAATACGAAATCAGTTTTTTCATACTTGGCATTTTTCTCTAGCATGCAAAGTCGCAATTTTTTAGCGACATTGCATTTTTGTCTAGTATGCAAAGTCATAGTTTTTTAGCAACTTTGCACTTTTTTAAAGAAAGTCATGTAGTTGCAGAGATTTTTTCCACAACTACATCCCAACCCGACATGTTTGGGCATTAATGACAATTTATTATGGGGGTTTATATTTGTCTACCGTGTTAAGTTTTTATTTTTACTGTTTATCTTTTACTATTTTTCCCCACTGTCTTCAAACTCCTCTGTCGCATCATCTTCTTCGTTTCTCGACAGATTTGAAACTCATTGTTCATGGATTCCTATTCACCAATCTCAGGTAGGAGTTTCTAGTTTCTCCGTTACATTTCCTCTTTTATTGACTAGTGTTTACAAAGTTTGTTTTCATTTTTTAATCAAAATCTAGGTTTTACCCTAAGTTTTAATATGTGAAACCCTTTGTTGAAATCATAGTCAGGGGTGCAAAAGAAATATCAACTCTCGGTGGCTCAAGACTCCCAGGCCTACTATAGCAAGGTGGCCTAAAAATATCTATAGGAGTGAGTTCAACGAAGAGATAGGTGATTTGATTACTCTTAGATAAGCGAAGTCAAAGGATTCCCAACTTCTAATACTTTTTAGGATTAGATGTACTAGTTCATTGCCATCATCAAGAAGGGCAATCAATAGATATACTGGGGTAAGCAAATTAGTGATGCAATTTGCCAACAACTCTTAGAGGTATCTACTTCACTAAAATTCTACATGACATCATATTTGGTATATGCTACAGGGGCAAGTGCAAAAAAATTGGGGGGCCAAAAAGTGGCTAAATTTTTTTAAAAAAATTTCTAAGACATAACGTGAGCACATTATAACGCGCTCATGTTATAACATGCTCGCGTTATAACGCAAGCATGTTATGGTTTAGTATTTAAAAAAAAACTGCGTTTGTGCTCATTTGTTCATTTCATTTTCTCTACACTCGTGGCCTGCAAACCCTAAGGAGCGCGCTCATGTTATTGGAGACCAGTTTCGACACCAAATTCTCACCGATTCATCACCAAAATGTCGCCACGACGTCAGGGAGGCCAAAGGAGTGAGTTGTTATTTTTTTGTGTGTGAATTTGTTTCTAAATAGGTAGGTTTAAGCTAATTTTTTATGTAAATTTCCTTAATTGACAGGAATTGATAATGCACCTCCTCCTCCTAAAAATCTACAAAATCTTGAATCACCTGAACAACAAATACCTGCTAAAGAACAACCCCAACAACAAACACCTCCATTCATTCCTCGACATGCCCTTGGAACACATGGAAATCTAATGGGACAAATTGAAAACAATAAAAAATAAATTGAAGACATAATTGCAAGGTTGAAAGATCCTGCAACTTCAACCTCACATAGATCCATGCTTGCTCAATCTCTTGAATCTATGTTATCAAATGTAGATTCAATTAGCAAGCAAATATCTAGTTGGTCAGAAAAGAGGAGAGAATTTAGAGAGTACTATGCAGACAAGTCATATGAACAAGTAAAAAATGAACAAATTACAATATTGGACTTGTGTTCCATTTTAATAGACCCGTGAACAAATCAACCTCTACCCCTTACATGCAAGAGGTTTCCTATCCATTGGTGCAACAACCAAGCAATAAGGGATAATTTTGGGTAGAGGTGGTGGATGGTTTTTGACCATCCTCCATTCAACAATAACGAGGTCCCACAATACTTTTTGAGGAAACTCTACTACGAGTTTGTCAAAAATAAGTGCCAAATTATTTTGATATGCGGGACTTCCAGAGTAGAGGTGGGGGGTTAGCACAGGATAGACCAGGGGCACATGTTGACCCACAGTGGCTAGCAAGATGAGTACTCACCAAACCAGCCCATGAGCACATGTCTATCCCTTCCATTGGGAAGGAGAGTGTTGAGGTCAAGACACTTCAATCCATTAGTGCCTTGACCCAGAGCATCATAGAGCATGCTAGTCCTGTAGCACACTGTGGGCCGGGGGAGAGTTTGAGGAGTAGGGTTCCACCCCATACTTGTCAGGCTTGCAAGTCAGCTTGTGGTTATGACCCCACAGATAGTTAGGATGCAGATGCATAGGCTACATTTGTAGTTGAGTAGATGGTGATGACAGATGCCCTCTTGAGTGAGACTTTCGGCCTTGATACTCAGGTAAATGTTAGCAAGTTCATTGAATTTAATTTATTAAATTTCATTTTTGAAATGTAAGATTAACTAATTTAGTTTGATGATTTTAATGAAATTTCAGGGTCATAGCATTGATGTAGTTTTTAGCAGTTCTCCAACTACATATTATACTATGACATCTACCGTCAGGGTATGTAACTAGTAAACAATTATAAATATTACATGTGAATAGCATTGTTATATGAATGGTATTCTAATATCTAATTTTGTATGGTGAAAAGGTTAATCTTGAAGATTTCACGGCAACACCTGCCAATGGTGGTGGAGTTCAAAGCTTCACTTAGGTAATAAAATAAACAGTTTAACTAATGAATTGTACTTACTAGATTTTTATATTTTATATTCATATCATTGATTACATTGAATTGCACATCTTTCAAACTCAAAGCATTACTAGACATTGCATAACTAATAACTAGATGTTGATAGATGACAAAATTTCAATTACAATATAGTTATTTGAAAAAATGCCTCAAAGAAATGTGGTCTCATGTAATGCCATGACAAGCATATACATAGACAAGGACATCACCATGAGGCCACATTTCTTTGAGGCATCTTTTCAAACAGCTCACTGCCTTGTCTATGCTACCATATTTTCCATACATGTCTACCAAAGCTTGTTGATCCCCTCCATACTATTCTTTGACAAATTCTCTCTAATAAACTCATCTAATTATCACCAATTAAACCCCAGGACATGACACAAATTGTTGGGATAAGGTGCCATTAACCTTGTAAATCCTAATATTGTATTTATTCTATTTATTATATGTAATTTGTAATTATCCATGAGGAGATGTACTAGTTTCACTGGCAGGGGTAATTTCAGAGTAACTGGAGGTAATTACAGAGTGACTTTTACTGTTGGCAAATGTAAAAACTCAAAGTAAATGAGGGTAGGCGTTCTCCCTTGACAAATCTACTATTTTTGGCATGTATGACAATTATCATAATGTTTGGTAAGTGAATCTATGACAGCTGCAAGTTGTCATAAGATTCTGAGATTGTATGACGCATATGACGGATATGTTAGTTGTATATTTGCTATATTTAGCTCAATGTTCCTATCTTGGAAAGATAATCTTTTGTGGAATCTATGATGGTTATGACACATCATAAGATGTTGTAAGAGGCCAGATTTATTCTTGGGTCCCCAACCATTGCATGGTTACTTTTTGGACAAGTGTGAGATGCTTGTAAGATGGTAATTAATTCTTACATGTTGGAGAATCTCATGAGAGAGAAGGTGAATGCCTAAGATGAGTTGGAAAACATTTCTATAAGTATTTTCCATGTATTTGTTGCTGTAATATAGATTTTAGGTACTTAGGTGCTGTGGAATGTTGTCAGATTAAAGACTTGTGGAGAGAGTTGTGTAGTTGATGTATTGTACAATCTTGTTGAGATTAATACAAACTTGTGCCTCTTTCCTGGTGGAGTTTTTTACCTGCAAGGGTTTTCTCCACATAAACACTATGTCATTGTGTTGAGTTTTTCATGTTTGACATCTTTTCTGTAGTGGGTTTTATGTTTTGTTACAATCTCCATTGTTAATGCACACTTAAGATTGCTGAAATTTATCTTGAATCAGATTTCCATTGAAGTAGTGTTGCTTTCATTTCTAACATTTGATATTAGAGCCCGGCTAGCTTTGACTCTTAGGTGGTAATGTGGAAGTTGTAGCTGTAGTGGGAGATTTGGTTGTATTTATTTTCCAGATCTTGTGTTGTTATTATGGTTGCATCCATGGCTCAATCAACCTCCCGAATGGACATTAAGAAGTTCAACGGAACTGGGTATGAGTTGTGGAAGCTAAAAATGGAAGATTTGTTGGAAGAAATAAACCAATGGTTGGCTATTCAAAAAGAGAAGAAACCTAACGATGTCTCTCAAGATGAGTGGGATAGACTGGATAAGAAGGCACGGGGAACCATCCGGTTGTGTCTTTCAGACTCTGTCCTGTTGAATGTCGCAAAGGAGGAGACCGCACACAAGTTATGGAATCGGTTGGGTGAAATCTATCAAGCCTTGAGAGTATGGTAAATAAACTTTATTTAAAAAGAAAATTGTTGTCCATGAAAATGCGAGAAGGTGAATCAGTTGCAGAACATTTAAATTATTTTAATTTGTTATTGAATCAGCTTGATTCAATAGATGTTGAGGTTAGTGAGGAAGATAAATGTATCTTACTTCTTTGATCTTTACTTGAGTCTTAGGAGAATGTTATCCTTGCTATCACTACTAACCTTGTAGATCCGAAGTTGGATGCTCTTGTTTCAGTGCTACTATCACAGGAATTGAGGAAGAAGAGTTTGGATAGTTCAGGGGATGCTCTCAATGTCAGGGGAAGGTCTAAGGAAAAGGGACCTAAAGGAGATCAGAAAGGGGCTAAGGACAAGTCCAAGGGCTGGTCTAAAACTCCTGGTAAAAAGAACAGAGTTAAGTGTTGGAACTGCGGTAAAAGGGGACATGTGAAGGAGTGCAAAAACCCAAAGAAACAGTGGGAGAGTGCTTCAGATAAGTCCTCAAATGCAGGTGAAGATGTTTTACTTTCAGCATGTAATGTTGTTTCTAATGATCACTGGTTCATTGACTCGAGATGCTCATTTCATATGACCTCACATAAGGAATGGTTCTCCTCATATGAAGAATATGATGGAGGTAATATCTACCTTGGTGACAACTCTTCATATCCAATTGTTGGGAAAGGAAAGGTATTGTTGTGTTTCAGTGATGGGAGGATTAAAATCCTCCCTGGTGTTTTGCATGTTCTTGGATTAGCTAGAAATTTGATTTCAATTTCGAAGTTGAATGATTTGGGAATGCATGTGACATTTGACAAGCATGGTTGCAGATTGGTGAGAGGGAACTTGGTGGTAGCGAAAGGAAAGAGATTTAGGAACTTGTTTAAGCTTGAAGCCACTACAGTTTGTAATGCCTCTTATGTTTATGAGGCTTCTAAAAACACTTGTATGTTGTGGCATCGTAGATTGGGCCACACAAGTAATAATGTACTAAAAACTATTAAGAATAAATAATTGTTGGATGGTTTCTCTTATTCTGATGAGCACTTTGATTTCTGTGAGCATTGTGTGTTTGGTAAACAAAACAAAAAATCATTTCCTTCAGGAAGCACTAGAGCAAAAGAGAAGTTAGAAATTATTCATATGAATGTGTTTGGACCTGTGGATAATGAATCTATCAGAAAATCTCGTTATTTTGTAACCTTCATTGATGATGTATCCAGATTTACATGGATTTATTTTATGAAGCATAAATCTAAAGTCTTCACTAAGTTTAAGGAATTCAAAGTCTTAGTAGAGAACCAATCAAGTTTAAAGATAAAAATATTAAGATCTGACAATGGAGGGGAATATTTCTCTAAGGAATTTGATGAGTTTTGCAAGCATACAGGTATAATCAGGCAAAAGACAACTCCTTATACACCACAACAGAATGGTATTGTAGAAAGGATGAACCGAACAATTATGGAAAGAGCTAGAAGTATGCTTAGTGATGCACAGTTGGATAAATGCTTTTGGGCAGAGGCTGTGTGTACTACTTGCTACTTGATAAACAAATCTCCTTGTAAGGCTCTTGATTCGACACCTTATGAAGTGTGGACAGGAAAGAAACCTTCTGTTTCACATTTAAGGGTTTTTGGTTGTGAGGCTTTTGTTCATGTGCCTAAGGAAAAGTGATTTAAGTTGGATCCAAAGGCTAAAAAGTGTACATTCATTGGATATGGTGATAATGTGAAAGGTTATAAGCTTGGGAATCCACTAACCCGCAAGATTATCTTTTTTAGAGATGTTATTTTTGTAGAACTTAGAGCCATTTCTAAACCTGAGTAGCCAAAAGAAAAAGAAGAAAAGGTAAAGAAGGTGCACTTTGATTTAGAGCAGCAAGATACACCTCAGGAGGAATAGAATGATGGATTGGGGGTGAAGAAGAAGAAGAAGATTCGAGTAGTTCTGATGAAGATGAGTATGTTGTTACAGAAGAAGTTGTTGTAGATGATCATGCAGAAGAACGAGTAGATTCCCTTTCTCTACCCTTGAGGAGATCCACAAGACAATAGAATCCAATTGATAGGTATAGCCCACTAGATTTCTGTTGTGTATATGCTTTATTGAGTACTAACGATGAACCTAGATCCTACAGGGAAGCTATTTCTGTAGATGATAGTGAGTCTTGGCAATTAGCCATGCATGAGGAGATGATGGATTTAGACTCTTGTAACACCTAGGATCTTGTTCATTTGCCCAAAGGAAGAAAGGCCATAGGATGTAAGTGGGTCTTCAAGAAGAAGTTTGGAGCAGACAGGTCATTGGAAAAGTGCAAGGCTAGACTGGTAGCCAAGGGCTACTCCCAGACAGAGGGAGTTGATTTTGGTGAGATATTCTCTCCTGTTGCTAAATTGACTTCTGTTAGATTTCTCTTATCTATTGTTGCAGCTTGTGATTGGGAGATTGAGCAAATAGATGTTAAGACTGTGTTCTTGCATGGAGATCTTGAAGAAGAAATTTATATGCAACAACCTATAGGTTTTGAGGTAAAAGGAAAAGAACATTGGGTTTGCAGGTTAAAGAGGTCTCTTTATGGTCTGAAATAGTCCCCTAGAATGTGGTATCAAAAGTTTGCTTCATTTGTTATTAAATTCAGTTTTGTTAGAAGAGAGGAGGATCATTGTGTTTACATTTATTGTGTTGATGATTATATACTGGTTATTGCTTTGTATGTTGATGACATGTTATTTTTCAGCAATACTAAGGGTATGATCAGTGAGCTTAAATCCCAACTTTTAGGTGCATTTGAGATGAAGGATCTTGGTGCTGCGAGGTATATTTTGGGAATGGAGATTAGGAGGGATAGAGTTAATAGAAAGCTTTGGTTGTCACAAAGTAAGTATGTGAATACTATTTTGCAGAGGTTTAGTTTACAGGACTGTAATCCAGTTAGAGTTCCTTTACCCATTGGTACTAAGCTTTCATTAGATATGTGTCTAAAGATTGAGGATGATTTTGAGGATATGTCTAATGTGCCATATGCTAGTGTTGTAGGGAGTTTGATGCATGCAATGATTTGCACTAGACCAAACATTACCCAAGCAGTGGGATTTTTGAGTAGATTTAAGTCTAACCCTAGTAGACAGCATTGGAACTATGCGAAGAGGGTGTTTAAATATCTTGCAGGTACTCCTGATCATTGTTTGGTTTATTATGGTACTGATAGTGCTAATAAATCTTCGGACATACAGGGTTTTGTTGATGCAGATTGGGTAGGTGACTTGGATAGTCAAAAGTCCACTAGTGGCTATGTGTTTACTCTGTTTGGAGGTGCAGTGAGTTGGATGAGTAAGAGGCAGCCCACAGTTGCTTTGTCCACCACAAAAGTAGAGTATATGGCTTCTACTCATGTCTCTAAGGAGGCAATTTGGTTGAGGAGACTATGTACAGGTATTGGCCTTGATTGTAGGATCATTCAGATTGGTTGTGATAGCCAGAGTGCTATCTATTTGGCCAAGAATCCCATGTATCATGTTCAGACTAAGCATGTTGATGTTTAGTATCACTTTGTTCGAGAGTTGGTTGCCTAATTATTTTCATTTGATTTCCTATGGGTTGATTTACAATGTATAATGTCAAGTGGGAGAATGTTGGGATAAGGTGCCATTAACCTTATAAATCCCAATATTGTATTTATTCCATTTATTATATGTAATTTGTAATTATCCATGAGATGTAGTAGTTTCACTGGCAGGGGTAATTTCAGAGTAACCGGAGGTAATTATGGAGTGACTTTTACTGATGGAAAATGTAAAAACTCAAAGTAAATGAGGGTAGGCGTGCTTCCTTGAGGAATCTACTATTTTTGGCATGTATGACAACTGTCATAATGTTTGGTAAGTGAATCTATGACAGTTACAAGTTGTCATAAGATTTTGAGATTCTATGACACATATGACAGATATATTAGTTGTATATTTGCTATATTTAGCCCAAGGTTCCTATCTTGGAAAGATACTCTTTTGTGGAATCTGTTATGGTTATGACATGTCATAAGATGCTGTAAGAGGCCAGATTTAGTCTTGGGCCCCCAACCTTTGCATGGTTATTTTTTGGACAAGTGTGAGATGCTTGTAAGATGGTAATTAATGCTTACATGTTGGAGAATCTCATAAGAGAGAAGGTGAATGCCTAGGAAGAGTTGAAAAATGTTTCTATAAGTATTTACCATGTATTTGTTGCTACAATATAGATTTTAGGTACTCAGGTGCTGCCAAAATGCTGTCAGATTGAAGACTTGTGGAGAGAGTTGTGTAGTTGATGTATTGTACAATCTTGTTGAGATTAATACAAAATTGTGTCTCTTTCCTGGTGGAGTTTTTTACCTACAAGGGTTTTCTCCACGTAAACACTATGTCATTGTGTTGAGTTCTTCATGTTTGACATCTTTTCTATAGTGGGTTTTATGTTTTGTTACAATCTTCATTGTTAATGCACACTTAAGATTACTAAAATTTATCTTGAATCAGATTTCCATTGAAGTAGTGTTACTTTCATTTCTAACACAAAGAGCCTAGCACAAGCCTATGACATCTTATATAGCATATGATTGACTCCAACATCATCTAGGTTTTAGGTATTAATTATGGGGCAACAAGTCACCCCTAACTAAAATCTTCAAATCTATACTAACCCATTCCCCTACAAGCTATGTCAATCCTATTGGCTCAATTTCTTCCATCCCTACTTCTGATCCTACATCTAACCCACCTAAGTCTAATGAGGACCCTTCATTTAATACTACTATATTCTTTGAGATGAAAGAGAGCACAAAATCCTCTAAGAACTCACATAAACATGTACCAAAAGACCACACCAGCAATGGAGACTTGAGGAAGCATAAGAAAGAGCTATAGTATATCATCAAGAGAGCCAAATCTTCACAAGAGTTCACAACTAGTTGAAGAGCCAAGAGAGTTCACCATAGAATGCATGAGAATCAAAAGTCAAATTCAAAAATCCACCACATGAGATGGAAAACCTAGAGATAAAGTTAAAACAAAGACATTCTGAGCTGCAAAGAGGTGTTACTGGAATCTTGAATCATGAGCCTAATATATTCTAACAATGGACCATGACCATTTCCATTCCTACAACCTAATAATGTTTCATTAGTTTGATATGTTTATAAATGAAACTTGACTATTTTGACACAAATATCTTCACCAATGAACCACCATTGTTTCGAGCCTATAATTTAATAATTGCTTAATAGGTTGATAACTTCATCGATGAACCATGATTATTACAAACTTGCACTCTAATAAAGGTCCATGTAATTTATGTCTAAACATTAATAAACCATGACTATTTCAACACCTAAACTAAATATTTTTTCATGAACTAATATATTTTCCAATAAAATAAAACCATTTCAACATCTACAACCTAGTATTTTCTTTTGCTAATTTCTAACTTCTTAAGGGAACCATGAACTTTTCTTAAAATTATCAAACTCCTCACTTCAAAATTTTAAAAACTTTCAACCCACTAAAGTTTAAAATTTAATATTTTTTTATCAATAACACTATGTTTAAACCAATCAACCTAACCAACATTAATATCTACAACTTAATAATCAATATCAATAGACCAAAAAGCACAAGACTCTATAAAACCTTAGGGTTAAAGTAGCACAACCCCTTACCCTAACTAAACATACCACCATATTTCCAAGGTCTTGATATCATACAAATGCTCACCTTTATTCTTCTTAAGGGCAAAGTAAAACACCTCTTTAAATACACAACCACCTTTTCTACAGACCCCTTAACCTTTGAAATGATCAAAGTTCCCTCATATAATATACTTTACATACTTGGAGCCTAGTAGGGTTCTAATTTATATCCATAAGGGAGTCGATCCTATCTTCCCTATCCAAAATAAGAAAGAACTTATCTACAATTTCAATGATTGTTACCTCCAACATTCATAGTTCTCAACCCAAGAAACTAGATCAATAGATTAAACTCTTGGTTGTGATGTTTTTGATGACCATACCCAAGACTTTACTATGGGAATTGATGGTGAAGAATGTGTATTATGTGTCTAGTTGTATCATAGTGATGCATTGGTGACAATGAATATCTTTTTTGGGTACAATACAAAGCTTCATTGCAATATCTAGACAAAGTACATTCTACATAGTTGGATACCTTTAACATGTTATTTGTAGAGTTAGATCATGTTATGTATTTAGATGGAGCCCTTTTACATTTATTTGCTTGGTTGGAGTCATTTCTGCATAGTCAGAGTTTTTATCACTTTTAGTGTAATTTAGGTGAACATGACTTGTGTGCTTTATTGTGAACATGACTTGTGTTCTCTATTGTGTGTACTTCCATGTTTAGGTGAATGTGTGTGTATGTTAGGAACCATGACTTGCATCACTATTCTAATTTTCGTAATTTAATAATGTTGTTTTATTTTCAGATGATGCAGGCTGTGGAGACACCTCCCAAAGTTCATAGGCAATGGAGCATGGTGTGTCTTCTGTGATTCATAGCTCCATGCCTTTGACAGGGGTATGATGTAGATTAGTAAATTACAAATTACATTCATTGTTATAATTGTTTATTTTTGAAAAATCAAATGATTATTGATTTAAAGTTTAATTTCTATCTGGATGGTTTCTATAGGACATGACATTGCCATAGCCTAATCCTGGTACTGAGGCAAATGAGGAAATAGATTTTCTGGTAGCAGTAAGTGATTATTTTGTTAAATGTTTCATTTTTTATAATGTAATTTCTTTATGTTAATGCTTATACTTTTTATTGTAACAACTACAGATCTATGAACAACTAAATAGGAGGAGTAGCCCTCGGGTTCGTAGTAGACCACCCTCATATGTGTCTCCATCCCCTCGAAGATCAAAGGTTGCCCGTGATCTATTCTCTTCATCGGACAGAAGGGAATGACTTTTTATTGGGTTCCTTTGTTGTATGCCTATATGTCATTTGTGGACATATATTTTGTATTGTATATAGTTGACATTATATGCCTATATGGCATTCCTGTAAGCCTATATGGCTATGTTGTATATATGTTATACTTATATTGACAGATATTGATGTATGCCTATATGGATATTTGGTTAATACAAATCATTTTTGTTGATGGTGTCCATATTTACATTATAAATCCATGCTTCAATGGATATTTGTAGATGGTTTACTTCAAATATTTAAAGTTCAATTGTATTACATAGTAGGATTTTTTAAAATTCATTCCTCTTTATGGCTCTCATAATCCACTTAGCACACAAAGCTAGTCCTTTGAAGACACCCAACAAAGGAGTCCTTTAAAATAAAAATGAATCATCATGTTGAACATCAACACGAGATTGTATATTAAAGTCATAAAAACTTGGGTTGTGTGGTGAATTTAATATAGTGGAAGTGACATCAAACAAGTATGGTAATTCTCCCCATGTAATAGACAACTAGTGAGATGGAAGCTTAGTCCTACATGCACAACAGATTGGGGCTTTCTTATCTCAATATTATATGATGTCACAATCACTCTTCATGGTATATGTGGAATAATCTCTACTTAGAATATGTAAGGTTTTTCAAAGGGCTTGAATGACCATTTATGACATGTTTACTAGAATTTGGAGCCACATCCTCCTCATTAGACTAGCTAGATTTAATGGTGAAATAATACTATCAAGCATACATGCCTCTTTATTCACATTTATGGGTGCTAGTTGGTGCATGTTCACTATTTTTCATACAAGGTCACCACCATAAAGCTCTATCATATCACTTTTGAGTTGAAATAGCAACTATTGAAATAGCAACAAATGAAATAATGCTTTATTGATAAGTTGAAAGAGCTTGACCCTTAAGAGGGATAATGTCTTTTACTAGTATGTGAAGTGCTACATGAATTGTTGATGCATTGATGTTGAAAGAAACCCAATTTGTTGGGGTGAGAAATAAAAAGGATGATAATGCATGGAGAACATTTGCAGAAAGTGTTATCTTGATGTTCTCACGAATACTGATGACATTTCAAGGGTGAAAAGTTGTGACCCTTCGAATAGGAAAGACTATGACCCTTTTTATAATGAAGGGAAATGACCATGCATAGTGTATATGTTCCCAACTAGATGTGTTGCCGCTAATGGTTTGGCCCCATGAAGAACAAAACAAAAAGTAACCTACCTTGCAACTTTAAACTACATGCTTCTGACAATTTTTGGAGTAGTAGAAAATCTTTCACCACGGGCAAATTCCTCAGAGATATAAAAAAATGAGAGGGGTTATTGTAGAGAGGTTCTATGTGATTGCATAGCCTTAGACATAATGTTTCTAAGTGACACATTTTGCAAGTAACAGCTCGTCAAAGATTGCTATCTTTTTGCACTTTGGTCTCTTAAGGGATATCGTCAGTACAATGTAGCTCAGACTGTTTCAGCATGTTTGGGTACAAAACAGGACCATGCCTAGCCTAAACGTACCCATCCGGATGCATTAGAACTATCAGTTTGGCCGCACGAGGAGCAGAATGAAAGTTACACCCCTTTGCAACTTTACACTGCATGCATCTGACCATTTTTGGAGCAACAGAAAAACTTTCACCACGAGCAAATGCCTCAGAGATATAAAAAACCAAGAGAGGTGATTGTAGAGGATCCCTATGTGATCTTGTAGCCTTAGACATAATGTTTCTAAGTGACACGGTTTCCAAATAACAACTCGTCAAAGATTGCTGCCTTTTTGCACTTTGGTCTCTTAAGGGATATCGTTAGTACAATGTAGCTCAGACTGTTTAGGCATGTTTGGGTCAGAAAAAAGACCATGCCTAGCCTAAACGTACCCATCTAGATGCGTTGGAACTATCCATTTGGTTGCACGAGGAGTAGAATGAAAGTTACACCCATTTGCAACTTTACACTGCATGCATCTGACCATTTTTGGAGCAGCAGAAAAACTTTCACCATAGGCAAACGCCTCAGAGATATAAAAAAGCAAGAGAGGTTATTGTAGAGGGACCCTATGTAATTCCGTACCCTCAAACAAAATGTTTCTAAGTGACACAGTTTTTGAGTAACATCTCTTTAAAGATTGCTACCTTTTTGCACTTTGGTCTCTTAAGGGATATTGCCGGTACAATGTAGCTCGAACTATTTCGACATGTTTGGGTGTGAAACAAGACCACGACTAGCCTAAACATACCCATCTAGACATGTTGGAACTATCCATTTGGCCGCATGAGGAGCAGAATGAAAGTTACACCCATTCGCAACTTTACACTGCATGCATCTGACTATTTTTGGAGCAGCAAAAAAACTTTCACCACGGGAAAATGCCTCAAAGATATAAAAAACTGAGAGAGGTTATTGTAGAGGGACCCAATGTGATCCCATAGCCTTGGACAGAATGTTTATAAGTGACATGGTTTCTGAGTAACAGCTCATCAAAGATTGCTGCCTTTTTGCACTTTAGTCTCTTAAGGGATATCACTGGTACAATGTAGCTCAAACTATTTTGGCATGTTTGGGTGTGAAACACGACCATTCCTAGCCTAAAAGTACCCATCCGAATGTGTTGGAACTATCTGTTTGGCTGCACAAGGAGCAGAATGAAAGTTACACCCATTTGTAACTTTACACTGCATGCATCTAACTATTTTTGGAGTAGAAAAAAAAACTTTCACCATGGGCAAATGCCTCAGAGATAAAAAATCAAGAGAGGTTATTGTAGAGAGACCCTACGTGATCCCGTAGCCTCAGATGGAATGTTTCTAAGTGACACGATTTTTGAGTAACAGCTCGTCAAAGATTGCTGCCTTTTTGCACTTTTGTCTCTTAAGGGATATCACCGGTGCAATGTGTTGAAAGTTGTTTTTCATTGATGTCAAAAGGTCAAGAGGTGTTGATCATATCCTTGTTGTTGTTGTTGTCAAAGGATTAGGATGCTCAATTATGGTGTTCATGTTTCATGGTATGGTCTTCACAAGATGCCTACATTCACAGAGCTCACATGCCTTTCATGCTTCAGGATGGAGTGTTCCTGTTTCACAAGAACCTTGCAAGACATGTATGCAAAGTGTGGAAGCATATACAAAAAATGTGAACTATTTGACACAATGCCTCAAAGAAATGTTGTCTCATGGAATGCAATGATTGCAAGATATGAACGAAATGGATTTTTCATAAGGCTTTAAGAACTCTCAAGCAAATGCACAAAAGTAAATTTCAACCAAACGCAAATTTTGGCACGTCTAAAACCAAATTGCACAACCTTATCTAACTTCCTCCTTGCCGATGCCAGAATGGGATTTGGGGAACATGGTGTGGACAACCATCAAAGCATAAATAATATAGGAATTTTGTCACATGTATTGTATTTGCAGCTACCCTTGTAGACATGTATGGAAAGTGTGGAAGCATAGACAAGGTGCGTGAATTGTTTGAAATGATGCCTCAAAGAAATGCACACTCCCACATAATGCAATGATTGCAAGATATGCACAAAATGGATTATTTGAAAATGATTTATAAACTTTCAAGCAAATGCAATTGGCACGTGTAAAACCAAATTCCTGTAATGATAATTGTTCATCATATTAAATATTTAATATAAACTATCATATACATAATGTCATGAACATAACATCTAGTTTATATACAAAGCCATATAGGCATGTCCAAACAAAGCCATACAAGCATATATACAAAATTATAATTCGGTAACATACAAAAGTATGTATACAAAGCCATCTAGACATACAAAAAATGTCCCAAAAACTAGTTTCCTATGGACTTTTGTGAAATAATCGGCGGCCCTAGCTTGACTGTGAAGATGGAGAGTCAATCCGTGACTCATCCTCTCTCTGTCATTGAGTAGACCTCTTCGATAGAAGTTCATCCAGCTCCACCTATTAATACAATCAAACAATATGCACATTAATAGAGAAAACGTATGAAATATATAACATCACATATGTAATCGATCACTTACCGCCACTTGATGATTAGTCTCCATCATCTTGTCTCTCTCTTCGTCCGTAGTTAGACAGGCTGGAGTTGTGACCACCTATGAGAAGCATCAAGAAGCAAAATTGACTAAACATAAATATCATTTATGTACATCAAATGACATGAGATAAAACAAGAAATACAAAACTATGACATTTTCATGTTATTGGCGCATACCTCAGTCAAAGGATAGGAATCCTCAACAGAATGGAGTGGTTGAAAGAAAGAATAGGACTATTCAAGAAGTTGCAAGGACAATGGTAAGAGAAGAAAACCTACTGGATGTATACTGGAGGGAAGCAATTCATACTACTATTTATATACAAAACAAAGTACAAGTAACCATCTAGGAAATTTTTATGCATACTTACAAATTAATCCAACAAACCATCTGGGTCTGATCTACTCTTTATTGTGTCAAGTATTGCCTCATGGTCAGACTCACGCACCTTTCACAAGGTCTTGTTCAAAGGTCTACCCTGATTTTGTATCAAATGAACATTAGATGCCACAACAAGGTTTGAGTAATGAAGGATCTTCCGATGCCTGTCAAAGTCCTAAAATAGCCAAACATTAACACTCTTATGTGGGTACCTTCTAAGCCATGTTCCAGTAACAATCACCGATCCTATAGGGTATTCGATGTTTTCTCCATTTGTAACTAGGGCCTCCAATTTCTTTTGGCCTCAACACAACAACACAAGTAATAATATGTTCCCTCTTCATTGTCTTCATCTACAATAACTACATAAACATGCTCTACATTGATATGTGTAGAAAATTAGATGAAATTAGTCAACATTACAAAAACACTACAACATAAGATAACATTAGGAATTTCAAAAACTATGCAAGTAGATATATTACCTGGTTGAACTAGATTTGATATGTGGTCAAAGTCAATTGATGATTCCATCTGTGTCAGTTCCAGTGCCGTCGGGGGTCGATATGTGTCAAGTGGGCTAAGATAACTTAACCTCCATTCATCAACCCACTCCTTTGACTCGCACTCATTCCAGGCTTGAATTGTACATGAAGAACACAAGCATGCTATCTTCCGTGTATGGATACTACATGAACCTACAACTGAGCTTCTGAAAGAGTGTATCTCACTTGATCCTCTCAGTGTACAACAATCCTCATATGGTGCAATGTTAGTATCATCTATCAACCAAAAAAATCTACGAACTGAAGACTTACCTTCATTACCTGGACCCATCGAAGCATTACACCACTAGATGATTGATTTTGCATCTATCAACTTTGCATTGTCTTTATACTTTGACTCGTCTCGTGTTATGGCTCTTTTGATACATGCTACTGCACCATCATGCTCCCTCTTTCCATGCCTGGCCTCACAAAAGTTCCACATATGCTGAACACTTGTAATATTATGCCTCCTACTTAGCTAATAGAAATTCTGCAAGTTCTTGAATTGTGATGCACAATTATCTAAACATATGATATGCTGATTGAATGATATGCCCCTTCTAGACAAATCATTGTAGAACACCTGAAAGAAACCTTGCACGAACTCCATAGAATACATGCGATCATCACTAATATAAAAATGATACTCCCTTATGATATTTTTGTCATCCTCTGTACTATCATTCGCATGAATGAATGCGATGTGTACAAATATAGAAACATGTGTGGAGTTGTAATATTATGATTGCACATCACACTGTGGATGTAGACTGTAGTTCTCTACAAAGTTGACAGCTGAAATAATGCTACCAAGTGGAAATGTGTCCTTACATAACTTGAATTACAAGTCCAACCATCAAGCTCTATGTGTATGCCTTACTCATACACTATACTGTCACGAAATGTAGACATAAACTGATACACTAGGATCTTTTGAATAACCAAATCATACATCTTTACTTCTTTACCATCTTTTGTATTGTAGGCCACTATTTTATACTTGTTGAACTCTACTATTTCATTTCCAACTGCATGCGTGCTTTCCATATGTTCACATATTGGCATACGTTGCAAGCCACTGTAATGTTCACATGTGCCACCCAAGCACAATTTCCTGTAGAATATTTGACCTTCCTCTCTTTCACATAAAATTGTTGATATGAAGTCTCTTGAAGATGTTGGTGAGGCATGTATGCCACAATCCTGCAAAACATTGTTAGTATGTAAATATAAACATATAGACCAATAAACATCAAAATGGTTAGAAAATTCAATATGTAATCTACAACAACAAGTAGTGCGTGTGTTATTTATTTTGACATAGAAAGGTTTTAGCATTTCAAAATATCTTTGAGAAATTTTAATTTGAGGATACATCTCTAGAAATTTACCAAAAAACTATGTTTGAGTCATATCCAAAAAATGCTTTGGATGTGGCTCACAGTTTTGACTACCGATTCTCCTTCTTACCACATCCCTTTGATTCGGAGATACCCTTGTGTAATTCTTCCAAAAGTCTTCAATTAGTGTTGTCAATGCTTCAACAATTGGTTTATCTTTCCGTGGTAGTCTCCCCGAGAATGCCCATAATTCATTGGCGTCGGTGTCCTTGATTCTTTGGCGCCTTCCAATGGCTCTTGATAAAGTTTTTCTATTAATTCTCAATGCTTGACTCATCTTTCTAATGAGACAAGATTTTCTCGTTTGATAATACCTACTATTGTTAATGTAATGACACAGCGCATTACATTACTATCTTTTGTGCATGAGGTGTTACCCACACTCTCATATGCACTCATTAGATTCTTGACAATAGATTTTTCACTTGAAGCCTCTAATGTTCTCAACCTAAGAATCTTCATGATGGACCTATACTTTATACTTCACATCATTTCAACGAATAGTTGACATCTTGTGGTCTTATTTAACTTTTCAAAGAACACTCTCCAAATCTTATGAGGATATCTTCTACAAGTGTGTTTTGGAATCTTACCTTCCATTGGCTACAAAATATTCTCATCAATATAAATCAAATACTTTGGATTGCTATGCAAAATTCTAGGTGGTGTTAAGAAAGGTAAATTCATCTCAACATTAGGAATTTCATCAATATTTAAATGAGATGGGTTGGATGGCATACCTTCAATCAGAGATGGAATAGATGACATACCTTGAGGTTGAGGTGGGAATGATGACATACCTCCTTTCTCACATGTGAGTGATGTTGTACTCTCAACTTGAGATGTAGTAGATGGTGTCCCTCCATCTTGATTTATGGTAGAGGACATGTCTCCAATTGCAGTATTCAAATCTCTCATAGCAAGAAGATTTTGCATTCATTCCCTTTGTGCCGCTAATACCATATCTCTTGTTGATGATTGAGGTTCCTCTTCAATTGGCATGTCTTCGACAATCGTGTCTAATTTCCTCTTCTCACGAAGTTCCCTCATAGCCACTACTTTCTTTGCATTCTTAGCTTCTTTCTCTTCCTGTGTTGGTTTAATCCTTGATTGTTTCCTCGACATGGTGGAGAATTTATCTATAGCATGATAAAGAGACAAATATTAGTTCCTGAGAAATGAATATGGTTCCAAATTTTAGGTCTGCTACCTTCAAAATATTCATAGGTCTACTGCCCTATAAATTGGTGCTAATTTTATGTCTATAAGATATCAACAATGCATGTGCATACTCAACTAAGTAGTAGATTTTATGGTAAAATTCTGGGTGGATAAAAAGCCCCATATAGCACCCTACAACCATTAAACCAATTCTTGGGTTGGAATATAGATATTCATTTAAGATATATGCCTCATTAATTTTATGCATCTTTGAAGGCCCTTATAAATTTCCCTTCCAAATTCATGGTCAAATTGTGACCATTTTTATCTTTCAAGCCCTATAAATCAATTCCATTATGATGTTTTTGTGGCTCATAGAGTTGATAATGGTGAGTGTAATAATCTTCCCTATGCCAACTAAACTTCTCATATTAGCTTTAAGTTAGGGTGTGTAATGCAAGTATTGACATTAATTGTAAAGTGTGATATTTTCTAAAAATTAAGGCACTGAATTTTTTTATGGTGGTTTCAGATTGGTTAGTTGAGTAGTGGTTGTTGGGGGTGGTGCTTGTGGCTTATTATTAGGTGGATAGGTGTAATATATCTTAGTTCTAATGAAGGTAGACCTCATGACTCTTTGAGGAAATGTGTAATGTCAAACAATAAACTATCTTTAATTTTTAATTGCTCCTCTCTAGCTGCCTTAAAGTTTGTCAAAGCTATCTAAGGAAGGGGTGTGGATGATGAGTACATTGAGAATTAAAGCATATATTAGAAGTGATTTTGTGGAAAAGCTAGCTACTTTCATCCCTTTAATGAAATGGTGGTTAAGGCTTCTCAAGTTTTTACTCCCAAGCCACTTTGAAGGTATGTGTTCAACACCACTAGAAAATATCTTCACAAGAACTTAGTTTTGGTTGTATGGAAATTTTTTAGGTTTTTCTATTTCTTTGGTTGGTAGCTATGTTTGTTTAATAGTTGTCAGATCATTATTAGATGTTATATGGTTGTCTTGACTAGTTTATGTTGGAGAGGAGTGTATTGTAATCCCATTTTTTTACTTTTTGAATTTGAATAAAGGAACTCAGTTTTGCAGCTAGGATACTATGTTCCTATTGATCATTTTGATAAATTCATATTTTGGATTGATGATATCTTTCATGAGCAGCTACAGGTTTGCAGATATAAAGAAGAAATTCAAAGCAATAGAAATTTACAGCTATTTGGGAAGAAATTTAGAGCTCAAGCTACAAATTCTATATTAGACATTTATGCAAAATGTGGAAGCATATACAAGGCACATGAACTATAAACACAAAATATAAACACAACTGATATAGAAACAAAATATATAAACCATACAAGTGATATAAACATGTATTCAATGAGGCATGATAAAGTAATTCAAATAGAATTAAGGAAAATGTAACTTAGAACATGTGTAAAGACTTGACATACCTAAAAAACAAAGATTCGAATGGAGAGAGTACCCAATTATGTAGTTTTTTTTCCTTCTTGCATCAAATTCCTCAACAATTTGAGTTTTTCACCCCTTGTTTCCTTTTCAACGTTCAATTGAATAACACTCAAATAGAATTACTAACAACAATACAATTAACCAATGTATAATGTTAAATTCCTATAATTCAATCACAATTAACATTGTAACACTCCAAAAATTAAAAATTGAATTGATATATATTAAATTCGATGTGAAAACTATGTTATTTCCACCTTCTTAAGTTGGCAAACAAGAAAAAGGTGGTGGAAAGTTCATGCAAAGGTGGTAGAATGTGAAAAATGTGCATGTGCACTTCCCAACAGCATGAAAAGGTTTTTTTTTGTAGGAATACATGCATAACCAGAAGAAAATAGAACATGTGGACTTGGATCACGAGTATCCTAGCCTTTTTACCATTTCAATAGCAAGAAAATATGCGCATGCATTAGAACGCGAGCGTGTTATGGCTTGCTATACAAAACTCTATATTATTCACTCTCTCATGTATTTTTTCTCTCTCCCTTAACCCTAAACCCTAATCCCTTATCCCTAAACCCTAAACCCTATCCCTCAACCATAATCCCTTAACCCTAAACCCTAATCCCTAAACCCTAAACCCTAAACCCTATTCCCTTATCCCTAAACCCTAAAATCTAAACCCTATCCCTAAAGCCTCAACCCTCAACCCTTAAGCCTCAAATCCTAAACCCTCAACCCTCAACACTATACCTCAAACCCTAATCACTAAACCCTCAACACTATACCTCAAACCCTAATCAATCAACCCTAAACCCTAATCCCTCAACCCTAATCCCTTATCCCTAAACCTTAAACCCTATCCCTAAAGCCTCAACCCTCAACCCTTAAACCTTAAATCCTAAACCCTATCCTTAAACCCTCAACCCTCAACACTATACCTCAAACCCTAATCCCTCAACCCTAAACCCTATCCCTAAATCCTCAACCCTCAACACTATACCTCAAACCCTAATCCCTCAACCCTAAACCCTAATCCCTTATCCCTAAACCCAAAACCCTATCCCTAAACCCTTAACCCTCAACATTATACATCAAACCCTAAACCCTAATCCTTCAACCCTAAACCCTAATCCCTAATCCCTAAACCCTAAACCCTATCCCTAAAGCCTCAACCCTCAACCCTTAAACCTTAAATCCTAAACCCTATCCCCAAACCCTCAACCCTCAACACTATACCTCAAACCCTAATCCCTCAACCCTAAACCCTAATCCCTCGACCCTAAACCCTAATCCCTTATCCCTAAACCCTAAACCCTATCCCTAAAGCCTCAATCCTCAACCCTTAGACCTTAAATTTTAAACCCTAAACCCTAATCCCTCAACCCTAAACCCTAAACACTATCCCTAAAGCCTCAACCATCAACCCTTAAACCTTAAATCCTAAACCCTATCCCTAAACCCTCAACCCTCAACACTATACCTCAAACCCTAATCCCTCAACACTAAACCCTATCCCTAAACCCTCAATCCTCAACACTATACCTCAAACCCTAATCCATCAACCCTAAACCCTAATCCCTTATCCCTAAACCTTAAACCCTATCCCTAAAGCCTCAACCCTCAACCCTTAAACCTTAAATCCTAAACCCTATCCCTAAACCCTAAACCCTCAACACTATACCTCAAACCCCAATTACTCAACCCTAAACCCTATCCATAAATCCTCAAACCTCAACACTATAGCTCAAACCCTAATCCCTCAACCCTAAACCCTAATCCCTCAACCCTAAACCCTAATCCATTATCCCTAAACCCTAAAACCTATCCCTAAACCCTCAACACTATACCTCAAACCCTAATCCCTCAACCCTAAACCCTAAACCCTATCCCTAAAACCTCAACCCTCAACCCTTAAACGTTAAATCCTAAACCCTATCCCTAAACCTTCAATCCTCAACCCTCAACACTATAGCTCAAACCCTAATTCCTCATCCCTCAACCCTAAACCCTAATCCCTCACCCCTAAAGCCTCAACCCTCAACACTTAACCCTTAAATCCTAAACCCTATCCCTAAACCCTCAACCCTCAACACTATACCTCAAACCGTAATCCCTCAACCCTAAACCCTCAATCCTCAACACTATACCTCAAACCCTAATCCATCAACCCTAAACCCTAAACCCTAATCCCTTATCCCTAAACCCTATCCCTAAACCCTCAACCCTTAACACTATACCTCAAACCCTAATCTCTCAACCCTAAACCCTAATCCCTCAACCCTAAACCCTAAACCCTATCCCTAAAGCCTTAACCCTCAACCCTTAAACCTTAAATCCTAAACCCTATCCCTAAACCCTCAACCCTCAGCACTATACCTCAAACCCTAATCCCTCAACCCTAAACCCTATCCCTAAATACTCAACCCTCAACACTATATCTCAAACCCTAATCCCTCAACCCTAAACCCTAATCCCTCAACCCTAAACCCTAATCCATTATCCCTAAACCCTAAACCCTATCCCTAAAGCCTCAACCCTCAACCCTTAAACCTTAAATCCTAAACCCTCTCCCTAAACTCTTAACCCTCAACACTATACCTCAAACCCTAATCCATCAACTCTAAAGCCTTAACCCTCAACACTTAAACCTTAAATCCTAAACCCTCAACCCTCAACACTATACCTCAAACCCTAATCCCTCAACCATAAACCCTATCCCTAAATCCTCAACCCTCAACACTATACCTCAAACCCTAATCCCTCAACCCTCAACCCTAAACCCTATCCCTAAACCTTCAACCCTCAACACTATACCTCAAACCCTAACCCCTCAACCCAAAACCCTAATCCCTTATCCCTAAACCCTAAACCCTATCCCTAAAGCCTCAAGCCTCAACCCTTAAACCTTAAATCACAAACCCTATGCCTAAACCCTCAACCATCGACACTATACCTTAAACCCTAATCCCTTATCCCTAAACCCTAAACCCTATCCCTAAAGCCTCAAATCTCGACCCTTAGACCTTAAATCCTAAACCCTATTCCTAAATCCTCGACACTATACTTAAACCCTAATCCCTTATCTCTAAACCCTAAACCCTTATCCCTAAAGCCTCAACACTCAACCCTTCAACCTTAAATCTTAAACCCTATTCCTAAACCCTCAACCCTCGACACTATACCTTAAACTGTAATCCCTTATCCCTAAACCATATCCCTAAAGCTTCAACCCTCAACCTTTAGACCTTAAATCCTAAAACCTATTCCTAAACCCTCAACCCTAGACACTATACCTTAAGCCCTAATCCCTTATCCCTAAACCCTAAACCCTATCCCTAAATCCTCAACCCTCAACCCTTAAACCTTAAATCCTAAACCCTATCCCTAAACCCTCAACCCTCAACACTATAACTTAAACCCTAATCCCTCAACCCTAAATCTTTAAACCATCAACCCTTATCCACCTCTCTCCTCCCCTATCTGCCTCACCCCATCTCTCCCCTGTCTCTCAACCCTTATCCATCTAGGTGTCTCACTTATCCCTAAAGCCTCAACCCTCAAACCTTAAACCTTAAATCCTAAACCCTCAACCCTCAACACTATACCTTAAACCCTAATCCCTTCACCCTTAACCCTAAACCCTATCCCTAAAGCCTCAACCCTCAACCCTTAAACCTTAAATGCTAAACCCTATCCCTAAACCCTCTACCCTCGACACTATACCTTAAACCCTATTCCCTTAACCCTCATCCTTAAAGCCTCAACCCTCAATCCTTAAACCTTCAACCCTAAACCCTATCCCTAATCCCTCTACCCTCAACACTGTGCCTTAAACCCTAATCCCTCAACCCTTAAACCTTTAATCCATCAAACCTTAAACCCTTAAACCCTATACCCTATACACTTAATCTTGGACACTGAACCTTGAACATTATCCCTCAACCTTCAAACCTCTATTCTATACCCTATACCCTCAACCCTATACTTATGCCCTAAACCCTCAACCCTCATCCATATGGCTTATTCCCTCAACCTTAAACCCTAAACCCTATATCTTAGACACTCAACCGTGAACATTATCCCTCAACTATAAAATCTCAACCCTCTACCCTCTACCCTCAACCTTAAACCCTAAACCCTATATCTTAGACACTCAACCGTGAACATTATCCCTCAACTATAAAATCTCAACCCTCTACCCTCTACCCTCAACCATATACTTAAGCCCTAATCCCTCAATCCTCAATCCTATACCTTAAACCCTAAAGCCTACACCCACAAAACCTCATCCCTATACCCTATAACCTCACCCTTATACCCTAAACCCTGACTATTGTGTCTCAACCCTATACTTAAAACCTAAACCATACACTCTCAAACCAAGTCACCATATGCCTTATATATCCTCAATCCATATCGTAAACCCTAAACCCAATATCCTAAACCCTAATCCCCATGCTTTACACATTTAATCTTATACACTCAACAAGCTGAATATTATCCAACTGTAACCCTCAACCCTCTACCCTCCTCCTATTACTTAAGCCCTAATCCCTCAACCCTCAACCCTATACCTTAAACCCTAAACCCAAAAAACTCAACCCTCAACCCTAAAAACTATACGGGCTTAGGTCCTTATATACCCTAAACCCAAAACCCTTACATACATACATACATACATACATACATGTACATACATACATACATGCATACATACATACATACAAACATGCATACATATATACATACATACATACATACAAGCATACATATATACATACATCAAACATACTTAAGAAACTTGAACAAAATCATTCAAAGGGAGACATAACGCGAGTGCATGTTATAACGTGCTCACGTTATGTTGAACTAGGCAAACATCGGGCAAACTTGCAAAAAGAAAAAAATACAAAACATAATGCGAGCACATTATAACACACTCGCATTATATTTTCCATTGGGAAAGGCTTGGAGTGCCCTCCCAACATCCAAAGACGTGTTTTTGCATATTCTACAGGATTTCACATAATTTCATTCATGCTAACCCTCAGATTTGTACATATTTCAAGGTTGAACAAATCGAACACTTGGGTAATGTTAGGCTTTCTCTTAGCTATTTAACAATGTAATTTTTTTCACATTTTGACAATGTTAAGCCTTTCATCTTTAATTTCTTTTGTTTGTGTTTCCATTTTTAGGCAAAAACCAGTGTTTGGTCTTTTTTTCATTATAAATTAACCATTCATTAAAAATTGAAATAAATTACATTTTTATAAACTAGACTCCATTCTACACATATTAAAAAAAAAAAAATTTCAATTTGTTTTCAAAATTTACAGGGGTAGCACGACCAAAATTCTATTTTTTAGGATGTGTCCACTTTGAAAATTAGTAAAAAAGCAAATATTCGTTAAAAATTTATCAGAAAAATTGGGCATAAACTACATGCTATTAGCTAATTTCTCACTGAAGCGATTTTAAAAATACCAAAAAAAAGTTAACCTTTTGAGGGAGCCACAAAACACACTAGGTTATGTTTTTTTGATAGAAACAACACCAATTTCTGTGGCTCCCTTTTTTGAACCCCTTAATCTATACCATTTTAAAAAAAAATAGTAGTTTAGAAAGTAGACTCAGAGCACTATGAACATTGCTTTTGTTGCATCTTAAAATTTTGAGTGTAACTATGCTCAATTTCTCATCCAAGGTCAGTATTTCCTGATTTTAGAAAAAAAAAGTGGTGACTTAAGACCCCTTTTTGGCTCCCCATCTTCTTGCACTTACCCACTGCATGCATGAGGGATTTTCCTGGCTTGTCTTCACTTGGTGATAGAAGACAAGTACCAGTGTATGAATACTATCCACAATTGACTCTGAAAGAGAGTCTCAAACATTTCAGAAGGGTCAATGATGCCTTCTTCTACAAGTACATTTGCATGTTTGAAAAGGATCTTAGAAAGAAGAGAGTTTTTGATGCTGCATGGGAGTAGGTAAAGAGGTTTGGTTGCATATTTCTACAATTTCCAACCTTTACCTATATCAGGGTTGCGTGTTTCAATGGGCAACCCTATATGTTGCCAAGGTATCCAGGAGATAAATTGATATTGATGGAGTTATGCAAACAGATAATGAATGTGCATAGTAAGCAAGTAGAATCCCATAGGTCTGGTTTTAAGTTTCTAGTGACCATTGGTTGATACATAGTATCAACTACCCCAAAGGCCAAGGCAATGGAAACTAAGTTGCAATGGATAACCCTTAAGAGGTACAAGAAACATAATGATTTTGATTACAGGGGTATGAAAGATAAACTCAAAGGTAACTACACTCACATGCATAAAATTGAAGATATCTGGGTTGAGCGTAGGACTGAAGAAGATGTAAGGAAGCTAGATTATAGTTGGCTTACCTTAGAGCAAATAAAAAATTTCAACCTTGTAGATATTCCTAAGGATATGCAGTATGATGATGATATACTGGACCTTACATATGAGAGCAATAAAATTGCTGATACCCCTCTTACACCAATTCAATGGTCGTTGAAGGAGTCCACTTCCATAAGGGACAGGTTTCAAATCACCCTTTCCCACACCAATGTGTGGTTGGAAAGGAATAAAGCTAAGGCCATTCAAAATAGGGTCAAAAGAGGAATATGTTGAAGGAACCTCTAGCAAGAGAGAGGAGTTGAGGACTAAGAACAAAAAAGATACTTCTGGTTCTTCACATAAGCTAAAATTTGCTTTCAAGACAAAGGGGAGAAAGGCAAAGGTAAAGAAAAAGAAGGAACATTTTCTCAAGTAGATGTTGAAGAGAATCCTATTGTAGATGAATCACAAGTCCCTCCTGTCACTTCTCAGTTGGAGTCCTCTCAGGTGATATCTCCTACCTCACCTCCTATGGTTTTAGTAGTGCAATCTCCACCTATGGTGTCTACTACCCCTACTGTGTCTATTCAAACCATTCATTCATCTCCTTCATCACCCATGAGTGAGTCATTGTTTCAAAGTCCTTCTCATGGAAATATGGAGCATATGTTTGGTTCTCTTTCTTCTTTGCCTAGTTCAACAGGTTTGCCATCACCAACTACTAATACATTCATTACTACTCAGTTGGACTGTGATAAGCTCATGTTTGCTTCTGCACCCAAAGTGTCAGTAATGTGACCCCTACTATTGTGTTAACTCAAACACCACCACTTCCATTCCACCTGCTATTCCATCTATCTCACAACCCACTATTATTGTCACCACAATCACTGGCAATAGAAACCAAAGAAGATTCATCCATTCTTCTCCTTTGGTTAATTTCTCATAAGCCAAAGAGGAAGAAGCAAGCTGTGTCACTTGATGATTTTAATTTTGGCCAACTAGTTCCAACAAAGCTTAAATCAGCAAAGAAGGCCAAAATTGATATCAAGGGTTATTATTGATTCATCAGGTAACAAGTATGTTGAGGTTGCCGTGCCTCCAAAGGACAAAAGTATTGAAGGCCCAAGTTTCTGATTATGCAATTTCAAGGATAGAGCTTGGTAAGTAGACATGTGAAAGTGCGAAGGAGGACTTGCAAGTGACATTGGTTGCCTTGCTTGAAAGGTATGATAGAGAACAAGTTGATCAAGGATCAACTTAAGATGCAAGTAGAACAACTAGCTTCTATTCTACTAAAGATAACTCAATCTTCCAAGCAAGTAGAACCTGTTAACATGTGTTGATGAAGAAGCCATCCAAAAGGCTGAGAAGATTGGAGCTCAAGATCGGGTAGAGACTGTTGGCCCAAGGGACTCAACTAATACGGTCTTCTATCAAGCTTTACAGTTCAACTTGGGTGAAGTAAAAACATAAGTGAACCAGACACTTGATACGCTTTCATAAGGATTACAGCTAACAAAGCAAGATATTCATACATGGACCTAGCTACAGGAATTCAAGTTGGAAGTTCTAGTAGAGCATGGGGTGATCCCCAATAGAAAGATGTTTGTAGAATACATGGAGGCTATGATAAACAAGAAAGAAGTCCTCCAGAGTTTGATCAAGGATCTCAAGGAAGCCCTAGATGTGAGCATAGACAAGGGGCTAGATATTTCAAATAAGATTGGGGATCTTCCTTGCCATATGTTGGATGACGGTCAGAAGACCCTCCCTATGGAAACAGTTATCCAAGAATTCACTACACTAGTACACACTAAAATAGAGACAAAAGCTTTCTCATTGGCTTCGATTGATAATCTAGTGGATTTTCATGTAATTATGGATAAGTTGCAAAGGATTCTAGATAGACACAAGGGCATGCCTGTCACCATAGTGGACTCCATCACAAGAGTTCTTACCGTCTCTAGATACACACCAGGACCAGATGATAATGAAGTCCAAGTGGCCCTGAAAAGATATGAAGTTTTTTTGGAGAAGGATAAAGAGGAAGAAATTCCTGTGTCTTTGGACACTTAGATTATTTTCAAAGCTTTCCTTATGTAGTTTTGCTGTATGTAATTGACATCCTATATGTCATTTTGTAATATGTAATTTGCAATTAGGAATAATATAGAGTCCTAAACAAAATCGGACTCAGTTTAGAGTAAGTCAATGTACTTATAACTTTCCTAATTTTGCTTGTAGCTTCCCTCTATAAATAAGAGGGGGCTCTTTTGTAATCTTTATCTTTTAGTTATTGAAGGGAAATGCTACCACTTTGAGAAGCGTATTGAGACTTTGTGTTCAATTTGTAAATCTTTATTCAATCAATATAAGAAAAGCAAGTGGGCGTTCAATCTTTTTGTTGGAACAAATTTGTGGTCTATTGGGAATGTTCTTACGTCTTTTCCATTGCATTTTCTTGTGCATTTGATAGAATTGTGGTGTGAATCTACATAATATGGAAGGTGCTCTAAATCTGATTTTGAAGTCTTTAGGCTGCAATATCATTTCTATATTTGTGTGTTATGTTCGTGATTGGAGGTGACTTGAAAGACTTTGGGCTATGATTTATCGTCTACGATTGTTTAATCTTCTTTTGGCATACAGTGAAGACTTTGGGCTGCACTCTATTCCATACCTTTTCATTTTCCAATTAGCATAAGGAGCAACAAAAGACTTTGAGCTTTTGTGGGTTTCTTGTGGTCGACACACCCTGGTACATCATTTTAGTTACTCTTATGTTTAGCTAACTTGGATATTGGTTATTATTGCTCCAATAGACTTTGCAACTTAATACCTTAAGACAAATTAATTACAAGTATGTTGATCCTTAACCAAGAATTTGATGATTTCCAACTGCCACCCAATAGTCCTTGATGCTTCGTACTACACATCTTTGATGGAGTCCTTAAGCAATCAACACCCATTTTTCCTATAAACATATTGGGGAAACAAAGATCACAAAGTTCATTACAATAGTCAAATATAATTATAGCTAGAAGAGATAAGATTCATTCATCTTTATTGTAACTAGAGTTATTTATGAATGCTTTCTGGATTTAACTGTGTATCTTTTTTCATCGACGTTTTAGATCACACTCAATGAATAATTTTCCTCTTCCTAATTATGGATCATTGAGTGTGATCCGAAACGTTGATGAAAAAAGATACATAGTTAAATCTAGAAAGCATTCATAATAACTTTATGTACTGTGGAAACTCATGCCAACTACTAGAGTTATTTATTTATTCATAGAATGCAAGAACATGTGTTACCAATTTATTATTAGAATGTAGAGGACTTTTCTTGGAGGCCAACCCAAGTATCATGCCTACTTTTCCTCTTATCCACCATTACAATGAGGTATTCAAATTCATAGGGGTTTTGATGAGGTGTGTGGCCATTAAAGGTCACCAACCCATTTGATTGGTGTAGGGTTTCTACCATCTAGGCAATTTTGTAACTAATTTCTAGAACCAATCCAAGAAAACCATGGAATCCACCACTTAGCCAATCTAGGAAAATTATAGCATCCACCACTCAACGAATCTAGAACTCAATATCACTAGATTGACCAACTAACAGATGCACAAGCATATGCACACAAGTCTCTAAACATCTAAGTCATGATTATAGTCAACACAGTTTGGGGGGCTACAACCACTCCAATGGTCCCAAGCACACGTCAACAAGGAAATATAAATTGATTCTTTTAAATAAACAATTAATTCCTTAGTTTGTGCTTCAAGTGGCCATTCCTTGTAGTGATTTTGGTTTTTCTTTACAATGTGATTCTAGTTAGAGCACACACCACTTTAATTTTGATTTGAACATTATTCCAAAAAGTACATTCTATACATAACTCCTCTTTCATTACTTGTTTGTTAAAGTCTTTATTAAAGATTAGTTAATATAGAGCTATGTGAAAGTTAATGCACTTAGTTTGTGTAAGAATGGGTCGTGATTATTTTGAAAATAGAACACAACTAGTTTTTGAAGCACATCAAATATTAGGAAAAGTTCCCATAAATAAATAGTTCACATTTATGGTTTGTTCTCCATTCATTTTTTCTACCACACATAGTAAACAATTTATTTAGATTTAGATGTGGAACTGGTGTAGGAGCATCTAGAAAATCATGTTTTCTTTTGTAATAAGGTCTATTGACCAATGCATTTTCATTTTAGTTTGTATCTAGGTTCATTTTGTAAGTCCCAAGTGACTTAGGGAACATTTGTCAAATTGTAATCGCATAATGCCAAAAATAGCAATAATGCCAAAAATAGGCAGTAGTGTCTCCTAGCTGCTTGGATTGGTCTCCCAGCTGCTTGGAGTCAGTTTGGTACTACTCAGGGCGAGTTGATAAATGCCCAGAGGAATGATCAAATGATGATTGAATGTAATTAGATCAAAGTAGTGTGATCGAATATGGTTGTATTGTGCTCAGGAGAAATAAACCAATTCTATTCTATCCATTTGATTTTCATTTCTTATAACTATAAATCATGTAACTGTAGATTTCCATTCATTTTGCATTTTCCATTGTTATCGTATGTCGTTGTGAAGCATTCCACTGGTGAGATTTTTGTCGAAATCAATGGAATGGCTTCGTTGTATGAATGTTTATTTTTCTCTTTATTTTGTTTTTCCTATTCAGCAGTGCAGAGGATCCTACCAGGGCGTTTCGCGCAGTAGGATGACTTAGCATCTCCATGTGCTAGGGTTTGGAAGGAAGTAAACTGTGCGATGACGTATTGGTGCATCGGCCAAGGGTTGCAAGTGTTCACTGACAGAATGAGTCTCACCAAAGCAAATGCCATCGGGGCATTGGAAAAAGGATGAGAGACTTGGCTGATGGAGTTGAACCAGTGGTTCATCTGTTAGTTCATTGACTGCAAGAAATTAGGGCATTAGTTTGTGGTATCTGCTGTGTGTTCCCCATCATATTGGTATTAGAGCCCAAAAAGATTTGGGCGGCAAATCTAATTGAGGATTTGCAGGAGTATTGGCATTTGGGTGCTATTTATGAATGTTTATGTTAGACAAAGAAAGCGAGATAGAGGCAGAGAGGATGCCTCCCAAAAGTATGTCGCAGGACGCCATTAAGAAGTTGATTGAGGAGATGCTTGAATCCAAGTTGGGAGAGTTCAAGCTGTCCAAAAGCAAAGATAGTGAAGATGAAAGTGACAAAGATGAAGGTGATATGGAAGTTGTTGAAACCAGTAAAAAGACAGAGGAGATACCAACAGACCAGAGGGCATTTTTAAATGCATTAAAGTCAGTCAATAGGGACACCATAGATGGGTTACCTATGTATAGTGGAAGTATGGAAGCTGAAGAGGTGATTGACTGGATTGAGGCATTGAACAATCATTTCGAATATAAAGAAGTCCTTGATGATAAGAGGGTTAAGTTGGCAAAGGCAAGATTGCAGGGATCTTCTCTTGCATGGTGGAATTATGAACAAGGAGAGAGAGTCAAGGAGGGGAAGAATATGATAACCTTCTGGGGAAGGATGAAGACCAAACTCAAGGCACAATTCTTACCCCTGGACTATGATGTGCAGATGTATAAGAAATTGCAGAACCTCAGACAGAGAGACCTTGATGTGAATGCATACATACAAGAGTTTCATAAACTCAGTCTCAAATCAAAGAGACAAGAAGAAGAGTTAGAGAAGGTGGCCAAGTACTTGAATGGACTAAGGATGAACATCCAAGATGAGATCAACATCTTGGCACCAAAAATAGTGAACAAGTGTTTCCAAATGGCCTTAAGGGCTAAAGAGAAGATAAAGAGGAAGAATGAGCAGAACAATAGAGGTAAAGGTGGAAGGAATTTCAGAGGTAGAGGTAGTTTTGGAGGAAGAAGTCCTGACCAGAGGCCTAGTGGTGAGTCTAGCCAAGAAGAGCAAGTTGGGGACTCTAGTAGCAGAGGAGGTTACTGAGGAAGAAGGCCTAATGGAAGAGGTGGGACAAATGGATCAGGTAGAGGATCCAAGTTCTCCAATATGAGATGTTATAACTACAATCAGATAGGGCACCCGACATACAAGTTTCCAGAGAAGGCCTCAACTTCTCATGGTGATGAGAAGAGAACCACTTTGATTCAAGAAGATGCAAGGAGTGTGACATCTCCTGAAGTGAATCTAGCATCAGAAATGGGGGAAAGTCTGATGCTCAAGAGGACGTTGCTCAAGGAACCAATGCAGATTGAACTATTTCAAAGAAGGGCTTTGTTTAGAATCAACTGCAAGATCCAAGGTAAGGTTTGTAAAGTCATTGTTGACTCTAGTTCTACTGATAACATTATATCTTTGGAAGCAGTGAATAAGTTGAAGTTAGAAAAGATACCCCATAGCAGTCCATATAAAGTCAGTTGGTTGAACAAGGGGTAGCACATACTCAACAATGAACAAGCATGGGTAGAATTTAGTATTGGGGAGTATAGAGACAAGATTTTGTGTGACATCCTTCCAATGGATGCTTGCCATCTTTTGTTAGGCAGACCATGGTAGTTTGAAAGAAAGGCTCATCATGATGGAGAAAAGAATGCTTACTCATTTCAAAAGGATGGTATGACTTATGGGATACAATCATTGGTAGAAGAGGATCCACAACATGTAGAGTCTAGTGTAATGTAGGTAGGAGAAAAAGAATTCATGGACACATTAAAGGAAGGTAGGAGAAAAGAAGGAAAGTGTGAGAGAAGTAGAGCCTAAAGAGGTTAGAGATTTGCTTGAGAGTTACAAAGGAGTGATTGCAAAGGATATACTTGATTCCCTACCACTAATCAGAGACATTAGCCATCAGATAGATCTCATACTAGGAGCAGTACTTCCTAATAAGGCAGCATATAAGATGACACCTCAACAGAATGAAGAGAAAGCAAATCAGACTCAAGAACTCCTAAACAAAGTGCTGATAAGGAAGAGTCTTAGTCCATGTGCAGTACCTACTGTTTTAGCCCCAAAAAAAGATGGGAAATGGAGACTGTGTACTGATTCTCGGGCAATAAATAGGATAACCATCAGGTATAATATACTATTCCTAGAATAGAAGATCTAATGGATTGTTTGGGAGGTGCTACCTATTTCTCTAAGATAGACCTAAAGAGTGGGTATCACCAGATAAGGATAAGAGAGGGGGATGAGTGGAAGATAGCTTTCAAAACCAATGAAGGGTTGTATGAGTGGCTTGTGATGTCATTTGGTCTTTCAAACGCCCCTAGCACCTTTATGAGATTGATGAATGAGGTGTTGTAGGAATTCATAGGAAAATTTGTGGTAGTCTACCTTGATGATATCTTGGTGTTTAGTAAGAGCAAGGAAGAGCACTTGAAACATTTGGTGATAGTCTTGAAGAGGCTGAAAGAATAGAAGTTACTGATAAACTTGGAAAAGTGTGACTTCATGAAACAAGAATTGGTGTACCTAGGTTTTGTCATCTCTATGGGTGATTTGAAAATGGATCTTTCCAAGGTAGAAGCTATTTTGAATTAGCCTACACCCAGGATAGCAGGAGAGGTCAGAAGTTTCCATGGTTTGGCCACATTTTACAGGAAATTCATTAAGAACTACAGTGACATCTGTGCACCTATGTTGGAGACCATCAAGGGTGGAGGTAAGATGAAGTTTGTGTGGACGAGAGAAGCAAATAGGAGCTTTGAGAATCTGAAACAAAAAGTTGCTAAATTCCCTATTTTAGTGTTACCTAATTTTAATAAGGTTTTTACCATTGAATGTGATGCAAGTGGGTTGGCCATAGGAGTAGTGTTGAGCCAAGAAGGCAGACCAATAGCCTTATTCAGTGAAAAGTTAAATGAAGCCAAGAGGAAATACTCCTCTTATGATTTAGAGTTGTATGCTATGGTACAAGCTCTAAAAAAATGGAGGCACTATTTGCTTCCTAAAGAATTTATTGTATACACTGACAATCATGCTCTCAATTTTTTGAATGGACAGGAAAAACTCAGTCATCGACACATGAAATGGGTGGAAAGTCTTCAAGCATACACCTTCATCATCAAACATAAGAAGGGAATAACCAATAAGGTTGTTGATGCTCCAAGCAGAAGGGTGTTGGCAGTGCAAGAAGTGCAGCTACAAAGTATGGGTGTTGAGTCACTCAAAGGATTGTATGAAGAGGACCAAGATTTTAAGGAGATTTACAGGGTATGTAGTGAGTTTGCCAATGCTTTCCACAGTGACTTTTCAAATTATACATTGCAGGATGGACTTTTGTTTAAAGGTAGTCAACTATGTATCCCTAAGTGTTCAATGAGGGATAATATTGTGAAGGAAAAACATAGTGGTGGTTTAGGAGGACATTTTGGGCTTTATAAGACCTTAGATCTTGTCAGAAGGTTTTACTTTTGGCCAAGGATGCAATCTGATATCAGAAGGTTTTTTGAGAGTTGTATGATTTGCCAGAGAGCAAAGGGAGTCTCAACCAATGTAGGACTGTACCAACCTTTTCCCATACCAAACAGACCTTGGGAAAGTTTGAGTATGGATTTTGTGATGGGATTACCCAAGACAAGGACAGGTTATGACAGTGTGTTTGTTGTGGTAGATAGATTCAGCAAAATGGCGGACTTTATTCCTTGTAAGACCACCAATGATGCTAGTTACATTACAGGTTTGTTCTTTAAAGAAATTGTCAGGATTCATGGGTTACCTTTGAGTATTGTATCTGACAGAGACAACAAATTTGTGGGACATTTCTGGAGAACCTTGTGGAAAAGATTGGGTACAAATTTGTCTTTTAGTTCAACCTATCATCCTCAGACTGATGGCCAAACTGAGGTTGTGAATAGGTCATTAGGCAATCTGCTGAGATGTTTGACAAGAGAACATGGCAGTAGTTGGGATGTGCTACTCCCACAAGTAGAGTATGCCTAGAATGATTCTACAAACAGAAGTACAGGTCTAAGTCCTTTTGAAGTTATCTATGGTCATCATCCTAGAGGTATTTTTGAATTAAGAGATGTTCAAGGGTTGGACAAAAGGAGTGGAGATGCTGATACATTTACAGAGGCTATGAAAGAAATCCATCAACAAGTCAGAGATACTCTACACCCAAACAGTCAGAAGATCAAGGCTCGAGTGGATCAAAGAAGAAGGGATGTGCAGTACCAAATTGGAGATATGGTCATGGTTCATCTCAACAAGAACAAACCACCCACAGGAAAACACAGCAAGTTGATGAGGAGAAAAATTGGACCTTGTCAGATTTTGGAGAAATATGGTTCTAATGCTTAAAAAATTGAACTCATTGATGATACTGCTATTTCACCTATCTTCAATGTTGCTGATCTGACATTATATAGGAGTCTTGATACAGGAGAAGGGACAACAGATTCTGTCCAAGACAATACAGAGTGGGTGCAGTATTTACCACCTAAGGAACCACCGAAGATGGAGTGTATCTTGGATAGTAGGACAACCAAGAAGACTAGAAATCAGACATATTTTGAGCACTTAGTCAAATGGCAAGGACTTCCATCTTCAAAAGCCACATGGATGTTGGAAGTAGACATCAAAAAGCAAGGTGGTGATTTGTAGCAGTTAGTCTCTAAGAGGACTTGAGACAACTTTTACCTGGGAAGTATGGTGCAGAAGCACCTAGAAAATCATGTTTTCTTTTGTAATAAGGTCTATTGACCAATGCATTTTCATTTCAGTTTGTATCTAGGTTCATTTTGTAAGTCCCAAGTGACTTAGGGGACATTTGTCAAATTGTAATTGCATAATGCCAAAAATAGCAATAATGCCAAAAATAGGCAGTAGTGTCTCTTAGCCGCTTGGAGTCAGTTTGGTACTACTCAGGGAAAGTTGATAAATGCCCAGAGGAATGGCCAAATGATGATCGAATGTAATCAGATCGAAGTAGTGTGATTGAATGTGGTTGTATTGTGCTTAGGAGAAATAAAGCAATTATGTTCTATCTATTTGATTTCTGTTTCTTATAATTGTAAATCGTGTAACTATAGATTTCCATTCATTTTGCATTTTCCATTGTTGCCATATCTCGTCGTGAAGCATTCCACTGGTGAGATTTCTGTCGAAATCAGTGGAATGGCTTCATTGTATGAATGTTTGTTTTGCTCTTTGTTTTGTTTTTCCTGTTCGGCAGTACAGAGGATCTTGACAGGGCATTTTGTGCAGTAGGACAACCTAGCATCTCCATGTGCAAGGGTTTGGAAGGAAGTAAATTGTGCGATGGTGTATTGGTGCATCGGACAAGGGTTGCAAGTGTTCACCGACGGAACGAGTCTCACCAAAGGCAAATGCCATCGAGGCATTGGAAGAAGGATGACAGACTTGGCTGATGGAGTTGAATCGGTGGTTCATCTGTTAGTTCATTAACTGCGAGAAATTAGGGCATCGGTCTGTGGTATCCACTGTGTGTTCCCAATCAGGAACATATATTAAATACTATGTTAGAGGTGCTTAGAGATAGTTGTTATGAGGACATGGTCACATCATCTATCCTAGTCTACCTGATAGGACCACATTATGTGACCTATTCTATTTGGCCCAACCTAGTTTTAGTGTCTGTCATGCCTTCATCAAGTCTTAGTTCTTATTGAAAAGGTGTTGCATTGAAAAGTGTAATGAGGATTGTAACTTTCAAGGCAAGAGAGAAAGACCAACACTTACATTGGACACAAGTCAAATACTTGGATAATGATCTATACACTTGTAGACATGACATACAAATGATGCAAGATGTAGAGATCTAATGGTTTATGTATGACGCAAATATGTAGCTTTAGATGCTCTATAATTAGACATGTCCTTAGAGTGATTCTCATAAACACTTGATGTAAATATGTAGCCTTAGATGTGGATATCTGATTCATGGATTGAGCCTATATCCATAGGAATGAATTGATTAGAAACTAATTGTTCGAAGTCACTTGTCTCAGTCTTCTAATATCTAAATTTTAGTAAAAGCAATGTTTACAAACACCTTTCAAGAATCTATTGAATTAAGAGGATCATGTTATCCTTAGTCAGAACCCTAGGATGATTTATTCAATGACTTTAAAATAATGATTAAGGAAAGCAAGCAAATGTGCAATGGGCCTAGGATGAGTTCAAAAGCAAACAACTCCAAATTGGTTTCACTTTAAGTTCTTTGACCAAGATGTTCTTTCACATTCTAGTATGACTTTAAATGAATGAATGAATGTATTTAAATGCAACAACATAACACATATATCAACACTAATGCACACTTGGTTAGCTCAAAATGAGTAATAGGAGGATTTCACTAGGACTTATTTTGAATTAAAATTTTAAAAGTTTAGTGTTTGGATTTGTGATTGTAGAAATGACCTAAACCAAATCTACAACTGTGGATTTGATCTAGGGTGGTTTTTTTTAAGGCCTTTAGATTACACGAGGTCCTTAAAAAGATAACATATAATCAAGATATTTGTTTGACTTCCATTTTTTAAAGAAAAAAGTATACAACATTAGGGACAAAATTGTCTACTAGTACCACTTATCTACTAGCTCGATAGATGACCAAAATATTAGGGTGTAAGTTAGTCATTGTGGACATACTATGAATATATTGTATGGATTGGTATTACAAATGTGAAGATTGTGTTTCTCTGGTAGATCCCATGTACAATAAAACATATCATTTTAATGTATACATAGGTCCCATTGAATATATTATATATAAAAAATTAAATGTTGTATTTAGTGGTAAAGCACATTAGACTATTTTGTTCCTACTTGAAAAATATTTTTTATGTAACATTTAAATGTGCTAGTTTATTTATAGGTCATATTTGATCACATGATCTAGTAAATAAGTGGTGTTAAGTTGTGCTATTAGGTAGACCATTAATATGGTTATTGTATTCAATTATTGTATAATTTCTTGGGGGCTAATCTTGGAGAACTTGACTACTTGTAACTAATTGACAACCATTAATGTATTTATAAATACCACCAAGTTTACAAATGTTTAAGAAACCTAGAAAAGTCAAGATTGAGTAGGTAAACTAAAGTTCAAAGATTAGTAGAATACATAGGACAAGTTCATAGAAGTAGGACAAGTTCACAGTCATAGATTATTCTTAGATCATAAGACTCATCCCTACATAGAATCAAGAGAATATTTTAATCCCATGGTGATTGCCTCTCTGTCATCTCCTGTTCCTAACCTTGAAGCTTATCAAATTTAGATCTTCATAAGTTTTTATGTGCATTGATCAGTTATCAAGCAAAGTAGACTAGTTTTGTATTTACGTTCTTGCACATTTTAATTATTAAGCTCAATATTCAAGTCTACTCAACTCCATAATTAGTCTAGAGGTTAGTGATGCTTAAATGTGTATGCATTTGATTTGATTATCCTAGACTAAGCTTTAGGAAACCTTGTTTTCTTATACATTTTTATGAACTTAATAAATCCTATAAAACCTATGTAATTTCATGGAAATGGCTCAACTTTGGGAGATGATAAGTCACACATGGAAATGGTTTAGATAACTTGTAGCCTTGATAGGATATTAGAATTGAAGTAAAAATTGTTGCAAGTATGGGCCTAACCGGTGTTGTCATTGATGTCAACATACTCTTGTTGCATTGATGTCAAGGATTGGATGAGTTGTGTGCTGAGGATATTGAGAAAATTAGTCCTATCAGAAATAAAGAAGAACAGTGAAGACAGTGAAGCTCTATGAAGTGAAGATCCCAGCTAAGATAAAGATCAGATGATGCAAACTAAAGGGTTTGTAGATATGTGTCTAAAGGTGATCCAATAAAGATTTGAGAGGTCCACATGAAGATTTGAAGAAGTTATGACCATATGAGTAAAACTAGTTCTGGCAGATGTTCAGAGGTGACAGAGTGACACAAATAGGTCCGATGAGATCCAGAAATGCAATATCTAGTTTTGCAGATTTGGTGGAGTGTTTAGGAAGTCAATGGGAATTGACAACTCAATTGGTTTGTGGTCTGAAGGTCCGCAAGCATCTATTTCAATATGACAGTGATGACAGACTGTGTTCTTAAGATTCTGGATGAAGAAGAGAATGAGTTCAGTTATCAGAAGTGGTGTGGATGTTGTTGGTGAATCAGGCAAGATTATGGGGGTCTCTAGATTGTGTCTAGTTTGTGTTGGTGGTCCGCATTGAAGATTGAGCTCGTAATTGAAGAATTACTTTTGGATGATGATGTTCTTCCTCAACTTGGCCGATCGGATGATTTACACATCTTGCGGATGACTTGAAGATGTTCTAGGATGGCGTGTTCCTCAAAGAAGATTGAAGTCTCAGATATGTGTGGCTGACAAAGTGGTGATTCGTATGAAGTCTTTTGTAATAAGTCAAGTTATATTTGTGTATTTGCTCTGTAATAAAATAAAGTGTGCCGACTTTGATGATTATTCCAAAGTCGATGTCTTGTATAAATAAGAGTTGTGAAGTCATTTCAAAAGTATCAGAGAAGATGAGAATGTGGTAGAGAGGAGAAGAGAGAAAAGCAAAGTAGAAGAATTAAGCCTAAATGGAACTGACTCAAGCATGGTGAAGATGCTATTCTTCAGTTCAATTATGTAATACTTATTATTTTGTAGACAGTGTGTCTCCTGTAGGCAGTGGGCCTCTTGTGAGCAGTGTACTCAGGCAGTGATCCCTAATTGGCATGTGCCATTTTGTTCCTCTTATTCTTTTAATAGAGAATACAATCTTGGGTTAGTCACCCCATGGTTTTTCCCTTAACCAGGTTTTCCATGTTAAAATCTTGGTGTCATATGTGTTAATGTGTTTCTGCTCTTAAATTATTGCATTATGTTTCCATGATTGATTAAATATGTTGCTGAATTACAAGAAGGATTTAAGTGGTAAATAAAAGAAAAGTTTTGGGACAACTGATTCACCCCCCTCTCAGTTGTCTATCTTGAAACTAACAATTGGTATCAGAGCTAAGTTCCTCTAGAAGAAGCTTAACCACTTGAGGAGATCCAGAATGTTGACCTACAGGAAGGACAGTCCAAGGTTTGATGGTTCAAACTTTATTGCCTGGAAAAGCCACATGGAATGTCACATACAATGCATGGGATATCAATATTGGAACATAACCTCAATTACATATGTTCCCCCAACAAATGGCCCTACAACTCTAAATGAAATCAGAGATGTAGAAAATAATCTTCGAGCTAAAGAAGCCCTAATGAGTGCCTTATCTGATTCAGAGCTGACAAATGTTATGGGTTTGAAGACTACCTATGAAATTTGGACAAAGCTTGAAAATCTATATGAAGGAGACAAATATGTTAAGTGTGCCAAGCTATAAAGTCTGAAAGGAAAGATTGAAAACTTAAAGATGAATGAAGATGAGAATATCACTTCTTACATGACAAAAGTAAATGAGCTTGTTTGTGGCATCAAATGTGTTGGTGGAGTTCTGGATGAAGATGAAATTGTTGCTAAAGTTCTCAGATCCTTACCTCCTGCTTATAAACACAAAGTTATTGCTATTGAGTAAATCAAATTCTTAACAACTATCACAGGGGATCAATTGGTTGGTAAGATATTTGCATTCAAGTTAGCTGAGTTTGGCGATGCACTTCCCAAGACTAAATCTGCATTCAAAGCTAGTGCCTCTATAAAAGGCAAACATAGATATAATCTAGGAGAAAGTTCCTCAAGAAAATCATCTTGGTATGAGAAAGCAAGAAAAGGTCTGGAAGAGGATGAATTAGAAGTTGAACAACTTGAGGCCCTCATTGCAAAGAGACTACCAAGAGGATTTGGTAAGTATGAAGGAAAATTGCCTTTCAAATGTTTTAACTGCAACAAGATTGGTCATTTTGCCTCAAGGTGTCTGGAAGGATTTTCTAGGCCAAACCCTAATAGATCGAGATTGCAAAAGAAGTGTTACTATGTTCATGAAGATGATGATGATGAAGGAGTAAAAGATGATGAATCAGAGATAGGAAACAAATCTGGAAGTGACTGGGTGTTTATTGTCATCAAGGAAGAAGATCCAATGCCCTCTGAATCTGTCAATCATAAAATGATAGAAAGAGCTCTGGCTACGCAAGTTGAAGAAAATGATGATTGGGTCATTGACAGTGGATGCTCCCACCATATGACAAGTGTCAAAAATAAGTTCATAGATTTGGAAAGATATCAAGGAGGAGTTGTAAAATTTGGTGATAATTCTACTGGCAGAATTAGAGGTAGAGGAACTATTTATTTTGATGGAAAGAACAAAACTAGTGATGTACTGTATGTTGAAGGTCTGAAGCACAATCTTCTCAATATTGGACAGTTGGTGGACAAAGGCTATGATCTCTGATCCAAAAATGGAAAATGTAAGATCTTTGAAAGTTTTGGAACATAGATTGCATCCGGTACTCAAACAAAAGGTAGCATCTTCCACTTGGTTGGTACTAGCAAAAGTTATTTATTTGTTCAAATTGATCAGAGTTGGTTGTGGCATAGGAGAATGTGTCATGTGAATCTTGATAATATCATCAAGATAAGCAACACTCAGGCTGTAAGAGATCTTTCAAGATTGGTGAAACCTACTAATAGTTTGTCCAAAGAATGTTAGTTGGGTAAGCAGAGCAGAGTCACTTTCAAAAGTAAGGAACAATCTTCTATCGGATTGTTGGACTTAGTACATACTGATCTATGTGGACCGGCAAGAATCGAGAGTTTGCAAGGTGATAGATACTTCATGTTATCAATTGATGACCACTCCCAGATGATGTGGGTTACTTTTCTGAAAGAAAAATCTGAGGCTCTTGATAAATTCAAAATATTCAAAGCTATGGTAGAGAATGAAACCGGATTAAACATAAAATGTCTTAGGTCTGACAGAGGTGGAGAATTCACATCTGGAGATTTCATAGAATTCTGTGAGAAACATGGGATAAAAAGACAGTTATCTGCTCCAAGGACTCCACAGCAGAATGGAGTAGTGGAAAGAAAGAATCAGACCATCTAGGAAGCATCTAGAACCATGATGTTGGAAGCAAATGTTCCTTAGATCTACTAGAGAGAAGTTGTAAGCACTGCTGTCTATACTCTTAATCGAGTACAAATCAGAAACAATACTGGTCAAACTCCTTATAAACTCTGGTTTGGCATCATTCCCACTGTGAAGTATTTATGAGTCTTTGGTAGCAAATGTTACATTAAAAGAGATGAAGACCTTGGAAAATTTGATGCTAGAAGTGATGAAGGAATATTCTTGGGTTATTCTACTCAAAGCAAAGCATACTTGTGTTATAACAAGAGATTGAGAAAGATTATAGAAAGTACAAATGTGAAGGTTGATGAATGTATTGAAAAACCTTCAAGGTTTTATGAATATGAAGAAGATAATTAGAATGATGTTTTGGTTCAAGAAGTCCAAGCCCCCTCTAAAATTTAGACCCAGATTGATCCAGAGAATCCTGAAATATAGGAAGAAGAGATAAGTTTGAATGAACCTATGCAAGAAATTCCCAAAACTCCCAGGTATGTAAGACTGAATCACTCTGAAGATCAGATCATAGGTGATAAAAGCAATGGTGTTCAAACAAGAAGAAAGATTGCTCAAGACTCAGAAAAGTATTGTTTGATTTCAAAAATTGAACCAGTAAGTGAAGCATGCAATGATGAAAGATGGACTAAAGCAATGAAGGAAGAGTTGATGCAGATTGAGAAAAATCACACTTGGGATCTTGTTCCCAAACCTAGAAACAAAAATGTGATTGGAACCAAATGGGTCTTCCAAAATAAACTGAATGAAGATGGTGAAGTAGTCAGAAACAAAGCCAGATTGGTCTGCAAGGGTTATTTTCAAGTAGGAGTTGATTTTGAAGAAACTTTTGCTCTGGCGGCAAGAATTGAAGCAATCAGATTATTTCTTGCCTTTGCTACCTTCAAGGATTTCAAAGTATATTAGATGGATGTCAAGTCTGCCTTCCTGAATGGTGACTTGGAGGAAGAAGTATACATAGAGCAACCAGATGGATTTCAATTATCTAATCATGGTGATATGGTCTGCAAGTTGAAGAAAGCACTGTATGGACTCAAACAAGCCCCAATAGCCTAGTATGAAAGACTGGATAAGCATCTTTTGAAGATTAGTTTCAACAAAGGTACCGCTGATAGTAACTTGTATTTCAAAATTGATCATGAAAATATCTTGATTGTTGAAGTATTTGTTGATGATATCATTTTTTGACGAAGAGATAGTATCTGCAAAACTTTTACAAATCCAATGAAAAGTGAATTTGAGATGTCCATGTTTGGGGAAATGAATTTCTTCTTGGGTCTACAAATCACTCAAAAGAAAGGAATCTTCATTTCACACACCAAATATGTGAAAGAATTGTTAAGGAAATTTGGGATGGAAGACTCAAAACCAATGAATACTCCCATGGCAATCGGATGTAAACTGAGCAAAGATGATGACTCTCCTAAAGTTGATCAGAAAAAGTACAGGTCAATGATTGGAGGACTACTATATCTTACTCAAACTAGACTTGACATTATGAATGTTGTTAGTCTTGTTGCCAAATTCCAAGCTGATCCTAGAGAATCTCATGTCATGGCAATCAAGAGGATTTTCAGATATCTAAAAGGAACATTTGAGTATGGTTTATGGTATCCTAGAGATCATGATTTCTCTCTTCATGCATATACAGATGCAGATTAGGTAGGAGATGTGGATGACCGAAAGAGTACGAGTGGTGGAGCATTCTTTTTAGGGAAAAGATTGGTTTCTTGGCTAAGAAAGAAACAAGAGGCAATATCTCTATCCACTACAGAAGTAAAATATATTGCAGTAGCAAGCAATTCCACTCAAGTATTGTGGATGAAACAAATGCTAAGAGACATCAGAGTGGAGTATGAGGAACCTATCACAATCTTCTGTGATAATTCAAGTGCAATAAATATATCAAAAAATCTAGTGTTGCATTCAAAGATAAAACATATATCCATCAAGTTTCACTTTTTGAGAGAGCAGGTGAACAAGAATGAAGTCAAATTGGAGTTTGTGCCCTCCAAGGATCAGATTGCAGACATTTTTACTAAACCTCTACCTAAGGACTCTTTTGAGTATCTCAAGGAGAAGTTAGGGGTTATTATCCCTCCGGTTCTGAATTAAGGTGCATTGATGTGCATTAGTCTGGTGGATCTCACAGTCATATCTTGTGGTCCGGATTGATGATAAGAAGCTGCTACTCAGGGGGAGCAGTCTATATGATTCTGAGTGATGCAAGTATGTGCCCTTTGCCATTGATGTCAAAGGGGGAGAGAAGACATTTGGAAAACAAAAAGTGGTTGCTGATCAAAAGGGGGAGCAATAAAGGAAGAAAAGACATGTGAATGGTTGTTGTTGATAAGGGAAGTTATGTCAATCAGTAAGGAGAAGTTCTTGTCTAGATGGTTAAAACAATTTTTCAGATCATATGTTGCCATCAATGACAAAGGGGGAGGTTGTTGCAAGTATGGGCCTAACCGGTGTTGTCATTGATGTCAACATACTCCTGTTACATTGATGTCAAGGATTGGATGAGTTGTGTGTTGAGGATATTGAGAAAATTAGTCCTATCAAAAATAGAGAAGAATAGTGAAGACAGTGAAGCTCTATGAAGTGAAGATCCCAGCTAAGATGAAGATTAGAGGATGCAAATCAAAGGGTTTGTAGATATGTGTTTAAAGGTGATCCAGTAAAGATTTGAGAGGTCCGCATGAAGATTTGAAGAAGTTATGGCCATATGAGTAAAACTAGTTCTGGAAGATGTTCAGAGGTGACAGAGTGACACAAATAGGTCCGGTGAGATCCAAAAATGCAATATCTTGTTCTGCAGATTTGGTGGTGTTTAGGAAGTCAATGGCAATTGACAACTCAATTGGTTCGTGGTCTGGAGGTCTGCAAGCATCTATTTCAATATGATAGTGATGACAGACTGTGTTCTTAAGATTCTAGATGAAGAAAAGAATGAGTTCAGTTATCAGAAGTGGTGTGGATATTGTTGGTGAATCAGGCAAGCTTGTGGGGGTCTCTAGATTGTGTCTAGTTTGTGTTGGTGGTCCACATTGAAGATTGAGCTTGTAATTGAAGAATTACTTCCGGATGATGATGTTCTTCCTTAACTTGGTTGACCGAATGATTTACACTTCTTGCAGATGATCTTGAAGATGTTCTAGGATGGCGTGTTCCTCAAAGAAGATTGAAGTCCCAGATATGTGTGGATGACAGAGTGATGATTCGCATGAAGTCTTTTGTAATAAGTCAAGTTGTATTTGTGTATTTGCTCTGTAATAAAATAAAGTGTGCCGACTTTGATGATTATCCCAAAGTCGATGTCTTGTATAAATAAGAGTTGTGAAGTCATTTCAAAAGTATCAGAGAAGATGAGAGTGTGGTAGAGAGGAGAAGAGCGAAAAGCAGAGTAGAAGTATTGAGCTTAAATGGAACTAACTCAAACATGGTGAAGATGCTATTCTTCAGTTCAAGTATGTAATACTTATTATTTTGTAGACAGTGTGTCTCCTGTAGGCAGTGGGCCTCTTGTGAGCAGTGTGCTTGGGTAGTGAGCCCTAATTGGCATGTGCCATTTTGTTCCTCTTATTCTTTTAATAGAGAATACAATCTTGGGTTAGTCACCCCATGGTTTTTCCCTTAACCGGGTTTTCCATGTTAAAATCTTTGTGTCATATGTGTTAATGTGTTTCTGCTCTTAAATTATTGCATTATGTTTCCATGATTGATTAAATATGCTACTGAATTACAAGAAGGATTTAAGTGGTAAATAAAAGAAAAGTTTTGGGACAACTGATTCACCCCCCCCTTAGTTCTCTGTCTTGAAACTAACAAAAATGTCTAACCTCAAATTGGACATAAGGACTTGATGAATGCATAGAGTAAGAATAGGCCAGGGTCATTTAACCTTGTATCTATGCAAAATCTTGTGTGGTGCTCCTCAAAAAATATGGCTCATGGAATTTATGTGTAGATTTTTGAGCTTCAACTAAACTCACAATCAAGGATAAGTTTCCAATCCCTATGATTGATGAGTTAGATGAATTTCATGAATCATATTTCTTCTCCAAACTAGATTAATAGTTTACATAGCACTAGATCCATCTTTGGGAAGCGTTCTAGATCATGTTCTGAACTCATGAGGGCCACTCAAGTTCCCAATTATGGATTTTGGTTTCACTAATGCCTTGTTTACATTCCAAATCCTCTTAGATCTTTTAACCATTTCTTAGGAAATTCATTATGGTATTCCTTTATGACATTCTCATCTACAAAATAAAATTGGATGAGAACCTCATTCACTTGGATCAAGACCTTCAAATTCTTTTAGATAACTAGTTAAGCGCAAAAAGTGTTAGGACTAGGTGTTGTAAACCTTGCAAGTCCTAGTGATGATGTCATTATTGAATTTTTGTAAAATATTATAATGTTTGGTCCTAATGGAAAAGGGTGCCACATATGTAGAGAATCTTGAGATTCCTTTGTTGGCAATCTCTATTATGTATCATTTGTCTTATTCAACGATTGTAAGAAGTCATTGAAAGGAGATTGCAAGTTAGACTAGTCAACGCGTCTTTAATTATCTCACAATTTAGATGTTTGTAAGAGGTGTGTAAGAGACAATATCGCACCACCAAGAACTTGAAAGTTACATATGTTTCCCTTGGTCATAGGGGTCAATGGTCATCATCATGAGTTATAAATTCTAACTGGGGAGGAGTTAATTTTGGAGAGGGGCACATGTTGGGTTCAACTTGAACAAGATGGACCAAGGTTTGACTCATTGTTTTTAGTCCATGGTTCTGGGAAAATATTTGTGATTTCTAGGATCTCCTTTTCCTATATACCAAGGGATTGAAGTGGAGATTGTATGTTTGATTTTATGTAGGTTTACGTTGCCAAAATTCCTCCAAAATGCAAAGTGTTGATCTTTAATTATTCAATCTCCCAAGCCAATTTATCCAACTTTACATAGATCTCTTGTGTTTGTGGATGCAATTTGCCTCCTACACAAAAAACATGTACCATTTTATTGCCTTCAGTCCAACTACATCCAAGGATCTTTTTAATTCTTTTCTCTCATCAATCTCCTTACCATTTGAACCTCGCACCACCTAACCACTATAGATGTTTGAGAGAAGAAAAAAAGTCACAACATTTTTAGGAACCAAATAAAAAAGCAACGTCATTGTAAATACTCCCAAGCCTATGCTCATATGTGATTTGCAGGCAACAAGAAAATGCATCCACACAACCACAATAGGTTTAACTGGCATCTTAATGATACATTTTAGGGTGTCCTCAAGATAGCCAACATGGGCAAGAAGGTCAACCATGCACACATATTGATTAATTGTAGGTGTAATGCAATAAGGGTTACTCTGCGATTGAAGTATGTATAGCCCTTGTCCACTAAACTTGCATGGATGCACACACATAGAACACAAGCAAAGCTTATAATGCCATGATATGTTCCAAAGTGCTTTAAATTAATTCAAATATTTTGAAAGCATCCTTGCAAAATCCATTTTGTGCATATTCCTGCAATCATGGCATTCCATGAGACCACATTTCTTTGAGGCATTTTGTCAAACAATTCATATGCCTTGTCTATGCTTCCACATTTTGCATACATGACTACCAGAGTAGTTGCAACTACAACATTTGAAAAAAATCCTCTATCCTTTATGCTTTGATGGATGTCCATGTTGGCAAGAGACTCAGTGTAGCTTCATGAATGTTGTCATTGATGGAAACAAAGTTCATCCCACCCATCCCCAGGACATGGTGTGCTTATACCGGAAGTGAGATTGAAGAATGTTGTGGTCCGGTAAGCAAGAATAGAGCATGTAGCAAGGTTCGACAATCAGGTCCAGACCTCTCAGAGGAAGTATCTTAGTAGAGTACAGACTTGGGGAAGTCAAGAGGAGTACCTTGACTGATAGATTTCAAGGATTGAGCCTCCAGTGATGAAAGAGTGATGAGATATGAGGCCCTAAGTATCGGGTTCCTGTTTGACAGAGTAGACTGAGGAAGAACTGACCAACAGAGCATTAGACCTTGATCCGGACAAGATATTGATGGTGATCAAGCTTACTAAGGTATCATTCATGATTTTTAGACATGATTGATGACTTCTATGAGCATCCCTTTGATACGCATCACTTGATAAGCAAGGATTCAACCAACAGACCAAGAGTTTGTGAAAATAGTAAGTATTCTAGATGCCGACTAGAAAGTTGATGAAATCCTTGGTATGGATATATATACCAGATTGATTTCGGTATGAAAGTGAGAGTTGTGTGTGGAAAAGTGTGAAGAAAAGAAGAAGAGTAGTGTAAAAGCAGTAAGACAGGTTCGGTATGTGGCAAGACAGCAGCACCAAAAGGGAGGAAGAATGAAGTGCAGTAGATCAGTATACTGAGCCTAACCGGAACTGAACTTCAGCATATGTGGATGCTTCTCATCAATTCAAGTATCTTGTTACTCTCTTTATAACTTGTAGACAGCGAGTCTCTTGTAGGCAGTGAGCCTCTTGTGAGCAGTGTACTCAGGCAGTGAGCCCTAATTGGCAAGTGCCATTTTGTATTTCTATTCTTCTAACAGACAATACATTCTTGGGTTAGTCACCTCGTGGTTTTTCCCTTAACAGGGTTTTCCACGTCAAAATCATTGTGTTATGTGTAATGACTTTGTTTCTGCTTTCATGATTATGGATGCTTACTTGCTTTGATGATGCACTAGTTGTTAAAGAAGAATAGAAAGTTAAATTAATTAAGATAACTGATTCATCCCCCCTCTCAGTTATCAATAGTCCATACCCTATTCCAAAGCTCCCATTTGGCACAGGCTGGGAGGATGATGATAAAGGTTGTAGAGCCTGGCTTTACGCTTGCAATTGCATTTGCTTGAAAGTTTCTAAAGCCTTTTCAACAAATCCATTTTGTGAATACCCTGCAAGCGAGGCATTGCATGGGAACACGTTTCTTAGAGGTATTCTGTCAAACAACTCATGTGCACATTGTGCATATCCTGCAATTATGGTATTCCATGAGATGATATCTCTTTGAGGCATCTTGTCAAATAGTTCATGTGCCTTGTCTATGCTCCTACATTTTGCATACATGTCTACCAGGGCAGTTACAACTACAACATCTGACAAAATTCCTATATCCTTTATCCTGTTCTAAAGCTCCCATTTTGGTATAGGTAGGGAGGATGCTGGCAAAGGTTGCAGAATCTAGCTTTACACCTGCCAATTGCATTTGGTTGAAAGTTTCTAAAGCCTTTTCAACAAACCCATTTTGTGTATATCCTGCAATCATAGCAGTTGAGGAGACCACATTTCTCTGCACACCATAGTTCGCGTGCCTTGTTTATGCTTCCACATTTTGAGTGCATTGCTTATTTAATCTACTGGGTGGGAGATGATTTCAAATTGTTTGGGCGGGAGACTGTGCTAAATAAAAATTGAAGTTTACCAAACCGTGACTGCCAAAATAGAAAATAGGAACGAGGAGTGGGAACGGACCAAAATTGAAGGGCCCACATTGCCATGTCAGACGGTCAGTGCTTAGAGTGTGATGTTTAAGCCCAGCCCAAATAAAGCCTATCGATCATGAGTTGATCATCATAAAGATATTTAGAGCACTAACCTACAAAACGCCTACACGTGGTGTGATAGATGTAGGCAATAAGCATAGGTAAAATATGTTATACAATATGATGCACATGGGGTCCAAGCTCTATGGAATGTACTCCAAGTTCTTTGGATTGAATCTACACCTTTCATGTTTGGAAATTTGCACATATTCAAGGAGTTGTAATATGTTTCTCATACGGCAGTATATGGAACAAAAGATGCCTTGAAAGTGCATGATAACTCATGAGACAAATGACGTATCCAAACATGGGGAAGAGTTGTTATTGATGTATTTAGCTAATCCGTTTCTATAAAATCTGCTCCTTGGAAGCAGGTAATTATCAAATTCTTTCGTGGTTGTTGTGTCTATGCCAACATTAGTCCTTGTCATTAGTAACTTCCATTCATCAATAGTTGGATTTGCATCTCTTAAATTTGTAAGAATTTGATGAAACATTTGTTGGTGAATGATTTCTCCTTCTTGTATAAATATCTTATCCAAACTAGCAACAATTTTGAATTCTTCCCACAGTAATTTAACATGTTTGTTACTAACATATGGTGATTTGTCATTAACAAGAGACAATTGTCCCAAATCTTCAACCAGAATCATAGATATACCTGGAAAATAATTGAAAATGATGCCTTTGATTAATTGTGCTATTAATACAGAAAGTTTATATTAATGAAGTCTATGTATTGAAAGACCTTGAAAACATTGTTATCTTCAACAAAAATCAGAGATATATCTCCAAAACTCATGTTTGCATTTACAATAAATTCTTGATTAAGTTGGGAGTCTATGTTCTTTAGAAAATTTTGTCCAATGAAGCTCATTTCATCAATCAATATGTATTTTATGTGTCGAAACTCTTCTTACAAACTTCTAAGTCTTGCTCCTAATTGAGCAAAATATGTGATTGAGATTCAGAGTTGTGAATGGATTGTTGATGCTTTGATATTGAATGTTGCAACTCCAGTTGGCGCAAGTAATAGAAATGGACAATGCCTTAGAAATGTTGCTTCTTCAAGAGCTTGATGGATGACACCAATTAGATATGATTTTCATGTTTCTATTGTTCCTTGAATTATCATGAATAATGGCAATATGCTTTGACCTTCAGGATAATGTCTCATAATTATATCAAGTAATTTTTCTATTTAGCAACCAAAGTTGCATAATTGATATTTTGTGGTATATCATCATCTATGAGAACCCCATTATTTTTTATGGTGCTTATGAATTTTATTGTTTTATTTGTGTAATATTTACCTTGATATTGATTAGTCCATGTTGTTTGTCTATCAAATATCTCTTCTTCCCAAGGTATCTATTTCAACCACTTTCATAATTTAACAATGTTGTAGTCTATATGATTTCCCACTCATGTTCCATTGTGTTTGGTTGAAAAGATTGATTTTCTTCAATTTTAGAATCACTACTATTTTGAATATCATTTGGGGTGTTTGTTCATTCTGCATGCCAAGGATTAAAATTGAATGACTCCCAATTTTATATTATTGCATCATTATGAAGTGCAATATCTCTTTCTATATGACGAAATGACTTGTAAAGTAATAACTCAAACCAACAAAATTCAACTCATTTCTCAGATTCACATGCAAGGATGGATACAAACCTTGAAAATACTCTCACAATAATTATCATACCCCTTACCTCCCATTTTTTTATCTCTTTTTCATCTTGAATTTATATGCCCATGATTTAGTTGAATCAATAAGTGAAGCACATTTCATTAAAAAAAAGACTTGTTCTTATATCCATCAATGAAAGATTTTGTAACTTCTTTATAGCCATCTTCATATTTTAGCTATAGGTTTGACAAATTCACATGAGACATTTAGATTGACAAATTTTGTGTCACTATCTATTAATGAAAGTTCCAACAACATGTGATATGTTTCTTGTGCCTCAATATCTCTTTCTATAATTGTTTCAACAAGAAGCTTCCTATATACTCTTACTGTATTTTTTAACTAGTTCAATGTATTAATATACATTTGTCATGAGGCCAAATTATAATTTATTAAATTTATACCATAGTATACTATAGTACCAAACATCCAACCATTTCATCGATGTCAAAAAGATACTTCATTAAATTTAGAGTTACAAGAAGTAGTAAAACATTAAGAAAATTTTAAAGGTATTAAGTAAATTGCCAAACTATAGACCCTCTATCTAGATAAGACATCAAAGCTAGCTATTTTTGTTTCATGATAATATTGACCAGAAGGTGAGCCTGGAGGAAGAAGGGCTAGCATGACAGGACCTTTTGCTCCTTCATAAATTGACAACTTTCCTGAATTAAAGTTTATATCAGTCTTTACGAATCCCGGATGAACACAATTCACATACAAATCAGAATGTTGGAGTGCAAGAAGACGGGTATAAGCATTTAGAGCAGCCTTAGAAGTGAAGTAGGCTGGATGCGAAACAGGCCAACCATTACTTTTCCCTTGTTGAAAATCCTTCAAAAAACTTTGGAGGAATGAATCTATTTTTTCCTCTGTCAAATCATTGAGGTTGCTCAACTGTTGCCTCAAAGTCTCACCTGGAATGTGCTGTAACAAATGTCAAATAAATGAGTGAATGATTTAAGAGAGGTTGCATATACTATCCATTGTTTAAATTCAAGATAAATGTACTCTTAATTTTTGCAATATGTTACTAAAGATAATTTAAAATAATATGTATTCATTTAATATCATATTTCTTTGCAAAATACTTGGATATTTTTTCACCTTAAAAACTAATTTTGTTTTTATCACATCAACAATTGAATAAAATAAAGCTTAAACAAATAACATGTTATTTGTTGTTGATAACATCCAAAAATTTAAACAACCAACATCTTATGAACTATTTACTTTTAAACTTTAAACACTATTTTTTTAATTTAAATTTTATTGACTTACCTCTAAGACCCCAGCACGAGAAGATACATTTACAATTCGACCACCACCTTTACCAGCAAGTTTTAAAAGAGGAAGAAGAGCTTTCACCATTCTTTTGGTGCCATAGTAGTTAATGTCAATGCACTCCTTTCCCATTTCATAAGAGTCAGATATTCCTTCTACAATGCTTCCAGGGGAAGTCTTTTTTAGACAAGGTTAAAACGTTAGTAAGATGATCTCAAATCAAATGAAATCTTCAATAATTAAAGTTAGCTAAAGAACTTACAAATAATTTGGTGGGATTGGTATTGTTGGCCTTCAAAATGTCGTAATTTATTTCAAGTCCTGATATTGCAGCATTATTAACCTGTATTTTCAAGGCTAGATTAGCAATATATTGATAGCCCAAATGGGTTGGAAAGAGAAATTATTTGTCCTTAAGGTTGGAGTAAGTTAGGTAGTTTTTAAATAAAAGAAAATTCTATAGTTAAGGGTTGGAAAACTGCATGGTCAAGGCTGTAAGAATGAGCTAGAAAAACACAAAAATCCAGATGAATTTATAGGTAAGAGTACTATGGTAAGCTAAGCAAGCTTCAATGTGAGAAAAAAATATAATTGAGGGTATTAGAGCATGGTAAATAGGCTTGATTACAAAAAATTATGTTATAAGAATGTCGGAACAAATTAAGCAAAAATTAATATGGAAAAAATTCAGTAGTTAAATGGTATCCCAGAAAGCTAAATGGGCTTAAATGCTGGAGAAGCTCCATGGAACAAACTAAAAGAATTTGAGAGTGAAGAAATCTCTACAGCTATAATTGTTAGAGCAAGTTAAATGGTCTTGAGTTTGTTGAAAGCCTCATGGTTAAAAGTATTGAAACAAGTTTGAAGGACTTAGATACAGAAAAAATGCATAGATGCTGAAAGGGAAAACTCCAAATAATTATCAATATATGAAAAATTATTTGTAATTACAAGAGTATAAGAAAACTCCATATATTTATAAAACTATTTGAACTTGACTATTAAAAATATTTATAAAAAACAAATGGTTTCAAAGATAGAATAGTTTTAAAAAGTTATTACAGACTTAAAACATGGAATGGAATGGAAATGGAATTTTTTTATAGTCTAGGATGTCTGATTTTGGGTTTACAGGTGGCTTATAACATATGAGACTATCTTATACTCCTAGTATGGAGGAAACACCTAATTGTGCTTCTAATATGAGGCATACATGCCCTACCCCCTGCAGGATTCAAACTTGTGACCTCTCAGACATACATACCCTACCCCCATAGAAAAAAATTTTGTTGGACAAATTAAACCATCTTAAACAGGAAGAAAACTCCATACTAAGGTAGTCCAAATAAATTAAACATTATAACACTATGATGGATAACCTTTGGATCCTTCTCTAGTTTCAAACAGGACTAATCAAGCTCAGAAGGGATGGGCCCTGTAGAAAGGATGTCTACTCAAATGATGGGTCATGAAAAGAAACCAGTCTGCTACAAAAAAGTATTGATTTCAATTAATCACATAAATAAACAGTGCATCGAAGAAAAACATAATACAGCACCAGAATATCAAGTTTGGCATACTGCTCTTTCATCCAATTAGCAAACACATGGATGCTCCTCTCATCCTGCACATCCACCTGATGGAACAAAACATTAAGAAACCCTTCATCATTCAGACTCTTGGCTGCAGCCTTCCCTCTTTCTTCATCTCTGGCTGTTAATATGACACGGATCCCATGCTCTGCCAACTGACGAACAGTTGCATAGCCAATGCCCTTGCTGGCCCCTGTTACCACTGCCACTGTGTCCTCATTCCACCATCTGAAATTGAAATTATCTGGGATTAAATTTCAAAAAAATTACTATGAAACCCCAAAAAACAGAGATGACAAAGTTAGTACCTATTGTTCAGCGATTCAGAGCTGTCCATGGCTGTCTTGTATTGTATTAGACAGTGAGTTTGTTTGCAGGATTGTTAAAAGTCCTAATCTCTGTAGATAAGCCTATTGAGCTTTAAAAAAAATGCTGTGACTATATAATAGAAAGCCATTCTTAAATATTATCCATTTCATCAGTCAAAGGTCAATTTTGGCCCGTTTCAAAATATTTGTTTTTTATTGTTTGACTGACCATTAAACTGGCGTGTTTCAATTATTATTCACATTCCACTTACATGAGTTGGCGTGGATTCCATTGAAGTGATGTTACGTTTGTGGTATTGCAGTGTTTGGACGATTTGACAGAATACTTAATCTCCGCACATGGGTAGGCATCAATTGTAGGTAGTCTAATTGTCCCCAGGTTCACTCACTTTCACTTTTCCAAACCAGGCAATCCCATACACGTATATAACTTATGTCTATTGATTGGATTCATAGAATCAATGGGCATGCTGATAATTTTATTATTGTATTAAAATATAGTTAGCAGTTGGAGTTTAAATAAAGAAATTTTTTTAGTAAGTATTAATCATTAGACATTATTTTTATTATATATTATTTGTTAATTTTTTTGTTTTGTTTTGTTGTTGTAACATTTTATATGAATTCCACATAATTGTTTTATTTCTTAATTCTTAAGTCATAAAGAGTTTGAGAAGAACATGTATTATTATTATTATGTATTTTCTCTTATTCCATATAAGTTAATGCCTATAACAATGTTTGTTTAATATGTTGTTATCCAATGACATTTAAGGGATGAACATAGGATAAAATGATAATGAATTCACCGAACAAAATATATATGAAATAAATTTTAAAATTTTAAATACAACATAATTGTTTTATTAGCATTACATCAAAGTTGTAAGGGGCATTTGAAGCTTGTAGATTGCAAGAGGTTGATACGCTCCAAGGATAATATTTGGAGACAAGGACAAAGATCAATTTTTCCTTAGAGAATGTTACTTATAGCTCATGTAGTCAATATTCTTGTCATTTGAGGAAGACTTGAGTGTAAGAGATGTGCCTGTGTACAAGTGGAAAGAGTAATAAGTAATGAGGAGTGAGGGTAGAATGCAAATAAGCTTGTATAAAATTTGACCTTTCAACTTTCTTAGGCATCCTTATTTTAGCTATTAAATGAAAGCAAAGTTTAGGGTTTCAATTGTTTGATGTGAGTTTAAAGAGGAGCCCAAACATATACTTAGACTCATTGTTTATTACTCAAACATAAATATGTTGCAAGTATGGGCCTAACCGGTGTTGTCATTGATGTCAACATACTCTTGTTACATTGATGTCAAGAATTGGATGAGTTGTGTGCTGAGGATATTGAGAAAATTAGTCCTATCAGAAAAAAAGAAAATCCGTATAAACAGTGAAGCTCTATGAAGTGAATATCCCAGATAGATGAAGATCAGAGAATGCGCATCAAAAAGTTTGTAGCTATGTGTCTGAAGATAATCCAGTCAAGATCTGAAAGGTCTGCATGAAGATTTGGAAAAGTTATGGCCATATGAGTAAAACCGGTTCTCACAGCTGTTCAGAGGTGATAGAGTGACACAAATAGGTCTGGTGAGATCTAGAAATAAAATATCATACTATGTGGATTTGGTGGCATGTTTAGGACGCCAATGTGCATTGACAACTCAATTGGTTCATAGTTTGGAGGTCAGCAAGCAATCCTTCTATTATGACAGTGATGATTGACTGTGTTCCTGAGGTTCTGGCTGAAGTTGTGATTGATTACAGTAAGCAGAAGAGGTGCGGATGTTCTTTGTGATTTAAGCAAGCTTGTTGTGGTCTCTAGATTGTGTCTAGTTCGTGTTGGCGGTCCGCATTGAAGATTGAGCTCGCAAATGAAGATTTACCTTCGGACATTGGTGTTCTTCCCAGTTTTGGCCGACCGGATGATTTGCGCATGGTGCGGATGATCTTGAAGATGTTTTGTGAAGCATGGTGTGTTCCTCGAAGTTGATTGAAGTTCCAACTGTGTATGGCCAATAGTGTAGTGATACACATGAAGTTTTTGTAACAAGTCAAGTTGTATTTTTGTAATTGCTCTGCAAATAAAATAAGTGTATGTTGCACCGACTTTGATGATCATGCCAAAGTTGATGTCATGTATAAATAAGAGTTGCGAAGTCATTCAAAATTGTCTCTGTGGTCATGACGAGAAAGTGGTAGAGAAGAGGAACGAAAAGTAGAGCAGAGGTATTGAGCTTAATGGAACAGATTCAAGCATAGTGAAGATGCTAATCTCTAGTTCAAGTATGTAATATTTATATTATTCTATAGACAATGTGTCTCCTGAAGGTAGTGGGCCTCTTGTGAGCAGTGTGCTTGAGGGCAGTGAGCCCTAACTGGCAAGTGCCATTTTATTTATTCTTATTCTTCTAATAGAGAATACAATCTTGGGTTAATCACCCCGTGGTTTTTCCCTTAACCGGGTTTTCCACATCAAAATCTTGGTGTTATATGTGTTGAATTTATTTCTGCTCTTGAATTATTGCATTATGCTTCCTTGATTAATCTTTGATAAGCCATTGAAATATAAGAAAGTTTAAAGAACAAAGATTTGGTAACAATTGATTCACCCCCCCTCTCAGTTGTCTGTTCTAAATCCAACAAAATAATGGAAATGGACATAGTAATTTGAAGGAACTATTTTATATGGAAATAAATAAAGCAATAGTAGGTATTTGTATGTTTTTTTAAGAAGATACTTAGAAATTAATGTAGCCAAATGCACATTATATATACAATATACTAGAGATTATTATTAATAGTTTTATTTTCGTACAACGTCATATATAAATCTAAACATTGTTACTATAGTTATGTCCAAACATTAATATTGCATTACATATTATCTACATAGTTTTCAAGTGCATTTTTTAAATCAAGGACCACAATCTATTTCGAATTTCTAATTGTTGAACAATTGTATCTTGAAGTTGGAATCCATCTACTTTCTTCCATGTATAATGGAGTTCATTCAAAGTGTGTTGGAATGATTGAACATCTAGTTCTTGTACATTCAGAGTAGCTATATTTGTCTCATTCATCTGTTGCAAAATCTCAAAGAAAATGAATACAATATTCGATGCAATGCATTGAACATCACTTCGAAAGAGGTTGGCACTATTAGCAATTGAACACAAGTCAAGTTCATTGAGCGAGCCATCTACTGTTGGAAGCACGCTTCCCATATTCACATCATTATTTTTGCTAGAAATTTCAATGACCTATGTAGTTGGTGAAAGTGTTGCCATATATCCTATAAATAAATATTTAATTATAAATGTTCTACCAAACATAAATATTCACATGAGTTTTCAAAACCTAATTTACAAATAGCTACATGGAGAAGGTGGTAAGCAACTATTCTCATTCATATTAGTTATAAACATATAAATTAATACAAGTAAGAGATGGTAAAAATTGTAAGTAGAAATATTTTAAAAAACTATGCAAAAAGTACTTGTAAGAGGTGGTAAGCAACCATCCTCAAACATCTGAGTATGTCTATTTCTTATATCAAGTATTAATCATTAGACATTATTTTTATTATTTGAATATGGGAAAAAAATTGGCAACTACCTAACCCAAACCCTGAATCTGAATTGACAACATGAAAAGTAACTAGTGTGATTACCAAAACCAATAGTTCAATATCAAACTTTACAAGAATTGAAAATGTCAAACTTTGGTGGAAGATTTATTTTTTGGTACATAAATTCAACCAATATGTTTGATATCGTTCCATTTAAAAGATAAGACTTATACATGGTGGCATATACTCTCGATCACAAACTTTGAAAAACTTAACTTGGAACAAATTATAAGGAATTTGCATGGGCATATTGTCTTAAAACAACTCAAGGAAGTACAAGTAATTGAATTATTTAAGGCTCGATGAAAAAATCGATGAGATCCAAACACTAGGAAATCAAAATCAAAAGTTCTCATTGCAAGTTAGCACCTTTGAAATATTTAAAAAACATTATCTAGTAAAGCTACATAGACTACATGCTTACATAATCATAGTTAATCCCTTCCAAATCAAATTAGATGTCTTTCCTTATACATATGTCCAACCCCATGCAATTCTCCTTGATTTTGTATCATTTCCCCCACTTTGTACATAGCATGTGTTCTTCTCTCCATTCTTCTCTTTTGATCACTTCTTGAAATCTTAATGATAGTCCATGAGATAGGTCTTGTCACTGTAGTGTCATAAAATGTGCACACTAACATTTTACACGTAGTTTAGCACTTGGTTGAACCTATTTTGTTGCCTTTGTTAATTAGGACCTATTTTAACACCTTTTTGAGCTTAAAATGATAAAATTTTTGATCCCAACAAATAAACCTAACAAGATCAACTTAGGGATGGACTAAGCCTGCTATAATGGACACATTATGGATTTTGTGGGCTAATGGTCCAGGGAACCCAAGTGCCCTGGTCCCACTTGGGAAATTTAGCCCCACTTTGTGGTGTTGGATTAGAACACTTCTTTGGTTTGTATTTGTCAGCCTGATTAAGTTTTATTTGTCGTAAGTGAGCTCAGAAATGCATATTTAAATGAGTGTTGTTCATTTCATACACTAGATGACACCTAGAGGATTGATGTGAAGTTTTCTCTCATATTGTGTTCTATGCTAAAGTGTTCTTCATTCTTGAAGAGATATCCACTTGTGGATTCTATTGAAGTTTGTTTACAAGATTTGAAGGAAGTTTGAAGCCCTCTTCTTCACTCTCCTTTGTTGGTGTAGGATCTTGAGTCATCTTCATCAACTAAGGTCATATCTCTTGTGGTTTTTATCATCATTATTCATCATATTATTACAAATCTGGCATCTGCCCTCCTAGGGCATGCACTCTTGGATCTGCTCATTGTTGTAGTAGAGGTGGGAACACCAACACATGGTTTGACTGAGGCAAACCCTTAAACACAACACAACCTTTTTCCTCTTTCTTTCTGTGCAGGTTAGAGAAACATGTTTCAGGAGTTGATTTCCAGGAAGAAGGCAAAGCAGACAAGTACAGGTCTGGTGATATCTGAGTTTCTGCTAAACCCTAGAAAAGGCCTAGAGCACCCAAGTGCCCTAGTCCTAGGTATTTTTGCTACAAGATCTAGGTTCTAAATCTTCCTCTGACCTCTGCTATGCTTTATGTTTGTTGTGATTTGTTTCTGGCAGTTAGTTATAGTGTGTTATTCATCTTCTAGGTTTTGATCACTAGTCTTAGCTTGCTTGCTTGACTTTGGTTAAAATTGGTTGATCCATCTATATACAAAAAAAGGGTAGAACCCATATAGTTAGGCTCTCCTTCTTGGGTAGAAGCCTACCTCAATTTGTGCCCCAATGTTTGTAGAAGAGGATTTGACCTAGTTTAGCTCTTTAGGCTAGATCACACTTTTGTACACTACATTTTGGTGAACCTGTCGTTTCTTGCACCTTTACATCCTTCTTCTTTAAGATATAACTTATTTATCACTCTAGATCTGATTGGGAGTGGTTTCATTAGTCATCTTGCATTCATAAATAGTTAATTTTACATTGTTTTAAAACTAGGGTTTGTGAAAACCTTGCATTGATAGAAAATCTTGCTAGTTTTGACCCTAGGGTTTATAGATTTGAAGGTTGTTTAGATCTTGTTGCATTGATTAGTTTGATTAGATCATTTTCATTTGTTGTACCTTATCATTATTGTTGTTCAAAACATTTTGCATCCTTGCATTTGAAAATTGGAAAAGAAAAATTACATTCTAGATTTGAAATTGCATAGTTGTCACTTTGTTTGTATTTGAAAAGGATAGAGCATCATAGCATCATCTCATTTTCTGATTTTTGCATCAGATCTTACTATAATTACAATAGTTAGTCATTTCATATTGTTTCATTGTGCATTTGAATCATTTGTATTGCTAGAAATTGTTAAAAAAGTGCACTTTTGTGAAACCTAGTTAATGTTGCATTCTAGGGTTATGAAAGATAGTTTGATTTCAGATTTTTCCACTGTCATTTGCATTCCAAATCTGATTTTTCATTGTTCTACAACATTACAATTGGCATCTTGCATTGAAAATTGAAGATAGGAACAATTATGGAATTGTTGCATTTTGGAAAAAGCATTGAAATGTGGATTTGATTTAAGCATTAGCATTGTTTATATTCAAGTGGATTTGAGTAGAATTGAATTTGATTAAGAGTATATTATTGCTTCACTTAAACAAAAACTCAAATATTTCTTTTTCTTCTTCATTCATTTCTTCTATTGGTGCATCTTGTGTGTCACTAAAGCTTGTAGACACTTTATGAGCTTTGTGACCCAGTGCCCCGATCCTAACCTTCTTATGTGAAGAAGTTGGTGAATTATGGGTTCGGATGCTATGCATAACGAAGATACCAACACATTGGAATCCTTGATTCCTAGTCTTATCACACAAGAAGATCCATTAATTCTTCCTAGCATCCCTACTCCGCACCCTACTCCGCACCTTCCTGAATGCTATCAAACTTACATGAATCCATCAACATTGATGACCTTATGGCTCATGTTCCTGAATCACAAATTCAAAGTTTAGACATGGAGTTGGCTAATTTCCAACAATTTGTGAGTGTGGAACACATAGCTGAAGAGGCCGTCCCTATTGTTGAGAGTCTACAAAGTCTCTTTCTCAAAGATCAAGTAGGATTGGAAGTATTACACGGAGTAGCGCATATAGTGCATAACAACATTCTATCTGGATCTAGTTACATTGAAATCATCACCAATGTCACTTATTATAATCAATAGGGAATCAAGTGTTGGCACCCATACCTACACTCCCTATTCCTACTTATACTTATACTATTCTAACCACTACCACACAGCTGAGTAATAATGCTACCACATGTGTTGGGTTATCCACTAGGAATATTGTTCGCCATTATAATACGGTTCCATATAGTTACACAAATTCCTCTCCTAATGTGACTCTACCTACATCTAAACCACCTTTAATATCACATTCCAAAAAGCTACCCATACATTATCGCCTAGTCATTCATTCCAATCTCTACCTAATTCTGCTTCTGACCCCATCATAAACCAATTGTTGAAGAATATGACCTCCATCCAACAACAATTGGCTAGCATGAGTAATAACCCACCTAAGACTAGTATGACAACACATTATATCTGTAGCCCTTTGTCTTATTCCATCCTAAGAACTCCTATGCCTGAGAAGTTTGAGACCCCTTGCTTTGATAAATATAATGGGAAGGGAGACCTTAACTACCATGTGGTAGCTTTTACTGCTATGTGTAGTGATTTCTTCTTTGAGGATACGATTTTGGCAAAACTCTTTCCTAGGCCGCTCAAGGACACAACCTTGGATTGGTTTTGCATGCTACCTCCTAATTCTATAACTTCTTTTTCACAATTAGTCAACAAGTTCCTTAAGCATTTCAAGAGAACATTGGACCTCAAGTCTCTTTGATGGACTTGGTTCATTGCAAACAAGGAATGGAAGAGAAAATAACATATTTTATGGGCTGTTATCAAGCCCTCTTCTCACAAATCGAATATTCTATTCTGGATACTGATATGCAAAGAATCTTTATAGGAAACTTACAATCTCACATCCGTGATAAAATATTTTTGATGTGATACGATTCATTCACTCATCTTTCCATGATTCTTCGTGATTATCAACTTTCGATTAGTCAATATGAGAATAATCCCTCATCGGCTCTGGTTGGTCAATTCGAGGCCTCTCATAATCATTCTTTCAAAATATAAAACAAAAACTTCATCAAAATCAATGCTATTTCAGAAAATAACATTAGAAAACATGTGGTGGCAGCATCATCTCATGCTTCCACCCCTTACAAGTTGAAACCAAAAACAATAAAATTCACACCGTTATCATAATCTCTCTATGCTATCATGACATAAATTTTACAAAGCAATCTCATCAAGCTTCCACCCATTAGACCCCTCGATCCAAGTAAGATGCAATCATCTTCCTTTGATGTGAAGGCCTTTTGTCAATTTCACCACTCCATTGGCCATGACACTGAAAGATGTATGCATCTTAAACATGAAGTTCAAGACCTCATCAACTCAAATGTCATCCAAGTTGCTGGTGTGAATGATAAAGGGAATAAATTGGTGGTGCCTCCTAATCAAAATATTCAAATATACACTAATCCTTTACCTCATCATGAGTCTAATGTTGTTGATATTTGCATGGTGGGTGCTCATTCTCACAAAGAGCGAGTGGATTTGGAACCTGCTATATCTTTCACTCCACATGATGCTACTATCGAAGCTCTTGATGGGCTTCTTTACATTACTATTCGAATCAATGATAAACTTATTCGGTGTGCTATAATAGATCCTATATGCATGGTGAATGTAGTAACTGAAGAGTTCCTCTACATGCATGGTTTACATTGAGATACATATGATGTATCGGAGATGGCTATTAAAGCACACGATGGGTCTATCCTTCCAACTCTTGGTGCCTTAACCCTTGAAGTTAAGGTTGGGCCAAGAGCTCTGGATGTTAATTTTGTCATCATTCCTACATTAGACCTATTTCATGTGAATTTGGGCTACCCATGGCTCTGCTCCATGAAGGCGGTCCCCTCTATGTTTCACAAGTGCTTAAAGTTTCCATTTGAGGGACGTGTGCATGATGTAAATCATAGTCAGTATCACCCTATTGCCTACAATAGACATTTTTCACCTGACTACTTCTGGCCACAACCAGTTGGAGTTGCCAGACCTAGAGAGGATATATTTTTCTTCATATCAAAAGTTTAAAGAAAATAAAATACCAGAGTTATCGCTTAGTAATATTTCTCCTTGTGATGTTCCTAAACCTCCCCAATCTTATGAGGCCATGACTGTAATTCCTCCTGTACCATAGGTAGTGAATGAAGCTAAGCCCAAATCAAAGGTTCTTCCCCATCCCCAAGCATCTTGTAGATATGTTGAGGTTCCCCCTCTGTCATCCCTTCAAGGACACTGAGGCAAACTTCATGCACAAAATAGACCTCCCCACAATCGCACTATTACTTTTATCCCACCTGCCTCTATGGAGACTAGTGGTGTTTCATCGGTTGCACGTGTTTTATTTCCCAAGGTTTCTCAACTGCTTGAGGATGCTTCTATACTTCCACCTATTTCACAAGTAGATAAAGAAGAGAAGCTGACATTGAGGAACCCTTCCCCTGTAATATCCTAGGCTTCGGTGGTTCCTCCCATTTCTTCTAATGTTCTTGAAGCAAAGGAAGAAAAGGAACCCACATTGGAAGATACTACAGTTCCCCTTAAAAACATCATGAACAAAGCTAAGCAAAATAAGATTGCAAGAGAAAGAAAGAAGTGTCATCGTGCTATGGCTCACCTTGCCATAGGAGAGGAGAATCTCCCACCTCACAAGCATTTGTCATTGATGGATGCCAAAGAGACATCTACTGTCGTTGTGTCTCCTACAAAGAAAGAAGAAGCTTCACAAGCTACTATGGAACCTATTGTACTACATTCTAATAGCGATCTAAAGATGTTATAGGTATGGATCTTGTCCCATACCTCTCGTGCCATAGTTCCTCTTGCATCTTGTCCACCTATCCAAACAGATGATGAGATAGATTGGGAGGAGGATGATCTGCTTTAGGTTGACTCACAAGTGAGGTACATTTTATTTATTTGCTATGCATGCATGTGATTGTTTTCCCCTGTGATGTGCTGCTTGATGCTTTATTTGTGTATTATTTGTTGTTATTGTTGTGTTGTTAATCTCTCTTTGGATGACCCTTGACACCCTTGTAGGGGCAAGGATACAAAGGGATTGAAATTTGTTGTGGTGCAAGGATACAAAGGGACTGAAATTTGTTGTGCTATTCTCTCTATGTGTATCATCATTCTTCTATATGTCATTAATTGTATTGTTGTTGTGTCCTTTGGGGACGATGCAAGGCGTAGGATATTTCAACATTCTCCCTTGTTGACCCAAGGGATGTTTATTTTGATTTCATGTGATACTTCTTCCTTTGTCTCCATAGTTCTACTAGCTGGTAGATGATGACAATTCCATATATATATATTTATAGTCTTGATATGTCTCCTATTATACTACCATTCATATATTGACGCCAGTTAAGTAGATCCCTTTGTGTGATTACTTAGTATAACTTATGGCTTCTTTTATGTTTTGATTTATGTGGCATCTTGTTGTTTTATCGGCATCATACCATGACTACACAAGCCATTGTGTATCATGCCTGTAGCATTTCCTTGGTTGGATTTTCGTGGGGGAAATCCCTTGTGTGATGTAGTTTTTGGAACACATATCTTATGGGCATGTAATTTCAAAAAGCTCTTGTGCCTGTTTTGTGATCGATTCTACATTAAAGCAATTACTCCCTGGTAGGAGTTAGCAATCACTTTAAGGTGGGGGCATGCATCGTGCTATGCTCTCTATTGGATGCATATTTTCTTGTTGGCATGGAACTCACCTAGTGATTTGATGGTCCTCACTATCCCATGATGTTTCCTCTTTGTTCCATGAGCCACCTAGTGCAACATAGTTGGCTAGTCTATGTGCTTTGCGTGACTTGTCATGGTCACCTAGTAATTCGGCGGTTCTTACTAGTGTGTGATCCATGGTGGCACTTATTTTCACATGACCCCTAGCAACAGAGAAAGCTAGCGTCAGAGTCATGTGCCTTGTGTGTTTGTTCTATGTGTATTATTATGTTTGCTTCTTTTATGCATTATGTTTAGCTTATGTTTTAACTTGTGTTTTCACATGTCTTCATCATGTTTTCCATGTGTTCCTTATGTGTATGCTTTGTGTACTCCATGTATGTGTCAGTCATATTGCAATGTATCACATGTTTGAAAATCTCTTTGCTTATGTATTTGCAACCTTATGATCCTAAGTTTGGGGGCTACTTGCAGTCCACAACTTGGTGGAATTCATTGGGCTTCTATGTCTTGTGTGTTTTGTCCATCCTTTAGTATGAGTTTGAACATAAGTTTGTACCCACACTAAAGTGGGGGCTAAATGTAGTGTTGTAAAATGTGTACACTAACATTTTACACTTAGTTTAGCACCTGGTTGGACCTATTTTGTTGCCTTTGTTAATTAGGACCTATTTTAACACCTTTTTGAGCTTAAAATGATAAAAATCTTGATCTCAATAAATAAACCTGACAAGATCAACTTAGGACTGGACTAAGCCCACTATAATGACACTTTCCAGAGTTTGTGGGCTAAAGGTCCAGGGTGCCCAAGCGCCCTGGTCCCACTTGGGAAATTGAGCCCCACTTTGTGGTGTCAACTTAGAACACTTCTTTGGTTTGTATTTGTCAGGCTAGATAAGTTTTATTTGTCGTAAGTGAGTGGGAATGCATATTTAAATGAGTCTTGTAATTCATTTCATACATTAGATGACACCTAGAGGATTTATGCAAAGTTTTCTCTCATATTGTTTTCTATGCTAAAGTGTTGTTCATGCTTGAAGTGTTATCTACTTGTGGATGCTATTGAAGTTTGTTTATAGGCTTTGAAGGAAGTTTGAAGCTCTCTTCATCACTCTCCTTTGTTGGTGTAGGATCTTGAGTCATTTTCATCAACTAAGGCCATATCTCTTATGGTTTTTAATCATCATTATTCATCATATTGTTATAGATCTGGCCTATGCCCTCCTAGGGCACGCACTCTTGGATCTAATCATTGTTGTAGTGGAGGTGGGAACACCAACATGGGGTTTGACTGAGGCAAACCCTAACACAACACAAGCTTTTTCATCTTTCTTTGTGTGCAGGTCAGAGAAACAGGTTATGGGAGTTGATTTCTGGGAAGAAGACAAAGAAGACAAGTACAAGTCTGGTGATATCTAAGTTTTTGCTAAACCATAGAAAAGGCCTAGGGTGCCCAAGCACCCTAGTCCTGGGCATTTCTGCTACAAGATCTAGGTTCTAAATCTTCCTCTAACTTTTGCTATGCTTTCTGTTTAGTGTGATATATTTCTAGCAGCTAGTTATAGTCTATTATTCATCTTCTAGGGTTTTATCACTAGTCTTAGTTTTCTTGCTTGACTTTGGTTAAACTTGGTTGATCCATCTATATACAAAAAAAGGGTAGAACCCCTATAGTTAGGCTCTTCTTCTTGGGTAAAAGCCTAGCTCGGTTTGTGCCCTAATGTTTGTAGAAGAGGATTTGACCTAGTTTAGCTCTTTAGGCTAGATCATACTTTTCTACACTACAGTGACATTCCTTCTAATCTAAGTTACCTTAGATTATAGAGCCAAGTGATTCAATTATGTAGAAATCCTTGATTTTGACAAAATAATCTACTTTCTAGTAAGCCTTATGCTAATAAGTAGCACCAAGTGTCAGTCTTTCCATATGGGCTTGATCTAACAATTCCCACTAATTGTCCAAATTCCTGTGTAATGTTAAAATTAGAATTCCCACCTATTTGATGGCTCAACTATTTTTAATAAATGTTGGTGATTTCGTATCAAGTCATATTTCCTTAGTTAAATGTAAGATACAATATGAACCATTAATATTATCTTTTAGAATTGATGCAATGGCTCCCATTGTTCTAAACAAGCTTGAAATATGAATGAGGTAAAAAAACCTCACGAACTATCCATTGCATGAGATGTTTCAATCTAGACTATTGACTATAAAGTGGATGATTCTTTCTAAAGAGATGATGGAACTCATCATCAACTATTGATCATGACACAAATGATAGATTGGGCAATCCTCATTCATTCTATTTAAAAATAAACTAAAAGATCCAGAACATTAGATGTTAGAGGAAGATAAATTAGAATCATCAATATGAATGCTAACTATCTACTATAATAGAAACCCAAGGCTTAGTAATAGCCATTTCTCATGGTAGATTGGCTTGATATAATGATCCTTGCCACTTTAGGAAATATTAAGTGATTAAAATAATGTAAAATCTCATGGATCATTTGATCAAAATCATGTTTTAATCTAGACCATAGAATCATAAAGTGAGCATCCTCTTTGAATGGAGTCCTAGGCCCAAATGACAACCATTCATCCTATTGGAACCTTCAAATTTTGGCAAAAAATTGAAGGTCCCATGATGAAAAATTTAATTTCAGCACTTAGAAATATACAGTTGTAAGATCTGTCCCAGGAGCCTACTTTGGAGGACTATAACTTGAAACATGTTCACTTTCATGCCAAACCACTTGGTAGGAATACTCATCTATCATATGTGAGTGTGCATGTCTGATTTCAGCCTCCCATGATCATATTTGATAGAGTTTTGAAGTGCCAAGTTGAAGCGTTCTGGAAAGGTTTGTTGTTTGCACAGTGTTAAATCTGCCAAGGAGGTTAACTTTGGAGGCCAATATCTAGCAATTGGAAGATTTTCATGGCAAACTAATTGGCGTCCCAGATTTACCCTATAATAATCTACTTCCATGTCCATTTTCAAGGCCCCAACATCTCGTTTGGTATTTCTTCAAAATCAAAAGCAAATGGATTTTATACAGTTTTTATGACTGCATTTCCAGAAAAGTTTCAGGGAGGTCAACTTTGACCTTTAATATATTGTGAAGGAGATGGATTGGTGAATAACCCTTTGCATGCATGCTCATTTGACCTAAATGAACTAATCCCCCAAGTGGTAGCCCCCTGTTAGCACTCATTTTGACCTGGGGTTGATTTTTCATGATCAGGGGGTTTCTTCATTTGAACCCTTTATCTTCTTGCCCATTTTTTCTAAGTGTTGGACCTCCTCAGCATTTTTCATCTGCAGCATCATATTTTCCTGAGGAGGAGGTCATCATCATCATCTTGTCTTCGATGATGGTCTGCATCATCATGTTCTTCGTCGACTGGTTTCTCATCGTCATCATCATATTTTATTATCGGGTGATGTTTGGATATCATCCTGATCCTGCTGATGAGCTACAGTGCGCCCTGATCTGCTTGCGGAGGAGATTTTTCAAGTATCCGGTGATCTCCCATTTATCACCTTGCCCAAACATGATGATGATGTTGCCCCGATATCCTGAAGGGGTTATTCTCTAAGTTGTTCGACCTGACTTGTTTTTTCTTAAGGGTCGTCGTCATCATCATCATATTTCCAGTTATCACCGTGCTGCTTGCGGGGGTCATCATATTTTCTGCCTTCATGATATTTCGCCGGGGTGATATTTTTATCATCGGGTGATCTTGGTTATGATCATCCTGATGATGTTGTTGAAGAGTTCTAAGTGCGACCCGATATTCACTAGGGTCATCATATTTTGAACGTCAGGATGATCTTAGTCAATATCATCCTGATGATGTTGTATCACTTCTTGTTCGTTGTTTTGTCATCCTGATGATGCTGACGTCATCCTTATATCAGGGTGATATCTATTTCTCTGCCTATCTGCATCATGATATTTCTGAAGGAGGGGATGATATTTTCATCACTCGGGTGTATGTTTGTTCCAGCGTCATGATGATGCTGATATCAAGGAAATATCCGCCTGCCGGCTTCGTGCATTATCTAGTGGGGGTGATCTTTTCAAGCATCATCATATTCGTCTATCGCCCTGATCTTATAGTGGAGCTACAGTGCAACCTGATATTTGTGCATCAGGATGATATTTCCAAATATCCGGTTGTCTTCCGAATATCATCCTGATGTCGATATGATGATGACGTCATCAAGGTCCGCGGGGGGTCATATTTCTAACATTGATCATCTCGTGGAGATCCCCCGATATTTGTAAACATGATGATGACGTCATCCGGATATGAGGAGGTGCGCAGCAGGCAGATATGATGATGACGTCAGTAGGATATGATGATGACGTCATCAGGATGTTCATCGGCCAGACTTTTGGTATAGGCTCAGCAGGAGGATGTTCCTCCGATGGATCAGGTTGTGCGGATGAAGGCAATTATCATGCAGGCTATATTGCGATATGATGATGACGTCAGGGTGATATTTCAAGCGACAGGATATCATGCTGCTGGAGGATGATGATGATGAAGTCTTATACTAGTGTCGTCAGGAGCAAAAGCACCGACATGATATATGCTCATGACCTAGTATATAAAGTGTTAATGAGGTTGCTGCGGGGTGCATGTGGGATAATTGATATCCTCCATTTTCAAATATCATGATGATGAATCGCGGCGGGAAATGGTTGCGATCGACTGTTAGATGTTTTTCCCAAGGCCGCGGGTTGGTGCGCCTTTAATGGCGATTGTTGCAGAGGTATGGGCGATGGCGTGGATGGATCTTGTACCCGATTGAAGGTGTACATCAGCGGACAGTGGCGCAGGGCTCGAGAAATCTTCCTGTCTCCTCCCCTACCTGCTGCATTCATGTTTGGGCGCCAATCTGGTTGTGTTTGAGCGCCATTTTTATGATACTGTGTATCTGGCGGGATTTTTGGTCAACCTGGTAGTTAATGCTGAATACACCCTCCTGCTATATAATGTAGACGGTGTTATTCATTCAAGGTTGTTGAAAGTTGAAGATTTTTAGCTCTGTAATGCATAACAAGCTGATCTGGTTGCTCTGTACAGCTTACCTGTGAGTTTATGTATCTCTTGTTGTATGTTTTTGGCATGAACCCACTGATTTCATGATTAAACTTATATGAGAAATGCTATCTTAGCATGTGTTGTGTTAATTCTGTCTCCAGTATTGCATGTATTCTTCTTCTGAATCTGGATATTTGGGTAATGTTTAGATTCTAGAGCATAGAATTCCTATGTTGAATGTCTGATCTTTTAAATTCTGCTCAAGGGGTAGATTAAACTGTTTCCAGGTTGAACATTGGGAAGGGTATACTGCAATAGGGATGCCATAAGTAGAGATAACTTAACACTTTGTATTGGGAGATATCTGTAAGACAGGTATCACATATATCCCCTTGAAATCCAGTTTTAGCTGTTCATGCTGATCATTCACAGGTGTATGTCTACTGACTCCAGGCCCTGGATAGGCACCAATCATGATTTGTTTTTGTGTTATAACCATGTCCAGCTTTGCATCCAAACTTAAAATCCAAATCAAAATCTAAAACAAACATTAGGACATTAGAATTAGTTTAGGATCCTCAGTCCTCTGTCTACAACTGCTAATAGGCCCAAAGCTAGCCCCTTTGCTCTTATCTTTCAGTTTTGGTCTACTTACAAGAGGACTATCTGCTTTCTGTCAGCATCCCAGCCTTGTATGCATATCCTCATGGATGTTGAGTAGGGAATACCCCTCTAGGTCTTGCAGAGCCTGAAGAAGAAGAGGAGATAAAATATAGAGTCTATCTCCTACACTGTTGGCCCCCTAGCCCAGAGATCCTGTTGATCACTGATGGCTACCTTGTAGGGAAATCTGGGAATAAGCATCCAGTCTGGGAAAAAGTCAACAGAAATTGGCGACTCTACTGGGGAACCTTGTGATAGAACCCTGGTTTTCAGAAGAAAACAGTTCCTAGTAATAGGTGGCGACTCCGAAGTAATCTCCCAACCGGTCAAAGTAAAATTTATATGCAGGGGAGAAGATCCCAACAAAATCCTTTATTTGAAGAGTTACCATTAACAAAAAGAATGATGTACAGAAGAAAGGGAACTGTCTCAGTTAGTCATGAGAGCTCCCCTAGAAAAGGTGATGATATACAAGATAACCCTAGGCCATCAGGACATCATGCGCCTTATTTTTCAAATGCAGAAGCTGATATTCAAGGTGCATATGAGAGGCAACAGGGTGGTAGCATGAGAATGAGGTCAGAGGTGTTCCAAGAACGCCCTTTTCTAGACCCAAGTGAAAGGTTTGAAGAGGCAGAGTCTCTGAGGGATGATGAAGATGATGACCAGAATGGCATGAGACCATCCACCTCCAGACCTAAGGATGAACAGTTAGCTGAAGAAATCAGAAGTCTAAGAGCAGAACTAGAATACCTACAAGCCATGAAAATCAGAGATGATATGAAGCAGAAAGTGCAAGCCTTAAGAACTGCCCAAAATGATTCAGTTCCTACCCTAGAGAATGCAAATGTGCAAAGACATCAGCAAAGGTATGAAATGCAACATCAGCATCATGATGAGAGACAAAATGTGAATGATGCTAGGATACCACTGAACCATACAGGAAACCAGAATGCAAACAAAAATGTTAATGTTAATCAGCCAAACAGACAGCCCATGCAGCTAGATAGATTCAGGCAGCTGGTGTTTGATGGTATTCCTGGGTATCCTAACCCCATTGATAAGCATCTGAGGCTGCAAGTGCCTAAATTTTCAGGAAACAACACAGTGTCAGGAGAAGATCATCTAAAGGCCTTTCAAAATGTCATGGATAATTTTGAGGTTGAGCATGAGGATGTTTTCATGAAGTCATTCATGCAATCCTTAATAGATGAGGCAAGAGAATGGTACAGGAATCTGCCTGACCGGAGTATTTCATCATGGGATGATTTTAAGAGGATGTTCAAGGAGCAATATGGTGATAAAACTGACCCTAGCTTTTTTGTAAATGAGTTCACCAGTATCACTAAAGGGTCAAATGAGCAGGTTGCAGACTTTAATGCAAGATTTACTAAAGTGTTGAACAAAATGCCACATCACATGAGGCCAAATGAACCAATGTGCATAATTTTGTATATCAATGCCTTTGATGCAAAGACTGCATATGGACTGAGAGATAAAGGTCCTGCCACTCTCAGGGATGCTTTCAGAATTGTAGTAAATATTGAAAACAATAGGAAAGCATCGGGCAAAACAAATAGAAGGGATGATATAAAAATTCTGCAGAATCCAAACAAGCCTCAGAATACTCAAGGTAGTACGTCTGCTCCTGAAGATAAGATAGACAAACTGGCAAATGTTGTTAAGGACCTAAGCTATAGATTAGCTAGAAGTGAAAAAGGGATGGGTCCTGATAGGCAAGTCTATCAAAGGCAGGAAAAGAGGCCATCATTACATGATATGCCTTATAACACCAATTGGCATGATGGTAAGCCTGTATTCCCACGTAACAACACAAATCAGAGGGCTCAACATGTCAAGGAAACTCCTGATCCTCTAAAGAAAGCTATAAATATTGCTGATGATGCTCCGTGGTGTATAATTTGTCAGATGCCACATTCACAGTCACAGTGTATGATTTCTCAATCCTTGTATGATAATGCTACATCTTGTAATGAATGCAATGAGCCACATCATGTGCAGGATGATGATGTTAATATGATGTCCATAGGTAATGGATACACTCTTTATGGTGCTGATGAGAATACAGATCATCAAATTCAGGCCTGCCAACAGTCCCCATATGATGAAGATAATGAAGATAATTATGTGTATGCTCAGAACTCACACAATTTTCTGAGTAACTTACAACGACCTTCTGATGAGGAAATTAGAGCCTTCACAGCTGCAGCAGTTGCTCAAGTCAAAAGCAACTACAATCTCAGAGGTAAAAATCAAGTAGGCAGCCCACATCAGCCAGAAGATATTTTTGCAGGTCAGCTGGTGCATGGTCATAAAGGAACTGAACCACAAAAAAGGCAGTGGGTAAATAATAAACAGAACTTTAGACACAGAACAGGTCATGAATCTCAAGGACCAGAAAACAAAATCCCTCAGGCTGAAGATCAAAGTAGAGGTTCCCAAGACAAGAATGATGATCAGGGAACTATGAAAATGAAAACTAAATCAGCTCAGGATAAAAGCAAGATTGTGGAGCAAGCTACAACTGTTGTACAAAACTGTGCTCCATTTGATATAGCCCAGATCCTCTCTCAGGTAAAGGTCTCTGTTCCACTTATGGAACTCATGAAAGTGGAAGAGATCAAGAATAGGACAATATCCCTAATCTCAGGGGTACCTTTTCAAGCTAAACAAAATGATCAGACCCAGGGTGAGAAACATGTCATGTGTAATGAAGAAGATGGGACTCCTGAAGTCTATTTAGGAATGACCATGACAAAGTGTCCTTCACAAGTGGAACCATTTTATGTTTCCCTGGTTATAAATGGAAAAATAATTAGAAATTGTATGCTTGACTCTGGAGCATCTACAAATATCATGCCTTTGGCCATCATGCAACAAACTGGATTAAAAATTGACAAGGCATGTGGAAAATGTTATGCTATGGATGCCAGAGAGGTACCAGTTATTGGAATCATGAAGGATGTAGATTTCAAACTGGCAGCATTTCCTAAAAAAAGATATAAAATGAATATAACAGTGGTTGATATCAAGCCACAGTATGGTATGTTGCTGTCAAGAAGATGGGCAGCACTAATTGGTGGAAGTATGCAGCTGGACCTGTCATATGCCATGATTCCAATGAATGGCAGGGATGTCAAGCTAATCAGAGAGCAAAGATCATCAGAGACAGTGGAAGACCAAGAAGCAAATGAACAGGTATGCTTTGTAGACACTGACTGTGATAACTTCAAGGTTGTCTCAGATGATACAGAAGACAAAAAGAAAAATGTCTGCATTGAAGAGCTGGATCAGCAAGGCTTATGGACCATGTTTTTTGATGGAGCTTGTGCAAAAGAAGGCTCTGGAGCTGGAGTTGTTTTCCTGTCTCCAACTGGTAAGCTCCTCAAATTCTCTTTCTTGCTGAGGTTTGATTGCACAAACAATATTGCAGAATATGAGGCTTTACTCTTAGGCCTAAATATTGCTCTCAAACATGGAATTAAGATGTTAAGAGTATTTGGGGATTCTGAGCTGATTGTATCCCAAGTTAGAAATAAGTATGCTGCAAAAAATAGAAGATTGAAACAATACAAGCATGCTGTTTGGGATACCATTGAATTATTTGATGCATTTTCAATTGGCTGGGTAGAAAGGTCAAAAAATGTTATGGCTGATTTCTTAGCCAATGTTGCAATAAGGCCAGATGACATCACTCTGTCAGGTGTTACAAATGTAGAAATTAAAACTAGGCCTGCAGTGCCAGAAAATATATGCAGTTGGCAAGTGTTTAATGATGATAGGGATTTGCTGAAATTTTTGCACTGCATAGATGAGTATGAGAATCAACAGATTGATTTCCAAGCTTTTGTAGAGACTGTAGATGGAAAAGAGACTCTTGTGGGAAAAGAGATAATTCAGTTGAAGACTAACAAGATCCCTAGAGGGTTAGTAGCTTTGGAAAGAGCCTTTGACAGTAGAGACAAATTGGTCACAAGGACATCCCCCACAAATAAGGAGGATTTAGAAGAAATAAATTTGGGGACATCTCAGGCCCCTCAGAAGGTATATATTGGTAAACAGCTCAAACCACACATTAGGAGTATGCTGATTGCATTACTGAAAAGGTATAAACATGTTTTTGCTTGGTCATATGAGGACCTAAAAGCCTATAGGGAAGACTTATTCCAGCATGAGATCCCATTGAAGCCTGAAGCTAAGCCATTTAGACAAAGGCAAAGACCTATTAATCCTACCTTAGCTCCCAAGATGCAAGAAGAACTCAAAAGGCTCAGGGAAGCTGGAATAATTGTGCCAATCAGACATTCAACTTGGGTGTCTAACCTTGTCCCAGTCAGAAAAAAGAATGGTGATATTAGGCTTTGTGTTGATTTCAGGAACTTGAATGTATCCTCTTTGAAGGATAACTATCCACTGCCTAATATGGAAGCTATGTTGCAGAGAGTGACTGGTTGTGAACTCCTATCCATGATGGATGGATTTTCAGGATATAATCAGGTGAAGGTAAAGGAATCAGAACAGTATAAGACTGCCTTTACCACTCCATGGGGAACGTATGTGTATGTTAGAATGCCATTTGGACTAACAAATGCAGGTGCTACATTTCAAAGAGCAATGGATGTTGCTTTTGCAGGGCTGATTGATTCAATCTTGGCTGTATATCAGGATGACCTGACTGCTTACTCGAAGAAAGAAGAGCAGCATTGTTTGCATCTGGAGCAGATTTTCATAAGAGCACTAGAATATGGTATTTCTTTAAATCCAAAGAAGTGTGCCTTTGGGGTAGTTGAAGGAAAGCTTCTGGGACATATTGTTTCCAAGGATGGAGTCAGGATAGATCCAGAGAGAGTGGCTGCTATTGACAGGATTCAAATGCCAAAAACTGTGAAAGGAGTTCAGTCCTTCTTTGGACAGATAAATTTTGTTAGAAGATTTGTTCCCAACTTTGCAGAAACCACAAGGAACATTTCCAAGATGATGAAGAAGGATGCAACTGTCAACTGGGAAAGGGAAGCAACAGAATCATTTCAGAATATCAAAGAGGCAATCAAGATGGCCCCTGTTCTTAAATCTCCTGATTTTTCTAGGCCATTCCAAGTATTTTCATTTGCTTCCTTTCATACTGTTGCTGCATGTTTGTTACAGAAAAATGAAGATGGTTTTGAACAGCCCATCGCTTTCTTCAGTATGTCCCTGCAGGCCTCTGAGTTGAAGTATGATATTATGGAAAAACAGGCATATGCACTAGTTAGAGCCATCAAAAGTTTCAGACCATACTTGGTAGGGTCATATATAATTGCATATGTACCTCATGCAGCAGTCAAAGACATATTCACTCAGCAGGAGGTGACTGGAAGAAGGTGCAGATGGATAAACAAACTGCAAGAGTTCAACATAGACATACAAGTTACTAAGTTGATAAGAGGACAAGGATTAGCCAAGATGATGGCACAGTCAAACTTGGAAGCATGCCAAGTTAATGCAGTCCAAGATGAGAGTGTAAATGTATCAGGATCTGAATGGTACAAGGATATTATCTACTACTTGCAAAATCTGAATTGTCCTTCCCATTTCAGTGACAGTCAAAAGAGGACTTTAAAGTTACATGCAATCAGGTATGTTATTGTTCAAGGTGAGCTATACTGGAAAAACCCTGATGGTGTGCTGCTGAGATGTGTGGATGAGGATATGGCTAACAATGTTTTGATTGATATGCATAAAGGATTGTGTGGTGGACATTATACTGCCCAAACAACAGCTCATAAAATTCTCAGAGAAGGATATTGGTGGCCCACTCTCTTTTCAGATGCACAAAAGTTAGTAAGGAAGTGTGACCCTTGCCAAAGATTTTCAGGAAAGCTGAAATATGATGGTGCTTTACCCCTCAGAACTGTACCTGTGGATGCTCCATTCCAGCAATGGGGAATTGACTTCATAGGGGAAATTGCAGACAAATCAAGTGGGGGACACAGTTGGATTTTGGTGGCCACTGATTAATTTACCAAATGGATTGAGGCCATTCCAACTAAGAGAGCTACAAGTAAGGTGGTGACAGATTTCATACTAGAAAACATCATCATCAGGTTTGGAGTACCATTTAAGATAATCACTGATAATGCTATGTGCTTCAGATCAGGTGAATTTGTTGATTTTTGCAACAGGTATGGGATAAATCTGTCATATACATCACCATATCACCCACAAGGAAATGGTCAAGCAGAATCAAGCAATAAAAGCATCATGAAAATTATCAAGAGGATACTGGACAAGAACAAGAGAGCTTGGGACTCAAAGTTGAACTTAGCAGTATGGGCTGACAGAGTGACAGTGAAAAGGGCTATTGGGAAGTCACCTTTTGAGCTAGTATATGGTGCATCAGCTAGACTGCCCATAAACAATCTCCTACCAGTTTACAGATTCATTCAGGAAAATGATGAGGAGATTGAAGATTCCATGACAGAAAGAGTGAATCAGCTGGTTGCATTGGATGAAGACAGAAGGAAAGCCCACCAGATCAATCTCAAAAGACAACAAGATGTGAAATATCAGTTTGACAGGAGAACTACAAAAAGGAAGTTTCAAGTCAATGATCTGGTGCTCATTTGGAATGCTAAAGGTCAGGAAAAGGGTAAACATGGTAAATTTCAACCCTTATGGATGGGCCCATATCAAGTTTGCAATACTCATGGGGAGGATTCTTATTTCCTCCAGGCCCTAGATGGTGAAATTCTGGAATTGCCTGTGCATGGCCAATTCCTTAAGTTCTATTTTGCATAAATGACTGGTTGCTGTGCACATTTGTAAAAATATGTATGTAGTGTAAATGCCTTGTACAGCTCACATTTTTTGACTTTTTGTCTGGTCTGCCCGGAGATCTGGTTCTCGCTGCAGGTTTTCACCTGCACGTCCCCATTCGGAGCCACTGTTAGCACTCATTTTGACCTGGGGTTGATTTTTCATGATCAGGGGGTTTCTTCATTTGAACCCTTTATCTTCTTGCCCATTTTTTCTAAGTGTTGGACCTCCTCAGCATTTTTCATCTGCAGCATCATATTTTCCTGAGGAGGAGGTCATCATCATCATCTTGTCTTCGATGATGGTCTGCATCATCATGTTCTTCGTCGACTGGTTTCTCATCGTCATCATCATATTTTATTATCGGGTGATGTTTGGATATCATCCTGATCCTGCTGATGAGCTACAGTGCGCCCTGATCTGCTTGCGGAGGAGATTTTTCAAGTATCCGGTGATCTCCCATTTATCACCTTGCCCAAACATGATGATGATGTTGCCCCGATATCCTGAAGGGGTTATTCTCTAAGTTGTTCGACCTGACTTGTTTTTTCTTAAGGGTCGTCGTCATCATCATCATATTTCCAGTTATCACCGTGCTGCTTGCGGGGGTCATCATATTTTCTGCCTTCATGATATTTCGCCGGGGTGATATTTTTATCATCGGGTGATCTTGGTTATGATCATCCTGATGATGTTGTTGAAGAGTTCTAAGTGCGACCCGATATTCACTAGGGTCATCATATTTTGAACGTCAGGATGATCTTAGTCAATATCATCCTGATGATGTTGTATCACTTCTTGTTCGTTGTTTTGTCATCCTGATGATGCTGACGTCATCCTTATATCAGGGTGATATCTATTTCTCTGCCTATCTGCATCATGATATTTCCGAAGGAGGGGATGATATTTTCATCACTCGGGTGTATGTTTGTTCTAGCGTCATGATGATGCTGATATCAAGGAAATATCCGCCTGCCGGCTTCGTGCATTATCTAGTGGGGGTGATCTTTTCAAGCATCATCATATTCGTCTATCGCCCCGATCTTATAGTGGAGCTACAGTGCAACCTGATATTTGTGCATCAGGATGATATTTCCAAATATCCGGTTGTCTTCCGAATATCATCCTGATGTCGATATGATGATGACGTCATCAAGGTCTGGGGGGGTCATATTTCTAACAATGATCATCTCGTGGAGATCCCCCGATATTTGTAAACATGATGATGACGTCATCCGGATATGAGGAGGTGCGCAGCAGGGAGATATTATGATGACGTCAGCAGGATATGATGATGACGTCATCAGGATGTTCATCGGCCAGACTTTTGGTATAGGCTCAGCAGGAGGATGTTCCTCCGATGGATCAGGTTGTGCGGATGAAGGCAATTATCATGCAGGCTATATTGCGATATGATGATGACGTCAGGGTGATATTTCAAGCGACAGGATATCATGCTGCTGGAGGATGATGATGATGACGTCTTAGACTAGTGTCGTCAGGAGAAAAAGCACCGACATGATATATGCTCATGACCTAGTATATAAAGTGTTAATGAGGTTGCTGCGGGGTGCATGTGGGATAATTGATATCCTACATTTTCAAATATCATGATGATGAATCGCGGCGGGAAATGGTTGCGATCGACTGTTAGATGTTTTTCCCAAGGCCGCGGGTTGGTGCGCCTTTAATGGCGATTGTTGCAGAGTTATGGGTGATGGCGTGGATGGATCTTGTACCCGATTGAAGGTGTACATCAGCGGGCAGTGGCGCAGGGCTCGAGAAATCTTCCTGTCTCCTCCCCTACCTGCTGCATTCATGTTTGGGTGCCAATCTGGTTGTGTTTGAGCGCCATTTTTATGATACTGTGTATCTGGCGGGATTTTTGGTCAACCTGGTAGTTAATGCTGAATACACCCTCCTGCTATATAATGCAGACGGTGTTATTCATTCAAGGTTGTTGAAAGTTGAAGATTTTTGGCTCTGTAATGCATAACAAGCTGATCTGGTTGCTCTGTACAGCTTACCTGTGAGTTTATGTATCTCTTGTTGTATGTTTTTGGCATGAACCCACTGATTTCATGATTAAACTTATATGAGAAATGCTATCTTAGCATGTGTTGTGTTAATTCTGTCTCCAGTATTGCATGTATTCTTCTTCTGAATCTGGATATTTGGGTAATGTTTAGATTCTAGAGCATAGAATTCCTATGTTGAATGTCTGATCTTTTAACTTCTGCTCAAGGGGTAGATTAAACTGTTTCCAGGTTGAACATTGGGAAGGGTATACTGCAGTAGGGATGCCATAAGTAGAGATAACTTAACACTTTGTATTGGGAGATATCTGTAAGACAGGTATCACATATATCCCCTTGAAATCCAGTTTTAGCTGTTCATGCTGATCATTCACAGGTGTATGTCTACTGACTCCAGGCCCTGGATAGGCACCAATCATGCTTTGTTTTTGTGTTATAACCATGTCCAGCTTTGCATCCAAACTTAAAATCCAAATCAAAATCTAAAACAAACTTTAGGACATTAGAATTAGTTTAGGATCCTCAGTCCTCTGTCTACAACTGCTAATAGGCCCAAAGCTAGCCCCTTTGCTCTTATCTTTCAGTTTTGGTCTACTTACAAGAGGACTATCTGCTTTCTGTCAGCATCCCAGCCTTGTATGCATATCCTCATGGATGTTGAGTAGGGAATACCCCCCTAGGTCTTGCAGAGCCTGAAGAAGAAGAGGAGATAAAATATAGAGTCTATCTCCTACACTATTGGCCCCCTGGCCCAGAGATCCTGTTGATCACTGATGGCTACCTTGTAGGGAAATCTGGGAATAAGCATCCAGTCTGGGAAAAAGTCAACAGAAATTGGCGACTCTACTGGGGAACCTTGTGATAGAACCCTGGTTTTCAGAAGAAAACAGTTCCTAGTAATAGGTGGCGACTCCGAAGTAATCTCCCAACCGGTCAAAGTAAAATTTATATGCAGGGGAGAAGATCCCAACAAAATCCTTTATTTGAAGAGTTACCATTAATAAAAAGAATGATGTACAAAAGAAAGGGAACTGTCTCAGTTAGTCATGAGAGCTCCCCCAGAAAAGGTGATGATATACAAGATAACCCTAGGCCATCAGGACAGCATGCGCCTTATTTTTCAAATGCAGAAGCTGATATTCAAGGTGCATATGAGAGGCAACAGGGTGGTAGCATGAGAATGAGGTCAGAGGTGTTCCAAGAACGCCCTTTTCTAGACCCAAGTGAAAGGTTTGAAGAGGCAGAGTCTCTGAGGGATGATGAAGATGATGACCAGAATGGCATGAGACCATCCACCTCCAGACCTAAGGATGAACAGTTAGCTGAAGAAATCAGAAGTCTAAGAGCAGAACTAGAATACCTACAAGCCATGAAAATCAGAGATGATATGAAGCAGAAAGTGCAAGCCTTAAGAACTGCCCAAAATGATTCAGTTCCTACCCTAGAGAATGCAAATGTGCAAAGACATCAGCAAAGGTATGAAATGCAACATCAGCATCATGATGAGAGACAAAATGTGAATGATGCTAGGATACCACTGAACCATACAGGAAACCAGAATGCAAACAAAAATGTTAATGTTAATCAGCCAAACAGACAGCCCATGCAGCTAGATAGATTCAGGCAGCTGGTGTTTGATGGTATTCCTGGGTATCCTAACCCCGTTGATAAGCATCTGAGGCTGCAAGTGCCTAAATTTTCAGGAAACAACACAGTGTCAGGAGAAGATCATCTAAAGGCCTTTCAAAATGTCATGGATAATTTTGAGGTTGAGCATGAGGATGTTTTCATGAAGTCATTCATGCAATCCTTAATAGATGAGGCAAGAGAATGGTACAGGAATCTGCCTGACCGGAGTATTTCATCATGGGATGATTTTAAGAGGATGTTCAAGGAGCAATATGGTGATAAAACTGACCCTAGCTTTTTTGTAAATGAGTTCACCAGTATCACTAAAGGGTCAAATGAGCAGGTTGCAGACTTTAATGCAAGATTTACTAAAGTGTTGAACAAATTGCCACATCACATGAGGCCAAATGAACCAATGTGCATAATTTTGTATATCAATGCCTTTGATGCAAAGACTGCATATGGACTGAGAGATAAAGGTCCTGCCACTCTCAGGGATGCTTTCAGAATTGCAGTAAATATTGAAAACAATAGGAAAGCATCGGGCAAAACAAATAGAAGGGATGATATAAAAATTCTGCAGAATCCAAACAAACCTCAGAATACTCAAGGTAGTACGTCTGCTCCTGAAGATAAGATAGACAAACTGGCAAATGTTGTTAAGGACCTAAGCTATAGATTAGCTAGAAGTGAAAAAGGGATGGGTCCTGATAGGCAAGTCTATCAAAGGCAGGAAAAGAGGCCATCATTACATGATATGCCTTATAACACCAATTGGCATGATGGTAAGCCTGTATTCCCACGTAACAACACAAATCAGAGGGCTCAACATGTCAAGGAAACTCCTGATCCTCTAAAGAAAGCTATAAATATTGCTGATGATGCTCCGTGGTGTATAATTTGTCAGATGCCACATTCACAGTCATAGTGTATGATTGCTCAATCCTTGTATGATAATGCTACATCTTGTAATGAATGCAATGAGCCACATCATGTGCAGGATGATGATGTTAATATGATGTCCATAGGTAATGGATACACTCTTTATGGTGCTGATGAGAATAAAGATCATCAAATTCAGGCCTGCCAACAGTCCCCATATGATGAAGATAATGAAGATAATTATGTGTATGCTCAGAACTCACACAATTTTCTGAGTAACTTACAACGACCTTCTGATGAGGAAATTAGAGCCTTCACAGCTGCAGCAGTTGCTCAAGTAAAAAGCAACTACAATCTCAGAGGTAAAAATCAAGTAGGCAGCCCACATCAGCCAGAAGATATTTTTGCAGGTCAGCTGGTGCATGGTCATAAAGGAACTTAACCACAAAAAAGGCAGTGGGTAAATAATAAACAGAACTTTAGACACAGAACAGGTCATGAATCTCAAGGACCAGAAAACAAAATCCCTCAGGCTGAAGATCAAAGTAGAGGTTCCCAAGACAAGAATGATGATCAGGGAACTATGAAAATGAAAACTAAATCAGCTCAGGATAAAAGCAAGATTGTGGAGCAAGCTACAACTGTTGTACAAAACTGTGCTCCATTTGATATAGCCCAGATCCTCTCTCAGGTAAAGGTCTCTGTTCCACTTATGGAACTCATGAAAGTGGAAGAGATCAAGAATAGGACAATATCCCTAATCTCAGGGGTACCTTTTCAAGCTAAACAAAATGATCAGACCCAGGGTGAGAAACATGTCATGTGTAATGAAGAAGATGAGACTCCTGAAGTCTATTTAGGAATGACCATGACAAAGTGTCCTTCACAAGTGGAACCATTTTATGTTTCCCTGGTTATAAATGGAAAAATAATTAGAAATTGTATGCTTGACTCTGGAGCATCTACAAATATCATGCCTTTGGCCATCATGCAACAAACTGGATTAAAAATTGACAAGGCATGTGGAAAATGTTATGCTATGGATGCCAGAGAGGTACCAGTTATTGGAATCATGAAGGATGTAGATTTCAAACTGGCAGCATTTCCTAAAAAAAGATATAAAATGAATATAACAGTGGTTGATATCAAGCCACAGTATGGTATGTTGCTGTCAAGAAGATGGGCAGCACTAATTGGTGGAAGTATGCAGCTGGACCTGTCATATGCCATGATTCCAATGAATGGCAGGGATGTCAAGCTAATCAGAGAGCAAAGATCATCAGAGACAGTGGAAGACCAAGAAGCAAATGAACAGGTATGCTTTGTAGACACTGACTGTGATAACTTCAAGGTTGTCTCAGATGATACAGAAGACAAAAAGAAAAATGTCTGCATTGAAGAGCTGGATCAGCAAGGCTTATGGACCATGTTTTTTGATGGAGCTTGTGCAAAAGAAGGCTCTGGAGCTGGAGTTGTTTTCCTGTCTCCAACTGGTAAGCTCCTCAAATTCTCTTTCTTGCTGAGGTTTGATTGCACAAACAATATTGCAGAATATGAGGCTTTACTCTTAGGCCTAAATATTGCTCTCAAACATGGAATTAAGATGTTAAGAGTATTTGGGGATTCTGAGCTGATTGTATCCCAAGTTAGAAATAAGTATGCTGCAAAAAATAGAAGATTGAAACAATACAAGCATGCTGTTTGGGATACCATTGAATTATTTGATGCATTTTCAATTGGCTGGGTAGAAAGGTCAAAAAATGTTATGGCTGATTTCTTAGCCAATGTTGCAATAAGGCCAGATGACATCACTCTGTCAGGTGTTACAAATGTAGAAATTAAAACTAGGCCTGCAGTGCCAGAAAATATATGCAGTTGGCAAGTGTTTAATGATGATAGGGATTTGCTGAAATTTTTGCACTGCATAGATGAGTATGAGAATCAACAGATTGATTTCCAAGCTTTTGTAGAGACTGTAGATGGAAAAGAGACTCTTGTGGGAAAAGAGATAATTCAGTTGAAGACTAACAAGATCCCTAGAGGGTTAGTAGCTTTGGAAAGAGCCTTTGACAGTAGAGACAAATTGGTCACAAGGACATCCCCCACAAATAAGGAGGATTTAGAAGAAATAAATTTGGGGACATCTCAGGCCCCTCAGAAGGTATATATTGGTAAACAGCTCAAACCACACATTAGGAGTATGCTGATTGCATTACTGAAAAGGTATAAACATGTTTTTGCTTGGTCATATGAGGACCTAAAAGCCTATAGGGAAGACTTATTCCAGCATGAGATCCCATTGAAGCCTGAAGCTAAGCCATTTAGACAAAGGCAAAGACCTATTAATCCTACCTTAGCTCCCAAGATGCAAGAAGAACTCAAAAGGCTCAGGGAAGCTGGAATAATTGTGCCAATCAGACATTCAACTTGGGTGTCTAACCTTGTCCCAGTCAGAAAAAAGAATGGTGATATTAGGCTTTCTGTTGATTTCAGGAACTTGAATGTATCCTCTTTGAAGGATAACTATCCACTGCCTAATATGGAAGCTATGTTGCAGAGAGTGACTGGTTGTGAACTCCTATCCATGATGGATGGATTTTCAGGATATAATCAGGTGAAGGTAAAGGAATCAGAACAGTATAAGACTGCCTTTACCACTCCATGGGGAACGTATGTGTATGTTAGAATGCCATTTGGACTAACAAATGCAGGTGCTACATTTCAAAGAGCAATGGATGTTGCTTTTGCAGGGCTGATTGATTCAATCCTGGCTGTATATCAGGATGACCTGACTGCTTACTCGAAGAAAGAAGAGCAGCATTGTTTGCATCTGGAGAAGATTTTCATAAGAGCACTAGAATATGGTATTTCTTTAAATCCAAAGAAGTGTGCCTTTGGGGTAGTTGAAGGAAAGCTTCTGGGACATATTGTTTCCAAGGATGGAGTCAGGATAGATCCAGAGAGAGTGGCTGCTATTGACAGGATTCAAATGCCAAAAACTGTGAAAGGAGTTCAGTCCTTCTTTGGACAGATAAATTTTGTTAGAAGATTTGTTCCCAACTTTGCAGAAACCACAAGGAACATTTCCAAGATGATGAAGAAGGATGCAACTGTCAACTGGGAAAGGGAAGCAACAGAATCATTTCAGAATATCAAAGAGGCAATCAAGATGGCCCCTGTTCTTAAATCTCCTGATTTTTCTAGGCCATTCCAAGTATTTTCATTTGCTTCCTTTCATACTGTTGCTGCATGTTTGTTACAGAAAAATGAAGATGGTTTTGAACAGCCCATCGCTTTCTTCAGTATGTCCCTGCAGGCCTCTGAGTTGAAGTATGATATTATGGAAAAACAGGCATATGCACTAGTTAGAGCCATCAAAAGTTTCAGACCATACTTGGTAGGGTCATATATAATTGCATATGTACCTCATGCAGCAGTCAAAGACATATTCACTCAGCAGGAGGTGACTGGAAGAAGGTGCAGATGGATAAACAAACTGCAAGAGTTCAACATAGACATACAAGTTACTAAGTTGATAAGAGGACAAGGATTAGCCAAGATGATGGCACAGTCAAACTTGGAAGCATGCCAAGTTAATGCAGTCCAAGATGAGAGTGTAAATGTATCAGGATCTGAATGGTACAAGGATATTATCTACTACTTGCAAAATCTGAATTGTCCTTCCCATTTCAGTGACAGTCAAAAGAGGACTTTAAAGTTACATGCAATCAGGTATGTTATTGTTCAAGGTGAGCTATACTGGAAAAACCCTGATGGTGTGCTGCTGAGATGTGTGGATGAGGATATGGCTAACAATGTTTTGATTGATATGCATAAAGGATTGTGTGGTGGACATTATACTGCCCAAACAACAGCTCATAAAATTCTCAGAGAAGGATATTGGTGGCCCACTCTCTTTTCAGATGCACAAAAGTTAGTAAGGAAGTGTGACCCTTGCCAAAGATTTTCAGGAAAGCTGAAATATGATGGTGCTTTACCCCTCAGAACTGTACCTGTGGATGCTCCATTCCAGCAATGGGGAATTGACTTCATAGGGGAAATTGCAGACAAATCAAGTGGGGGACACAGTTGGATTTTGGTGGCCACTGATTAATTTACCAAATGGATTGAGGCCATTCCAACTAAGAGAGCTACAAGTAAGGTGGTGACAGATTTCATACTAGAAAACATCATCATCAGGTTTGGAGTACCATTTAAGATAATCACTGATAATGCTATGTGCTTCAGATCAGGTGAATTTGTTGATTTTTGCAACAGGTATGGGATAAATCTGTCATATACATCACCATATCACCCACAAGGAAATGGTCAAGCAGAATCAAGCAATAAAAGCATCATGAAAATTATCAAGAGGATACTGGACAAGAACAAGAGAGCTTGGGACTCAAAGTTGAACTTAGCAGTATGGGCTGACAGAGTGACAGTGAAAAGGGCTATTGGGAAGTCACCTTTTGAGCTAGTATATGGTGCATCAGCTAGACTGCCCATAAACAATCTCCTACCAGTTTACAGATTCATTCAGGAAAATGATGAGGAGATTGAAGATTCCATGACAGAAAGAGTGAATCAGCTGGTTGCATTGGATGAAGACAGAAGGAAAGCCCACCAGATCAATCTCAAAAGACAACAAGATGTGAAATATCAGTTTGACAGGAGAACTACAAAAAGGAAGTTTCAAGTCAATGATCTGGTGCTCATTTGGAATGCTAAAGGTCAGGAAAAGGGTAAACATGGTAAATTTCAACCCTTATGGATGGGCCCATATCAGGTTTGCAATACTCATGGGGAGGATTCTTATTTCCTCCAGGCCCTAGATGGTGAAATTCTGGAATTGCCTGTGCATGGCCAATTCCTTAAGTTCTATTTTGCATAAATGACTGGTTGCTGTGCACATTTGTAAAAATATGTATGTAGTGTAAATGCCTTGTACAGCTCGCGTTTTTTGACTTTTTGTCTGGTCTGCCCGGAGATCTGGTTCTCGCTGCAGGTTTTCACCTGCACGTCCCCATTCGGAGCCACTGTTAGCACTCATTTTGACCTGGGGTTGATTTTTCATGATCAGGGGGTTTCTTCATTTGAACCCTTTATCTTCTTGCCCATTTTTTCTAAGTGTTGGACCTCCTCAGCATTTTTCATCTGCAGCATCATATTTTCCTGAGGAGGAGGTCATCATCATCATCTTGTCTTCGATGATGGTCTGCATCATCATGTTCTTCGTCGATTGGTTTCTCATCGTCATCATCATATTTTATTATCGGGTGATGTTTGGATATCATCCTGATCCTGCTGATGAGCTACAGTGCACCCTGATCTGCTTGCGGAGGAGATTTTTCAAGTATCCGGTGATCTCCCATTTATCACCTTGCCCAAACATGATGATGATGTTGCCCCGATATCCTGAAGGGGTTATTCTCTAAGTTGTTCGACCTGACTTGTTTTTTCTTAAGGGTCGTCGTCATCATCATCATATTTCCAGTTATCACCGTGTTGCTTGCGAGGGTCATCATATTTTCTGCCTTCATGATATTTCGCCGGGGTGATATTTTTATCATCGGGTGATCTTGGTTATGATCATCCTGATGATGTTGTTGAAGAGTTCTAAGTGCGACCCGATATTCACTAGGGTCATCATATTTTGAACGTCAGGATGATCTTAGTCAATATCATCCTAATGATGTTGTATCACTTCTTGTTCGTTGTTTTGTCATCCTGATGATGCTGACGTCATCCTTATATCAGGGTGATATCTATTTCTCTGCCTATCTGCATCATGATATTTCCGAAGGAGGGGATGATATTTTCATCACTCGGGTGTATGTTTGTTCCAGCGTCATGATGATGCTGATATCAAGGAAATATCCGCCTGCCGGCTTCGTGCATTATCTAGTGGGGGTGATCTTTTCAAGCATCATCATATTCGTCTATCGCCCCGATCTTATAGTGGAGCTACAGTGCAACCTGATATTTTTGCATCAGGATGATATTTCCAAATATCCGTTTGTCTTCCGAATATCATCCTGATGTCGATATGATGATGACGTCATCAAGGTCCGGGGGGGGTCATATTTCTAACACTGATCATCTCGTGGAGATCCCCCGATATTTGTAAACATGATGATGACGTCATCCGGATATGAGGAGGTGCGCAGCAGGCAGATATGATGATGACGTCAGCAGGATATGATGATGACGTCATCAGGATGTTCATCGGCCAGACTTTTGGTATAGGCTCAGCAGGAGGATGTTCCTCTGATGGATCAGGTTGTGCGGATGAAGGCAATTATCATGCAGGCTATATTGCGATATGATGATGACGTCAGGGTGATATTTCAAGCGACAGGATATCATGCTGCTGGAGGATGATGATGATGAAGTCTTATACTAGTGTCGTCAGGAGCAAAAGCACCGACATGATATATGCTCATGACCTAGTATATAAAGTGTTAATGAGGTTGCTGCGGGGTGCATGTGGGATAATTGATATCCTACATTTTCAAATATCATGATGATGAATCGCGGCGGGAAATGGTTGCGATCGACTGTTAGATGTTTTTCCCAAGGCCGCGGGTTGGTGCGCCTTTAATGGCGATTGTTGCAGAGGTATGGGCGATGGCGTGGATGGATCTTATACCCGATTGAAGGTGTACATCAGCGGACAGTGGCGCAGGGCTCGAGAAATCTTCCTGTCTCCTCCCCTACCTGCTGCATTCATGTTTGGGCGCCAATCTGGTTGTGTTTGAGCGCCATTTTTATGATACTGTGTATCTGGCGGGATTTTTGGTCAACCTGGTAGTTAATGCTGAATACACCCTCCTGCTATATAATGCAGACGGTGTTATTCATTCAAGGTTGTTGAAAGTTGAAGATTTTTGGCTCTGTAATGCATAACAAGCTGATCTGGTTGCTCTGTACAGCTTACCTGTGAGTTTATGTATCTCTTGTTGTATGTTTTTGGCATGAACCCACTGATTTCATGATTAAACTTATATGAGAAATGCTATCTTAGCATGTGTTGTGTTAATTCTGTCTCCAGTATTGCATGTATTCCTCTTCTGAATCTGGATATTTGGGTAATGTTTAGATTCTAGAGCATAGAATTCCTATGTTGAATGTCTGATCTTTTAACTTCTGCTCAAGGGGTAGATTAAACTGTTTCCAGGTTGAACATTGGGAAGGGTATACTGCAGTAGGGATGCCATAAGTAGAGATAACTTAACACTTTGTATTGGGAGATATCTGTAAGACAGGTATCACATATATCCCCTTGAAATCCAGTTTTAGCTGTTCATGCTGATCATTCACAGGTGTATGTCTACTGACTCCAGGCCCTGGATAGGCACCAATCATGCTTTGTTTTTGTGTTATAACCATGTCCAGCTTTGCATCCAAACTTAAAATCCAAATCAAAATCTAAAACAAACATTAGGACATTAGAATTAGTTTAGGATCCTCAGTCCTCTGTCTACAACTGCTAATAGGCCCAAAGCTAGCCCCTTTGCTCTTATCTTTCAGTTTTGGTCTACTTACAAGAGGACTATCTGCTTTCTGTCAGCATCCCAGCCTTGTATGCATATCCTCATGGATGTTGAGTAGGGAATACCCCCCTAGGTCTTGCAGAGCCTGAAGAAGAAGAGGAGATAAAATATAGAGTCTATCTCCTACACTATTGGCCCCCTGGCCCAGAGATCCTGTTGATCACTGATGGCTACCTTGTAGGGAAATCTGGGAATAAGCATCCAGTCTGGGAAAAAGTCAACAGAAATTGGCGACTCTACTGGGGAACCTTGTGATAGAACCCTGGTTTTCAGAAGAAAACAGTTCCTAGTAATAGGTGGCGACTCCGAAGTAATCTCCCAACCGGTCAAAGTAAAATTTATATGCAGGGGAGAAGATCCCAACAAAATCCTTTATTTGAAGAGTTACCATTAATAAAAAGAATGATGTACAAAAGAAAGGGAACTGTCTCAGTTAGTCATGAGAGCTCCCCCAGAAAAGGTGATGATATACAAGATAACCCTAGGCCATCAGGACAGCATGCGCCTTATTTTTCAAATGCAGAAGCTGATATTCAAGGTGCATATGAGAGGCAACAGGGTGGTAGCATGAGAATGAGGTCAGAGGTGTTCCAAGAACGCCCTTTTCTAGACCCAAGTGAAAGGTTTGAAGAGGCAGAGTCTCTGAGGGATGATGAAGATGATGACCAGAATGGCATGAGACCATCCACCTCCAGACCTAAGGATGAACAGTTAGCTGAAGAAATCAGAAGTCTAAGAGCAGAACTAGAATACCTACAAGCCATGAAAATCAGAGATGATATGAAGCAGAAAGTGCAAGCCTTAAGAACTGCCCAAAATGATTCAGTTCCTACCCTAGAGAATGCAAATGTGCAAAGACATCAGCAAAGGTATGAAATGCAACATCAGCATCATGATGAGAGACAAAATGTGAATGATGCTAGGATACCACTGAACCATACAGGAAACCAGAATGCAAACAAAAATGTTAATGTTAATCAGCCAAACAGACAGCCCATGCAGCTAGATAGATTCAGGCAGCTGGTGTTTGATGGTATTCCTGGGTATCCTAACCCCATTGATAAGCATCTGAGGCTGCAAGTGCCTAAATTTTCAGGAAACAACACAGTGTCAGGAGAAGATCATCTAAAGGCCTTTCAAAATGTCATGGATAATTTTGAGGTTGAGCATGAGGATGTTTTCATGAAGTCATTCATGCAATCCTTAATAGATGAGGCAAGAGAATGGTACAGGAATCTGCCTGACCGGAGTATTTCATCATGGGATGATTTTAAGAGGATGTTCAAGGAGCAATATGGTGATAAAACTGACCCTAGCTTTTTTGTAAATGAGTTCACCAGTATCACTAAAGGGTCAAATGAGCAGGTTGCAGACTTTAATGCAAGATTTACTAAAGTGTTGAACAAATTGCCACATCACATGAGGCCAAATGAACCAATGTGCATAATTTTGTATATCAATGCCTTTGATGCAAAGACTGCATATGGACTGAGAGATAAAGGTCCTGCCACTCTCAGGGATGCTTTCAGAATTGCAGTAAATATTGAAAACAATAGGAAAGCATCGGGCAAAACAAATAGAAGGGATGATATAAAAATTCTGCAGAATCCAAACAAGCCTCAGAATACTCAAGGTAGTACGTCTGCTCCTGAAGATAAGATAGACAAACTGGCAAATGTTGTTAAGGACCTAAGCTATAGATTAGCTAGAAGTGAAAAAGGGATGGGTCCTGATAGGCAAGTCTATCAAAGGCAGGAAAAGAGGCCATCATTACATGATATGCCTTATAACACCAATTGGCATGATGGTAAGCCTGTATTCCCACGTAACAACACAAATCAGAGGGCTCAACATGTCAAGGAAACTCCTGATCCTCTAAAGAAAGCTATAAATATTGCTGATGATGCTCCGTGGTGTATAATTTGTCAGATGCCACATTCACAGTCACAGTGTATGATTGCTCAATCCTTGTATGATAATGCTACATCTTGTAATGAATGCAATGAGCCACATCATGTGCAGGATGATGATGTTAATATGATGTCCATAGGTAATGGATACACTCTTTATGGTGCTGATGAGAATACAGATCATCAAATTCAGGCCTGCCAACAGTCCCCATATGATGAAGATAATGAAGATAATTATGTGTATGCTCAGAACTCACACAATTTTCTGAGTAACTTACAACGACCTTCTGATGAGGAAATTAGAGCCTTCACAGCTGCAGCAGTTGCTCAAGTCAAAAGCAACTACAATCTCAGAGGTAAAAATCAAGTAGGCAGCCCACATCAGCCAGAAGATATTTTTGCAGGTCAGCTGGTGCATGGTCATAAAGGAACTGAACCACAAAAAAGGCAGTGGGTAAATAATAAACAGAACTTTAGACACAGAACAGGTCATGAATCTCAAGGACCAGAAAACAAAATCCCTCAGGCTGAAGATCAAAGTAGAGGTTCCCAAGACAAGAATGATGATCAGGGAACTATGAAAATGAAAACTAAATCAGCTCAGGATAAAAGCAAGATTGTGGAGCAAGCTACAACTGTTGTACAAAACTGTGCTCCATTTGATATAGCCCAGATCCTCTCTCAGGTAAAGGTCTCTGTTCCACTTATGGAACTCATGAAAGTGGAAGAGATCAAGAATAGGACAATATCCCTAATCTCAGGGGTACCTTTTCAAGCTAAACAAAATGATCAGACCCAGGGTGAGAAACATGTCATGTGTAATGAAGAAGATGAGACTCCTGAAGTCTATTTAGGAATGACCATGACAAAGTGTCCTTCACAAGTGGAACCATTTTATGTTTCCCTGGTTATAAATGGAAAAATAATTAGAAATTGTATGCTTGACTCTGGAGCATCTACAAATATCATGCCTTTGGCCATCATGCAACAAACTGGATTAAAAATTGACAAGGCATGTGGAAAATGTTATGCTATGGATGCCAGAGAGGTACCAGTTATTGGAATCATGAAGGATGTAGATTTCAAACTGGCAGCATTTCCTAAAAAAAGATATAAAATGAATATAACAGTGGTTGATATCAAGCCACAGTATGGTATGTTGCTGTCAAGAAGATGGGCAGCACTAATTGGTGGAAGTATGCAGCTGGACCTGTCATATGCCATGATTCCAATGAATGGCAGGGATGTCAAGCTAATCAGAGAGCAAAGATCATCAGAGACAGTGGAAGACCAAGAAGCAAATGAACAGGTATGCTTTGTAGACACTGACTGTGATAACTTCAAGGTTGTCTCAGATGATACAGAAGACAAAAAGAAAAATGTCTGCATTGAAGAGCTGGATCAGCAAGGCTTATGGACCATGTTTTTTGATGGAGCTTGTGCAAAAGAAGGCTCTGGAGCTGGAGTTGTTTTCCTGTCTCCAACTGGTAAGCTCCTCAAATTCTCTTTCTTGCTGAGGTTTGATTGCACAAACAATATTGCAGAATATGAGGCTTTACTCTTAGGCCTAAATATTGCTCTCAAACATGGAATTAAGATGTTAAGAGTATTTGGGGATTCTGAGCTGATTGTATCCCAAGTTAGAAATAAGTATGCTGCAAAAAATAGAAGATTGAAACAATACAAGCATGCTGTTTGGGATACCATTGAATTATTTGATGCATTTTCAATTGGCTGGGTAGAAAGGTCAAAAAATGTTATGGCTGATTTCTTAGCCAATGTTGCAATAAGGCCAGATGACATCACTCTGTCAGGTGTTACAAATGTAGAAATTAAAACTAGGCCTGCAGTGCCAGAAAATATATGCAGTTGGCAAGTGTTTAATGATGATAGGGATTTGCTGAAATTTTTGCACTGCATAGATGAGTATGAGAATCAACAGATTGATTTCCAAGCTTTTGTAGAGACTGTAGATGGAAAAGAGACTCTTGTGGGAAAAGAGATAATTCAGTTGAAGACTAACAAGATCCCTAGAGGGTTAGTAGCTTTGGAAAGAGCCTTTGACAGTAGAGACAAATTGGTCACAAGGACATCCCCCACAAATAAGGAGGATTTAGAAGAAATAAATTTGGGGACATCTCAGGCCCCTCAGAAGGTATATATTGGTAAACAGCTCAAACCACACATTAGGAGTATGCTGATTGCATTACTGAAAAGGTATAAACATGTTTTTGCTTGGTCATATGAGGACCTAAAAGCCTATAGGGAAGACTTATTCCAGCATGAGATCCCATTGAAGCCTGAAGCTAAGCCATTTAGACAAAGGCAAAGACCTATTAATCCTACCTTAGCTCCCAAGATGCAAGAAGAACTCAAAAGGCTCAGGGAAGCTGGAATAATTGTGCCAATCAGACATTCAACTTGGGTGTCTAACCTTGTCCCAGTCAGAAAAAAGAATGGTGATATTAGGCTTTGTGTTGATTTCAGGAACTTGAATGTATCCTCTTTGAAGGATAACTATCCACTGCCTAATATGGAAGCTATGTTGCAGAGAGTGACTGGTTGTGAACTCCTATCCATGATGGATGGATTTTCAGGATATAATCAGGTGAAGGTAAAGGAATCAGAACAGTATAAGACTGCCTTTACCACTCCATGGGGAATGTATGTGTATGTTAGAATGCCATTTGGACTAACAAATGCAGGTGCTACATTTCAAAGAGCAATGGATGTTGCTTTTGCAGGGCTGATTGATTCAATCCTGGCTGTATATCAGGATGACCTGACTGCTTACTCGAAGAAAGAAGAGCAGCATTGTTTGCATCTGGAGCAGATTTTCATAAGAGCACTAGAATATGGTATTTCTTTAAATCCAAAGAAGTGTGCCTTTGGGGTAGTTGAAGGAAAGCTTCTGGGACATATTGTTTCCAAGGATGGAGTCAGGATAGATCCAGAGAGAGTGGCTGCTATTGACAGGATTCAAATGCCAAAAACTGTGAAAGGAGTTCAGTCCTTCTTTGGACAGATAAATTTTGTTAGAAGATTTGTTCCCAACTTTGCAGAAACCACAAGGAACATTTCCAAGATGATGAAGAAGGATGCAACTGTCAACTGGGAAAGGGAAGCAACAGAATCATTTCAGAATATCAAAGAGGCAATCAAGATGGCCCCTGTTCTTAAATCTCCTGATTTTTCTAGGCCATTCCAAGTATTTTCATTTGCTTCCTTTCATACTGTTGCTGCATGTTTGTTACAGAAAAATGAAGATGGTTTTGAACAGCCCATCGCTTTCTTCAGTATGTCCCTGCAGGCCTCTGAGTTGAAGTATGATATTATGGAAAAACAGGCATATGCACTAGTTAGAGCCATCAAAAGTTTCAGACCATACTTGGTAGGGTCATATATAATTGCATATGTACCTCATGCAGCAGTCAAAGACATATTCACTCAGCAGGAGGTGACTGGAAGAAGGTGCAGATGGATAAACAAACTGCAAGAGTTCAACATAGACATACAAGTTACTAAGTTGATAAGAGGACAAGGATTAGCCAAGATGATGGCACAGTCAAACTTGGAAGCATGCCAAGTTAATGCAGTCCAAGATGAGAGTGTAAATGTATTAGGATCTGAATGGTACAAGGATATTATCTACTACTTGCAAAATCTGAATTGTCCTTCCCATTTCAGTGACAGTCAAAAGAGGACTTTAAAGTTACATGCAATCAGGTATGTTATTGTTCAAGGTGAGCTATACTGGAAAAACCCTGATGGTGTGCTGCTGAGATGTGTGGATGAGGATATGGCTAACAATGTTTTGATTGATATGCATAAAGGATTGTGTGGTGGACATTATACTGCCCAAACAACAGCTCATAAAATTCTCAGAGAAGGATATTGGTGGCCCACTCTCTTTTCAGATGCACAAAAGTTAGTAAGGAAGTGTGACCCTTGCCAAAGATTTTCAGGAAAGCTGAAATATGATGGTGCTTTACCCCTCAGAACTGTACCTGTGGATGCTCCATTCCAGCAATGGGGAATTGACTTCATAGGGGAAATTGCAGACAAATCAAGTGGGGGACACAGTTGGATTTTGGTGGCCACTGATTAATTTACCAAATGGATTGAGGCCATTCCAACTAAGAGAGCTACAAGTAAGGTGGTGACAGATTTCATACTAGAAAACATCATCATCAGGTTTGGAGTACCATTTAAGATAATCACTGATAATGCTATGTGCTTCAGATCAGGTGAATTTGTTGATTTTTGCAACAGGTATGGGATAAATCTGTCATATACATCACCATATCACCCACAAGGAAATGGTCAAGCAGAATCAAGCAATAAAAGCATCATGAAAATTATCAAGAGGATACTGGACAAGAACAAGAGAGCTTGGGACTCAAAGTTGAACTTAGCAGTATGGGCTGACAGAGTGACAGTGAAAAGGGCTATTGGGAAGTCACCTTTTGAGCTAGTATATGGTGCATCAGCTAGACTGCCCATAAACAATCTCCTACCAGTTTACAGATTCATTCAGGAAAATGATGAGGAGATTGAAGATTCCATGACAGAAAGAGTGAATCAGCTGGTTGCATTGGATGAAGACAGAAGGAAAGCCCACCAGATCAATCTCAAAAGACAACAAGATGTGAAATATCAGTTTGACAGGAGAACTACAAAAAGGAAGTTTCAAGTCAATGATCTGGTGCTCATTTGGAATGCTAAAGGTCAGGGAAAGGGTAAACATGGTAAATTTCAACCCTTATGGATGGGCCCATATCAGGTTTGCAATACTCATGGGGAGGATTCTTATTTCCTCCAGGCCCTAGATGGTGAAATTCTGGAATTGCCTGTGCATGGCCAATTCCTTAAGTTCTATTTTGCATAAATGACTGGTTGCTGTGCACATTTGTAAAAATATGTATGTAGTGTAAATGCCTTGTACAGCTCACGTTTTTTGACTTTTTGTCTGGTCTGCCCGGAGATCTGGTTCTCGCTGCAGGTTTTCACCTGCACGTCCCCATTCGGAGCCACTGTTAGCACTCATTTTGACCTGGGGTTGATTTTTCATGATCAGGGGGTTTCTTCATTTGAACCCTTTATCTTCTTGCCCATTTTTTCTAAGTGTTGGACCTCCTCAGCATTTTTCATCTGCAGCATCATATTTTCCTGAGGAGGAGGTCATCATCATCATCTTGTCTTCGATGATGGTCTGCATCATCATGTTCTTCGTCGACTGGTTTCTCATCGTCATCATCATATTTTATTATTGGGTGATGTTTGGATATCATCCTGATCCTGCTGATGAGCTACAGTGCGCCCTGATCTGCTTGCGGAGGAGATTTTTCAAGTATCCGGTGATCTCCCATTTATCACCTTGCCCAAACATGATGATGATGTTGCCCCGATATCCTGAAGGGGTTATTCTCTAAGTTGTTCGACCTGACTTGTTTTTTCTTAAGGGTCATCGTCATCATCATCATATTTCCAGTTATCACCGTGCTGCTTGCGGGGGTCATCATATTTTCTGCCTTCATGATATTTCTCCGGGGTGATATTTTTATCATCGGGTGATCTTGGTTATGATCATCCTAATGATGTTGTTGAAGAGTTCTAAGTGCGACCCGATATTCACTAGGGTCATCATATTTTGAACGTCAGGATGATCTTAGTCAATATCATCCTGATGATGTTGTATCACTTCTTGTTCGTTGTTTTGTCATCCTGATGATGCTGACGTCATCCTTATATCAGGGTGATATCTATTTCTCTGCCTATCTGCATCATGATATTTCCGAAGGAGGGGATGATATTTTCATCACTCGGGTGTATGTTTGTTCTAGCGTCATGATGATGCTGATATCAAGGAAATATCCGCCTGCCGGCTTCGTGCATTATCTAGTGGGGGTGATCTTTTCAAGCATCATCATATTCGTCTATCGCCCCGATCTTATAGTGGAGCTACAGTGCAACCTGATATTTGTGCATCAGGATGATATTTCCAAATATCCGGTTGTCTTCCGAATATCATCCTGATGTCGATATGATGATGACGTCATCAAGGTCCGAGGGGGTCATATTTCTAACATTGATCATCTCGTGGAGATCCCCCGATATTTGTAAACATGATGATGACGTCATCCGGATATGAGGAGGTGCGCAGCAGGCAGATATTATGATGACGTCAGCAGGATATGATGATGACGTCATCAGGATGTTCATCGGCCAGACTTTTGGTATAGGCTCAGCAGGAGGATGTTCCTCCGATGGATCAGGTTGTGCGGATGAAGGCAATTATCATGCAGGCTATATTGCGATATGATGATGACGTCAGGGTGATATTTCAAGCGACAGGATATCATGCTGCTGGAGGATGATGATGATGACGTCTTATACTAGTGTCGTCAGGAGAAAAAGCACCGACATGATATATGCTCATGACCTAGTATATAAAGTGTTAATGAGGTTGCTGCGGGGTGCATGTGGGATAATTGATATCCTACATTTTCAAATATCATGATGATGAATCGCGGCGGGAAATGGTTGCGATCGACTGTTAGATGTTTTTCCCAAGGCCGCGGGTTGGTGCGCCTTTAATGGCGATTGTTGCAGAGGTATGGGTGATGGCGTGGATGGATCTTGTACCCGATTGAAGGTGTACATCAGCGGACAGTGGCGCAGGGCTCGAGAAATCTTCCTGTCTCCTCCCCTACCTGCTGCATTCATGTTTGGGCGCCAATCTGGTTGTGTTTGAGCGCCATTTTTATGATACTGTGTATCTGGCGGGATTTTTGGTCAACCTGGTAGTTAATGCTGAATACACCCTCCTGCTATATAATGCAGACGGTGTTATTCATTCAAGGTTGTTGAAAGTTGAAGATTTTTGGCTCTGTAATGCATAACAAGCTGATCTGGTTGCTCTGTACAGCTTACCTGTGAGTTTATGTATCTCTTGTTGTATGTTTTTGGCATGAACCCACTGATTTCATGATTAAACTTATATGAGAAATGCTATCTTAGCATGTGTTGTGTTAATTCTGTCTCCAGTATTGCATGTATTCTTCTTCTGAATCTGGATATTTGGGTAATGTTTAGATTCTAGAGCATAGAATTCCTATGTTGAATGTCTGATCTTTTAACTTCTGCTCAAGGGGTAGATTAAACTGTTTCCAGGTTGAACATTGGGAAGGGTATACTGCAGTAGGGATGCCATAAGTAGAGATAACTTAACACTTTGTATTGGGAGATATCTGTAAGACAGGTATCACATATATCCCCTTGAAATCCAGTTTTAGCTGTTCATGCTGATCATTCACAGGTGTATGTCTACTGACTCCAGGCCCTGGATAGGCACCAATCATGCTTTGTTTTTGTGTTATAACCATGTCCAGCTTTGCATCCAAACTTAAAATCCAAATCAAAATCTAAAACAAACATTAGGACATTAGAATTAGTTTAGGATCCTCAGTCCTCTGTCTACAACTGCTAATAGGCCCAAAGCTAGCCCCTTTGCTCTTATCTTTCAGTTTTGGTCTACTTACAAGAGGACTATCTGCTTTCTGTCAGCATCCCAGCCTTGTATACATATCCTCATGGATGTTGAGTAGGGAATACCCCCCTAGGTCTTGCAGAGCCTGAAGAAGAAGAGGAGATAAAATATAGAGTCTATCTCCTACACTATTGGCCCCCTGGCCCAGAGATCCTGTTGATCACTGATGGCTACCTTGTAGGGAAATCTGGGAATAAGCATCCAGTCTGGGAAAAAGTCAACAGAAATTGGCGACTCTACTGGGGAACCTTGTGATAGAACCCTGGTTTTCAGAAGAAAACAGTTCCTAGTAATAGGTGGCGACTCCGAAGTAATCTCCCAACCGGTCAAAGTAAAATTTATATGCAGGGGAGAAGATCCCAACAAAATCCTTTATTTGAAGAGTTACCATTAATAAAAAGAATGATGTACAAAAGAAAGGGAACTGTCTCAGTTAGTCATGAGAGCTCCCCCAGAAAAGGTGATGATATACAAGATAACCCTAGGCCATCAGGACAGCATGCGCCTTATTTTTCAAATGCAGAAGCTGATATTCAAGGTGCATATGAGAGGCAACAGGGTGGTAGCATGAGAATGAGGTCAGAGGTGTTCCAAGAACGCCCTTTTCTAGACCCAAGTGAAAGGTTTGAAGAGGCAGAGTCTCTGAGGGATGATGAAGATGATGACCAGAATGGCATGAGACCATCCACCTCCAGACCTAAGGATGAACAGTTAGCTGAAGAAATCAGAAGTCTAAGAGCAGAACTAGAATACCTACAAGCCATGAAAATCAGAGATGATATGAAGCAGAAAGTGCAAGCCTTAAGAACTACCCAAAATGATTCAGTTCCTACCCTAGAGAATGCAAATGTGCAAAGACATCAGCAAAGGTATGAAATGCAACATCAGCATCATGATGAGAGACAAAATGTGAATGATGCTAGGATACCACTGAACCATACAGGAAACCAGAATGCAAACAAAAATGTTAATGTTAATCAGCCAAACAGACAGCCCATGCAGCTAGATAGATTCAGGCAGCTGGTGTTTGATGGTATTCCTGGGTATCCTAACCCCATTGATAAGCATCTGAGGCTGCAAGTGCCTAAATTTTCAGGAAACAACACAGTGTCAGGAGAAGATCATCTAAAGGCCTTTCAAAATGTCATGGATAATTTTGAGGTTGAGCATGAGGATGTTTTCATGAAGTCATTCATGCAATCCTTAATAGATGAGGCAAGAGAATGGTACAGGAATCTGCCTGACCGGAGTATTTCATCATGGGATGATTTTAAGAGGATGTTCAAGGAGCAATATGGTGATAAAACTGACCCTAGCTTTTTTGTAAATGAGTTCACCAGTATCACTAAAGGGTCAAATGAGCAGGTTGCAGACTTTAATGCAAGATTTACTAAAGTGTTGAACAAATTGCCACATCACATGAGGCCAAATGAACCAATGTGCATAATTTTGTATATCAATGCCTTTGATGCAAAGACTGCATATGGACTGAGAGATAAAGGTCCTGCCACTCTCAGGGATGCTTTCAGAATTGCAGTAAATATTGAAAACAATAGGAAAGCATCGGGCAAAACAAATAGAAGGGATGATATAAAAATTCTGCAGAATCCAAACAAGCCTCAGAATACTCAAGGTAGTACGTCTGCTCCTGAAGATAAGATAGACAAACTGGCAAATGTTGTTAAGGACCTAAGCTATAGATTAGCTAGAAGTGAAAAAGGGATGGGTCCTGATAGGCAAGTCTATCAAAGGCAGGAAAAGAGGCCATCATTACATGATATGCCTTATAACACCAATTGGCATGATGGTAAGCCTGTATTCCCACGTAACAACACAAATCAGAGGGCTCAACATGTCAAGGAAACTCCTGATCCTCTAAAGAAAGCTATAAATATTGCTGATGATGCTCCGTGGTGTATAATTTGTCAGATGCCACATTCACAGTCACAGTGTATGATTGCTCAATCCTTGTATGATAATGCTACATCTTGTAATGAATGCAATGAGCCACATCATGTGCAGGATGATGATGTTAATATGATGTCCATAGGTAATGGATACACTCTTTATGGTGCTGATGAGAATACAGATCATCAAATTCAGGCCTGCCAACAGTCCCCATATGATGAAGATAATGAAGATAATTATGTGTATGCTCAGAACTCACACAATTTTCTGAGTAACTTACAACGACCTTCTGATGAGGAAATTAGAGCCTTCACAGCTGCAGCAGTTGCTCAAGTCAAAAGCAACTACAATCTCAGAGGTAAAAATCAAGTAGGCAGCCCACATCAGCCAGAAGATATTTTTGCAGGTCAGCTGGTGCATGGTCATAAAGGAACTGAACCACAAAAAAGGCAGTGGGTAAATAATAAACAGAACTTTAGACACAGAACAGGTCATGAATCTCAAGGACCAGAAAACAAAATCCCTCAGGCTGAAGATCAAAGTAGAGGTTCCCAAGACAAGAATGATGATCAGGGAACTATGAAAATGAAAACTAAATCAGCTCAGGATAAAAGCAAGATTGTGGAGCAAGCTACAACTGTTGTACAAAACTGTGCTCCATTTGATATAGCCCAGATCCTCTCTCAGGTAAAGGTCTCTGTTCCACTTATGGAACTCATGAAAGTGGAAGAGATCAAGAATAGGACAATATCCCTAATCTCAGGGGTACCTTTTCAAGCTAAACAAAATGATCAGACCCAGGGTGAGAAACATGTCATGTGTAATGAAGAAGATGAGACTCCTGAAGTCTATTTAGGAATGACCATGACAAAGTGTCCTTCACAAGTGGAACCATTTTATGTTTCCCTGGTTATAAATGGAAAAATAATTAGAAATTGTATGCTTGACTCTGGAGCATCTACAAATATCATGCCTTTGGCCATCATGCAACAAACTGGATTAAAAATTGACAAGGCATGTGGAAAATGTTATGCTATGGATGCCAGAGAGGTACCAGTTATTGGAATCATGAAGGATGTAGATTTCAAACTGGCAGCATTTCCTAAAAAAAGATATAAAATGAATATAACAGTGGTTGATATCAAGCCACAGTATGGTATGTTGCTGTCAAGAAGATGGGCAGCACTAATTGGTGGAAGTATGCAGCTGGACCTGTCATATGCCATGATTCCAATGAATGGCAGGGATGTCAAGCTAATCAGAGAGCAAAGATCATCAGAGACAGTGGAAGACCAAGAAGCAAATGAACAGGTATGCTTTGTAGACACTGACTGTGATAACTTCAAGGTTGTCTCAGATGATACAGAAGACAAAAAGAAAAATGTCTGCATTGAAGAGCTGGATCAGCAAGGCTTATGGACCATGTTTTTTGATGGAGCTTGTGCAAAAGAAGGCTCTGGAGCTGGAGTTGTTTTCCTGTCTCCAACTGGTAAGCTCCTCAAATTCTCTTTCTTGCTGAGGTTTGATTGCACAAACAATATTGCAGAATATGAGGCTTTACTCTTAGGCCTAAATATTGCTCTCAAACATGGAATTAAGATGTTAAGAGTATTTGGGGATTCTGAGCTGATTGTATCCCAAGTTAGAAATAAGTATGCTGCAAAAAATAGAAGATTGAAACAATACAAGCATGCTGTTTGGGATACCATTGAATTATTTGATGCATTTTCAATTGGCTGGGTAGAAAGGTCAAAAAATGTTATGGCTGATTTCTTAGCCAATGTTGCAATAAGGCCAGATGACATCACTCTGTCAGGTGTTACAAATGTAGAAATTAAAACTAGGCCTGCAGTGCCAGAAAATATATGCAGTTGGCAAGTGTTTAATGATGATAGGGATTTGCTGAAATTTTTGCACTGCATAGATGAGTATGAGAATCAACAGATTGATTTCCAAGCTTTTGTAGAGACTGTAGATGGAAAAGAGACTCTTGTGGGAAAAGAGATAATTCAGTTGAAGACTAACAAGATCCCTAGAGGGTTAGTAGCTTTGGAAAGAGCCTTTGACAGTAGAGACAAATTGGTCACAAGGACATCCCCCACAAATAAGGAGGATTTAGAAGAAATAAATTTGGGGACATCTCAGGCCCCTCAGAAGGTATATATTGGTAAACAGCTCAAACCACACATTAGGAGTATGCTGATTGCATTACTGAAAAGGTATAAACATGTTTTTGCTTGGTCATATGAGGACCTAAAAGCCTATAGGGAAGACTTATTCCAGCATGAGATCCCATTGAAGCCTGAAGCTAAGCCATTTAGACAAAGGCAAAGACCTATTAATCCTACCTTAGCTCCCAAGATGCAAGAAGAACTCAAAAGGCTCAGGGAAGCTGGAATAATTGTGCCAATCAGTCATTCAACTTGGGTGTCTAACCTTGTCCCAGTCAGAAAAAAGAATGGTGATATTAGGCTTTGTGTTGATTTCAGGAACTTGAATGTATCCTCTTTGAAGGATAACTATCCACTGCCTAATATGGAAGCTATGTTGCAGAGAGTGACTGGTTGTGAACTCCTATCCATGATGGATGGATTTTCAGGATATAATCAGGTGAAGGTAAAGGAATCAGAACAGTATAAGACTGCCTTTACCACTCCATGGGGAACGTATGTGTATGTTAGAATGCCATTTGGACTAACAAATGCAGGTGCTACATTTCAAAGAGCAATGGATGTTGCTTTTGCAGGGCTGATTGATTCAATCCTGGCTGTATATCAGGATGACTTGACTGCTTACTCGAAGAAAGAAGAGCAGCATTGTTTGCATCTGGAGCAGATTTTCATAAGAGCACTAGAATATGGTATTTCTTTAAATCCAAAGAAGTGTGCCTTTGGGGTAGTTGAAGGAAAGCTTCTGGGACATATTGTTTCCAAGGATGGAGTCAGGATAGATCCAGAGAGAGTGGCTGCTATTGACAGGATTCAAATGCCAAAAACTGTGAAAGGAGTTCAGTCCTTCTTTGGACAGATAAATTTTGTTAGAAGATTTGTTCCCAACTTTGCAGAAACCACAAGGAACATTTCCAAGATGATGAAGAAGGATGCAACTGTCAACTGGGAAAGGGAAGCAACAGAATCATTTCAGAATATCAAAGAGGCAATCAAGATGGCCCCTGTTCTTAAATCTCCTAATTTTTCTAGGCCATTCCAAGTATTTTCATTTGCTTCCTTTCATACTGTTGCTGCATGTTTGTTACAGAAAAATGAAGATGGTTTTGAACAGCCCATCGCTTTCTTCAGTATGTCCCTGCAGGCCTCTGAGTTGAAGTATGATATTATGGAAAAACAGGCATATGCACTAGTTAGAGCCATCAAAAGTTTCAGACCATACTTGGTAGGGTCATATATAATTGCATATGTACCTCATGCAGTAGTCAAAGACATATTCACTCAGCAGGAGGTGACTGGAAGAAGGTGCAGATGGATAAACAAACTGCAAGAGTTCAACATAGACATACAAGTTACTAAGTTGATAAGAGGACAAGGATTAGCCAAGATGATGGCACAGTCAAACTTGGAAGCATGCCAAGTTAATGCAGTCCAAGATGAGAGTGTAAATGTATCAGGATCTGAATGGTACAAGGATATTATCTACTACTTGCAAAATCTGAATTGTCCTTCCCATTTCAGTGACAGTCAAAAGAGGACTTTAAAGTTACATGCAATCAGGTATGTTATTGTTCAAGGTGAGCTATACTGGAAAAACCCTGATGGTGTGCTGCTGAGATGTGTGGATGAGGATATGGCTAACAATGTTTTGATTGATATGCATAAAGGATTGTGTGGTGGACATTATACTGCCCAAACAACAGCTCATAAAATTCTCAGAGCAGGATATTGGTGGCCCACTCTCTTTTCAGATGCACAAAAGTTAGTAAGGAAGTGTGACCCTTGCCAAAGATTTTCAGGAAAGCTGAAATATGATGGTGCTTTACCCCTCAGAACTGTACCTGTGGATGCTCCATTCCAGCAATGGGGAATTGACTTCATAGGGGAAATTGCAGACAAATCAAGTGGGGGACACAGTTGGATTTTGGTGGCCACTGATTACTTTACCAAATGGATTGAGGCCATTCCAACTAAGAGAGCTACAAGTAAGGTGGTGACAGATTTCATACTAGAAAACATCATCATCAGGTTTGGAGTACCATTTAAGATAATCACTGATAATGCTATGTGCTTCAGATCAGGTGAATTTGTTGATTTTTGCAACAGGTATGGGATAAATCTGTCATATACATCACCATATCACCCACAAGGAAATGGTCAAGCAGAATCAAGCAATAAAAGCATCATGAAAATTATCAAGAGGATACTGGACAAGAACAAGAGAGCTTGGGACTCAAAGTTGAACTTAGCAGTATGGGCTGACAGAGTGACAGTGAAAAGGGCTATTGGGAAGTCACCTTTTGAGCTAGTATATGGTGCATCAGCTAGACTGCCCATAAACAATCTCCTACCAGTTTACAGATTCATTCAGGAAAATGATGAGGAGATTGAAGATTCCATGACAGAAAGAGTGAATTAGCTGGTTGCATTGGATGAAGACAGAAGGAAAGCCCACCAGATCAATCTCAAAAGACAACAAGATGTGAAATATCAGTTTGACAGGAGAACTACAAAAAGGAAGTTTCAAGTCAATGATCTGGTGCTCATTTGGAATGCTAAAGGTCAGGAAAAGGGTAAACATGGTAAATTTCAACCCTTATGGATGGGCCCATATCAGGTTTGCAATACTCATGGGGAGGATTCTTATTTCCTCCAGGCCCTAGATGGTGAAATTCTGGAATTGCCTGTGCATGGCCAATTCCTTAAGTTCTATTTTGCATAAATGACTGGTTGCTGTGCACATTTGTAAAAATATGTATGTAGTGTAAATGCCTTGTACAGCTCGCGTTTTTTGACTTTTTGTCTGGTCTGCCCGGAGATCTGGTTCTCGCTGCAGGTTTTCACCTGCACGTCCCCATTCGGAGCCACTGTTAGCACTCATTTTGACCTGGGGTTGATTTTTCATGATCAGGGGGTTTCTTCATTTGAACCCTTTATCTTCTTGCCCATTTTTTCTAAGTGTTGGACCTCCTCAGCATTTTTCATCTGCAGCATCATATTTTCCTGAGGAGGAGGTCATCATCATCATCTTGTCTTCGATGATGGTCTGCATCATCATGTTCTTCGTCGACTGGTTTCTCATCGTCATCATCATATTTTATTATCGGGTGATGTTTGGATATCATCCTGATCCTGCTGATGAGCTACAGTGCGCCCTGATCTGCTTGCGGAGGAGATTTTTCAAGTATCCGGTGATCTCCCATTTATCACCTTGCCCAAACATGATGATGATGTTGCCCCGATATCCTGAAGGGGTTATTCTCTAAGTTGTTCGACCTGACTTGTTTTTTCTTAAGGGTCGTCGTCATCATCATCATATTTCCAGTTATCACCGTGCTGCTTGCGGGGGTCATCATATTTTCTCCCTTCATGATATTTCGCCGGGGTGATATTTTTATCATCAGGTGATCTTCGTTATGATCATCCTGATGATGTTGTTGAAGAGTTCTAAGTGCGACCCGATATTCACTAGGGTCATCATATTTTGAACGTCAGGATGATCTTAGTCAATATCATCCTGATGATGTTGTATCACTTCTTGTTCGTTGTTTTGTCATCCTGATGATGCTGACGTCATCCTTATATCAGGGTGATATCTATTTCTCTGCCTATCTGCATCATGATATTTCCAAAGGAGGGGATGATATTTTCATCACTCGGGTGTATGTTTGTTCCAGCGTCATGATGATGCTGATATCAAGGAAATATCCGCCTGCCGGCTTCGTGCATTATCTAGTGGGGGTGATCTTTTCAAGCATCATCATATTCGTCTATCGCCCCGATCTTATAGTGGAGCTACAGTGCAACCTGATATTTGTGCATCAGGATGATATTTCCAAATATCCGGTTGTCTTCCGAATATCATCCTGATGTCGATATGATGATGACGTCATCAAGGTCCGGGGGGGGGTCATATTTCTAACACTGATCATCTCGTGGAGATCCCCTGATATTTGTAAACATGATGATGACGTCATCCGGATATGAGGAGGTACGCAGCAGGCAGATATGATGATGACGTCAGCAGGATATGATGATGACGTCATCCGGATGTTCATCAGCCAGACTTTTGGTATAGGCTCAGCAGGAGGATGTTCCTCCGATGGATCAGGTTGTGCGGATGAAGGCAATTATCATGCAGGCTATATTGCGATATGATGATGACGTCAGGGTGATATTTCAAGCGACAGGATATCATGCTGCTGGAGGATGATGATGATGAAGTCTTATACTAGTGTCGTCAGGAGCAAAAGCACCGACATGATATATGCTCATGACCTAGTATATAAAGTGTTAATGAGGTTGCTGCGGGGTGCATGTGGGATAATTGATATCCTGCATTTTCAAATATCATGATGATGAATCTCGGCGGGAAATGGTTGCGATCAACTGTTAGATGTTTTTCCCAAGGCCGCGGGTTGGTGCGCCTTTAATGGCGATTGTTGCAGAGGTATGGGCGATGGCGTGGATGGATCTTGTACCCGATTGAAGGTGTACATCAGCGGACAGTGGCGCAGGGCTCGAGAAATCTTCCTGTCTCCTCCCCTACCTGCTGCATTCATGTTTGGGCACCAATCTGGTTGTGTTTGAGCGCCATTTTTATGATACTGTGTATCTGGCAGGATTTTGGTCAACCTGGTAGTTAATGCTGAATACACCCTCCTGCTATATAATGCAGACGGTGTTATTCATTCAAGGTTGTTGAAAGTTGAAGATTTTTGGCTCTGTAATGCATAACAAGCTGATCTGGTTGCTCTGTACAGCTTACCTGTGAGTTTATGTATCTCTTGTTGTATGTTTTTGGCATGAACCCACTGATTTCATGATTAAACTTATATGAGAAATGCTATCTTAGCATGTGTTGTGTTAATTCTGTCTCCAGTATTGCATGTATTCTTCTTCTGAATCTAGATATTTGGGTAATGTTTAGATTCTAGAGCATAGAATTCCTATGTTGAATGTCTGATCTTTTAACTTCTGCTCAAGGGGTAGATTAAACTGTTTCCAGGTTGAACATTGGGAAGGGTATACTGCAGTAGGGATGCCATAAGTAGAGATAACTTAACACTTTGTATTGGGAGATATCTGTAAGACAGGTATCACATATATCCCCTTGAAATCCAGTTTTAGCTGTTCATGCTGATCATTCACAGGTGTATGTCTACTGACTCTAGGCCCTGGATAGGCACCAATCATGCTTTGTTTTTGTGTTATAACCATGTCCAGCTTTGCATCCAAACTTAAAATCCAAATCAAAATCTAAAACAAACATTAGGACATTAGAATTAGTTTAGGATCCTCAGTCCTCTGTCTACAACTGCTAATAGGCCCAAAGCTAGCCCCTTTGCTCTTATCTTTCAGTTTTGGTCTACTTACAAGAGGACTATCTGCTTTCTGTCAGCATCCCAGCCTTGTATGCATATCCTCATGGATGTTGAGTAGGGAATACCCCCCTAGGTCTTGCAGAGCCTGAAGAAGAAGAGGAGATAAAATATAGAGTCTATCTCCTACACTGTTGGCCCCCTGGCCCAGAGATCCTGTTGATCACTGATGGCTACCTTGTAGGGAAATCTGGGAATAAGCATCCAGTCTGGGAAAAAGTCAACACCCCCCAGGAAGAGATTTGATATTTTTTCAAAATGACATGTTGGTGAGTTTCAGATGATTTTTTAACAAGTATAGTTGTAGGAAAAGCTAAGTGTGCTACTTTGGATGTTAATATCTCAGACCTTGAGATGTGTTTTTCCAATATGTTTGATGCACTGAATTCAATTCAAATGTCTACATACCTGTGTATTTTCATGGCTCCAGGAGATGGTTTGACCAGTTTTCTAGGGTGATTTTGGGGGTCATCTGGCTTGTTTTGGTCTCTGTATAAATATGTCAGAAAGCAAATCCTAGTGAAAACCCATTTTAATTTTTCACTTCAGGATCATATTGAAGCAGTTTTAAGTCACTTTAGGGCAAAAAAACTTGTTTCAAAATAATTTTTTTAGTCAGGCCTACCTGGGGACCCGACATGTGTCACACAAATTTTGTTGTGGGAGTTGGCAATTCAAATTGTAGAGCAGATTGAAACATTAGGGTTTGGTATCGGTGTCAAATATGCAATGAGGATAGGGTGCTAATAGGTGTGTATAGTTAAAGGCTCTTATTTTTATTCATGGGAAAGAGGCAACTGCCCAAAAGATATGAACATCATTGAATGTAGTGAGAAAGATCTATGCATGAGCAACTCATGCCAGAATACCCAAATTCAATCTTCTTATATTATCCATTATGGGGATAATAATAATGCAACTATTTTCATTCCCATCATTCCACAAGAGATTTGTTCTTCAATGGTGCCACAAAAGCCATTCAAAAATCCTGCCTAGGGTTTCCTCCAGGAGAGTACCAAAATCAATTACTATGCATGAAAAATTCCACCGAAATATCTTATTTGACAAATGCCCTAATGCTTAAATGGAATATTCTACCAAAACTTCTTAGACATGCCTAGCTGTAGGCATATTCGTAAAAGGAATCGAGAACATTGGCATCTAATTGGTTTAAGAAAGGTAAATAATATGATCAATTTCAAACAGGCCATTGGTTAAAGCCCTACACGTACCCGCATTTGACAATGTTTCACTTGCGCAGTTAAGACGTATTCACACACAGATCCAAATCTCATTGTTTACAAGTTCTGGCCTTGTCCTATGTAACACCCAACGAGAAGAATACCACATCTAAAAGTGCTATGATTCTACTTAAATGTCGTCTCAATTGTTAAAAGTGAAATTCCACTAATTACTAGTAGTGTCTAGCTCCTCTCACTCAGGTCATAAGGTTCATATAGAAATATATGATCAGCCATAATTGCTTGCAGAACATCAGCTCAGTCTCGACAGACTAGAAGAAATTATGCACTTTAGAGTACTCTACCCATTGTTGACTGATGCCCTCATTGAGGACTATGTGCCTATCTGTTGTGGATTCACTCCATTGTTAAATTTAAAGCTCTAGTAATCGAATATAATATCTTCATGCCCTCATTGTGCTCATTTTGGCCATCTGCAGTTAACTGGCTACTTGCAAACCAATTGAACATGAACATTAATTCTGCACCTTCAATAGTGCTCAAGGCGTCCTCCACATCAAGCAAAGCAATTAGGGAAATTGAACATTCTTTCCAATATATAGAAACATAGAAAATTCTTTAAATCATATTTCTGAAGAACATCTAAAATTTTCTCCTACATACAAGATAATACAACATGAAACAAAGGTTTCAGTCAAGCACACTCTGTAAAATCTGGGGACAATAAAAATGCCACGAAAGGAGAGTTTGCACTGCAACACAAAGGCAGAGCTTTGAGAGAGTTATTTTGATGAATTTTTTATTGTACCTGAGCTGAACTTAATCAACAACACATTTAAAACACCTATTTTTGTGGATGATGAAGTAGGATTGATATCCCTTTCGGTTATAAAAATATTTTGTAATCAATACAAGAAGCATTCTGTATCTGTAAGTGATTGTTTATATTTGGATTGGCATCAATCAAAGGGAGATGTGTTTAGTATGATGCAGTATTTTGAGTAGTGTCAGGATGATTATCCTCCAAATATTGTCATCGAGCTCCTTGAAAGTGTTTCTCTATCAAGCAAATGCAGCAAGTACAAGGGCTAGTATGCCACATGTTTTGAATCATCTGACATTTGCATCAACCCTATCACATTTACAAAGGTTTAAATCTTCAATTGGATGTGAAGGTAAGCTGGCTAAACCCAGGTAGTTACATAATTCACACTGGGGCATGATGTGCCCTGCAAAAACGCTTGAAGGACATGCTTGTGGCCTAGTGAAAAAATTAGCCCTAATGGTTTACATCACTATTGGTTCATTTGCTAATCCAATTCTGGAGTTTTTGGAAGAATGGAGAACAAATAATTTTGAGGAATGCAATATTTTGGGGGGATGAGATTCATGGTCCCTTCGATGGGCTGATATGCGCCAAGGGTAAAAGTATCGGAGAAACTCACATATATCGGTGGGACATATGACAGCCCCTTCAATGGGCTAAAAAGTGGATATGTAAAGATGTCGAGAGGACTCTATATATCAGAGTACCAATTTTTACCGTCCCCCGATAAAGGTGAAGTGATACCTCATCGACCGGATAAACAAAAATCGAGAGGACAAAAAAGAATTACTTGACATTAAAGAGACATTACCATATTGGGAAGACTAGCTGATAAGTCTCTTCGATAGATCGATATCCAAGAGCATGTTAAACATTATTGAATACCATCAAAGGAAGAATGACATATCGATGTGAGATAATTGAAGTGCCCGATCTGCCGATGAGGTGGGCCTGAAAACTATATCTAATATATATTGCCAAAATCAAAAGATAAAGTATACAAAATGAAGATCGAAGAGAGTGTGTTGAAGGTCTTTTAGAAAACCTGATGGAGCAATGAAAGAAGTATGAACATCATCGAAGGGAAAGTAAATATGGGCAAGAGTAAAATTTTAGTCATTCTGATACAACAAATGCACATCACCAAAGTACAAATAAAAGATTAAATAAAGTGTGACTAGAGTAAGATGAAAATATAAATTTCACATTTTCATCGAAGGGGTTATAAGGTGTGTAATTATTTTATCTGAAGGATATAATGAATATACCAAGTGAAGATTTTAATGGTCATAGTTGAGAATTTTTTCACTCAGAAGTGAAATACTTTTCCCGGAAGAATTAATTAAGTAGGTAATTATTTTACCTAAAAGAATACTTTTATTATGTGAAATGCACATAATTGGAAGTGAAGCATTTCACCGAGGAGGGATAAAAGTTATCGTTAAAATTAATTTTCATGGAAGTCCAAAGATGAAGGTTAAAATTAAATATGTAATTTTCACCGAAGATAATCAAGATAATGAACAGACACACATGATGATAAGTGAAGGGTCATAACCCTAAAAATACAAAGTATATATGAAAAATAAAATAATCAGTAGGAACATCAACAGTAGGAGAAATCAGTAGGATTAGATAATAGATAGTAATATACCAGAAAATGAAGACTTCTAATCCATATTGTAAAATCTTTTGAAGCAATTTAATGGAGGAGAATATTTCAATTGGTAGCCAGCCCAATTTCTGGTGTTCAACTGTTCTATTGATTTTAATTTGTATATGTTATCTTGTTGTCTCTAGAGTGGTCTTTCTCTGTTATTCAAATTAAGTGTATCAAAAATATATTTAATTTGTCAAGACACATTTGTTGCCTTTGTGTGATTTTCTTGATTGGTTTATGTGAGAAGTAGATTAAAATCCTCTTAAGAGATTTATTTAGATTGGTTTCTGCCCAGAATTAAAATCCTTTCAAATTGGTCATCTTAATTGGTTTCCTTCCAGCAAGAATTAAAATCCTTTAAGACATCACAGTAACTTTGGAAGATATCATTGGGATTTGTAAGAAGAGCCTGATAACTGACAAACTTGCATGTTTATACAAAGTATAAACAATCCAAAAGTGTTGAACAGTTAGAGTTAAGCTAAGAGAAAGGATCCACATATCATATACATCTTGACTCCATTCACCCAATAGGAATAGGCACTGATCTTACTCATCTCAATACTCTAATTATTCACGTATTCAAATTTCAAACATTACCAATAGGATTAATTGTTTGCCTTGCATCTATTTCACACTCACATGCCATTAAGGAATAGATTGCCATAGTCAAGAGTACACACAACTTTTAAAGTTCATAATCTACTTCATTATCAAGGTGCACCCACCTAGGTCTAGCAGAACCTGAAGTGCAGGGAGTAATAAACCATATAGGGTCACTCCGTTTCATTAGCCAAAACCTTGTTAGTTTGACCATAGGATCTAGCATACCCTTAGGATTAGCAAGCTGCAATTTTGGGAACCAACACATCCTAGCACACCAAATTGATATCATGGCTCACATAGTTTCAAAGAATTAAGAACCATTAAACCCAAATTCCCTTTATGATCTATTAGATGAAACTCTAGTATGCAATTCTATCCATCCACTAAAGTAAATAAAGAATATTCACTCATGTAAAAAAACAAATAGCATGTCCTATTAGTGAATCACACATTAACACCATGGGAATCTATGGAGTTGTTATGGAGTAAAAAGTGGCCATATGCCTTTTTACCTCCTAGTTTAGCTCCTAGGTCCTATTTACTACATTATACATTCTAATTGATCATCCCGAAGGAAATTCCCTGACACCTAGGATATTTTGGACCCTTGGGACCTTCTTTAGCTTAACCCTGACCCAATTTGGGCCCCTGGACTTGGGCGCCAACCACCTAAGTCTCCCCTGATTGCTCGGGGCTAATTAATGGCATGCTAGCTTGGGCCATTCCAAAATGTTCCTCCTTGTCGACTTTTGTAATTTAAATTCATAAATGTTAGTGGGAATGCATATATAAGTGATTTTTTGAATTTATTTTATGTTAGGTTGATGATAGTAAGGTTATGATATTGGAGCAAAGAGCATTCAAAGCATTCATTGTGTTATTGTTGCAGATTCATGTTTGTATTGTGTGTTTGTTGCAGATTTGTGTTTGTATTGTGTGTTTGTTGCAGATTTCGAATCATCATCCATCTCCTTATGAGTTGAAGAACCTTCATCCTCCTAAGGACTTCACCTCTGAGGTGACATCATTGTTGTTTGAATCATTTGGATTATCTTTAGCCTCTACTCTACAAGGGTACACTCTCTCTAATAACAATGTTGGGAATCTTGAATGCTATCCCAGGATTTGACTAAGGCAAGTCCCTAAACACCACAACCCCCAAACCCCTCTCTTGTCTTCTTGTGTGTAGGTTATAGGTACATGTTTCAGGGAAAGTGAAGTTATGTAAAGACTGTGCAAGAATCAATGTTTCAAGATCTGAAAGTTCTATAATATTCCTCTGAAAACACTTGGGCGGTTACATCCCAAGTCCTTTGGGTTTTAGGCCTTGGATCTAGCTTCTAAGCATCAATTACAACATTTTCTTGGTTTTGACCTGACATATTCTCACTTTTGGACTTGGGTGGTTACTGAATTTGTCCTTTGACCTCTCCACTTTCGAAATCAGGTTCTCTTCTATTAACTGATCTTAGTGCTTCTTTCGGTTTGTTTGTATCTATCACGGTTTGAAAGTTATGCTTCTTTCATTATAGAACTAGGGTTTAGTGCATATCTAACCTAGGGTTTGATAAAAGGCTTGATTAAATCATTTCTTTCCATAGCAAACAAGAGAAAAAGATCTGTAGTTGAGTCCTCTTCCATCTTGTAGTGACTTAGCTTGGGTTTGTCTTTGAATGTTATAGTGAAAGGAGGGTTTGATCTAGTGTACTTACATGCTTGCATTCATATCTCTTTTACCGTATAACATTTTGGTGAACCCAGTGTAATTATCATACTTTTGCAATTACACAATGTGTATTTCAACATAAGAGAATAAGCATCTTTTTCACATATCTTGCAATAAATCAAAAAAATATCAATATCACCTTTTGTGAAACACTTTTAACATTGAATTCACTTGGTTCATAGTGACACTAGTGCATTTTTTATCTTTACAAAAGCTTCAAAAACCTCATTTCCTCAAACTAGTGTTGTGACATGTACAAAAGCCCATCATATTGGTTGTTTTGATAAATGAATAGATTTTATTATACATTGCTATTCCAAGACATTTTGTTATGGCATCTTCTAATTGTTCCTCTTTTGTATCCTTGCATGCATATATAAAAGAATTCGAAAGCTTTTACAAATTTGTTAATATGCATCCTTATGTTTTGACTCATATACAGTCCATGTGTGATATGGATATATTTAAAGGCTCTTCATTTGAAATCCTTAATTATGTATCTGATTTTAATTACTAATTTCATCTCCATGAATTGTAATGAGAAAGATAATGGTCATAAGGTCTCTATGAGTTTACTCTCTAATACATGTGATGATGACCTAGCTTTACCTATTTCACCTTATGCTTTGGATCCTTCTCCCAAAGTTGTTCCCACTTGTGAGGATATTTTGGAGCAAGAGGATGAAATCATTGATACATTCCTTAACATCATCTTACCTGCTCTTCATTCCAATGCTCCCCTTTCAAAAGATGAAGCATTGGTGGATGAAGAAAGGCCTCTCACATTAAATCCTTTAGGGATGGATGTTGAGCCTAATCAAAATAAAAATAATGTTAATTCAACCATCCTTAATAGACTTATTCCACCCACTAAGGGGATAGTGGATAAGTGTACTAATGTTCCTAAATTCATTGTGAATGGGGCACTCAATGTGCCTCCTCGCTTCAAACTGATGATTACGATTCAAGGTGCTCCAATACCACCTAGACCCCCGGGTTACATTCTCAATTGTGCAAAACAAATTACTCAAGGAAATCAAATGTATCAAAATGTGTTTCAACAACCCTATCACAATGTGGTTGCTGACACATACAATACGCAAAATAATAAACAAGGTAAAACACCATCAGACATTCCAATCACTTTACCAACTTCTCAACCTATGCTTCCTCAACCACCTCATCTTACTCAAAAAGGTGGTCAAGATTATGATCTTGTTGAGCAGCTTTGTGCTACTCTAGCTAAGATCTCTCTTTGGGAACTCATACAAACATCGCCTACATACCATGGAATGCTCTAAGAAGCTTTACAAAAGGTGATTGTCCCACCTGTTGTTAAGCCTAATGATGTAGCAACTTTGTTAGATTGTATGCATGTGACAAAAATGGATATTCTATTTCAAGAACATGAATTACCATCAATGGATTCAGAATCAACATGATCCTCTTATAATCTTTATCATAATAAACAAAAAGTTGGTAAAATGAGTTATGATTGACAATGGATCAGCTCTTAATGTTTGTGGTATTATTTTGCTACATAAAATTAAGGTTGACAAATCTTTAATCAAACTGGATAAACTTAGCATTCGTGGCTTTGATAATGTTGGTAGACAATCCTTGGGTACCATAACTTTACCCATAAAGGTTGGATCTGTGACATTATCTACCCTTTTCCATGTCATGCCTAATGCACTCTCATATAACATCATTTTGGGTAGACTGTGGATTCATGCCATGGAGGTAGTTCTGTCTACCCTTCATCAATCAGTAAAGTTTGTTTACGAAGGTAAGATTCACACTATCAAAGCTAATCTAGAGATAAATAGTTTTTTACAAATTAAAACACAAAATCAAGTCATCAATCATACAACTCCCAATAATTTAAAAGTTGATTCATCAACACCTCTTGCCGCAGATAATGTTGTGCAAGATTCCACATCAAATACACTTTTTGGTGATGATTACGGTTCATTAGATTTTATTCCTTCCTTTTCTGAGGAATATAAACTTAATAACCCTAATCCTGATGCATCAAAAGTTGCCTCAATCTCATCCAAGCAATTTGTGGAACTACCTAAGAAACCTAAAGTTTCTTTAGTAGAAAAGAAAGACAATACTCTTACTTATACCACAAAATATGAGACCCATGAGGCTCCACCATCTTCTAAAGGTATGGATTCTCTCTATGATCATGGATTTCAAACCCTTTAAAAAAATTTCAACTACATAGGCAATGGTTATGGTGTAAACTAACAAGGAATTAGAGTCCCCTTAGAAGCTATGCCACATAGCTCTTCAGCTAGTATTGGATACTGTTCTTTGAAGCCCACCAAAGCCTACCATGGTCCTACTCTTAATGTTAATACAATATCAGAAAATATGATATATCCTGAGATGATAGACATGGATCGTCCGCCAAGAAATATCCCATTGAAATAGGTAATTATTTCTCCCTCATTTAGCCACACTCAATGTAGCACCTAGTCTAGATGCTCTCAAGGGTGGCCTCCTCCTAGATATATATGTTGATAGTGTTGTGTTGTTTTCCTCACATGTAGTATTAAATGTTGTTTAGGTCTCCTTGGATGACCCTTGATACTCTTGTAAGGCCAAGGATATAAGGAGACCGCCTCTATTGTGACCATTCTTCTATTTGTTTCTCTATTCTTCTACTTTCCTCTCCTCTCTTTTACTATTGTGTTTTGTGCCTTGGGGGAATAACATCATGGAGGATGTCTTGGGGGCATCTTCCTATGTTGGAAACCCAATCCACTCTTGTCTTCTCTCTCATTTTTATTGTTTACATTCTTCAGTGACTCTACCTAGTTGACAGTGACGAAAATAGATAAATATTGATAAGGACCATGCGTCCCTTCAGTAAGAAAGAAAAAATGGACCCAGTCCATATATGAAGATGGGGTTGATATATATATATATCCAATGATTTACTAGTAGAATCACTTTGTCTTGTGATTCATGTTGTGAAATCTCTACCTAGTTGACAGTGACGAAAATAGATAAATACTGATAAGGACCATGCGTCCCTTCAGTAAGAAAGAAAAAATGGACCCAGTCCATATATGAAGATGGGGTTGATATATATATATATCCAATGATTTACTAGTAGAATCACTTTGTCTTGTGATTCATGTTGTGAAATCTCTTGTAACAAACATTTACAATACTCTCAATATGCTTCAACGCATTGTGGATGGTTTTGTATCTCACCTTGTCACTACACTTGGTTTTAAGACATCTGTAGTCTAGCTTAACAACTATACTCAATTTTGAACCTACTTGCTAAATAATTTCACGCATAGCTTCTATAAATTGATTTGGTTGTTATCTTAGAGAAAGATTTTCTAACCAAAGCTTATCTATTGTTGATCATATCAATGTGTTTGTGGGAATATTTGACAATCGTGGCACATGTCACCTTTGGGGGCATGGGCTTTGTGAAAGCTCTTATTCCTTTGCGTGTTTTCACTCTACCTTAATTTGCTTGATACTGGCAAGCGAGATCAACCACCTTAAGGTGGGGGCATATATAATAGTATATGCTTGATCATCTTTTGACACTGACAAAGCGTGTTTGAAAGCCCTCACCATAAGGCGAGATGGTGTATCTCTTGAGCTAGTGCACATCCTTTTAAAGTAATAAATTATCCCTCTTCATGAGGTGGGATGATGTATCTCTTGAGCTAGTGCATATCCTTTTATACAAAACCCTCATCGCGAGGCAGGATGGTGTATCTCTTGAGCTAGTGCACATCCTTTTATACAAAGTCCTCATCGCGAGGTGGGGTTGGATCTTGAGTCATTCACCCTTAAGAATGTCTTTGGCAGTTGTGGTAGCATACCTCAACTGTCAGGTGTGTTTGGTGTGTCTTAGATAGTGAAGTGGTGATGAGCTCCTTCCTATCGCTTGTGTTTGTTGTGTATAAGACATATAGTGTGTCTATGGCATACTATGTGGCATTTGTGTATTCTGCATGTCTTCCATGTGTTTTAAGTGCCTTCCTTGTGTATCTGGCATGTTTTTGGTGTGGCCTAAACTTGTATGGCGATGAGTCCCTCCCCACGCTGGATGTGTTTTGCGTGTATTTCCATGTGTGTTTTGTTACTTTAGTTAGCATTTTATATATATGGATATGTAATTGCTTAATCATGTCCTCTCTTCATGTCTTCTTTGTGTATTGTGTGACTGTGTTCATGTCTTCTCCATGTATTGCATGCTTCCATATTGCATTCATTGTGTCTTATGTGACTATTAAGTGTCTTCTTATGTTTGCCTATGCTTGGGGGCTAGCGATAGTCTTCAAAATTTGGGTGTGCTTGATGTGTTTGATGTGCTTTGACTATACTTTAATGTATGTATGGATTGTAAGATTATACACACATTAAAGTGGGGGCTAAATGTTATGGAGTAAAAAGTGGCCACATGTCATTTTACCTCCTAGTTTAGCTCCTAGGTCCTATTTGCTTCATTATACATTCTAATTGATCATCCCGAAGGAAATTCCCCAACACCTAGGACATTCCAGACCCTTGGTACCTCCTTTAGCTTAACCTTGACCCAATTTGGGCCCCTGGACTTGGGTGCCAACCACCCAAGTCTCCCTTGATTAGTTGGGGCTAATTAATGGCATGTCGGCTTGGGCCCTTCTAAAATGTTCCTCCTTGTCGGCTTTTGTAATTTAAATTCGTAAATGTTAGTAGGAATGCATATATAAGTGAGTTTTGAATTCATTTTATGTTAGGTTGATGATGGAAAGGTTATGATATTAGAGAAAAGAGCATTCAAAGCATCCATTATGTTATTGTTACAGATTTGTGTTTACATTGTGTGTCTGTTGCATATTTGGAATTATCATCCATCTCCTTATGAGTTGAAGAACCTTCATCTTCCTAAGGACTTGACCTTCGAGGTGACATCATTGTTATTTGAATCATTTCATCATTTGGATTATGTTTAGCCTCTACTCTGCAAGGGTACTCTATCTCTAACAATGGTGTTGGGAATATTGAATGCTATCTCAGGATTTGACTGAGGCAAGTCCCTAAACACCACAACCCCCAAACTCCTCTCTTGCTGTATTGTGTGCAGGTTATATGTACATGTTTTGGGGAAAGTGAAGTTACAGGAAGACTGTATAGGAATCAAGGTTTCAAGATTTGAAAGAAGTTCCAGAATATTCCTCCAAAAAGACTTGGGTGGTTTCCGCCCAAGTCCTTTGGGCTTTCAGGCCTTGTATCTAGCTTGTGAGCATTAATTACAATATTTTCTCAGTTTTAACCTTCAACAGATTCTCACTTCTAGACTTGGGTGGTTACCAAATTCATCCTTTGACCTCTCCACTTTTGGAATTAGGTTCTCTTCTGTTCACTGATCTCAGTGCTTCTTTCGATTTGTCTATATCTATCACGGTTTGAAAGTTATGCTTCGTTCATTATAGAACTAGGGTTTAGTGCATATCTAACCTAGGGTTTGATAATTGATTAAATCATATCTTTCCATAGCAAACAAGAGCACAAGATTTGTAGCTGAGTCCTTTTCCATCTTGTAGTGACTTAGCTTAGTTTTGTCCTTGAATGTTATAGTAAAAGGAGGGTTTGATCTAGTGTACTGACATGGTTGCATTCATCTCTCTTTTACCCTATAATAGAAGCTAAACAAGCATAGGTAATAGACCAATCATAGGCATACCATGATATCATTCCCTATGAATAATGATACAAATATAATTCAAAATCTTAATTTGGCATGATCTAGATACGCCTATAGTGGAATTAATGTTAGGTCTAATCAAATTCACTATAGTTTGAATTCAAAAATCTATAAATACTAGTTGTGAGTGCATTACAATCCATTTGGAAAATAGAAGAATTACACAATTCATTGCATACTCATTGAGTACAGAGCTAAGTCATGGTCTTTGTAAGGAAAAAAGATGAAGAACACCTCATATATGAACCAAACCAAGAGTTGAGAGGGATACCATAGAAATCACTCACAATGAGCAAACACACTAGGGGAAAAAAGCCTTCCAAGCAACCATCCATCCCTACCTTGCCATTAGAAAAGGGAAAACTAGATATACTTGAGCTTGACCTAGCATATGCCTCATTCACATCCATGTACCTTGATGAAAATGTGATCAAGACATAATCCCCTTGCATATTCCAACATTGTAAACCCAAAGATAAACTAGGATGATGTAGACCTCATCCACGATTGCCAACTTTCTACAAACACCATATCCCTAAGAGATGGAGCATTCAAAAACCATATGACCATATTTAATAAATATCCCCTCCATGCCACAAACAACTATGTAGATAGAATATGGATTTCTTTCTTGGCCAAATACTTGATAGCCACCATCCACCCTTGCCAAACAATTGTTATGGTCTATGCAAAATAATCTAGCACAACATCCTAGACCATAAAAGTAAAGCTTAAAAGTGTCCAAGAATTTCACGTAGTTCTTTCCATTATAATCTAGATAGCTTGTAGGCAACATGGAAAAATGTGTAGAATAAGTTCACATCCATTAGCAATCTATACCCCAAATAGTTGCATGACTCCCCACTTAAGTTTCCAATGTATCTAAACCAATTCAGAGTAGATACACAAGCAAGTTGCATCATAGTATCCTACCTCCTAGGTATGGAGGATGATAATAAAATTATGCTAAATAGCTGGTAGTGATCAACACGATAAGTTGGAGCTTGCTGGGTGAGCTTTTATTGATGGATTTCTGCCTGTACCTGTACACTCAAAAAGATGACTCGGTGGCCTAGGATGGTCGAGTCAGCTTTTGCATGCACATGGACCCTCTCTCCTTGCCATGGGGTGAACCTCCATGTCACTCTCGCTCTTATGGAAGTAGCCAATCGAGATGAGGCGAGACACGTGGGGTGGTATGGCTCGTTGGAGATTTGGACTTCACAAAGAGTGGTCGACCAGTCCTGGGGCCTATGTTATTGTGTGTTTATTTGAATGTAGTGTTCTGTGACCATTGTAAAAATAACTATATGACCCGAAGGGTCACTAGTCACCATTCTTTTATTTGGGTTTCTAATGTTCCAGTGTTGTGTGGGTTGACTGTTGTTCTCATTGATGTTCCTTTCAAGTTGGCGTTGTTGTTTATTTGAATGTAGTGTTCTATGACCATTGTAAAAATAACTATATGACCTGAAGGGTCACTAGTCACCATTCTTTTGTTTGGGTTTCTAATGTTCCAGTGTTGTGTGGGTTGACTGTTGTTTTCATTGATGTTCCTTTCAAGTTGGCGTTGTTGTTCAAACTATTGAATGATTGTGTAAGGCCTAATCTTTAGTAACAATTTCTCATGTATATGATAGACTTGCTTATGAAGTTGTGATATAACTTATACTGTAATGAAGTTCTACTAGGAAATTAGAATTTAGTAATAGGGTCTTGATATGGTTTGGTTAACTGATTTAAATTATTATTGTAGACACATAAAAGTGTCCTCAAATTGCAAAACACTAATCTCTTCCATATTCTACTATTTTTCCCTAATTTTCCTCTATGGTTAAATAATTAATTTTAATTGATTAATTATTTAACTATTCACTACCCCCTTTCCCCCTTTAATTTAAATAAATAAAAACTTATTTAAATTATAGGCCTTGTTCTAATTAAATAGGTCTCACCTATGCAAATTAATCCCATCACATTATTCCCCTTCTCAAATAAATTAAATAAATGAACCTAATTTATTTAATTTAAAAACATCCTCCACCTCATCATTTCTCCCAATTTTAAATTATCCCTTGTCCTTTAGTGGAAGGGAACCCTAATCAATCACAACCCTTCATTTGGCCTCAAAGTCAATAATGAATCTGGGCCCTCCATTCAAACATGCTTTTCTATAAAACACCTTTTCCACCTTCATTTTCAGCCCTTATGCTCTTCTTAGCTTGATTTCTCCTAGACATCTCTTAGTTCATTTTTTCATGCTCTTATGCTCTTGAATCTTTTTCTCTCCAATATCTTGCCACTTTCACCCATTTGAGCTTCTCAAGATTGTGCAAAATTTGCAAATCTGAGAACATTATGGAAGATGGAGGAGAACAATGAAGATTAGTCAAGTTGTAGCTTATATTAGTTCATTTTCTATTTGTTTGATTGTTTTCTAGGCTTGCTTGCACTTCATTGCAGTTAGGGTTTTGCTGTAGTTTAATTTTTACATGTTTGAAATTTTAAATCCTAGCGACAAATGGTGAACCCAACATGAATAGATCAATTTTAGTCAACTTCTGAAAACAAATTTTGCAGGTGGCTTCCTGGTCTCAAACGGACCTCACCGTTGAGTCCGGGAGGCCCTTTCAGCAAAAAATGACAGTAAATTTGCCCTGTTTCACTTCTGAGATTTTTTTGAGACCCACAAATCTGTACAATACAGATCCACAGACCCCTGTTTGTACTAGTATTGGCTTGTGCGTTGTATTGCATGCTTAATATTTTCTGGTTATAGGTCTAATATTTTGATTTCTTGCTAATGAATTTGGTTGCAGGTTTTAAAGTTTCTGGTTAATATTTGTGTTGCAGGAGGGAATTTATGTGTTTGTAGGTTTAAAAATAAATAAACCCTAATCACAACTATTGAAAACCCTAGGTCACAAGATAAGCCACACCAAGCATTCTCTGTCGCCTCTCCATTCTGTCGCCTCTCCATTCTGTCGCCTCTCTATTACCTTGTCACCACCTAAAACGCCGATGGCCTCCACCTTGTAACCCTGTTACTGCCCACTTGAAACTGTCACCGCTGCCTGCAACTGTCAATTCACAGTTGTGGCTCCTTATATCTTTTGGCATCGTCCTCCTATAAACCCTAGCATCACCCATCTTGATCTTTGTTCGCAGTTATCTAAACTGCAAATCCTGTCACCTCATGGTTGATTGGACCTCTATAAGCCTTCAGTCCGCTCGTGGTCACCGTCTATGCTTGCGGTCATAGCACCCTTAGTCAACGCCATTCACTATGGTGCCACTCCTTATCGCCGCTTCAAATGACGACCTTAATTATCAAAGAACCTGTCACCGCCTGATCTAATCCCTCCGCCTTGGCTCATCCCTTCGTTTCTGCCTCCTCCCACATCTTGGCTGCCCATTCCTTGGTGTCGCCACTTGGTCGACGCTCTTAGTGAACTTAACCCCTGGGTTGTCGCCCGAAAATCCTTAAACCATCAGACCTCTCTTCAATCCCCAGAGTCGTCGCTGCTTGGCATATCCCGTCACCATTTCTCTAAGGCTACCGACCTCCCATTATTGCTGTCAGCATGCACCGTTTCCACCACCCACTATTCATAGACCTTGATTGTTAAGTTCTTAACCCCCTCGGTCACAGTCTTCAAACAATTTGGCTCCCTTCCACTGCAGATCTGCTCTAGGAGACCTTCCGCAGCTTTTAAATATTTGATTGGCTCTCTTCAAATTTGGTCACGGTTGCAGAAAACCCTAACCAAGATTCAAACGGTGGTCAACGCAGTCATTGGGCACTTAAAACATGGTCATCCATGGTTGATGTCATCTTAGGGCTTAGTGTTAGCTTATAGTCATTTAGTGTTATCTTAGCTATGTGTGGTCATATCATCAACCAGTAGGGTAAAGGGGGGAACTTAGCCCTTTTACTTTTCTTTCCTTTTCTTTAAAATTTTTCTCAGCGCTCAACCCCTGGTGACATGGGTGACCAGGGGCCCTAACCCCTAAACCTTTAACTACCAAGTGCCTAAACCACCATCATGTGACCAGGAAACAACTTAACAACTAGCAGTTAATGCTAACTGGGAGACCTGCCTTGGCCTCCTACATGCCCTAATAGGGCATTTTTTTCTTTTGCTCATAACTGGAGCATATGGTATCAAAATTTTGTGAAGAAGAGCTCATTGGAAAGCTAACTTGGTGAACTACACATCAGTATAGGTTTCATCAGGTAATAGAGCAATTTTATCAACTATTTTTCTAGTCAAAGTCAACCCTAATTTCAAACTTCAAACGAGCATAACTAGTGCAAATTTGGTCCAATTTCAGTGATTTTTTTTTTGAAATTGCTTAAAATTTTCTGAATTTTATGATGCTACTGTTAGTTTTTCTATGACTGATCTTCATTTTCAGATATTTTCCAGATTGCATATTACGAGCTTTTTGACTTGGTGACTTTCAAAGGGAGGTGTTCACTTGATGTTTTTTTTGTTTTTCATGCATTGATAGGGGATTTTCTACTACTAATATCTGATTTGAAGCTTATGGAACTTGTTGGGAGAAGACTCTTGGTTGAAACTACTAACAAACTTGATGCAGGGTTCCTTCATTCTCATGTGTGTGTTTTGATATCATAGGAACACTTCAATTTGGGCTCATAAAACAAACATTATCTTGTTGTTCACACACTTTCTTAGTGCTTAAAAAGAATCAGTGTCTTCTTTGCTTGGTGATTTTGTTGGTGTTTTGAGGTGTGTATACTCTTCCCTCGCATGTTATGTGATCTTGGGAATCAAAAACACTTCTCAACACTTTCATTATCACACCACACATTTAAATTTCTAAGGGTAAATGAACATTGTCTAGTGTGGTCAAAACATGTGTATGATGTCTCCTCGCATCATTGTATGACTTTGGAGATCAAAAACATGTGTTTGTACCTCTTTTGTGCAAACCTTTAGAGGGTCTACCTCCTAATTTGTTAGAGGGAATAACCCAAGTGATACTTTTGTTTCAGTTTGCATAGTATATATAATTGTGGTTGTAATAGAAGTCATCAATCACCTGGTGTCATTGTTCTATACCAACGGAAGTCTCCCTCAGTATCCAAGTGATGCATAAAAACCCTTTCTAAGGACTGGGGGGCCTCTTAAATGAGTGAACCACTGCATGTATAGACATCGATATATCCTGAAACACTGATTAAGAACCATTTGTGCTAGTGGCCAAAAACCCTTTTTACTTGTTGGTACAGGAGGTCAGACCTCCCAAGCCGCCCCATGTGTACTATTTATTGTATAGATAGGAATTCCCTTGGTCCCTACGATTGAAGGGTAAGAGGTTTATGATGAGTGCCAGGTAGCACCCATGAAATACATCTTTTTACCTCTCTTTTTCTCCCTTTTTATTCCATTGTCCTGACGACTGCACCAAAATAGGCTAACAAGATTGTTCTAATGATGATTAATAAGAGATGAATTACTTAAGATCATGATTTCTGATTGAAGGACTAATGTGCATTGAATTGATGGAAATATGCATAAATCTTCTCTTTTTGAATCCACAGGTGCAGGTGTCGGGTAAGTAATTTTGTGCATCTCTAGAGGTAGTCCTAATGATCTCCAAAGTTGACATCAGCCTACCATGAATGGTCTCCAATGTTTGCAAATTTGATTGGAAAGGTTTTTGGAATAAGAGGTGAAGCATCTCCAAAGCTGGATTGAAGTCTTGAGCATCTCCAGAGTTGAACATGAAGGTCACAAACATATCTCCGGAGCTACACACAGAAACATACATCTTTGGTGCCTCTTTAGAACAATGCAGATTTCCAGCACAACTATCAGTCAGACACTTCTAGTGGTGATCAGGATGCTCCTAATGTTACTCAAATCATCACTTGAGTAATTAAGGGTAGTCTATAGTTAACTGCTAGAATTTTTTATCTCTTTTTAGTTTTTGCATGAGTTACTGATAAATTGATTTCATATCTATATTTTAGGGCCTCACTGCCCATTTGTATTTAAAACTAAGACTCAGATTCAGTGTGGACTTTTATTCCACTCAATCTATTTTTATTGCATGGATATTTATTCTGTAGTTAGACTGTTAGTAGAATATAGAGATTGATGTTATCTCTTAGATGAACTAGTAGAATAGGGTGAGTGATCTCTCATCACAGATTTAGATATAAACTTACAGAAGTAGCAGCAAAAGGGAGCGATTATTCTTCTGATTTATGTAATCTCATTTTGATATCAATATTTTTCTGAATACAAAGTTGATGGGATTAGACTGAATCGATTTGTGATATTATTCTCTTATGCTGATTCTTTGCTTTAGTCTTCAGCCCTAAGGGTGTGGAGCAAGGGTCCACTCTCATCACCAAGGCAGAAGGCTAGTACTATTGTTTGTTATTACAAGTTTTGCTTTAAAAGATACTTACCATTTTCATAGATAGATGCATGTTTCAGTTTATAGATTTGCTTTAAGTAATTTACTGTTCAGTTCTATTTTCAATATTTTTGAAATTCATTTCATAGCAGATAGATTAGTTTCTTTAAATCAGTAAAAGTCATTAGAGTTAGTTAGATAAAACTGGCAACTATAGGATTCCTAATTGCAGATAGCCGACACAGCCTTGAATTTGATATTTGAAATATGATTAAATGATGAGGTACAACGACTCTTGTCATTTTTGGTGCCATTGCTGGGGATGTATTGTGTTAATTAGGAAAACTTAGCTAAACAGTTTTAGGATAGATCTCTATGGTTAGACCTAGAGATTCAAAAGGAAGATACATAAAATAGACACCCCATCAACAAACTATAGGAGAAAGCAGTGGGGTGGCACAAGGTCTTGTTGAAGAGAGACATCTAGAACCTATCTTGGAAGTTGCATATGAAATTAATAATCCTTTCAATCCTCCAAATCTTCCACTCGCTAACTATATCCAAGAATTACAACAAAAATTCTAGGTAGATCCTTTAATAGAACCTAATTATCTAGAACCTCAGGGAGAAGAACCAGTACTAGACATAGATGATAATCATGAAGATGAGGAAAATTAGGCTCCAAGAACCTTCTCATATCCCATTGTTCTGGCTGCTAGAGATAATGGCCCTATGAAAAATATTTCACCTGCACACTTGCCAAATTTTAGGGGTCTTACTTCTGAGGATCCAGATCAGTTTTTGTTTGAATTTAAAGTGGTGTGCCAAACTTATGATTATGGATCAGATAACCAAAAACTCAAACTGTTTCCTTCAACCCTAAAGGATTCTGCAATGAGATGGTTTATGGGCCTGCCCAAAAATTCCATCCATTCCTGGGATCAGATGGAGGTAGAATTCTTGGGAAAATACCAAGACTATTGTAGAGTCAGTGATAAGAATGAGGAATTATTCAAAATTAAATAGAGAGAGGAAGAGAGATTAGAGGATTATGTAGATAGGTTCAACTTCTCTTTTAGAAGGTATGGCAACCCAATAAATCACTCTTTGGCCAAAACCCCGTTTGTAAAGGGATTAGATAAAGAATCAAAATAGGCACTGGATCTGATGGGAAAAGGGAATATCAATAAAATGGATATGTCTGCTATAGAATAACTCTATAGGAATTATTCCAGAACCCAAGATGGAGTGAGAACACCCAAATATTTCAAAGGGAAGAATGAAATAGGATAGTTAATGGAAGAGATTACAAATTTGAAAACAGATATTCTGGTCCAACTAAATAGCACATTGGATGCGATTCAAGCAAAAACTAGAACAACTGAACCACTCTCCATCTATTGTCCTAGGTGTAGAAACAAGCATCTGTTGAGAGAATGCCCTTTAGACAAGTCAGAGATCTGTCAAATTTGTGACAAGGAACATCTTACCAGTTAATGTAGTCAACTTCCAGCCCTAAAAAGGCTAAGTAAGAAGAATGCCATCATAGAAGAAGAATTGAACTATGTAGGACAAAAACAAGCTGGGAATTTCCCTTATAATCAGTATCCAAGCCAACCTTCTTATAGGGGTCATTCTAATTGGGGAAATAATCAATGGAATCCAACTTGGCATGGGCCTCAAAATAATCCTCCTTGGGGACACCAGGATTGGCTAAATCAACAATGGCAAAACCAACATTGGCAAAATCAGCCTCGGGGAAATCAACAGTGGCCACCACAATTTGGATCACAAAACATGCAGCCTCAATGGGGTCCTTGACATGGATACAATCAACAATACTAGGGACAACCTAGACATTTCCAAGCTCAACAAAAAGCATTACTAACTGGACCCCCCAACACACAAGGTCAGTCACAAAATGAACCAGTTAGCCAACTACCCTTACCAGCTCAGCCTATACCAAATCCACGAAATAAATAGGGACCAGCTGTTTACATGATAGAACAAGAAAACATGGCTGCTATTAACACTATATATCCCAATAATCTCCAGCTGCGTTCTGGGAAAGCATTCCCAAGACCATCTCCTCCAACTATAGTTGAAGTAACCAATGATGTGGAACCTGAAAATTTATCCACTCAACTTCTAGAGGAGATTACTATTGAAATAGTGCAAAAAGAATCATCCTTGGATAACTTCAAAGTTCCTCCTAAAAGATTGACTCTGAAGAACATTCTTGGAAACATTTATGGTAAGAGCTCCGAAGATAAACTAGCACCATACCTAGAATGACTCACACAACATGTTCCCTAGAAAAAAATATTACATAAACAAGTCCAATCTACCCTGGAATCAGAATTGTTAAAAGAAATTAGACAACTGGACATTGAAATTCCACTCCTCCAAGCAATCAGAGATGTGCCAGAACTGAACCAATTCATCAAACAGTATTGTGTCAAAACATAGGGCAAGAAGAAAAACTTCCCTTCTACAATCCAGGTGGAAGGGAAAGTAGTAGATCTATTGATGGGAGAAATGCTCCTTCCAAAATATGGAGACCCTGGAAATCCTGTCATAACTGTTTACATCTCAGGGGTAGAAATTTCAAATGTTTTGGTTGATTTGGGAGCAACAATAAATGTGATGACAGTTCATACAATGGACAAATTAACCCTCACAGGTATCCAATCCACATCTACAATCCTTCAACTTACTGACCATTCAGTAGCTATTCTGAAAGGGGTAATTATTGATGTCCCAGTTGTGATAGAATCATGGGAATTCCCAGTAGACTTCCTGATATTAGAACCAAGAAACTAGAGAAATGCTTATCCATTGATATTAGGAAGACCATGGCTGGCTACAACAACAACATCTATTGATTGTTGAACTGGGGATATAGTCATTTCTAATGGGATAGATTTGAAGAAAATATCTCTGTATCCTCCAGCTAAACCATCAATACATTATACAGGAAGAGTATGGGTGGATGAGCTAGATAACATGGAAAACAAGGCCTCAGTAGCTATGGTCACCATCAAGGAACATTTGGGTGAATTGGAAGAAGAAATCTACTATGATACAACAAAAGACATTACCCACATTCTAATCAATGAGGATGTAATGGAGCTTGCCCAAGATTCTAGAAGAGAACTTCTCACTTCTGCTCATTGTACCCTAGCAAATATCATTCCTTGTGGAGAGACCTTTTACAGAGACTTAGCCACATTCCACATGTTGCTTCCCCATTCTTGTCCCCTCAATACTGTTAGGAATTTGTAGGTCTATTTAAACCAATTCCACATAAGCCAATAGGAGAAACAAAATGCTGAAACAAACCATAATGCAAAGATCAAATGAACAAGCAACAAAATAACACAAAATATACCCTGGAAAAACCCTTTGCAGGGAAAAACCCAGCCTCCAAAAGCATCCACGCTCAAATGTATTATTCAACAATATGAAATTACAATACAATCCATGAGCCTCCATGAATACCCCTGAACCATCAAGCACCTCCAATGCAACCTCCATGTGTATAAGCATGAATCCACACATCACCTGCCATGCTTCACAATATGCACTTATAGGAGAGAACTCAATACAATGACAGTGTCTCTCAAACCTCCAATCCACCTACAATGAAATAGCCAACATTACCCAAACCACTAACCATGTGCTTGCTTTTATAGACCAAGCTCACACAAATACAACTTGTGGCATTGGATAAAATCATGTGCCCCAAAAACTATGGTAACACAAAACCATTAACTTATAAAACCACTTGACCCCACATTTGACTATTGGTACTAACTTTTCCCAATAAATCAAATAATACAAATAATAATTAATTACTCTATGTGTCCCACACACATAAAATAACTAACCCAATGTTACAATACAACTTATACAAGTGGTAACTGAATAAAATAGTACAATATTATGCAAGGTGTACAACACCTATCCCAACATTCTCCCACTTGTTGTATACATTGCATAAGGGTCAATACATAAAATACATCATCATAGGTAAAACATGAAATCACATGAATCTCCAACATGCTCTCATGCTCCATCACGATACCTGTAACAAAGCAAAGTGACCACCATCTCAAGCAAGGACTCCTGACATCCTCCAATGTGCCACCTATGGAAGAAAAGGAACATGCCAAGGTGAAGATGCACCAATCCAAAGAACACAAGCATCAACTCCAAGTGAAACCATAAGGCTCCAAGCTGCTTTCAAAGGTAAAAAACCCACATGACTGGAAATAGCACCCACAACATATGCTAATACATCTAATCATCCATACCTCATAGGTATCAACAACATCAATAAACTCATGCCAACATGTCCAACCCATATACTGCAATAACAAGCTCCATGTATAAAACCTGTCAATGAAGAACACATACATCCAGGAACTCCCACTGCATGGGTAATGTCAAATCTAAAAATAGATCCATGGCATACCAAGTCTATCAATCAACACTCAAATCAAGGTGTGGCTAATCAACAAGCCAATGTAGTACCAAGAACAATCATAATGATCCACACATGCATGATAAATCGCTGCATACTCTCTCACAACATGTCACAATAACTCTCCCAAAGTCCAACCATATCAACATGATCCTCCAAGAAGTAGCCATAAGACAAAGAGAGAAGACCTGTAAATCACAATGTCCTTCTACATACACCTCAAAGTGCTAAGTTATGTCAAGTATGGTCTCCTCTACAACACCCAACCATTCAATCTCATAAGATCAAATGAACATATGTAACATGTAACCAACATGGATGTAAACCTCTCTAATCAAGGTAGACCAAACTTATAACCATTCCATAACCAAGAATAAGCCCAATCACATCTCCTAAACTCCTCATAATGAACATCATAAATCAAACCATATGAACAAGAAGATAACCATGCTAACATCCCTCACTAAACCCTCTAGAACCAATAACTGTAGCTCAAGATCCATATCTTATGAGAAGATGAAACATAAAGTAAAACACATCTAAAAGGATGGGCAATACCTCATAGATGATAAACTGCCGAGTAGACCAAGAGTGGGGAATGAGAATGCTTCTTTAGGATACACAAAGCCACATAGACTCTCTCCAAGAACAATCTCCTCTAGGTCCATAATGAACTCATGTCCATATCTAGGTGTAAGGCTCCTTGGTCTATCTACTGAAACCTCCAAAAAGTAACCATCTCAACAAGTATCTCTAATCACAAGAGAACTACAGCCTCACCTAAGTCTCCAAGTATCCATGAGCACCTGTAACTGACCAATACATGCCAAACTCCAAATGCAACATAGCACCATCATGAAGTAATCAAGCAAATGACCAAAATACTCAATACCAAGAGAACAAACAAGACCACTATCAATGCTCCTACTACACATCTGCATAATCAAGAAGCTCATCATGATATCATGATGTAACCATCTCCTCATAAGAACATCACATGCAACAAAGTGTACAATGATGCATACATCCTGTCTCAAGAGAACCTGTATCATGCCAATACTCTAATCTAGAATCAAGAGCCCATCAAGACACAATATCAACATCTCTAAATCAAGGATAAACATGTCATACTGACAAATCATAAAACCAACACCTCAACCAAAGAAGCAAAGAAGTCCTCCATGGTAAGCTAAGATGTTAACATCTCTGATCATATGAAGATAACCATCTCTTGTCACTTGAAATGAAAATGTCAAAGAACTCTCAAAGCCAAGAGCTCCTCCATGACACCAACATCCACTGCAGAAGATCATCCATCATGTATGATGAATCCAACATGTTGCCAAAACTCCCACTGAACCGTGATACCGAGCTATCCATGACAACAAAGTAACCATCTCCTAAATGAAGATTATCCATGGCCCCAAACCAATCAAGGAATCCCATTGTAACATCAACAGTTCCCAAAAGGTCGAGTGAACCAAAATCTCCAAACAAGAAGATAAAACCATCACTGTCAAAAGCTAACATAGAACATGTATCCAAGCTCTCCATGACATCGTGATAAACATGCTACAAGTCCTAATCAACTGACTATCAAAGCACTCTAATCATCCATCCTCTTATCCCAAAGCAACATACCAATGCACAAATGACCACAGACATGGCCAACTAACAAAGTCTGCATAAACACTGAATCAATCTGGTGGATAAAGATAGTCCACATCCGAGTCATCTCACTGTAGCCAAGGGGTAGCTAATCCACAAAACTACATAACTCGAGGATCCAAACAAATGTCACATGCAAACTCATCATCACACTAGTAAACTGCAAACTGAGATATCAAAGAAGATAACCTATAGACTCCAAGACTCAAACACCAAATCAACTCTAGATTTGATTTTCCAACAAGTCCACAAATGAATACCAAAGTCAAGGAACTAATCAAGCATCCAGGAGATAAGAACAATCCCCTAAAACAACACCACAACACCACCTATAATCATGAATTGAATGTCATAGCCCATACCTGTCAATTGCATACATGATCATGTCGTGCCAATGCAAAAGTGTGCCTACATATCCATGACACCATAATCATCATCATCGCTGTACCTATACTCAACTCCCACTGAAACAAGACTCCAAGTCTCACACAAGTATCAACCATGTCCTCAAACCAGAAGACAACCTGTACCTGTCTCCATCAAAGTCATAACTTTGAAAACACCTGTAAACTTGTATCAGGAAGCACCAAATATAATAACTTGCTATACCATGTTGATGGTCTCATAGCAACATGCACTCCCACAAGTCTGTGCCAACAAATCCATCCGAATGCACTCGTACATGCACTCTGAATCTCAGGCTCCCACAAGTGATCAAACAAGTACAACACTTTCTCTACACACCAAACTGAAAATCTACATGATCCAAACTATAGTACACTGCAAGAGCTCTCCAACGCCTATTCGAAATCAAAAATTTAACTCCGTATGCGAAAGTTATGAGCATAAAACTGTACCAGAACAATGTGGGCTTCAAACACCAAATTATGACACAAACAGTAAAATCTGATCATGAAACCTATACCACTGCATAGTGCTCGGAGAGATCTTTCCGACGCCTATAAGAAGTCAAAAAACTTATACCATATGTGAAAGTTATGCCTCCTGGAAGAAAAGGCACTCCGAGGGCTAAAAATGGACCCCTGGTGGGCCCCTGTACCCTGATGACGTGGCATGACATCATCACTGCTGACTGGGCATGAGGTGGCACTAATGTGGTGCTGGGTTGGCATAATTTCATATCTTTGACCGGCGGAATTCAAATGTTTTCCAATTTGTTTTAATTTCCATTGGACTCCACAATGCATTTCAAAAAAAGGAGGTTTAAAAATTTAATAAAGTCCAAAATTAAAAATAATAGAAATGCTGCCATTTCAAAAATCCACCGTACAAAACCTTAAAGCAAGGTTTAAATAATAAAACTTTGTTTTAAAGCCCATCGGGCTAACCCCCACCGAACCTTTTAAAAGGTTTTAAATAAAAAACTTTTTTTAAGTTTTAGAGCCCGTTAAAGGGCGTACGCCGGTGGTACCCCTGCCGTACCCTACAATGTGCAGGTGCAGGTACGGGGTCTGCAGACCCTGCCTGCATAATTTTTTTTTTTTTTGTTTTTTTTTCATTTCTTGCAATTTTTTAATGCACTATAGTTTTTAATTTTTTTTTTTAAAACAAAACTATAGAATTTTTCATGCGCAGGAAATTTTAATGGAATTTTTTTTTCTGAGTGTACCTCTACACACTGCGACCGCTGTATCAGTGAACCAGGGGAGGGCATTTTTTTCACTGTGGCCGAACATGGACAAATTTTATATGATTTTTCGTCTCTCAGGCCTCCTGGACTCAATGGCGAGGTCCGTTTTGTCCCAGGAGGTTGTTTGTGAAAGTTCCTCCTCAAAACCCTCATGAAGCCAAAACCTGGAAACCCTCTTCAGCCATGATTTTTTAATCACTCGATTTGCAACATGCACAACAAATCACCAATACCTAGAACCCCTAATCTGTAATACAACTTGCACAAAACCTTGTAGTGTCCCAAATCCTTACATGCATTGCCATGGCTTCTATTTTACACCTGATCTACACATACAAGGGTTATACACATCCAGGGAGCTCACACCTCCCTCAACCATAAACATGGCTCTGATACCAACTGTTAGGAATTTGCAGGTCTATTTAAACCAATTCCACATAACTCGATAGGAGAAACAAGATGCTGAAACAAACCATAATGCAAAGATCAAATGAACAAGCAACAAGATAACACAAGATATACCTTGGGAAAACCCTTTGTAGGGAAAAACCCAGCCTCCTAAAGCATCCATGCTCAAATGTATTATTCAGCAATATGAAATTACAATACAATCCATGAGCCTCCATGAATACCCCTGAACCATCAAGCACTTCCAATGCAACCTCCATGTGTACAAGCATGAATCCACACATCACCTGCCATGCTTCACAATATGCACTTACAGGAGAGAACTCAATACAATGACAGTGTCTCTCAAACCTCCAATCCACCTACAATGAAATAGCCAAAATTACCCAAACCACTAACCATGTGCTTGCTTTTATAGACCAAGCTCACACAAATACAACTTGTGGTATTGGATAAAACCATGTACCCCAAAAACCTTGGTAACACAAAACCATTAACTTATAAAACCACTTGACCCCACATTTGACTATTGCTACTAACTTTTCCCAATAAATCAAATAATACAAATAATAATTAATTACTCTATGTGTCCCACACACATAAAATAACTAACCCAATGTTACAATACAACTTATACAAGTGGTAACCGAATAAAATAGTACAATATTATGCAAGGTGTACAACACCTATCCCAACAAATACCATGACTCCAGTATATGGATTGACAACATCCATGGATCTCACAAAATATGTCATGATTTTACCAAGAAAAACACTTAATATCAACACCCAGTTAGCAACAAATCAGGAAGAAAAACTTATCCAACTCTTGATTTCCCATTCAATAGCTTTTGCTTGGGAATACAAAGATATGAAGGACATCCCTCCTGAGATCTGTACCCATCATATATATACACTAAAGATATCAAACCTGTCAGACAACCCCAGAGAAGATTGAATCCTTCTTTAAAAGACATTGTTAAGACTAAAATAGAAAAATTGCTGCAAGCAGGGTTTATATATCCAATCTTAGACAGTCAATGGGTCTCACCTGTAGTCATAGTGCCTAAAAATAATGGGAAATGGAGGGTGTGTATTGACTATAGGGAGCTAAACAAAGGTACAAAAAAGGACTACTTTCCCTTACCATTCATTGACCAAGTACTGGACAGCCTTGCGGGGAGAAAGTGTTTTCTTTCCTAGATGGGTTTAGTGGGTATAACCAAATCCAAGTAGCACCTAAAGATCAGGATAAAACCACTTTCACTTGTTCTTAGGGAACTTTTGCCTACAAGGTTCTTCCATTTGGACTATGTAATGCCCTAGCTATATTTCAGAGGCTTGTTTTAGCCATTTTTACTGAATTAGCAAATGAGTGCATGAAGGTCTATATGGATGACTTTACTGTGTATGGGGACAACTTTGAGGAAGATCTCATATAACTTGAGAAAGTATTGAAATGTTGTGAGAAGAATCAATTATCCCTGAGCCATGAAAAGTGCTTCATGATGGTGGAGGAAGGAATTGTATTGGGAAACCACATTTCAGCAAATGTGATCAAAGTAGATCAAAACAAAATAGAAGTAATCAAATAGTTACGTTTACCCAAAAATCAGATAGATGTTATAAGTTTTCGGGGTCATGCAGGTTACTATAGGAGATTCATAAAAAATTTCAGCAGAACAGCTGCTCCCCTATTTACCCTGCTTAACAAAGACACATAATTTTTATGGACAACAGACTGTCAATCAGCATTTGAAACCCTAAAAGAGAAGCTTACTGTCACACTTGTTTTGAGAGGACCTAATTGGACTTTACCATTCCACATACAAATTGATGCTTCAAATGAGTCCATTGGGGCAGTCTTAGGGTAGAAGGAGGAAGGAGAAAGTATGCATGCCATCTATTACATCGGCAAAAACCTAACCTCTGCAGAAAGAAATTACACCACAACTAAAAAAGAATTCTTGGCAGTCATCTATGCTATAAACAAATTTAGGTAGTATATCACTGGATATAAAATATTTGTTTATACTAATCATGCAGCCATAAAATACCTAATGAATAAGCTGGTAGTGGGTCCAAGGATCATTCAGTGGTTATTGCTATTGCAGGAATTTGACATCACCATAGTTGATAATCTAGTCAAGTTTAATTTGGTTGCTGACTTTTTGTCAAGATTGCATATAGGAGGAGAAAACCAACAAGTGGAGGACAAGTTTCTAGATGAACATCTTTTTGCTATCTCTTCTACTGCACCTTGGTTTGCTGACATAGCTAATCTCTTAGCTACAGGATTGTATCCATCCCATTTTACCTCAAAATAGAAGAAACGCTTAGTTAAGGAAAGTTTATCTTACAAATGGTTAAGTGGTTTGCTATTTAAATGTGGTCCTGATTTTATTTTATGCAGGTGTTTAAAAGCTGATAAAATTTTTGATGTGTTGATAGCATGCCATGATGAACCATCTAGTGAGCATTATTCTTCCCACAGAACTATCCACAAGATCATGGGAGTTGGTTACTACTGGCCCTCTATTCATAAGGATACCAAGAAGTATGTGCAGTAGTGTGATCAGTGCCAAAGGATGGGACACCCAACCTTCACCCGGGAGATGTTATTGCATCCTCAAGTAATGATGGAGCCATTTGAACAGTGGAGTGTAGACTTTGTGGGACCAATTTCTCCACCTTCATTAGGCAAAGACTATATTCTGGTATGCACAGACTATGTGACTAAATGGGCTAAGGTTCAAGCTTTGCAATTTGCAAGAGAAGAGAAAGTTTCTAATTTCCTTTATAATAAAATTTTCTTGAGGTTTGGAGCCCCAAGATCCATAGTTTCAGACAGAGGACCTCAGTTTACTTCATAGGTAATCAGAGCATTCATAGATCTATATCAAGTCAAGCACAAGAAATCTTCACCTTACCATCCTCAAGCCAGTGGGCAGGTAGAGGTGACTAATAGGGAACTTGAGAACATTCTGACAAGGACAATGGCAATGAATAGAAAAGATCAGGTTAATAGATTACCTGAAGTAGTTTGGGCTTACAATACCACTTGGAAGTCCACAACAAAATTCTCACCTTATGAACTAGTTTATGGAAAAAATCTTATTCTGTCTATATAATTTGAACTCCAGACACTTAAAACTGCATTAGATTATGGTCTACCATTGTCCATAGCCCAAAAAATAGAATTCTTCAGCTCAATGAGTTAGATGAAATCCAGACAAAAGCCATTCAACAAATAGAACTGGTCCAGTATCAAAGGAAGCAATGGCATAACCAACACATCAAGAGGAGGACATTTCAATAGGGTGATTGGGTTCTTCTTTATGATTCTAAATTCAAGGAGTTCAAAGGGAAGTTACAAACTCATTGGATGGGTCCTTATCAGATAAAGGAAGTTTTTGAGAATGGAACAGTGCTGTTGGAACCTATTGATGGAAGCACAAACACATTTTTAGTGAATGGTCACCGAATTAGACTCTATAAAAGGCCATCCACTAAGGAAGAGTTCATCAAAGATTTGTGTTTGGTTACAGGGGGCACATCCTCTGTCATAATTTTGGACTGAAAAAAAAAAGAGAAGGTTGAAAACTAGTAAATGGTGGTTCCCTTCTTCATGCTAGATAAGAATAATCAAGCTACGGAGGTGATCAGGTGCCTGGAGTTACTCAAACACACCTCTGGTGCTTGCAAATAGGAGCACCTTCGGTGCTTGCAAATAAGGAGCACCTCCGACGCTTGCAAACTAGGAGCACCTTTGGTGCTCCACCAATAAAGAGCTATTTAGAATATAATAAATCGGGAGGGGACCCACCTCTCTAGGTAATAAAGTAGAGACGTCATTTGATGAGGTCATCATGACTCATCCTCCACTTTATGATAGGAACAAAGATGAAGTCAACACGCATTCTAGGAGAAATCATTACTCTCATTTGCACGGATACTTACAAAGGACTGCGTTGATGTCACCTAGATACATGGATTCTTGAACCACTTTGCGGGAATGATTGCAGGTTGTGTGACAATAAAGATGACGTCATTTCAAGCCACGACGAAGCTACTCAGGTGCCATGATGCGTCAAGTCTCATCAACACCGTAGCATTTCAGCCAAGTACATCAGTTCCTCATCATTACGATTGGTTTAGGTAATTCTCTCTTAATTAAATATTAATTAGCAACTATCTTGTCATTTTTATTTTTGGATGTCGTCATTATGACATGTCCTCCTGCCATTATTTTCCTTCCCAAATTCATGCATGTCGCCATCTTTGTTGCATTGTCACCATTCCTACGGAGTGTCCCATCACTTTGCTTCAATTATGACCACATAGGCACTCTAACCAATTTTAAGTTCTTTTTCCATAGTCCAAGCCATTAAATGAATTGACACAATAATCCTCATTCAAAACTACAAAATACCCTGAAAAATAGAGTCAGCTGATATAGTCCTCTAGAGCCTATGGAGTTAAAGGAGAAAGAACAAATTACATAGGAGAGTGAGGGATTTAGCATAGAGGGTAAAAAGGGACTTAGAAATGGGCTTAAGAAGAAATCAAAGCCAAAAAGTGTTACAAGTCTTTTGCAAGATGATGTTGCAGCAGACATTTTGAGGAATGCAGGATGGCTGGAGTTTTTGGAAAAGTTTGAAGGGTTTCAAGAGGATATTGTTGATGAATTCCTAAGAAACTTGAGGGACAATCAGATAGTGGTAAGGGGAGTTCAGGTCAATCTCTCTACAACCACTATCATTCATATTTATGGATTGCCTGAACAAGGTGAGAGGTTCTACCATTTAAAAACTTTATATGCTGATTTGATTAGGAATTTCTCTATTGAAGGTGAACCTTCAATATAGTTGCATTCAAGTATGAACGAGGTTAAAGGAATTCTTAGGTCCTCACTTCCAAACCCTTGGCAATCTGTAGCTATATGGTTGATGAAATATTTCACATGTGATGGTCAATTTTCCCTAGTTCTAGGACCAATAACAAAAATGTTAATTTTTCTAAGGCATGGGAATGCACACCCTGAATTTAGCATAAATATTCCCAACTTTCTATACTCTACCATTAGAGAAACTGCAAAAAAGTATCAACAAAACAAGGGTCCTATGAAACATCATGGGCTCATTTTTCTGATAGTCAAACACCACTTTTTGTCCCAAGTTGATGGGGAAGAATTATGGTAGACATTTCTAGATAACAAACTCTAGGATAAAGAACCAGAGAGGGCTCAGGAAGTGGGTGAGGGTTCCTCTACCCAGCAAGAATAGGAGACAGAGCCTTCAACTTCCTTTGCAACTATTGAAAAAGGTAAGAAGTCCTCACTAGAGGCAACTTCATCTACTACCCTTGTTTCTGACAAGAAAAGAAAAGGAAAAGAAATTAGAGAACCTATTATTGAGCATACACCATATATGACTTGATCAGCAAGGAGAAATATGACTTTGGCTAAGGAGTCTTTTCCAAAGGAACCAACAAGGGAAAGCCATGGTCAAAAAATAAAGAGAGTTTCAAAGAAAATTGACTCTGACATACATTACTAGGCTGAAGAACCCTCCCATGACTCAGATGACATTCCTCTAATAAGAAAGAAGAAAAAAAGAGAGGTTTCTCTTGAGCCATCTATTCATCTAAGTCCAACTTCACAACATTCTCCTGCTTCGGAGTCAGAACAAAAAGAAACTTATACTATTTCCTCTAATTTTGAGGATGATACACCTGCTCCGGAGGCACCTGCTCCACCTATGCTATGGAGAAGCAAAAGGAAAAGGTAGCTCTCCCAAGCTAAAAAAGATACTGCTCTCCTAACTGAAGTCCTTTTGGGTTTTAGAACTTCTGAGGAGAAAGCTGGGCCTTCATCAGTGCCAGTAGTTGCAGAGAACACCCAAGAAGAAATTCAGGATAGGGAGGCTGCAGGGGAAGTTGAAGCAGAGCAAATGGATGCAACTGGCAGTGAAGAGCCAATAGCTGTGGGAGCCCCTGATGTACAACAAACAGAAGAAGAAACATGAGCATATTCTCACCCCTCTGACCAAGAGGATATTGAAATTTCAAAAGAACAATAGATGTTAGAAGAGATTGATAATCTAAAAAGATTATTATGGGGGAAGAACCAGATTATCACTGACCTCAAGAAGGTTAAGATGGAGATAGAGGAGGAACAAAAGCAAGTAATTGAGAAACTACAAACAGAGCTCAAGAGTAAACAACAAATAATTCAGGAGAAGGAAGTAGAATTAGAAGCCCAGAAGACTGAGACAACTAAAATCCTTAAGGAAAAGAATGTAGAGGTAGTACAAAACATTTCTGATCTTACCAAGGCTAGAGACAATGGTCTCATAATAATTACAACATTAATTGAGAAAGTAGAGAGCCAAGATAAACAATTAACTTGGGCCAACAATAAAATAGATGATCAGGAGGAATATATTCATGAGTTAGCTGGCCCAGGGGCAACCGGTGAGCAAGAGGTACAAATAGATCCATACGTGGGCCCAATCCCCATTGATATTCCTAAGGCCCTATTCCACTAGGAGAGGAGATGTAGAGAATATGAGGCTTCTAAGCCTATGCTGCAATTACAGAGGGCAATTACTGCCATGACAAAATGAGTGGAAACCCTGGAGGAAAAAGTCATTCAGATGGCCCCCATTTCTTCTGAGATTCTATCTTACAGGCCTCCAAGTGCTAGTTATGCTATGTTCTTATAGGAAAGAGTCTTGCAGAGGAAGCTATCTTTGGTCCTATTTGATCTGACTAAGAACACAGAAACAACAGAGGGGTTCATGGAAGCATATACAAAGAGTTCTGATGAAGACACAATTTTTTTGTGCGAATTATATTTGCATGGTTTCTATGTTAATGATATGACCTTCATTATTAATTATTTTGTAGGGGAATGCCAGCTCAAAGCATTCATGTCACTGATGAGAAATCATCAGATTTGGAATGAGAGAATGGAAGCTCATCTCAAGAAGGATACAGAAACAAATCTTTTCATCAGAAAGGAGTGTCCAAACCCTTATGCTTTTGAGGTCCATTTTAGAGCATATGTCTATCACCTTGAGAGTCAGACCAAAATTTTGCCATTGTATCTGAAAAATCTGCAAAAGTGTTCCATTAATTTTGGTCTTTTTATGAACAGTTCAGCTAATCCAGTGCTTGCAGTAGCAAAGAAAAGGTGGACCATTCTAACTTCAGAGCAAAAAATGAGAGAAGTGGTGACTCCTGCTAACTTAAGATTATTTATGAGGAAGGCAAGATTAATATCCAAAATGATGGATAAACACAAATAGGAGTGGATAGGTCACCGTTTCAGACCCCCTGTCATCATTGAGCCACTACCTGTCTAGGCTGAGTAGATGGAAGATGATAAGTTGCAGGAGTGGTTGAAGCAGGTTGATTAGTACAGGGGAAATGGTAATACCAACCGCACCACTTGGACTACCTATGCACAAGACTACAACTTGATTGATGGGATCTTCCACCAGAATAAATCCAGATTATTAGAAGCAGGAGGACACACTAATCCTTAAGTACGGGGGGAAATGATGAGTGCCAGGTAGCACCCATGAAATACATCTTTTTACCTCTCTTTTTCTCCCTTTTTATTCCATTGTCCTGATGACTACATCAAAATAGGCTAATAGGATTGTTCTAATGATGATTAATAAGAGATGAATTACTTAAGATCATGATTTCTGATTGAAGGACTAATGTGCATTGAATGAATGGAAATATGCAAAAATCTTCTCTTTTTGAATCCACAGGTACAGGTGTCGGGTAGACAATTTTTTACATCTCTGGAGGTAGTCCTAATGATCTTCGGAGTCTACATCAGCCTGCCACGAATGGTCTCCAATGTTTGCAAATTTGATTGGAAAGGTTTTTGGAATAAGAGGTGAAGCATCTCTGGAGCTGGATTTAAGTCTTGAGCATCTCTGGAGCTAAACGTAAAGGTCACAAACATATCTCTGGAGCTACAGACAAAAACATACATCTCTGGTGCCTCTTTAGAACAGTGTAGATTTCCAGCACAGCTGTTGGTCAGACACTTCCAGTGGTGATCGGGATGCTCCTGATGTTACTCAAATCATCACTTGAGTAATTAAGGGAAGTCTATAGTTAACTGCTAGAAGTTTTTATCTCTTTTTGGTTTTTGCATGAGTTACTAATAAACTGATTTAATACCTATATTTTGGGCCTCGCTACCCATTTGTATTTAAAACTAAGACTCAGATTCAGTGTGGACTTCTGTGCCACTCAATCTATTTTTATTGCATGGATACTTATTTTGTATTTAGACTGTTAGTAGAATAAAGAAATTGATGTTATCTCTTAGATGAACTAGTAGAATAGGGTGAGTGATCTCTCATCACAGATTTAGATATAAACTTACAGAAGTAGCAACAAAAGGTAGCGATTATTCTTCTGATTTTTGTAATCTCATTTTGATATCAATATTTTTCTGAATACAAAGTTGATGGGATTGGACTGAATCAATTTGTGATATTATTCTCTTGTGCTGATTCTTTTCTTTAGTCTTCATCTCTAAGGCTGTGGAGCAAGGGTCCACTCTCACCACCAAGGCAGAAGGCTAGTACTGTTGTTTGTTATTTTAGGTTTTGCTTTAAAATATACTTACCATTTTCATAGATAGATGCATGTTTCAATTTATAGATTTGCTTTAAGTAATTTACTGTTCAGTTCTATTTTCAATATTTTTGGAATTCATTTCATAGAAGATAGATCTGTTTCTTTAAATCAGAAAAAGTCATTAGAGTTAGTTAGATAAAACTGGCAACTATAGGATTCCTAATTGCAGATAGCCAAGGACACAACCCTAGATTTGACATCTGAAATATGATTAAATGATGGGGTACAATGACCCTTGTCAGTTTGGTGTACCCATGCCATGTAAGGGGGAGACAGTGTCACCAAATTCTCTATTTGTCTGCCTTGTCTTAGTATTTGGGGAAATCCGAGTGGGGACTCAGTAGGTAGTATCCTTAACTAGCCTAGGATTGTACATGTTTACAAGTGTTTTCAAACTTGTCAAGAGTCACCAAAAACAACCAATCGGATTGCCAAGTGTATTCTATGATTGATGTGTATGCTTGCTTAATCATCACCCTCAAATTCTTTCCAACCCATTCATTTCAAGTGATCATATCATCATCACATTCTTATCATATCCTTATCATTCAACCTTCGTATCCTAATCACCCTCCTAAGCCAATCAATTTCATCCTAAACATTCCAATCATATCATAATCACATTATCCTATCATACCCTAATCACCTTTCATAATCACATCATCCAAGCATGCACATCTTGATCATCTTACTTGTCCTATCCTAATCACATTCTTATAATATCTTTATCATTCAATCACATTCTAATCATATCCTGTTCATCATTCCTAATGATTACACCTCATCCTAATCATATCCTATTCATCATTCCTAATCATTACACCTCATCATAATCATATCCTATTCATCATTTCTAATCATTACACCTCATCCTAATCATATCCTAATCATCATTCCTAATTATTACACATCGTCATCCTCATCCAATCAACAACATCCTAATCATTCTCCTAATCATATCCAAGTCATCCTTATCAAACCCTAATCACCTCTTTCATCTAATCACCATCATCTTAATTATCGTAGTCAAAACCATAATCATCTTCATTCATAATCCAATCAACTTCTTCCTAATCCATCCAAATCATTTAATCTCATCACTAGACATAATCATCTTCATTCATAATCCAATCAACTTCTTCCTAATCCATCCAAATCATTTAATCTCATCACTACACATAATCATCTTCATTCATAATCCAATCAACTTCTTCCTAATCCATCCAAGTCATCTAATCTCATCACTACACATCATTATATTCATTCTAATCCAATCAATCATATCCTAATCATATCCTAACCATTCATTCCAATACAATCAATTTCATCCTAATAAAAATACACCACAACCATAGGGAAACCTTTGAGCATCTACCCTCCCATCAAATCTGATTGCAATTGTGTCAAAACATTATAGACCTGCTGGTTCTATTCACCCACTACATATTCAATTTCATTCATCCTTTGACATCTATAGAGATTCCCAAAAATAGTCTTCCTAAGGTTGAAACATAGGGAGAAACTATGAAGCTTGATTGTATCACAAGTACAAATCTAGACCAAGAGACCTTGACATCTTTTTCAAATCAATCACAACTTGGGCTTAATACCACAAGGCTAGTTCAAGTCCATCCTTCCAAGTTAATTCTAAAACTCATGGATTCACTTTAATCAATCATTTATTCCACACCTCAAGGTCTTGATAAATCCAATTTATACTTTGACAGGGTCATTAGTAGACAAGAGTACCCTCTTGGAGCTAGACTTTTTGAAGACTAATATCCATTAGCCTCTATCATAGTCTAGGCCTCATCACCTTGCATTGACATCCACATAGCATCCCACAATTCAAAAGTCTCATTTGGTAGAGACACGGTTGCAAAAAGAAGAGAAAGGGAGTAAATCCTCCTAGCCATCCCTATAGCAAACACATCAACACAACAATATCACCAACACATTCATTCTTGTCACCTTCATTCTAATCAACACCCTAATCATTATTCTTGTCATTCTACATCATATCATAATCACATCCTACTCATATCTTCCTTTTTCAACCTTCACATCCTAATAACCCTTTCTAATCACATCGTTCAATCAAATTCATCATAATCACCTCACCCCTAATCATATCCTAATCATTTCCAACTCAACCTTAACCATACCCTTAGCATCCTTAATCACCCATCTAATCATCCAATCAATCTCATACTCTATCACATTCCTAGTCATTCCACCTTATCATTACCCTAATCCTAGTCAAGCACTTGTCAACATGGTCCTAATCCTTGGCAATCCTATGTCCAAACCAAATCCCAAAATCATACTTAGAGGTGGCCCTCTTAATCCTGATGATGAGACAAAATCAAGACCTAAGCTTGTACTCCAAGGAGCCCCTCCTCCTAAGCCTAAGTTCATACTTCCAGGAGGCTATCTCTTTAATTACAAGGATGAGACAAGTCCAAAACCTAGTCCATCCACATGTCAAGTCAACGCCACATCAACATATCCATTCACACCCCAACAAGTACATGTGAACATAAGTCACCCCTTGAAACAAGATAAAGTGCCTTTGAATTCTAATGCCACCTTTGACAAGGGAGACATCAACCTAGTCCATGCAAGCCATTCACTATCCTTATCATCCTCTAATCCCCCATTAACTCCATGACCTAAGTTTAAACATTACAAAAGTAAACCCATGGAGTTACCCAAGTCCACCAATTCATCCAATCACTTTGACTTTGTTGCAAGTATGTGCCTAACCGATGTTGTCATTGATGTCAACATATTAGTGTTGTCATTGGTTTCAACTGTGCTCTTGTTTTGATGCTTTCTTGTAATGAGTTAGATGATTTGTATTTGCCTATGTAAGTGTTGGAAATCCTGATATTGAGGATATTGAGAAAATTTGCTCTTCCGGTAGAAACAGTATGTTGCAGAGTATCTTTGTCTACAAAAGAATAGTCCAATAGATTGCTTCAGATTTCCTGTAGAATAAATATCTTTATATGTGGATTGGAATTTATTTAGAGGCATGTCTAAAGATGCTATGTTCCAAGTTTGAGCCTCCGGTATGAAGATTTGAGTGAGTTATATCACCAGAGTGAAAAACTACTTTTTTTGTATATTTGGTGGTGACAGGGAGAATGTATTATGCTCTGCATTCCTTCGCATTTAAGTATTTTAGTCAGTGGTTCTAGAATCAAGTTTGTAGTGATGTTATGCGCCTTTGAATCCAATGTTTTGTGATCTAGTGGTCCGCAAGTGATCTTTTCTTTATGACAATGGATGAAAGTTATGTTCAAGTGCTCCAGATTGAAGAATCTTCTTGACAAAGTGATTAGAGGTTATGTGGATGTTATTGGTGATTTCAATGTGCTTGTGGATGTCTCTTGATCATGTTGCTACCTTTGGATTGGTCCACAAAGAGAAATTTGAATCGTGGATGAAGACTATTCTTAGAAGACTTAGAGTTAACACCAGTCTTGGCCGACTTCGTTGTTTTCACTACTTGCGGAGATACATCGAAGATTGTGGAAGCATGTTGTGGTGTGGAAGATTGCATTTGAGTCCCAGCTAAGGCATAACATGATCCACATACATCTTTACCTTAGCAATTTTGTTTAGGTCCAGACCTATTTCTATGTGTTTGTAATGCCGACCTTGGAGATTGTTGCAATGGTTGATGAATGTAATGTCGATCTTGGTGTACATTCCAAGGTTGATGAATTGTATAAAAACATGTAATGTCGTTTCAAAAAAGATGTCCTTGTGTGTAGATAAGTGGAAAATGTAAAAGTAGAGAAGAGCAGAAGAGATACATTGCGCTTCAATGGAACTGAAGCTTGGCATGGCTAGATGCTACTATCTTAGTTCACAATCTCTTGGTAGTGAGACTTTTTCTTTTGCAGTGAGCATTTGGGCAGTGAGTCCTAAGGTAGCGAGCCTTTGATTTCCAGTATTGTTATTACATGTTATATTGTGAGCTAACACTCACCGTGGTTTTTCCCTTATAGGGTTTTCTACGTAAAAATATTGTGTCTCATGTGTTGATTATGTTATTGTGTTGAGTTTCTTATTTCATGCCTTCATGATTAAATCTGAATAGCAGTGAACAAGTGTTTGATATGTTAATATTCATAAGTAGTCAAAGTTTTCAAGGAGACAACTGATTCACCCCCCTCTTAGTTATCTGGTGCATTTGAACAATTGGTATCAGATCAAGGGTTCCTCGGAAGAAAGTCTAACAACTTGAGGTAGATCTGGGATGGCGCACAAGAAGGTTGCTCTTGAAGACATCGAAAGAACTGAAGAAGAAAATAGAGATCTAAAGGAGAATGTCAAAGAAGTAGATGAATGTATCAGAAAATTAAGAGAGCAAGTCAAGAAGTTCAAAGAAAAATATAAGGAGGTTAGTGAACAACTTATATCAGCAAATGAAACCTTAAACGATTTGAAAGTGGAAGTTGTAGAAAGAGCAAAACCAGAAGAAGACCTAAATCTATTGGTAGAAGACAAATCAAAAGAATGTACTAAGTTTGAAAAGGAAGTTTGGAAGCTGGAGTTAGATTTGGAGAAAGCAAAAAGTTATGAAGAAAAGTTTAAGATCAGTTCTATAAAACTTGATGAGATGATTGCTAGTCAGAAGAGACCCGATGACAAAGTAGGCTTGGAATTTGAGAAAAGTGAAAGTTCAATAACAGGACAAGAAATGAATGCTGAGATCAAGAAGGACAAAGGAAAATAGATCTAGAATCAAAGAAATAGACCCAGAAGACCACTGATCAGACAACCAAATTCTCAAAGGTACCCATCTTTCAATGGTTTTAATATTGTAATTCATGTAATAAGTTTGGTCATAAGGCTACTTAGTGTAGGAGCAGAATGAATCAAAATGTTCCATCATTCTCTGGTTAGTGTTTCAATTTATAGAAAATTGGTCATAGAGCAAATGAATGTAGAAGTCAGATTAGAAAAGGTTTCAACAACAGAAGGAATGATTAATCTTTCAAAGGTAAATGTTTCACATGCAATAAAGTTGGCCATAGAGTTGTTGTATGCAAAAGTAAAGTGAGTCCGAATTCTATTAGGTGCTATGCATGCTATAAGATAAGACATAGGGCTAATGAGTGTAGAAGTCAAGTGAGAAATGGTTATGGCAAGGATAGGATAGTTAAATCCTTCAGTGACTACTATTATATATGCATAAATTTGGGCATAAGGCTAACCAAAGCAGGTCAAGGATGAATGGAAGGAACAATGGTAAAAAAAATACTGTGTGTTTCAATTGTAACAGGCTTGGACATATTGCAAGATTTTGTAGAAGTAAAAACATGGAGAAGGATACTTAGGCAGAATTGAAGAAACCAGTTGAAAAGATTGATCTGGCAGAAGTCAAGAAAGAGATGAGCAAGGTTTGGGTCAAGAAGGAAGTAAATGAAGTCAAAGATGGGTCCACACCAGACTCTGGTGCAGATACTTCCTCTGGGAAGTAAATTGGGTGCTTTGGCTCAAGGGGAGCTTTAATGAAAAATGTTTTCTCCCCTACCAAAGGATAGGTTCTAATACCTCAGCATGAAGAGGCAAAGTCAAGGATTAGCAATAAAGGTTTAAGTTAGGACTAAGAACTGTGTTTGTAAAGGATAAAGGAAGATTTGTGCAGTTTAGGAAGTTTGCTATGCAAGAAGATTTGATCAAGAAAAGAAGATAGGTTATGAATTTTGGCTAAGTATCTATCTGGTAAAATCAAGATACAGTGCTTCGATAATTTGATCCACTATTGAAGATATTGCTATACGGTTCTAACATATGGTTATTGATCATTGATTACATCTAGATCCAGAAGTTTGTTTGATTTTGTTAATTAGCTTGAGAGTAATGAGTAATAGAAGTTTGGGTTGACTGAACAAAGTTGCTTTCAATACAAAGCAATTTTCATAATGATTGGAAGTATTTGATGAACTCAGAGGCAAATGGACATGAATCAAATGAGTCTTCAAGCAAAAGATGAAGAAAGTATAGGTTGAAGAAGCTTCGGAAAGAATTCCTGAGACCCCTAGGGTTTGTGTAGAAGCATCACATGAAAGACCAGATCATTGTTAAAAGGAGAAAAGGTGCTTTGTCAAAGAAGAAGAATTATAGATGAACAAGAAAATCTCTATTTATTTTCAAAGGCTGAACCAAAGACAGTTACTGAAGCTTAGTTTTGGATCAAGGCAATGGGAGAAGAACTAATGCAAATTGAGAATAATCAAACTTGAGAACCTGCCCTTAGGTCTGGAGATAAGAATGTGATAGGAGAAGTAGTGAGAAACAAAGCAAGACTGGTATGCAAAGGATATTCTTAGGTTGAAGGGATAGATTTTGAGGAGACCTATGTACTTGTGGTAAGAATTGAAGCAATCAAAATGTTTTTGGCATTTGTAGCATTCAAAGACTTCATATTGTATCAGATGGATGTTAAGTCTGCATTCTTGAATGGTGAATTGGAAGAAGAGGTCTACATTGAGCAACTAAAAGGATTTCAATTATCAAAACAAGGTGATATGGTGTGCAGATTGAAGAAGGCCTTGTATAGACTAAAACAAGCCCCTAGAGCCTAGTATGCATGGTTGGACAAATATTTGTTGCAATTAGGGTTTAGTAAAGGCACCGCTGACAACAATCTATATTTTAAAATCAATGATAATCAGATCTTGATTGTTGTAGTCTTTGTTGATGACATTATCTTTGGAGGAAATGAAGGTATGTGCATGAAGTTTGCAGGTGAAATGCAAAATGAGTTTGAGATGTCTATGTTTGGTGAAATGAATTTCTTTCTGGGTCTGCAAATTAATCAATTAGATAAAGGAATCTCCATATCTCAGTCTAAGGATGTGAAAGAGTTGTTGAAGAAGTTTGGGATGGAAGACTCTAAACCGGTATGTACTCCCATGGTGACTAGTTGCAAGTTAAGCAAAACTGATGAATCACCCAAGACTGATAAGAAAAAGTACGGATCCATGATTAGAGGATTGCTTTATCTAATTCAAACCAGACCTGATATTATGCATGTAGTTTGTCTTGTTGCAATATTTCAAGTAGATCCAAGAGAGTCACATGTGATGGTAGTAAAGAGAATCTTGAGGTATTTAAAAGGCACACCGGATCATGGCTTATGGTATCCAAAGGATAATGATTTCAATCTCAGTGTTTATATAGATGCTGATTGGGCCAGAGATGTTGATGACATAAAGATTACAAGTGGAGGCTCTTTCTTTTTGGGTAATAGATTGGTTTCATGGCTAAGCAAGAAGCAAGATTCAATCTCTTTGTCAACTACAGAAGTAGAGTATATTGCAACAATATGTTGTTGTACTCAAGTGTTATGGATGAAGCAGACATTGAAGGACATAGGAGTTGTGTATGAAGATCCAGTTGCAATCTTCTATGATAATACAAGTGCTATAAACATTTCAAAGAATCCAGTGATGCACTCAAGAACAAATCACATATCTATAAGGTATCACTTTCTGAGAGAAAAAGTAACAGAGAATGAAGTAAAATTGGAATATGTGTCCACAAAGGATTAGGTTGCAGATATTTTCACTAAGCCTCTGCCTAAGGATACTTTTGAGTATCTCAGAGAAAAGCTAGGGATCATTACCCCTCTTGGTCTGAACTAAGATGTATAGGAATGCATCAGTCCATAAGTGCTCAAAGTCTCATTCTTTGATCTAGATTGATGTTTTGAGAGCTACCTCTCAGGGGGAGTAGCTAGATGTTATCGGTATAAGTTCTTGATAAAGAAAGTATTGATAACATAGAAAGTTTAGTTGGATCAGAGCACCAGAATGCAAGTATGTGCCCTTTGCCATTGATGTCAAAGGGGGAGAGAAATCATGTGAAAAAATTAGAGAAGAAAGAGTGCAGATGTGTAAAGTGAAAGGGGCAGAAACTTGTCTTGATGGTCTTTACAGTTTTTCACATCATATGTTGCCATCAATGACAAAGGGGGAGATTGTTGCAAGTATGTGCCTAACCAGTGTTGTCATTGATGTCAACATATCAGTGTTGTCATTGGTGTAAACTGTGCTCTTGTTTTGATGCTTACTTGTAATGAGTTATATGCTTTGTATTTGCATATGTAAGTGTTGGAAATCCTAATATTGAGGATATTGAGAAAATTTGCTCCTCTAGTAGAAACAGTATGTTGCAGAGTATCTTTGTCTACAAAAGAACAATCCAATAGATTGCTCCACATTTCCTGTAGAATAAATATCTTTATCTACAGATTGGAATTTATTTAGGGGCATGTCTGAAGATGGTATGTTCCAAGTTTGAGCATCCGGTATGAAGATTTGAGTGAGTTATGTTCACCAGAGTGAAAAACTACTTTTTCTGTATATTTGGTGGTGACAGGGAGAATGTATTATGCTTCGTATTCCGTCGCATTTAAGTATTTCAATCTGTGGTTCTAGAATCAAGTTTGTAGTGATGTTATGTGCCTTCAAATCCAATGTTTCATGATTTGGTGGTCTGCAAGTGATCTTTTCTTTATGACAATGGATGACAGTTATGTTCAAGTGATCTGGATTGAAGAATCTTCTTGACAAAGTGATTAGAGGTTGTGTGGATGTTATTGGTGATTTCAATGTGCTTTTGGATGTCTCTTGATCTTGTTCCTACCTTTGGATTGGTTCACAAAGAGAAATTTGGATCATGGATGAAGACTGTTCTTAGAAGACTTAGTGTTAACACCAGTCTTGGCTAACTTGGTTGTTTTCACTACTTACGGAGATACATCGAAGATTGTGGAAGCGTGTCATGGCATGGAAGATTGCATTTGAGTCCAACTAAGGCATAACATGATCCACATACATCTTTACCTTAGCAATATTGTTTAGGTCCAGACCTATTTCTATATGTGTTTGTAATGTCGACCTTGGATATTGTTCCAATGGTTAATGATTGTAATGCTGACCTTGATGTACATTCCAAGGTTGATGAATTGTATAAAACCATGTAATTTAGTTGCAAAAAAGATGTCCTTGTGTGAAGATGTGAAGATAAGTGGAAAATGTAAAAGTAGAGTAGAGCAGAAGAGATACATTGCGCTTCAATGGAACTGAACCTTGGCATGGGTAGATGCTACTATCCCAGTTCACAATCTCTTGGCAGTGAGCCCCTTCTGGTAGTGAGCCTTTTTCTTTTGCAGTGAGCATTTGGGTAGTGAGTCCTAGGTAGTGAGCCCTAAGGAAGTGAGCCTCTAATTTTTGGTATTGTTATTACATATTATATTGTGAGCTAACACTCACCATGGTATTTCCCTTATAGGGTTTTCCATGTAAAAATCTAGTGTATCATGTGTTGATTATGTTATTGTGTTGAGTTTCTTATTTCATGCCTTCATGATTAAAAATTTAAATTTGAATAACAGTGAACAAGTGTTTGATATGTTAATGTTCATAAGCGGTCAAAGTTTTGGAGACAACTAATTCACCCCCCTCTTAGTTGTCTGGTGCATTTCAACAAACTTTTCATCCAATCAAAATCCAAACCCTAAGCCAACACCTTCCACCTCTTTCATCCCTCCACCATGGGACCTTTCCACTCCACCTAGTTCTAGTCATAAGCCTTCAACTTCTATCACCCATTCCCCTACAAAGGATGTGATCCAAGGGTTATTAGCAAGGAACAACCTATCTCCATGGCATCCAACACATATTATTGAGCCTACCAAAGAGTCCTAAAACATTATGTCCATCCCTTCAACCCCACCATGTGGTCCACAACATGTCAAGCCTCTCCTAGAGTTATCCAATTCCACTTCCATTCAAGCAAGTGAAGAGATGTGTCAAGGGTACAATCCTAAGCATGAAGAAGCACTAGTCCCTAATTCCAATCAAGATCAAACCCCTTCCATTCCACCAATCCATAACACACTTTATCCTTTCCATGATCAATCTCCCATATATGATCAAGAAGACCATGATGATCCTCTTAGCCCACATTATGCATTCCATGGTCAAGAGCTTGCTACTCCACCTATCTTTGATCCACCAACTTCCACTTCCCATGATGAGACACTTGGCTCCCAAGTACACATAGAAGATCAAACAAATAACTTGGATCCTAATGAGCATAATCAAGATCCTAGTGATCCTTCATGTTCCACCATCAATCCTATTTCAAATCTACAATCATATCTTATTGGTCTTTCCAAATTCATTCATGAATGTTCCTCCCTAGGAACACAACAACCATTATCCTCCACTTCACTTTCTCCTTCAAATAATGAGCTCAAGTCTAGTGTCCAAACTACACCTAGTCCCATTGTCCATTGCATACTCCAAAACATGAACTACCAAGGTAAAGGCTTAGTCCTTCCTGAACAAGGTATTTTGGAGCCAATTCGTGTGGAAATCCCTCCATTCTCATATGGCCTTGGATGTACGCCCCAAGGTAAGCAATCTAAAGATGTTGGTAGTTCCTCCATGCCTCTTGAGTCCACCAATTTCCACCACAAACCCTATCATACCCCTAAAACATATGTTGCCATTCCACCTCCATCATCCTACAAATGTCAAAATCATGTGACCATACACCTTCCTCCATCTAATTTACCTCCACTACTTCCAACTCCTAGTATCCCACCATCCACTTTACCACCATTGCTCCCAACACTTAAGATCCCTATCATTCCTAAATACCCTAAATATCCCAATCATGACCAACAAATGCACACATTCTCTAAACATAAAGCTTCCACCATGCCCATGGGATGCAAAAACAAACATTTGGATGCCTCTACATATAAAGCCAAAAATCCTAAGGGTCCTAATGCCTTAGGATACAAATGCAAAGAATCAAAGTCAAAGCAAAATACATTCCAAAAGCTATCCAATCCCATACCTCCAAAAGCAAAGTTTTAAAAAACTAAAATGGCATGGGTCCCTAAGCAAAAATCAATCACGTCAAAAGAGGCATCCACCTCTCAAAAATTTCAACCATCCTTTTCCATCCAAAAACCCCATTCGATTCAAAAGTCTCAAATTCATTCATCCCACATCAAAAACAAAAATCATAAAAATATAAAGTCCATGTGGGCACCTAAATGCTTACATCACCCATCCACTAAACAAACATCGCCATTGCTTCCTACACCACCTTCCACTCACAAGCTTTAATGTTTATCATGGTGTGTGCAACTGTTGGTCATGATTCCATTCTGACATACATCCATCACCTCATCATTCAACTGTTATCCTACATATCTCCCCCATCACCTTCCTATGGTCCATGCTTTTGCATAAGCCTTTCATCCATCCTTTTGCATAAGTCCTACATAATACACATCATAATCCACTATCCTTCCCTTCATAATCCACATCATAATCCACTATCTTTCCTACATATTCCACAACATAATCCACTATCGTTCCCTCCATAATTCACTATCGACCCAATCCATTTCACTTTCATGTGATCCTTACCAACATCTATGGGCATAATGAGTTGACATTGTCCATGCGACAACATCACTCTGTAATGGGACTATCACCTTTCATGGAATTAGACACTTGAGTCCCTCCCATTCATATTCCCCTTCTCCCATCCAAAAGTTCAAAAAGGTCAAAAAAAAGTAAAGAGAAATCCCTTCGTCCAATGGTGAAAACCACCCTTAGTGGCGCCTTGGATAAGTACCATGATGAAAGCCTAGAAAACAAGCGTCATGTGTAGGTTGATCATCTATGCCACTTACATTTGGGGGAACATTGTCTCATCCATACCATATCATACCATTTCCATATCCTATCTTACCATACCCTTCTTACCATCCTTATCCCACATACATATGCCTATCCTATTGAATCCATCCTCCCTTCCTTCTTTTGATTTTGATAAAGATTGGGGGCAAAATTGATGAAACATGTTTTGGATATCTCTTGATATACCTCATCCTATCACTATTCTATCATCATAAACCTTGTCATGTCAAATCCTAAGTATTCCACCTAGAATGGGGCATGTTATTCCTATGTGACATAGTCCTTGGAGATCACATCCTTACTCTCTTACACACACATCCATTCAATCCACTATCACCTATCCTTTTATCTATCCATCCTACATTATTCTTCCACATAGACTTGGTTTTCCCTTATCATTGGTATCTAGCATAAAGGCTACCTCAAGTTGTCATCCAATGCCATTTTCCAAAATATTTCAAAAATACAAAAAATCACAACATTTCAAAAACACAAAAAAATCACAACATTTCAAAAATCCAAAAAAATCAAAACATGTCAAAAATCCAAAAAATCAAAACATGTCAACATCCAAAAAAATTAAAATATTCCCCAAAATTCAAAAAAATCAAATATCCTACAAAAATCCATTCATTCAAACCAATTCAATTCATCACATCATTCCAACCAAATCAATTCTTCAATCAATTCTTCAAATTATTCAATTCCTCAACTAAATCACTCAATCAAATATCTTGATCGATCCATTCAAACATCCTAATCAATGACATCATCAACATCAAATCAATTCATCAAATCAGTTCTTCAAATCACATCACCCAATTCTTCAAATCAATTCATCATCATTCTTCAATCCCTCAAATCAATCAATTCATTCCAAGTCAACTCACTTCATCAAATCAATTTGGTCATCTCCTCAAATCACCAAACCAATCTAATTCAATCATATCAATCACATCATCATATCATTCAAATCATCCCAAGTAATAAACAATGTCAATCACTTGGTCGAACTACGTTGCCTCTGATCTTTCACGTAGGCAAGGCCATCTTTGATGAGCCCTCAAGGTACTAGATCAGTCCGTTAGGGCCCATCAATTCAACCATCATAATAAGTCATCCTTTGGTGAGATGGACACTTTGATCAGATAGTCACATCTTTCAAGAAATCTACACTTGACACCAATCCCAAAATCAACAAGACAAGCTATCCAATCAGTCAAACCAATCAATCACCTCGTGATAATCATATGTCACTATCAACTATCATTATCAACCATCACATACCTTGCACGAAATGTGGCATTGTCAAAACCAGGGCTCTGCACCTTATACGACGTGTCATTTCTAAAATCAAACATCAACAATCATCACAAGCTAATCATTTCACAATTTGTGACATTCTCGAAACCAGACCACATGTCTTATATGGGATGTCTCAATCCTATCACTTGCCTTATATAGGTGGTCACAATGTCGAAACCAGACTTAATGTCTTAGACGACATGCTTCTTATCCTGAAACTAGGCCTCATTCATCTAATCATAATCAAACATAACACACATATCACTTGGTAAATGATCCAAATGGCTGTTGACTCTGCTTTGTTTTATTTTACTGGATTGTTTTGCAGTCTCGTTCTTATGCTTCTCAAGGCAGTCCCTAAGTGATGAAGAGAAGCGATGATAGAGCAGGACCTTTTTCTTTAATTGTTGTTTGCGGTTTGTCTTGGCAAAATGACTGGGGTAACTTGGTGCCTTGCGTGTGATCAAGATTCCATTAGGTGTGAATCAAAGACATCCTATACATTGGAAAGAATAACTATTTCCTTGCATAAGGACTTGCACACCTCACAGTTATCTCATCACATGTTTCGACAAGGTACCACAGTTACTAGTTTGAGTCAGGCATTCCTTGTCTGTCATGTGCCTATTTCGTAAGGGATCACATTTTCGCACTTTGGCCTCTATCATGCCATTGTGTTTGTCATCCTTTGATATAATAAGTTCTATGATGATAAGTAGAAACTGCAAGTGAGAAGCTCAAAAATCTATCAAAGCAAGATCCCATTCCCATTCTTCTAGCCAATCTTTCATTCATCCACCATCTCTTTCTTGCATCTTCATTCCTCCACCTTCATTGCAGCTTAACGTATCATTCATTTCTTCTAGATCCATTCTCCTATCTTTCTTTCTTGACCAATCGCTTTTTATTTCGAGAGCCTACCTGTGTTTGTCCAACCCGCCTATCCTCTCGAGGGGGCATCATCATCCTATATTTCCATCATCATCTTTTTTCTCTATCCATTTCCTTAGCTTCTTTGAAATGATGTTACTCAACATAAATCTCATCATCTCGAACACCATCTCAAAGAGGGGCAAAATGTAGACACCTAAAATTGTCCTCAGATTGCAAAACACTAATCTCTTCCATATTCTACTATTTTTCCCTAATTTTCCTCTATGGTTAAATAATTAATTTTAATTGATTAATTATTTAACTATTCACTATCCCCTTTCCTCCTTTAATTTAAATAAATAAACATTTATTTAAATTATAGGCCTTGTTCTAATTAAATAGGTCTCACCTATGCAAATTAATCCCATCACATTATTCCCCTTCTCAAATAAATTAAATAAATGAACCTAATTTATTTAATTTAAAAACATCCTCCACCTCATCATTTCTCCCAATTTTAAATTATCCCTTGTCCTTTAGTGGAAGGGAACCCTAATCAATCATAGACCTTCATTTGGCCCCAAAGTCAACAATGAATCTGGGCCCTCCATTCAAATAGGCTCTTCTATAAAACACCTTTTCCAGCTTCATTCTCAGCCATTATGCTCTTCTTAGCTTGATTTCTCCTAGACATCTCTTAGTTCATTTTTTCATGCTCTTATGCTCTTAAATCTCTCTCTCCAATATCTTGCCACTTTCACCCATTTGAGCTTCTCAAGATTGTGCAAACTCTACAAATCCGAGAACATTATGGAAGATGGAGGAGAATAATGAAGCTTAGTCAAGTTGTAGCTTAGATTAGTTCATTCTCTTTGTTTGATTGTTTTCTAGGCTTTCTTGCACTTCATTGCAGTTAGGGTTTTGCTGAAGTTTAATTTCTGCATGTTTGAAAGTTTAAATCCTAGCAAAAATTATTTTCATGAGTTGTAAGGAATAAGAACTCTTTTTATCATTATTCTTGTAAAATTAAGTCCATAGGTCAATTACCTATGGGTAGGGTACTTGTTTATTCATAAAAATTATGTTTTAGAATTGTTTTAACCCATTTTTAGTTCACAAGAAAATAGGTGATGAGATTGGCATATGAAGAGTCATCTTCTCTTGAAGATGTTGTTCGGTTTTAAAAAGATCAAGAAATGTATAAAATGGGAGGACACGTTGGAGAAAATATATTGGTATGGCAGTGAATAAAATTGATATCTCTTGGTTTTTGTGAAGCACATATGTTACATCAATATATTTGCTTTAGATGATATTTCGGGTATGATCCTTGCTATTCTTTATGTTTTGGATTCTTGGAAAGATTGATTATTTGTGCAAGAAGAATTGTGAATGGGGGAAAAGAAAAAGAAAAAGAAAAACAAAGAGACTGGAAGGAGGAAGGAGGATCATGGGAAAAACATAGGAATATGGGGAAAACTACGTAATTCAAGTATGCTCTTATTCTGTCATGTTATCATCTGAGTGGAAATATCTCTGTTTCATTTGTATAATTTGATTGACATTAGGATTTCTTGTATATGCATTCTGAGAAAAAAGATGTGAATTATTTTGTTTGCACTACTCTTGAATTCGTGGCACTTAACTGTGTTCTTCTATGCAAACCCTCACTCCTTGCATTAAGCTTTTATTATGTTCTATTGAGTCATAGAGCCCTTCTTTGAAACCATTCTTTGATATCTATGCTTGAACCATCACTCATCATGTGCTTATGTCTGCATATCATATGACTTTGTTTTGCAGTATATTGCCTACTTGGCATTGCATGTCAAACCCATTCCATGAGCTATTCTTTATGTTTTTTCCCCACGCCATTATATTGTCATAGATCTGTCAATAAAAAAATTAAAGAAGAAAACCTCACTAGCATGTGGTCTGAGCGCAGACCGTTTCAACTCCTTTTATTTTGTGCTCACCTTCTTGCCGCCTTGCACAAACTAACATTATTTGTTTAATCAATCCTGTTTTACTCCATAACTATAACTATCTTAAATCTGATAAGAAAAAAAAATACTACCTTTTGTAGCACCTCCCAAGTTGCCCTATCATGGATGAGAAAATTAGATTTTATTAGTTTCTAAGTTTGAAATTTTGTTATGCCCTCTTATGGAGCTCGTACGGTTTGTACGACTATGTTGGTTCATAAACCTCACACATATTTGTTAAGTTTCTAAAATCCATTTTGTTAAGTTTTTATCTCCTTATCAAAGTGTAATATAGAAATGAAATAGATAGAGTGTGAATCTTCCTTATCAAGTATATGATATCAAAATAGGCTCTCGAAATGAAGTTGTGGGTTTTGAATTGATTAGGCCTAGAATTGGAATGGTTGCCGAATGTGGAAACATCAGAGAAGATAGATCATCAACTTCTTGTAAATTAGTGAACATGTCTGTTTGGGACTTGAACTTAGAATAATTGTAATTTCTTGACTGCGAATGATCATTTCATAATTGGGTGTTATGAATGCATTTGAATGTTGTATGCTTTATTTGCAACTTTTTGTATCTAAGCCAACCTTATGGTTGCAAGACAAGTTACCCCGAACTACGAAGCCTCTGTGCTGCGCGTATGTAGGCAAGGCCATCAAGGATGAGCCCTCGAGGCTTTAGGTCTGGCCCTTAGGTCATATTTCCTTTCACTATTGTGTTTCAGAAGTGTAATACGATTAACTTAATTGTTTTACTTAGTGTTGTAGAAAGTAGAGTTTCTTTAGGAGTAATGATGTCACATCAACGTTAGTTAACTTGGATTGGTACTAGGTAAAGAAAAAGTATAAATGATTCATTTCATTTCTATTATTACATTTAGTTAATTTTTGATTTGTATTTTATTTTATCTAATCCTTTGGAATTGCCTATTCGATTATCAGGTAACTATGAGAGATGTTAGTTAGAAAATGGTTGTATGGTAAGAGTTGAACATGTAATAATATTTCTTACCACTTGGTGGAATATTGATAGAAATTATATCTTGTAATTGTAGGAAGGAAGTGTTGGCAAGAGACACTATATGGATTCATGGTTGTTGTCATTGATGGCAACAAAGGTCATCCCACATATCCGCAAGTCATGATGTGTCTCTACCGGAAGTCAGAATAAAGAATGTTGTGGTCCGGTGAAGAAGAACAGAGCATGTGGCAAGGTCCGACAGATTGGTCCGGACCTCTCAGTGGAAGTGTCTTGGTACAGTGCGGATTTGGGGAAGTCAAGAGGACTACCTTGAGTGGTATATTCCAAGGATTTAGCCTCCGGTGATGGACAAGGAAAAAGATATGAATGGTTGAGTACTGGATTCCTGAGAGACAGTGAAAACAGAGGAAGAACTGACTGGCAGAGTATCAGACTACTTTCCGGATGAGTTACTATTGATGACAGAGGTTGTGAAGGCATGAATCATGTTTGGCCGACATGATTAATGATATCTACAAGTATATGCTTGATCCGCATTGCTTGGTGAGGAAGGATTCAGCCGACAGAATGAAAGTTTATAAGAAACTAGACTGTTCCGGATGCCGACTAGAAAGGTGATGAAATTACTTGTGCGGATATATATAGAGGATGGATTTAGTTGTGAAGTGTGAAGTGAGAGTGGAGAGATATGCGAATAAGTCCAGATAAAGAGCAGAGGTAGCAAAAAGGATCCGGTATGTGAAAGATAGCAGAACAAAGAACAGAGGAAAGATGAAATGCAGCAGATCAGTGTACTGAGCCTAACCGGAACTGAACTCCAGCATATGCAGATGCTTCCAATCAGTTCAAGACTGTGATTCTCATCACTTTGTAGACAGTGTGTCTTTTTGTAGGCAGTGGGCCTCTTGTGAGCAGTGTGCTCGGGCAGTGAGCCCTAATTGGCAAGTGCCATTTTTGTAATTTCTTATTCTTCTAACAGAGAATAATTCTTGGGTTAATCACCCCGTGGTTTTCTCCCTTAACAGGGTTTCCACGTCAAAAATACTGTGTCATGTGTTTCTTATTTCATGGTTAATGTTTTTGTGTTTGATTTTATGCTACATCAATTAAAAGAAAAGTTCAATAAGGGAAATAATTAGGATAACTGATTCACCCCCCCCCCTCTCAGTTATCAACAATTGGTATCAGAGCTAAGTTCCTCCTAATAGAGCCTAACAGCTTGAGGAAGATCTGGGATTTCAAATGGATGCATATGGTTTAAGGGAGCAACTCAAGACTGCCCTTGAGGATCTTGAACAGTGAAATTCTGAAGTCAGTGAATTAAAGGAAAGACTCAAACAGGCTGATGAATTCATGAGAGAATTAAAAGACAAATTAAGTCTCTCTATGAAAAAGAGAAAGGAGCTGCTTCAACAGTTGGCAAGACAAAGTGAAGAAAGCAATACAAATGAGGAATTGACTGAGCAAACCAAGTTATGTGAAAAGTTATCAAAAGAAGTCATTATGTTAAGACATGAAATGGAATCAGGAACTATAAAGTTTACTCAAGAGATTGAAGAAAAAAGAAAGGCTGAAGACAATCTAAGACAATCTCTTAAAGAAAAATCAGAAGAATGCCACCAGATGGACAGGATTATCAGACACCTTGAATCTGATCTTGAAGATGCCAAAGATAATGAAGGAAAACTTGAGGATCAAATTGCCTCTCTCAAAAGAGACCTTCAAACAGCAAATGAATATAAAGAGAAATTCAAGATAAGTTCTGCTCAACTTGAAGTTCTTCTTGGAAGTCAAAAGAGGACAGATGACAAGTATGGCTTGGGATATGAGAAAGGAGAAAGCTCCGGATCCGGTCAGAAGAATCTTGGATCAGAAAATCCAAGGAGCAGGCCTAGAAGACCTCCGGTAAGACAGCCAAATGCTCAAAGATATCCATCCTTCAATGGATACTGCCACAACTGCAACCACTTTGGTCACAAAGCTAATCAGTGCAGAATGAGAATAAATCAGAATAATTCATCCTTCTCCGGACAGTGCTTCAACTGCAAAAGGTATGGACACAAATCCCATGAATGCAGAATTATGCAAGTAAACAAATCATTCAAAGGTAGATGCTTCACATGCAATAGAATAGGTCATATGGCAAATCAATGCAGATCAAGAGGATATCAGTCAAATATGCAAAGAAATGTTATTTGCCAAATCTGCAATAGGTCCGGTCATAATGCTAAAGTCTGCAGAAACAAGAATCAGGACAAAAGAGGTCCGGTGTATAATCAGAATCAAGACAAGGGTAAACAAAAGATGAATGCGGATGAGGTTAGGAATCAGATGAGCAAGATTTGGGTGAAGAAAAGTTCAGAGAATGTAGAGGTTGGATCCGCACCAGACTCTGGTGCTGATATTTCTTCCGGAAATTAAAAGTGAGCTCAGGCTCAGGGGGAGACTCAAAGGAAATCTTGTTCCCCCAGCCAAACAAGTGGTGCCGGATGTGGCACAAGATGCGGATCAAAGGGTTTGTAGATATGAATCTTGAGATACTTCAGTCAAGTTTTCAGAGGTCCGCATGAAGTTATGAAGAAGCTGTGATCGATCAAATAAGACCTGTTCAGGGAGATGCTCCGGTATGATAAAGGATTACAAAAAGGTCCGGAAAGATCCGGAAATGCACTATCTTGTTTTGCGGATTGGACAGAGTGTTTGAGATGATCTTGTAATATGCTACCTCGATTTATTCATGATTGAAAGATCCGGATGATATTCACAGATCAGGACTAATCCGGGATACTCCAAGCTATCCAGACAAGGCAAACCGGAATGATGTAGGTGAAGCATTTATTGCAGACAGGTATTAGGGTTCGCGGAGCAATTTAAATGATTTCTCAAAGGTCATTTGCTCATTTTGCACTCGAGAAGAAGCGAAAAGTGGAGCTCTGCAACAAGGTTCTTCAAGCACACCAAGGATCTCCTGCCAAAGCTATTGGATAAAGAAATCAATCCAACCACTCCGTGCAAACCGAAGGCGCATAAGGTATTCTCCGTTTTTCATTACCTCACTGCAAATCTTTGAAGAATGGCTACTCCAAACATAGTTAAGATCTCTGATAGACCTCGCCCCTCATTCAAGAAACATCCCTACAAATAATTGGAGGTAGACCCACTAGGAGCCTTCTCTAGTGTTCCCCACGGAGTTTTACACACCGAAGACATTAGGGTTTACATACATGCAAACATTGAGGAATTTGGGGAATTCAAATTAAGAGACCTCTATCACAAGCAGCTGATTGACAATGCTTTTGAGCTTAAACCAGAGTATAAGGATATTCAGAAGAAACAATTTGAGCAATTTATTCATTTCCCCTGTTTTGAAGAGGATGAATGGGTCCGGTATGTACTGAGCAGGATGTATGACAACTTTCTATGGCTAGATAGACCCTGCAAGATTACAAAAGAGGCAATTAGAGCAGTAACTGGCCTATACTCTTCCGGAGGAGTACCTATCCTCAAATCTGTCAAGAACAACATTGTAACTGAGGCCACTGGATCAAAATTTGACAGAAGGGCAATGACCATTGAAGACATCTCCGATCCGGATATCAAATATGCATCAATGATAATAGGATACAAGATCTACCACTCCAGCAGGGAGAATTCTGTATCCGGAACTGCAGTATACACTGCCTATGAGATGCTAAGAAAGAATGCAGAGTATGATCTCTGCGAACTACTGCTAAGCCAATTAATGGAAAATATACAGAAAATCAAGAAGGATAAGAAGAATTCCTTTAAGTATGGTACTCTGATTGTATGTCTATTCTTCTACTTCATGAATGAGCTACCCGGAACAAGTGGATGGGTATGGCAGAATGACAAACCTGTTGCAGTCCAGATAAGAGATTACTTGCATGGACTTGGGGATGCAAAAGCGAGAAATTCAGCTCTATGGGGATACTTCAAAAACTTTCAGAGCATGATGCAAGCAAGAGAGAGAATTCCCCAGTCTCTCATTGAGAAATACAAGGACTCAGTGTGCTTTATGGTTGACACTGATCAGTGCCTAATGGAGGAAGTGGAGCCTAGGACTGTCTAGATCATGCCCATGGGGTATGAAGTTGATGAACAGATAGTGGAGCTGCATGTTCAACACATGCTAAGTCAGCCCAAAGATCCTAAGGCAGAAAGGTTTGGAACCTTTGAGGAGCTGAGTGTAAAAATACATGTAGAACTCAGGGAACCTGAGATTAAAAGAAAGGTAAGAAAAGAAGTAGAGCACATTGCTCAAGGCCTAGGTATCTCAAAGGAGGCACTTGATGCCAGCCGGGAAAAGAGGAGGAAGGCCGAGGAAGAAGAGAAAAGCAAAGAAAGTGCTCCGGTTGGAGCTCCCACCCGGACCAGATCAACAAAGAGATCTGCACCTCCCTCAACCAAAAGTTCAAAACTGGAAGTCCAGGCATCCGGTAAGAGATCCAAGACAAAAGCCACAAGGGCTTATGGAAGCCAAAAGGATGAAGAGGAAACAGAATCAGATGAGGGAGTAAGAGAAGTAAAGAAACAGAAGAAGAAAGGATCCGGTAAGCCCTCCACAGGCCAAGACAAGGATGAAATGGCAGAGGTAACTGTTGAAAAGCCCACTCTGTCATTAGAGAGCATAATCAAGTCGGTCACGGTGGATGGAAACCTTCAACCAATGACTGAATCCTATGATGACTTCAGTGAGGCAGACCAAAAGACTCTGCAGGAAGCCACAGTTAAATATCTGAACATATACAATAAGGCTTTCATTGAGATCATATCTCTCATTCCTAAAAGCCTAGAGAAGGAAATGGAAGTAAGAAAGAATAATGCTCATGCCAAAGATCTTGAGATCTGGGAGCAGATAGCTATTCAGCTATATCCTCAAATTGATCCCAAGACAATGAACATTATCTTCAAGGACTGCAAAGATGAGTTCAGAAGCAAAGCCAGGATGAATCAACTCATGCTTGGTGAGACTGACAAAGTGGCCCAAGAAACAGAAGAGATCCTCCGAAAGGCCTTCAAAAGGTTCAATCTTCCTGTTGTAGAGGACTTAGGTGCAGAAACAGCTGCTGATTTGGAATCTTCTGTTCCGGAAGAAGTGAGCCCTGAACAGACAAGTGAGGACTTGGGACCCTCTGCTCCAGAAGAAGGGGCCCATGAACAAGTTAGCATCTCTCCTCCAGTTTCCCCTACAGTCTCCGGATCCAAAGAAGAAGAGCAATTACAGGAGAAGGAAGCAGTGGTGAAAGACAAAGAGGTTGACAGTTCTAAGACTGCAGAAGAAAAGAAACATCTGTCTCCGGCAAGAGACACTGCACAAACTGTTCAACAATTTTTGAGTAAAGAAACTTTAGAGATTGATGAACCGGAGCTTCTAAAAGGCCCATTTGATTTTGACTCTCTCTCTCCGGTACAAACAATGAAGATAGCTTCATTTGCAAATGCCAAGGCAAATGAAAAGCTCCTGAAGTCTCATATGGAAGACTGTGAGTTGATAGAGGCTGCCTCCGGAGTACTTGTGAAGATCATGCCATCAATCCAAATAGATCCGACAGCCTCCACTTCCGGTAATCTAAAAACCTTAGTCAGCAGTGTTGATACACATTTTGATTCTCTAGAAAAATCAGTTGAAGAAAAGGTCCGGAAGGAATTTTTGGATAAGAGATTTTCAGAGATATTAGAATTAATTTCTAAAGATAGGAAGATTGTAAGCATTGGAATAAAGAGCTTAGAGAATGCTCTTAAGGATGGCGGTGATATCTATAAATTTTGTATATCCTGGTCAAAGGCAACAGCAGCATTTGACAAGAAAATAAAAGAGGAACAGGATAAGCTACAAAGCTTATCTCAAAGTTTTGATCCTCTCTCTTCCTCTATAATAAATCAAGAATGTCAGACTATTGCAGTCTTGAACGAAATAAAGAATCTTGAGAAGGAAAGGAAGAACATCACCAACCGGATGGGAGAACTTAGAAGGATTATAATCCCTAAGTTGGAAACCATGCATGAGGCCATCAGTGATGCTAGGACCACCGCCCAAACAAAAGATCCGACAGATCTCAAGCGGGCAGAAGCGTTTGCATTTTTGTTAAGTGGTCACATTTCAATTTTGGACAGAATGAAGCAAAGTTGGGCTACCGAAATGATTCAATTACAGACATCCTTTGCAGACATTCTTCAATATATGTGAGTATGTAAATATGCGGCTAAGTATAAGAAATTTTTGAAAATTTTGATATGCGGACCCTACCCTTTGCCATTTGATGTCAAAGGGGGAGTGAGGAGCAGTGAAAAATGAGGGATCCAACTAAGGGGGAGTTCCGGAAATTGTATATAAAGACAGAGCATCAGCAAAGGGGGAGCATAGTGAAAACACTTAGTCATTTTTCACTAAGTGTTGCCATCAATGCCAAAGGGGGAGATTGTTGGAAAGAGACACTATATGGATTCATGGTTGTTGTCATTGATGGCAACAAAGGTCATCCCACATATCCGCAAGTCATGATGTGTCTCTACCGGAAGTCAGAATAAAGAATGTTGTGGTCCGGTGAAGAAGAACAGAGCATGTGGCAAGGTCCGACAGATTGGTCCGGACCTCTCAGTGGAAGTGTCTTGGTACAGTACGGATTTGGGGAAGTCAAGAGGACTACCTTGAGTGGTATATTCCAAGGATTTAGCCTCCGGTGATGGACAAGGAAAAAGATATGAATGGTTGAGTACCGGATTCCTGAGAGACAGTGAAAACAGAGGAAGAACTGACTGGCAGAGTATCAGACTGCTTTCCGGATGAGTTACTATTGATGACAGAGGTTGTGAAGGCATGAATCATGTTTGGCCGACATGATTAATGATATCTACAAGTATATGCTTGATCCGCATTGCTTGGTGAGGAAGGATTCAGCCGACAGAATGAAAGTTTATAAGAAACTAGACTGTTCCGGATGCCGACTAGAAAGGTGATGAAATTACTTGTGCGGATATATATAAAGGATGGATTTAGTTGTGAAGTGTGAAGTGAGAGTGGAGAGATATGCGAATAAGTCCAGATAAAGAGCAGAGGTAGCAAAAAGGATCCGGTATGTGAAAGATAGCAGAACAAAGAACAGAGGAAAGATGAAGTGCAGCAGATCAGTGTACTGAGCCTAACCGGAACTGAACTCCAGCATATGCAGATGCTTCCAATCAGTTCAAGAATGTGATTCTCATCACTTTGTAGACAGTGTGTCTTTTTGTAGGCAGTGGGCCTCTTGTGAGCAGTGTGCTCGGGCAGTGAGCCCTAATTGGCAAGTGCCATTTTTGTAATTTCCTATTCTTCTAACAGAGAATAATTCTTGGGTTAATCACCCCGTGGTTTTCTCCCTTAACAGGGTTTCCACGTCAAAAATACTGTGTCATGTGTTTCTTATTTCATGGTTAATGTTTTTGTGTTTGATTTTATGCTACATCAATTAAAAGAAAAGTTCAATAAGGGAAATAATTAGGATAACTGATTCACCCCCCCCCCCCCCCTCTTAGTTATCAACAGGAAGTTGTATGTTTAATTCCTATGCCAAAGGTTTAGAGTGATATATTTCTTGATAATTGATGTGTTGACGTATAAGAGTATATTGAACTTATGCTAATGTTTTGATGCTAGAAAAGTTTGCATATATGTATTATTTTTCAATCTTTCTTGATAAAATAGGCCTTGGTGGATGAGAGTTTCCAGTTGTACATATTTTGATGACCTATGCATTCATTTGAGATTTGTGCTATGAAGTTTTCGAAGCAATTATTGCATGTAATTTAGGATTTCTATCTTGTTTATTGTCTAATTATGTTGTGTTGTTTATAGTTGCATAAGAAATGTTTTAATCTATGATTATCATTTTCGACAAAGTAAAAATTATGTATGATATTGTATATCAGTCTAAAATTTTATTCTTATGGATTTAACATTTTTAAAACTAGATTTAAACATTTATCAAATTAATTATGGTAATGATCTAAGTTTTGTGGTTCGTGCTCAAGTGTGTTAGCTTGGGCATGACATATTGCTTGTATTTGAAGTTCGCTTAACCTTTCCTGTTGTTGTTGAATTATAAATTGGTCTTGTTGTTGTCTAGGGTGGATCTCCTCTATCTCATCGAGGATTGCCTTTACCCACTCACCTCTAAGTCCAGGGCACATTCATGAGCCTAAACAAGAGAGAGATGGTTTAAGCTAACCTTCACTTGACCTAGGGTTTTGACTTAGGGTTTGTGTGACCTAAAGTTTGACTTGTTAGTGTAGGTTTTTATTTCCTAGATGGATTATTTATTTTTCCTATATTCCTAGGTTTTTCCTACACTTCTATTAATCCCGCATAGGTTAATAAAGCATGTCTTATTAGGTGAGTGGTTGCGAGGTGTCACCTTCCTACATGTGAGCATCCATTAGCTATCTTGGGAAGATACTTTGCTATCTTTAGTCCGATAGATGGTTGCTCCTCATTGGTCAGTGTTGCCACCTCCTCTCTCTTCCTGGTCTATATAAGCATGCTACCTAGCTTGTAATTGACATCTTTTACTTTTGCATCCTCTTAATGCTATTTTGCTTCTAGCATTTGCATTACTCTCTTGGAGACTAACTCTGTGTTGCTATTTTGATTTCGTATCATTTGCATTCATAGTTTTAATATCTATTCTTTGCACTAGTTTTCTGGGTTATTAATCTTTTCAGATTCTAACATGGTATCAGGGCTATTCTATGTGCAAGAGTAGATTTTAGTTTCCATATTTGAGAGATTCGGGGGGGCTAATAAATCTTATTGCAGGTTTTTGAAAAACCCAGTATGCTCTTCTCTTGCATCTTCGGATGATCTTGAGAATCAGAAAAGTTTGACGGAAATTTTTTTAATCTCTGGGGTTGCAAATGTGTTTTATGAAATCTGGGTGATTGCAGCATTTCTAGTTATATTGGCAGCATTTCCAGCTGTTCCAATGCGTCCAGGAGGCTTGAGAAAGTTAGATTTGGCTTTCGTTTCACTGAAATCGGAGATCGTCATACACAGTTGCGAAACCGGGGTTTCAAACTCAAATCTGACAACCAGCTTGCATATTTGGTCCTCTGAATCAATATTGCAGGTTCCAACATCTGATTCAGCCTTTGCATGTCATTTTTTGGTTGTTGGGGTCATTTTTTGTAGCTAAAGGCGTTCCATTTACACTGGAGCAACATCTTTTGTGCATTTGTAAGAAAAACGCCTTCTGGGTTTTGTTCGCAGCACAGAAAAACCATCTGGGCATCTTTCTGTTTTTGCATGCAATTTGTATATTTTGCAGAAACGCGCTTAGAAAGCTACAGCAGGACCCCTCTCCGTTGGCAGCTGCAGTTCTGAAGACAGTTTTCAAATGCTCCGTTCTTGCTCATACGGACTCCTTTTCCCACGAATTTTTTTTTGATTTTAGCTATTTTTTTGTGCTCTATGCACTTGTGCAGTCATTTTTTGATTTTGATGCCAAGATTTTTCAGAAATTGCAGATTCTCAGTCGTGACATTGCACGATTCTCGTTTTGGGAACTTCGGAGGATCATAACTTTCACATACGACCTCGTATCGAGGCGATTCTTTTTTTGAAAGTGCATGATTTTTCGAGTAGATTGCAGTGGTGCTATTTATTTCTCTGGATATTATGTCAAAGTTGTATTTTCAGCATATGCTCTTCATGAGGGTTTTGTAATGCATTGAAATCAAGACCACTGAGTATTTATTGCTAGTGGTAGTTGTAAACACACTAATATAAAGTGCCAAATCATATTTTCTTGGGGGGGTTCTTTGATTGAGTGAAAAGGGGGGGTTGTCTTGGTTGGGTTCTCTTCTTTTCGACACTTCTTCTCTGCATTTCTTCATCACGGATCAAACAAATCTGCCTATCCTAACTCCATACAATTACTTTGAGTGGAAATCATGCATGACAATTCACTTAAGGAAAGCTGGATTAAATAGGATAACTATGGGACTTGAAACTGAACCTGCTAAAGATGAAGATAAGCCTAAGTGGTTTAACAAATGTGATGAGGCATATGGAACATTGTGTTTGTCTGTTTCTCTTAATTTGCTCTTTCACATTGAGTCTTTGAATACACCAAATGAAATCTGGACAAAGCTAGAAACACTATTTGGCACACAAGATTCAATGAGGGGTCATATGTTGGAAAATGAACTAATTAGTTTAAGTCCAGGCAATTTCAACACAATCCAGGATTTCTTCACCAAATTGAAATCACTAAGGCTGCAGTTAAAACAATGTGGAATTGAAAAGAAAGATGAACAATTGATTCTTAGTATTCTCTCTAAGCTAAGTTCAGAATATTCTGTGTTTGTTTCTACTTTCTATGCTACTAAGGGTGCACTTGGTACTTAATTCACCATGCCATCTTTAGATGATTTTGCTGTCAATCTCACTCGGGAACAAGACAAGCTAATCCAGATGGGCACTCTTAAGTCCTCTAAGTCACATGCCTTGGCTACCAACCAAGGCACAAAAGAACAGAAAGGACAAAGTTGTAACAACAATAGTAAGGATAAGAAACAAAAGAATAGCAAGGAGAAGAAGGATCAGATAACAGTTGCTTCAAAAGCAACTAATGAGACCCAATATTCCAAGGGCGACAAGCCTAAGAAAGAGAGGGTCCAATGTGCCTATTGTAAAAGACCCGGTCATGATGAACATAAATATCTGAAGAAACAAATTGATCACTTGACACACATTCTTGAGAAGAATAATATCAGTGTTCCTGAGTCTGTCAAACAGAGTTCTAATGAGGGGTCTAATAAGGCAAAAGAAAACAGCAAGGGAAAAGGAAAGGGCAAGGCCCTTGTTGCAGTTGCTTCTTCACCATCCACTTGGGTTCTTGATTCGGGTGCTTCGCACCACATGGCTTCATCTAAGGAAGAACTTGCATCCTTGGAGCCATGTTCTATGCCTTCTATTTTGATGGGTGATAACACTCCTGTTGAGGTGTGTGGGAGAGGGTCTGTTGATGTGGGGGATGGCACATTCCATGATGTTCTTTGTGTGCCCTCATTATCAACTAATCTCCTATCGGTATATCAGATCACTCACACAGGTTCAGGCAAGCGGGTTGAGTTCACTCCTGATTCAGTAGAGATTCGTGAGTTGCACAGTGGTTCTACAGTTGCAGTTGGGAGAGCAGATCATCAGTCACGGCTCTATCTATTTTCTCACTTTGTTCCTGATCCTCCTTCGACTGTTTTGCTCACTCATTCTAATGATGTGAGTAGATTATGGCATGAGCGGTTTGGCCACCTTAACTTCTGCTACTTGCAGCAGCTCAACCAGCAGAGCATGGTCACAGGGTTGCCTTCAGTTCAGTTTTCAGTTGGTGTTTGCCAAGGTTGCATTCTTGGTAAGCATCCTAAGGAAAAGTTTGACAAAGGTAAGGCATGGAGAGCTTCACAGATACTGGAGTTAGTTCACAGTGATTTGGCTGGTCCATTTCAGCATCCTTCCTTCAGCAGGGCTAGATATGTCCTCACATTCATTGATGACTTTTCTCGATATACTTGGGTGTACTTTCTCAAACAAAAGTCAGAGGTATTTGATCATTTTCAGGACTTCAAGACTTTTGTAGAGAAGCAATCTGGGAAATCCATCAAAGTTTTGCGCACTGACAATGGTGGTGAGTATGTCAACCATCGGTTTGAGAGGTTTTGCACTTCAGAGGGAATTGATTTGCAGCATTGAGTTCCATACAATCCTCAGCAGAACGGTGTTGCAGAACGGAAGAATAGGTCCTTGAAGGAAATGGCGAACTGCATGATTCACTCCAGATCTCTTGCACCACAGTATTGGGTAGAGGCCATTAACTGTGCTTGTTATATCCAGAACCGTGTTCCTCACCGAGCCTTGAAGGGAGTCACTCCTTTTGAAGCTTGGAGCGGTCGGAAACCATCAGTTAAGCACTTTCAAGTTTTTGGTTCTCCTGCATGGGCCCACATTCCTACAGAGAAACGCAAGGCATTGGATCCGCAGAGCAAACCTTGCATATTTGTAGGTTATCCTGATGGTGTGAAGGGTTATCGGTTGCTCCACCCTACTACACATGAGTTGTTCATTGAGAGGAGTGTTCAGTTTGAGGAGGGCTCTTCGAGCTCACTTTCTATTACTTCGCCAACTCCCTCTACTTTGACATTGGAGTCACTTGGGATACATGACAGATCTTCTGATGAGTCAGATTCACCTGAGCAGTCTTCTACCTCCACTTCTGATGCAGAGAGTGATTCAGAGGACTCACCTCCTTCCTCTCCTAGTCATCATTCAGAGGTTGATGATTCTACTCCAGATTCTCCATCTTCCGGTCCACTTTGGGCTAGACAGACCTTGCAGTCTGCAGGTGATTGGGTTGGGGATCCATTAGACACCAGGCGGACTCGTTCACAATTCCAAGATGCTCCACATGTCTTCATTGCTACTGCCTCAGATCCACAGTCTTTTCATGAGGCTTCTGGTATTCCTGAGTGGGATACAGCTATGCAGGAGGAGTATAGTTCCTTGATGAGGAACCACACTTGGGATCTTGTCCCTCTTCCTAAGGGAAGAAAACTTGTTCGATGTAAGTGGATCTATCGGACAAAATTTGCAGCAGATGGGTCGGTTGACAAGTATAAGGCTCGCTTGGTCACCAAAGGATTCTCCCAGGTTCCTGGGATTGACTACTCTGAGACTTTTGTGCCAGTTGCCCGAATGAATTCCATCCGACTTGTTCTTGCCATTGCTACAGCTCATCGTTGGGAAGTACACCAGATGGATGTGAAGAGTACTTTTCTTCACGGTGACCTTCAGGAGGAGATCTACATGGAGCAGCCACAGGGGTTCCTTCAGGATTCTTCACTTGTGTGCCTTCTTCAGAAGTCTCTCTATGGCCTCAAACAGGCTCCTCGAGCCTGGTATGCCAAGATGGATTCCTTCCTTCTATCAGTTGGGTTCACTCGGTGCCATTCTGATCCCAATGTCTACATTCTGCAGCAGGATGATTCACTCCTATTTCTGGTTCTGTATGTTGATGATTTGCTGATCACAGGGAGTTCTTCATCCACCATTGGGGCTGTCAAAACTGCCCTTCATGACAGGTTTTTGATGACTGACTTGGGCTTGTTGCATTACTTTCTCGGGATTGAGATCTACCAGTCTTCTTCTGGGATCACCATCGCACAGTCCAAGTATGCTCTAGATTTGCTCTCGAGGTTTCATATGGCTGACTGTAAGCCTGCTCCGACTCCCTTTCTTTCTGGAGTCAAACTTGAGGCTCAGTGTTCTTCTCCACTTGTTGATGGCACTTTGTACCGACAGCTTGTTGGGAGTCTCATTTATCTGACTCATACGAGACCTGACATTTCATATGCTGTAGGCATGGTCTCTCGATTCATGCAGGAGCCTCATGAGCTGCACTGGAAAGCAGCCAAGCGGATCCTTCACTACATTCAGGGTTCTCATAGTCTTGGGATTCACTACGCAGCGGGTATTGAGCTTGACTTAGTGGGCTACACAGATTCAGATTGGGCGGGCGATTCTCAGGATCGCAAGTCTACTTCAGGTTACAGCTTCTCACTTGGTTCAGGTCCTGTTTGTTGGTCAAGCAAGAAGCAATCTGCTATTGCTCTATCTTCTACTGAGGCCGAGTATCGGGGGGCTGTGAATGCCTCTACTGAGGCCATTTGGCTTCAGAATCTTCTCACTGAGTTTGGTATCCAGATCAGACGGCCATCAGTCATATTTTGTGACAACCAAAGTGCCATTTAGATCTCACGGAATCCGGTCCATCATCAGCGGACCAAACACATAGAGGTTCACATGCACTACATTCGGGAGCTCATCCATGGCCACGTCATCGACCTTCGCTACTGTCCGACTTCCGAGCAGGTTGCTGATATCTTCACCAAACCCTTTACTGAGAGCAAGTTCCTTCATTTGAGAGCTTTGCTGGGGGTGCGGGATGCTTCATCTTCTGGGGGGGCTTCTTCCTCTCACTTGGAGTTCTGACTCTCTCTACTTTTGGGGGGGTCTCTTTTCTCTCTCTTTGGGGGGGAATTTTATGTACATGGGTACCTCATCAGGCTTGATTTGCCGGGACCCATTTCTACATCCACCTAAGCTTCGCTTATGGGGGGGTGTTAGTGTAGGTTTTTATTTCCTAGATGGATTATTTATTTTTCCTATATTCCTAGGTTTTTTCTACACTTCTATTAATCTCGCTTAGGTTAATAAAGCATGTCTTATTAGGTGAGTGGTTGCGAGGTGTCACCTTCCTACATGTGAGCATCCATTAGCTATCTTGGGAAGATACTTTGCTATCTTTAGTCCGATAGATGGTTGCTCCTCATTGGTCAGTGTTGCCACCTCCTCTCTCTTTCTGGTCTATATAAGCATGCTACCTAGCTTGTATTTGACATCTTTTGCTTTTGCATCTTCTTAATGCTATTTTGCTTCTAGCATTTGCATTACTCTCTTGGAGACTAACTCTGTGTTGCTATTTTGATTTCGTATCATTTGCATTCATAGTTTTAATATCTATTCTTTGCACTAGTTTTCTGAGTTATTAATCTTTTCAGATTCTAACATGACTGTGTTGGGACTAAGGGTTTGTAAAACTTCTACACTGCTAATGTTTTTGTTCTTTTATGTTTTTGTATGCATGCAAGCCTATATGAGTGCAAAACATTTTTTAATGCTTTTTTATGTTTATGGAAATGAAAGTGCTTTTTTTCTATTATAGGAATTAGAAAATGAATGCAAACTAGTATGTGATTACCTAATGCAATTGAATCTATGCTTTTGGTTTGATTTTTTGAATAAGTGGAACAATTTACTCTAGGAAAGGGAAATTACTTTTAAATGAATCTAATCTATGAACTTTTAGAAAGAAAACTACTTTAATAATGCAAATCTACTTAGCCTATCAAGGAAAAAGCAACATGTATTTACTATTCCCAAGAGCAAAGTTTGATTATGTATTTAGGAAAAATAGATGAGATAACAAATAACAACAAAAGGCTCTAACATCCTATGTGAGCATATGGATGCTTGATTTGGAGAGCAATAACCTGCAATAATTGTGTGCACAAATGAAATTGTCTCCCTTTGTGCTTGAGGGAGGGGTATTTATAGGTTTGAAGAAGGGATGAGAGGTGGAGAGGATGGAGAGTTAACTCAATTTGATTGAAGAGTTAACTTAGAAGATACAAGAGTGATTTGGGCTAAAATTGGAGTGATCTAACCAATTATAACTTATCGCTCAAGAAGAAGTGAAGAAAAAAAATGCATGAGAATGCATGGGTTGATAATTAAAGATAAAAATAAGCTAAATATGCATGAGTGGTTGCATGAAATAGTTAACTCTATCTTTGACATAAAATTCCATGCAAACATGAAGAAAAATAGGCGAAAATGGAGCTATTTTGGAGAAAAAACTCAAGTGAACTCGCGACTGGAAAACATGATAGGTTCGCCCATGGGTTACCCCTTTCACTAGTCAGGGTCACCCGAGGGCAACCCTCAGAGGACACCTAGGTGGAAGTACATGATGGGAAATGGAAGAGGAGGAGAAAAGAAGGGGATCTACCTTTGGAAACAGTTCAAGAAAGGGTCAAAAACCAAATCTCCACTTGCAAAAGTAGGATCTCCTGGGGGAGATCTAGAAATAATAGGGGGAGATTTGGATTGGTTGACCCAAATTGAGAACTGAAAGTCAGAGATGGCTTGGGAGGACCTCTAGAAGGCCTCTAGGGGTGGGAATGGATGAAAACATTATGAAAGGGGAAAACACAACAAATGGATGAATAAAAGGCTTAGGGACAAAGTCGCAAGCACTGGAAACACACATTGACAAGTATAAAAAAGTGTCAAAACTGAAGAAAGAGGTTAGATGACAAAGGGGAAACAACACAAGGAGGAAGAAAACACATGCTACCAAGAGAATTGTTGCTGAGAGGATGTTATTTCACACTTATATGTATGTGACAAGGATTGTGAGTCATCATTGGGGTCCTCATGGAGGCTACGCATGATTTTGTTGCTTACATATTTTTCCTCTTGGGAATGGTAGTCTACACGAAAGGTAGGTACCATTCCCGAACTAGGCCTTACCTATTGTCATTTTTTCGGCAATTGTATCTACAATAACTAGTATTAATCTAGCATCTGAATATATCAAAACAAATAATGAAAACTGAAATGATGAACATACCATAGATCATGTGAGTTTGACTAGTTATTTGCCTTTGTCGGAGAGACCTATAGGAATGAATGTGTTGTGCCCTATACAACACACCCCATTTTTCCTCAAAATGTGGACCCCCTTTTCCTACTTAGTTTGAGTATTCTAGGACTTTATGATTTGTGGGATTAGTTTGATGGTTTCCTAGTTTCTGGATAGTGAGTTGATTTGGTCTCCTTGGATTTGATTTCACCTATGTGATTTGGTGTCTCTATATGCTTTGGTGTGCTTTATTTGAAGTCAATGGGTCTTCTTGATTTGTTTGAATGGTGACTTTGTCCTTGGTCTTTTCAATGATTTTGTACTTTTTGGGTTTTTAGAGTGCTTTGTTTTTGCATGCTGGAAGGGGAAGGCCTGAACCCTTGCACTTTACCTTTGTATTCTATTAGGTTCAATTTGGGGAGTTTAATTCTAGTGCTTTGATGCTTTGCTACCTTGTTGGGATTTTGAGGTTTGTCGTACTATAGTATAAACATCCCTGCGACCCCAACATTACCTTTTGTGCATTGCTTGTTTACCTACGCGCTTGTCAATTTGTTAGGGTTGTTCATCCTGGCGTGATTGTAAAGGAACCCCCGACGTCCTGACTCTTGTAGGTTGACATCGTGTTGGTGTCTCACCTCTGTCAGATTTTCAGAGTTGGTCATCCTGGCATGACCGTAAAGGAATCTTTGATAGTCTGCATTGGTTCGACGACATTCCTGGTCCTGATCCCTGATGCTTTCTTGGTCTCTCAAAATCTATTGATTGGGCCTTCCAGTTTTTGCCTACCATTCATAGGTAAACCGATATCCCCAACCCTCAACTCCCGCTAGTTTCTCACTTGTATGTTTTTCAGAGCCACGCTGTCAGGCCTTCCCATGTTGCCCTTCCATTTTGAAAAGTGGTGAAGGTTTCTCTTGACCCCCGACTCCCACTGATTTCTTACTTATGAGTTTTTTGGAGCCACGACGTCGGGCCTTTCTATTACACTCTTCTATTTTGGAAGGTGGGAGAGGTTTCTCTTGATCTCTGATACCCCTCCCCACTTTGGCTTGATTTCTTGATGTTGACGTGGATGTTTATACACTTTTCATTGGATGTCATTAGCTTCACTAAGAAATTTTCATACATTGTTGATATTGGCGTGCTTGAGAATCTTTGACTAGGAATATACTTCATTTCGATGTTTGGGTCTTGTTCCATTTTGGTTTGTTAACGAGAGTGTTGGATACCTTGATGATGGGGGGTGTTTCATGATTTTATAAGGGTTTGAGAGGAGTATCTTTATGTTCCACAAATCTCCAAAGCTTTCCTTGCGTATGCATGAAGTTTTGATATCATTGTTGGACCTCTAAATGTTGTAAAATAGCCCCTTTAAGAACCTTTAAAGTTATCTCTCAAACATGTTATGAGAATCACTAGTGTAATCTGCCATACTTTGGTACTGATAAAATATTCTTAGGGCTTCATTCAATTGAAAACCTCAATGCAAGCCCTTAGGCACTGAAATTTGAATCACAAGAGAGGGAAAATATTTTTGAAATTCCATTTTTGCCTTACATTTAAGTTTAAAATTGGCAAGCTCTTGGCAATAGTAAAACCTTCATTAGCCCACCCCTATTTCCTTGAGACTGTTTGAGAAGCTCGTGTTTTGGTAGGATGGAACTTGGAGTTTGTTCTGAATTTTTCTATTTTGAAACTAGTTCTTTCTTTATAGGCAGTTTATTAAAAGCTCATTTTCATGCCCGACCTCTATGTTTTGATTTTGCATGCAAAGATCTATGGTCTAAGTTTTGGCATGGAACAATGAAAAATGATCACTGAGAACAATGATGCACAACAAATTTGATGTTTTAGATCATTTATGGGTAGGTTGCATTGACAAGAGATAGGTTTTATTGTGATAAGTATTGGAATTTATGCCAAAACCTTGAAGTTTATAGATTGAAGGTCTTTTATCTAGCAGTAGATTAGGTAATGTATTATCTATGAACCCTTTGTTGATTTGATGATTTTCTCGTGTCTATAGTGGCAGGGTTATGAAGAGTTGAAGGAGATTAATCCTAGGGTTTGGTTTCCTAAGGAAACCCACCAAACCCTAGGAAAAGCATGATTTGTAGAGGCCTTTTTCACATTTGTTAACATCTGATTGCAAGGACTAACTTGATTTTTCTTGGTTGCAAGGAAAAACTTCATCATTGATCAAGATTCTAGATCATGCTACAGTCATGCAATAATTCATAGAGTAGGGAAGACAATTGATATACTTTCATTTTATAGGGCCAAATGATAAGCATCTCAGGTCTTATGCAATCTCAATTATTTGAGGGCAGTCTTGTAATCAATGCCATAATAGTGGTGTTTAGGATGAGGAAGTTTAATAGATGTGATTAGCAGCCCTAGAGCCCTTTGTTTTCTATGACTATCATAAAGCTATTACCCCATGTCTTAATACTGTGGCAATAGAAGAATGAGGCCACCTTTCTCTTGCAATCTATTATAATCTCCAAGGGAGGCTAGTTATAAGATGAGAAATATAAGTCGGGAAAAAAGAAGATCACCAAAACCTCCTGGATGGACTAACCCTCTCTATTAGATATAGGAAATTAACATAGAAATGGGGGGAAAGCATCTATCCTCATATCATTCTAAGTCCATTACTATTTCAAACCACCTGCCAAAACCCTAGAGCTGGGATCATTCTGCCTCTATATCTTACCTAGTGGGTCATTACTAGTTTTGTTTAGGATATTGAAATATCAAGGAAGATAGTCACGGGTTTGTGCTCATCTACAATAGTTATCTAGACAGTCTTGAAGAAGGTAGTTTAGGCCATGCATAATCTCCAAACCAAAAGTTCATCCCAAAAACCTATGGAGACTGCCAGGCTTGTTGTCTCATAAAATTTATGTTAATAGGAGTTGGTTTGAGAAAGTTGAAGACAATCAAGTCCACTGACAGGCCTATGAATATTGCATCTATAGTTGTTACAGTCATGTAGAGGCCTACTACAGTAGGCACCTTCAAACCCTAGGAATCATGAGGATTGCATACATTATGGGGAGCATGTAATATGAAACTGTTGCCACTTCAAAAATGTAAACAAAGACAATGTGGTATGCTCAAAGCAAAAGGAAGACAGTCAATTATGGTCATAGGCTTACTTGGGAAGATGTAGACACTGTAACATTATTCAAGTCTTCACTATCATGAAAGGGTGTAGATGTTTTTGAAGATATTGCAAATGATAAATACACTGTCATACCTAAAAGGTTGTCCAACTGTTAATAACCAGTCTAACAATTATGACAATCATACTAGGTCTTAAGTAATTCCAGATGATTGGAATGTGTCCCTAAAGATCTCATCACTCAAAATGAAGGAAACATGAAGTATCATTATGCAAAGCAGACTGTCACTGTCTAACCTTGACTGCCCAATCTTCCATTCTAAGTCATGAATTATGTAGCCATATTGATAAGTTTTAACTCCCATTAGGATCATACTCAACCAAGTGAAGGGCAACAGTCCAGCTTTGTTATCTCTGACAAGATCTATGATGATTGTCCCAGCACCAAAAGAATTTATATAAAACAGGGGCAATGCTGACACCATTTTTGAAAAAAAATCTGATTAATGTGGGACACAATAACTAGTTGTAGGTCATTATGATGTAGGTAGCAGATTGTGATTTAAGGACACTCTCCCAACAAGTAGCATTTGAATGAATTTAGCGATTGTCATGCCTCTGTCCTTGATATATGTATTGTAAGGGAATTTCTTGGAATTTCTTCTCTAATCATATGAAGTACTGTCACATCTAGTGTGAAGCCTTAAGATTTACCTAGGAGATGTTGATCTAAGAAAAGATGAGAGTATATGAAGCATGTGCTAGTGGTGTAGTCAAAGGAAAATTAAGTCATTGTGTAAACTTGGAGAGGAGGCCAAACAAATGCATGGGGTAATGATATTCAGTGACTAAAAGACTGTTATATAGAAGAGTGCAGGTCAGATTCTAATTGAGGTTTCTTGATGATCTTAAGCCATGACAATGACATGTTGATGTCCCCTAAAGAATGTGTATGATCTGTATATAGTTACAACCTTTTAAGCAACACTGCCTCATGCATTGCACAGTCACCATGCATATATTACAAAGCCCTGGTCCATGTTCCAAATGTTGTCATAATGATAAACACTCATAGGTCACCCTTGATGAACAATGCTACTACAACACCAGTCTAGGAATGGGTCTAGCTCTCTAGGGTGGTCATGACTAACAAGGTGTCACTGTACCTCATCATTTAATCTGTTTTCAGATGTCAAAAACTAGGGTTGTGTCCATGGCTGTCTGCAACTAGGGATTCTATAGTTACCAGTTTATAGCTAATCCTAATTTAAAAAAAAGATTAATCTATCTGCTTATTGAATAAATGTAATGAATGCTGGAAAATAGAATAAAACAAGAAATTTACTTAAAGCAAAGAAACAATAAGATGCATCTATCTATTAAAATAGGAAACACCTTTATAAGAGAAAACTGAAACAATAAAATAGTGGTACTAGCCTCCTGCCTGAGTGGTGAGAGTGGGCCCTTGCTCCACACCCTTGAGGCTGAAGGCTATAGCAGGAAATCAACACAAAAGATGATCACAACTAAATTTAGTCCAATTCATTCATTTCTGCATTCATGAAAATATGGCTATCATAGAACTGAGATCTCTGAGAGTTAGAATAATTTTATCATCGTATATCTTCTACTATTTCTAAGAGTATATATAAAAATGAGTGATGACATATCACTGAACTTATCTACCAGTCTTTCTATGAGATGACACCATCTCTTTATTGTACTTAATTGTCTAACTTATGAAAAATAACCATGCGAGAAAGGTAGACTTGAATGGAACAGAAGTCCACTCAGAAGTCTAAGTTTAAGTCTTAATACACTTGGGCATCAAAGCCCTGAAAATAAGGATATTGGATTAGTTCAGTTCGTAACTCATGCAAAATCTTTGAAAATATAAAACTTTAGCAGTTTAACTAATAGTTGACCCTTCACCGCTCAGGTGATGCTTTGAGTGAAGTGAGGGGTATTAAGATCTCTACTGAGAGTGTCTGGTCGGCAGCTCTACTTGGAAACATGCCCTGCTCTTAGGAGGCACTGGAGATAGTTGTTCCTGTCTGCAGCTTCGGAGATACTCCAGACTCTCGCAGAGCTCTGGAGAGGCATTCCCCATATTTTCAAAACTTTAGGTGTCATGGTTCTTTGGTATTGTCTCCAGAGATCATTGAAGACGATCTCCGGAGATGCACAAAATCGCTGTTCCTGGCATCTACACCTGTTGATTCAAAAAGAGAGAGAAGTTCTATATTTTTCCATCAATTCCACGCACATTAGTCACTTAATCAGAAATTTTAATCTTAAGTAATCTATCTTAATTAATCACAAAATAGAATGATCTTGCTAACTTATTTGGGTGCAGACACTAGGAAAGATGAACTGAGAGAGGGAAAAAAGAGAGGCAAAAAGATGTATTTCATGAGTGCAATTTGGCACTCATCATCCCCCCCATACCTAAGGTTTGGCAGGTCCTCCTGCTTTTCACATTCTGGATTTATTTTGGTGAAGCAGCCTGTCAGTCAGTCTATAATCCTGGAGATAAGTGGTCCAAGTGGTTCTATTAGTGTTACCATTTCCTCTGTACTTATCAACTTGCTTCAACCAGTTCTTCAATTTGTCATCTTCTAGCTGTTCTGCCCAGATAGGGAGTGGTTCAATTATTAGAGGGGGCCTGAACTGTCCACCTATCCATTCTTGTTTATGTGTATCCATCAGTTTGGATATCAACTTTTCCTTTCTCATGAATAATCTCAAGTTTGCAGGGGTGACCACCTCTCTAAGTTTCTGCTCTGGGGTCAAAATATTCCATCTCCTCTTTGCTACAACAAGTACGGAATTTGCTGAATTAACAATAAAAAGACCAAAGTCAATGGAGCATTCCTGCAAATTTTTCAGGTATAATGGCAACATTCTGGTTGCATTTTTAGGATGATAGATAAGGGACCTAAATTGGGTCTGAAGAGCAAAAGGATTGGGACATTCTTTCCTGATGAAGAGATCTGTTTTTAAATCCTTTTAAAGATGATCTTCCATCCTTTCATTCTAGATCTGGTGGTTTCTCATTAGGGACATGAATGCCTTAAGCTGGCATTCTCCCACAAAGTGATTAATAATGAAGGCTATATCATTAATATAGAACCCATGCAGGTATAATTCACATAGGAAGTTTTTGTCCTCATCATTGCTCCTGGTGTAAGCTGCCATGAATCCTTCTGTTGTTTCAGTATCCTCAGTTATGTCAGACATGACTAAGGAGAGTTTCCTTTGCAGTACCCTTTCCTGTAAGAACATTGAATAGCTGGCACTTGGAGGCCTGCAGGATAGATTTTTTGAGGAAAGGGAGGCCATTTTAATGATTTTGCCTTCCAAAGTTGCTATTCTTTCTGCTCTGGCAGTGACTGCCCTTTGTAATTGCAACATTGGCTTGGAGGCCTCAAATTCTCTACACCTTTTATCCCAATGAAACAGGGCTTTGGGAATGTCAATAGGGATTGGACCTGCATAGGCATCTGTTTGAATTTCTTGCTCATTGGTTGTCCTTGGGCTAGACAATTCTTGAATATATTCTTCTTGCTCATCCAAGCTGTTATTGGCCCAAGTTAACTGTTTATCCTAGCTTTGTACCTTCTCAATCAGTGTTGCCATTATTGTGAGGCTGTTGTCTCTGGCCATGGTGAGCTCAGAAACCTTCTGTGCTGCTTCTTTCTCTTTTTCTTCCATCCATTTGGCTGCCTCACATTTCTGTGCTTCCAACTCTACCTCTTTCTCCTGGATGATTTTATCCTTGCTTTGGAGGTCTGTTTGGATATTTGCAATAGTTTGTTTCAGCTCCATCTCCACCTCTACTCTGACCTTCTTGAGGTCAGTAATAATCAAATTCTTTCCCCAGAGCATTCTTTTAAAATTTTTAATTTCTTCCATCAATTGCTGTTCTGTTGAAATTTCTATATCCTCTTGGTCAGAGGGATGAGATAGAGTTTCTGCCTCTGTTTCTGTCACTGTTGGCTGATCATCAAGGTTATCCATGGCCATCTGCCCTGCTCTTCCTAATGTATCCATTTGCCCTGTTCCTCCTTCTTCAGTCTTCCTATCCTGAGGATCCTCTATTGTTGCTGGCATTGATGAAGGCTCATCTTTATCCTCACATGTTCTCAACTCCAGGAGTGCCTCAACGAGCAGGGCAGTATCCTTCTCAGCCTGTGAGAGTTGTTTCTTCTTTTTTCTTCTCTAGAGCAAAGGTGAGGTTGGTGCCTCTGGAGTAGGTCTCCCTTCCTCAGAATTGGAGGAGAGAGTAAAAGTTTGTAAGTTTCCTGTCTCCAGAGCACATGGTGGTATTGAAACTGGACTTGACTCCACATGAACATATGGTGCTAGAGAATTTTCACTTTGCTTCCTCTTCCTGACCAGAGGGATCTCATCTGATCATGGGATGGTTCTTCAGCCCACCACTTTTCCTCAATTCCCTATCCTGACCTTTCCTCTGTTAATTCCTTAGGCCAAGATTCCTCAGGTAGAGTCATCTTTTGCCTGACTGACCGAGTCATGTATAGGGTTTGTGTAGGAGTAGGTTCTGTAATTTGTTTGCCTTTCCTCTTTTTGTCAGGAACAGGGGCTATAGATGATGTAGCCTCTTGTGAGGGTGACTTCCCTTTGTGAACAACTGTGGAGGAGGCTGAAGGCTCAGTTTCCTTATCCTGGTGAGAAGGAGAATTCTCACCTTCTAGTTGTGCTATTTCTGGTTCTCTGACCAGGGGGTTGTGCTCAAGAAAGTTTTGCAATAGTTCTTCTCCATTAGCCTGAGATAGGAAGTGGTGCTTGACTACCAGAAAGATGAGGCCATGATGTTTCATGGGTCCCTTATTTTGCTGATATTTCTCTGCAGTTGCCCTGATGGCAGAATACAGGAAATTAGGGATATTTATGCTATACTCAGGGTGCCTATTTTCATGTTTGAGAAAAATCAGCATTTTCATTATTGACCCTAAAACTATAGAGAATTGGCCATCACAAGTAAAGTACTTCATTATCTAGGTAGCAATAGATGCCTAAGGGTTTGGGAGTGTGGACCTCAAAATTCCTTTGACTTCATTCTTATTCGTATGTAGTTGAATAGCAGGTTCACCACGAACAGAAAAATTTCTAATTAAATCAGTGTATAAGGTTTTCAGGTGGTAGAACCTCTCACCTTGTTCGGGAAGTCTAGAAATGTGGCTGATAGTTGCTGAGGAGAGATTGATTTGGTTTCCTCTCACAGTTGTCTGTTTGTCTCTTAAATTCCTAAGGAATTCGTCCACAATATCCTCCTAAAACCCTTCAAATTTGTCTAGGAAATCTAACCATCCAGCAGCCCTTAAAATGTTTGCTGCAGCTGCATCCTTCAGAAGACCTACAGTATTTTCTGGCTCAGACTTTTTCTTGACTCCCATTGCTGAATTGATGCCACCTTCTATGTTTATTCTTTTACCTCCCCAATCTGTAGTCTATCTTTCCCTCTTATCTCTGTGGGCTCTAGAGTATTGTTCAAATTGTTCTGTAGACTCCAGAGAATTGTTTAATTTACCTTATGCTTCAGTCTATTCTGGAGGTTTGAATGAGGGATGCTATTTTTTTTCAGGCTAGGCTTATGTAGATGGGTTAAGGGACCAAGGCAGCCATAAATGTAGTAGACTGACAAGGCACTCCGGAGGTAAGGTGGTATTAAGGCACAGATGGCGGCATGCTTGGATGTGAAGAAGGAAATGATGGCGGAAGGACGTGTCATCGTGGTAGCACCCAAAATAGAAAGACATGACAATTACTAATAATGATTAATTAAAGACAGATTTACCTAGATTAGTTTTAATGATGAGGTGATGTACATGGGAGAAATGCTGCGTCGTTTTGGAAACTACACGCGTCGTGGCAATTGAGCAGTGGCTTGAGATGACATCCACTTCCCACTTGTACATGACCTGCAATCATTGCGCTGAGTGGTTCAAAGATTCACGCCCTTAGGTGATGTTAGCGCCGGCTCGTGGACACTCCTGCAAATGGTTATTATTCTAATTTAATTACTCTTTGTGATGAAGTAGAGGATGAGTCATGACGACCTCATCATATGATTTGTCTACTTTACCACCTGGAGAGGTGGGTCCTTCCCTTATTATGGAAACTGACAGCGTTATTAACAGAGCGCTGGAGGTGCTCCTAATTGGAAAGCGCCAGAGGTGCTCCCGTTTGAGAAGCGCCGGAGATGCATTGGGCCAACTTTTGGCAACTGATCATATCCAGAGCTTAATTATTTCAACTGTCCTGAAGAAGGGAATTGCCATTTTACTAGTTTTCAACTCCCTTGGCCGAGAAAGACAGCCATTTGCTGGTTTTCCATCTTTCTCTCTCTCTCTATATATATATTTTAGAAGGCAACCATTGCTGGTTTTCAACCTCTCCTTTTTTATTTTTTATTTTTATTTTATTTTTATTTTTTAAAGTTAGAATAATTTAATCCAACACCATGATAGAGGAGGTATCCCCTGTATCAAAACACAGATTATTTAGAAACTCTTCTTTAGTAGATGGTCTTTTGTAGAGCCTGAATCGGTGACCATTTACTAGAAATGTGTCTGTGCTCCCATCAATCGGTTGCAATAATACAGTTCCATTTTCAAACACGTCCTTTATTTGATAAGGACCCAGCCAATGAGTCTACAATTTCCCCTTGAATTCTTTGAATTTAGAATCATAAAGAACAACTCAACCTCCTTGTTGAAATGTCCTCTTAATGTGTTGTCATGCCATTGCTTCCTCTAGTATTGAACCAGTTCTGTTTGCTGAATGGCTTCTGTCTGAATCTCATCCAACTCGTTGAGCTGAAGAATTCTGTTTTGTTGAATTATAGACAATGGCAGACCAACATCCAATATAGTTTTAAGTGTCTGGAGTTCAAATTCTATAGATAATATAGGCTTTTTCCCATAAACCAATTCATATGGTGAAAACTTTGTTGTGGACTTCTAAGTGGTGTTGTAAGCCCAAACTACTTCAGGTAATCTACTAGCCCAATCTTTTCTGTTCATTGCCACTATCCTTGTTAGAATATTCTCAAGTTCTCTATTAGTTACTTCTACCTGCCCATTTGCTTGAGGATCGTAAGGTAAAGATTTTCTGTGCTTGACTTGGTATAAATCTGTGAATGCCTTGATTACCTGTGAAGTAAACTAAGGTCCCCTGTCTGAACCTATTGATCTTTGGGCTCCAAATCTCAAGAAAATTTTATTGTAGAGGAAATCAACAACTTTTTCTTCTCTTGCAAACTATAATGCTTGAACCTCAGCCCACTTAGTAACATAGTCTGTGCACACTAGAATATACTCCTTGCCTGATGATGGTGGTGAAATTGGTCCCACAAAGTCTAGACCCCATTGCTTAAATGGTTCCATCATGACTTGAGGATGTAGCAGCATTTCCTGGGTAAAGGTTGGCTACCCCATCCTTTGGCACTGGTCACAGTGCTGCACATACTTCTTTGTGTCTTTATGAAGAGAAGGCCAGTAGTAACCAGCTCCAAGTATCTTGTGGACTGTCCTGTGGAAAGAGTAGTGGCCACCAGATGGTTCATCATGACATGCTCTCAACACATCAAAAGTTTCATCAGCCTTTAAGCACCTGCATAGAATGAAATTAGGACCACATTTAAATAGTAAACCATTCAACCACTTGTAGGATAAACTTTCTTTAACTAAACATTTTCTTTGTTTTGAAGTAAAATGGGATGGATACAAGCCTGTAACTAAAAGATTAGCTATGTCAGCAAACCAAGGTACAGTAGTGGATATGGCAAAAAGATGTTCATCTAGGAATTTGTCCTCCACTGGTTGGTCTTCTCCTCCTGTATGCAATCTTGACAGAAAATCAGCAACCAAATTAAACTTCCCTGGATTATCAACTATGGTAATATCAAATTCCTGCAATAGTAATAACCACCTGATGATCCTTGCACCTACTACTAGTTTATTCAGTAGGTACTTGATGGCTGCATGATCAGTGTGCACAAAACTTTTATATCCAATGATATAATGCCTGAATTTGTTTATAGCATAGATAACCGCCAAGAATTCTTTTTCAGTTGTATAATTTCTTTCTATAGAGGTAAGGTTTTTGTTGATGTAATAAATGGCATGCATACTTTCTCCTTCCTCCTTTTGTCCTAAAACTACCTCAATGGATTCATTTGAAGCATCAGTTTGTATGTGAAATGGTAAAGTCCAATTAGGTCCCCTTAAGATTGGTGTGACAGTAAGCTTCTCCTTCAAAGTTTCAAATGTTGATTGACAATCTTCTATCCACAGAAATTCTATTTCCTTGTTAAGCAGGGTAAACAGGGGGGCAGCTATTCTGCTAAAATTTTCTATGAACCTCCTATAGTAGCTTGTATGACCCAGAAAACTTCTGACATCAGTCTGATTTTTGGGTGAAGGCAACTGTGTGATTACTTCTATCTTGTTCTGATCCACTCTGATCCCTTTATTTGAAATATTGTGTCCCATAACAATTCCTTCCTCCACCATCATAAAAAATTTCTCATGGCTAAGGGACAGTTGATTTTTATCACAACATTTTAGTACTTTTCCAAGGTTTGTGAGAGCTTCCTCAAAGTTATCCCCATACACAGTAAAGTCATCCATGTAGATCTCCATGCATTCATTAGCCAGTTCAGCAAAAATAGCTAGAACCAGTCTCTGAAATGTAGCTGGGGCATTGTATAGCTCAAAGGGAAGAACTTTGTAAGCAAAGGTTCCCCAAGAGCATGTGAAGGTGGTTTTGTCTTGGTCTTCAGGTGCTACTTGAATTTGATTATACCCACTGAATCCATCTAGAAAATAAAAATACTTTCTCCCAGCAAGGTTGTCCAAAACTGGGTCATTAAATGGTAAGGGAAAGTAGTCCTTTTTTGTGGCCTTGTTGAGTTCTCTATAATCAATACACACCCTCCATTTCCCATTCTTTTTAGGCACAATGACAAGGGGTGAGACCCATTGACTGTCTGAGATTGGATATATGAACCCTGCCTAGAGTAATTTTTCTATTTCAGTTTTGACAATGTCCTTTAAAGCAGGATTCAATCTTCTTTGTGGTTGCCTGACAGGTTTAATATCGTCAGTGTAGATATGATGGGTATAGATCTTAGGAGGTATGCCTTTCATATCTTAGTATTCCCAAGCAAAAGATGCTGAGTGGGAGACTAAAAGCTGGATAAGTTTTTCTTCCTGACTTACTGTTAACTGAGTATTTATATTAAGTGTTTTCCCTGGCAGAATCATGACCTGTTTTGTGATTTGATCCATAGATGTGGTGGGTCCATACATTGGTGTCATGGTATTAAGAGGACAATAATGTGGGAGTAACATGTGGAAGGTGGCTAAGTCCCTGTAAAAGGTTTCCCCACAAGGAATAATGTTGGCAAGGGTACAATGAGAAGAAATAAGTTCTCTCTGAGGATCTTGGGCGAGTTCCATCACATCTTTATTAATTAGGATGTGAGTGAAGTCTTCCATTGTATCATAGTATACTTCTTCTAATTCTCCTAGATGTTCCCTAATGGTTACCATAGCTAATGAGGCACTGTTGTCCATGTTCTCTGGTTCATCCACCCATACTCTTCCTGTATAATGCACCGATGGTTTAGCTAGAGGATACTGAGATATTTTCTTTAGATCTATCCCATTAGAAATGACCATATCTCTAGTTCGACAATCAATAGATGTTGCTGTAGTAGCCAGCCATGGTCTTCCTAAAATCAGTGGATAAGCATTTCTCTAGTTTGTAGGTTTTAGTATTAAGAAAGCCACTAGAAATTCCCATGAATCTATCACAATAGGTACATCAGTGATTACTCCTTTTGGAACAGCTACTGACTGATTAGCAAGTTGAAGAATTGTAGTTGTGGATTGGATACTTGATAGAGCTAACCTGTCCATTGTATGACTGTCATCACATTAATTGCTGCTCCTAAATCAACTAGAACCTTTGAAATTTCTACCCCCGAGATGAAAATAGTTATGACAGGATTTCCAGGGTCTCCATATTTTGGGAAGAGAATTTCTTCCATCAATAGATCCACTACTTTTCCTTCCATCTATATTGTGGAGGGAAAGTTTTTCTTTTTGCCTTGTGTTTTGATACAATACTATTTAATGAACTGATTTAGTTCTGGTACATCTCTAATTGCCTAGAGAAGAGGAATTTCAATGTTTAACTGCTTAATTTCTTGTAAAAGTTCTAATTCCAGATTGGGTTGGATTTGTTTTTGTAGAATCTTTCTCTGGGGAGCATTCTATTTAAGCCATTCTGGGTATGGTGCTAGGTTTTCCATCTCTGGAGCATCTCTGGAGCTCTTATCAGAATTGTGTTCAAGATTGTTCTCTGGAGCCAGCCTTTTAGGAGTAACTCCGGAGTTGTCTGTGGATGATTTTTCTAGCACTTTTTTGTTAGTAATCTCCTCTAGGGGTTGATTGGATGGATTTTTAGGTTCCTCGTCATTGGTTACTTCAACTATAGTTGGAGGAGAAGGTCTTGGGAATGCTTTCCTAGAACGCAGCTGGATATTATTTGAATATATAGCATTAATTCCAACTAGATTTTCTTGCTTTGTCATGTAGATAGCTACTCCATGTTTATTCCGTGGGTTTGGTATAGGCTGAGCTGGTAAAGGTGGTTGACTAACTGGTTCATTTTGTGCTTGACCCTGTGTGTTGGAGGATCCAGTTAGTAAAGCCTGCTATTGAGGTTGGAAACGTCTAGGTTGTCCTTGGTATTGTTGATGATATCCCTGTTGAGGAGCCCATTGAGGTTGCATGTTTTGTGATCCAAACTGTGGTGGCCACTGTTGATTTCCCCAAGGCTGATTTTGCCAGTTTTAGTTTTGCTAATGTTGACTTGGCCAATCCTGTTGTCCCCAAGGAGGATTATTTTAAGGGCCATGCCAAGTTAGATTCCACTGATTATTTCCCCAATTAGGACCCCTGTAAGAAGATTGGTTTGGATACTGATTATAAGGGAAATTTCTAGTTTGTTTTTGTCCCACATAGTTCAACTCCTCTTCTATCACAACATTCTTTTTACTCAATCTTTTCACGGTTGAAAGTTGACTACACTGACTAGTAGGATGTTCCCTATCACATATCTGACAAATCTTTGATTTGTCCAAGGGGCATTCTCTCAATAGGTGTTTGTTTCTACACCTAGGACAATAGATGGAGAGCGGTTCAGTTGCTCTGTTTTGATCAGTTGTTCTAGTTTTTGCTTGAATCCCATCCAATGTGGTATTTAGTTGGACCAGAATGTTTGTTTTTAGATTTGTAATTTCCTCCATCAACTGTCCTATTTCATTCTTTCCTTTAAAAGTTTTGGATGACCTTACTTCATTTTGGGTTTTGGAATAGTTCCTGCAGAGTTCCTCTATATCAGGTATTTCCATTTTGTTAATGTTCCCTTTTCCCATTAGGTCCAGTGCCTATTTTGATTCTTTATCCAATCCTTTTATAAACAGGGTTCTGGCCAAGGAGTGATCCACTAGATTGCCATACCTTCTTAAGGCAAAATTAAACCTATCCACATAGTCTTCTAAGGATTCTTCCTCCCCTTGCCTAATTTTAAACAATTCTTCATTTTTATTACTGGATCTACAATAATCTTGGTATTTTTCCAAAAACTCTATTTCCATTTGATCCCAAGAACAGATAAAATTCTGGGGTAAACCCATAAACCATCTCATCGCAGAATCTTTCAGGGTTGAAGGGAATAGTTTGAGTTTCTGGTTATTTGATCCATAATCATAAGTTTGGTAGACTACTTTGAATTCAAACAAGAACTGATCTGGATCCTCAGAAGAAAGTCCTTTGAAATTTGGCAGATGTGCTGGTGAGATATTTTTCATAGGAGCATTGTCTTCAGCAGCCAAAACAATAGGATAAGAGAAGGTTCTTGGAGCCTGATTTTCCTCTTCCCCATGATTATGATTTTCCATGTTTAGTACTGGTTCTTCTCCCTGAGGCTCTAGGAAATTAGGTTCTACCAAAGGATCTGCCTCAACTTTTTGTTGTAATTCCTGGATATAATTGGCAAGTGGAATGTCTGGAGGATCTAAGGGATTGCTGTTTTGAAGTGCAGGTTCCAAATTAAGATCTAGGTTTCCTTCTTCAACAAGATTTTGTACCACCCCACTGCTTTCCCTTATGGTGTGTTGTTGGGGTTTCTGCTTAATATATCTTCCTTTTAGATCTCTAGCTCTAACCATACAGATCTATTCTAAAAACTATTTTTACTCAGTGTCCCTAATTAACACAAACTTTTCCCCGGCAACAGCACCAAAAATGACAAGGTGTCGCTGTACCTCATCATTTAATCTGTTTTCAGATGTCAAAAACCAGGGCTATGTCCACAGCTATCTACAACTAGGGATTCTATAGTTACTAATTTATAGTTAATCCTAATTTAAAAAAAAGATTAATCTATCTGCTTGTTGAATAAATGTAATGAATGTTGGAAAACAAAATAAAACAGGAAATTTACTTAAAGCAAAGAAACAATAACATGCATCTATCTATTAAAATGGGAAACACTTTTATAAGAGAAAATTGAAACAATAAAATAGTGGTACTAGCCTCCTGCTTGAGTGGTGAGAGTGGGCCCTTACTCCACACCCTTGAGGCTGAAGGCTATAGCAAGAAATCAACACAAAAGATGATCACAACTAAATTCAGTCCAATTCATTCATTTCTGCATTCATGAAAATATGGCTATCATAGAACTGAGATCTCCGAGAGTCAGAATAATTTTATCATCGTATATCTTCTACTATTTTTGAGAGTATATATAAAAATGAGTGATGATATATCACTAAACTTATCTACCAGTCTTTCTATGAGATGACACCATCTCTTTATTGTACTTAGCTGTCTAACTTATGAAAAATAACCATGTGAGAAAGGTAGACTTGAGTGGAACAAAAGTCCACTCAGAAGTTTAAGTTTAAGTCTTAATACACTTGGGCATCAAAGCCCTGAAAATAAGGATATTGGATTAGTTCAGTTCGTAACTCATGCAAAATCTTTGAAAAGATAAAACTTCAGTAGTTTAACTAATAGTTGACCCTTCACCACTCAGGTGATGCTTTGAGTGAAGTGAGGGGTATTAAGATCACTACTGAGAGTGTCTGGTCGGCAGCTCTTCTTGGAAACATGCCCTGCTCTTAGGAGGCACCGGAGATAGTTGTTCCTGTCTGCAGCTCCGGAGATACTCTAGACTCTCGTAGAGCTCCGGAGAGGCATTCCCCATATCTTCAAAACTTCAGGTGTCATAGTTCTTTGGTATTGTCTTCGGAGATCATTGAAGATGATCTCCGGAGATGCACAAAATTGCTGTTCCTGGCATCTACACCTATTGATTCAAAAAGAGAGAGAAGTTCTACATTTTTCCATCAATTCCACGTACATTAGTCACTTAGTCAGAAATTCTAATCTTAAGTAATCTATCTTAATTAATCACAAAATAGAATGATCTTGCTAACTTATTTGGGTGCAGACACTAGGAAAGATGAACTGAGAGGGGAAAAAGAGAGGCAAAAAGATGTATTTCATGAGTGCAATTTGGCACTCATCAATGACTGTCACAAACATGGTGGAAATGTTTGGAGATACATTTTACAATGGCATGCATGAAATTAGGATATTGTGTATATGGGATTGTCAAATATTCATTTTGACTACCATGACAGTCCTAAAACATTCTAGAATCTTGACTAGTTCATATAATCATTGAGCCATGAGAATCATCCTTTTATGTGTCTAGATGTTGAGCCAAATAAATGCCCCATAGGTCTGGGTATTAGGGGCAACATTTATTTTATGCAAGAACATCTTGTGACTGCCCTGAGACTTTATATTGATTGTTTCATCAACCTTAGTACAGTTATGAGGGTTTAAATCTTTAAATATGGGATCCTTCTACAAGAGTTCTGAATGTCTGAGTTGAGAGGAATTCAAGGTGATTGAGATCGAGGGATGGTAGCCAAGATGACAAATTTGTGAGCTTACCAATGGAAACAAATTTGCCCAGCATTTACAATTGATGAACTCAGAAATCATGATGATGTATCAATTGTTTTCAAGTTTGTTTATGAGGATTTTGATGCTTCTCTTGTTTTATCGTAGGTCCAAGAGGCTGAAAGCTATTGTGGGGTCGTGACAAGACATGAAGAAGACCTATTGAACTTGGGTGAGCCTATTTTCTGCTGCTGCTCAATATCATTGGAAGGAAGGATATAGCTACAAGAAGAAGACAAGGATAATATTTAATTTGAGATGCAAATAATTTAATGCACACCCATGGCAAAGATGTAGCATGAAATTAAAAGTTTCTAAAATTGAAAATTGAAAATGCAAACTGACTTGAGCAATATGTAATACATTGTAACTCCTATAAAAAGGAGATATGTTTTTCATTTAACAAAAAGGGGATAGAAGTGCACAAGTACAAAATGGCAGTGAGGGTGTGAGAATTCTACTAAGTTGTCACATGCAAGCTAGTTCTCCAATAGGCACAACTAGGGCAAACTACATACATCTAGAGTGTGGAATCTCTGCTCATTTGTAACCTGCCAGTCTGCTACCAATTGTAATTGATGATGTATTTTGTATTTGTTGTCTTGAAACTTGGTTCATTTGATGAAACTCAATAAAGAGCTGATTATCTACAAAGGTTGTGTTGGTTTTTCTTCTGAATCAACATCAGGGTTTGCCAATTCCTATGCACCTGCAGATTTAGCCAACTAATACAGTAGGTTGCGTGAGCTCCTCCCCTTCACTTCTGGTTCTGCTGCACCAAGGGGGGTATCCCTATTGCTAAAGATGTAACCTTGACTAGCTCAATGATAGAAAGATCTAACTTGACAACAACAGGCAGAATACTCTCATGTATGGACCAAGATTTGCATGATAGATCACAAGGTTGGCAACATTCTTGGACATATGTGTTTGGTTGGGTATGAGAGTACGTAGGGGTCCTAATCCTACTGCTACAACTAACGGGTTGAAGTGATGAAATGGTTGGAAGTGATGTTTGGATGCAAGACAAGGGGGACGTGGAACATAACTACTAACCCAGGAGTAGACTAGTGCCTATCCATTGGGCAAGGAGTCAACTAGACATATACAACAGATGGTTTACAACTTGTCATTCAAGTTTCAAGGGGTTGAGCTGATGCTTGCCTTACAAACATCACCCAAGAATGGGTATCTAACTGTCTCTACTTACAGATATCCCTACTGACATGCAACCTTCTCCATGCATTGGCCTAAAATAGTTTAATCCATTCCTTGAATGGAAGTTACAGATCAAGCATGCAATATAGATATCTATACCCTAGAATCTATGAAACCCTTAGCAACCAGATTCAAAAGAACGATGACATGCAGCAAATGGAGACAAGCAGATAGACACATGTAATAAGCATTTTTCATATAAAATCAACATGAAACTGAATATATGTGCAAAATACATTCATGTTGCAACTCATAAACTCCAAAATGGGATAGTACAACTAGGGTCATGCCCTGTCTTTTGTTATTTACACAAAAATGCTCCAGGCCTTCAACAACCAACCACCATGAATGAATAACACAGTCTGTAGTATATAGCAGGAAGGTGTACCCATCATTCAGTACAATGGCACTTCAAAATATCTGCCAGATACAACGCGTCATGAGAAATTGGTGTTCAAACATTGAATGCAGTAGGTGGAGGAGGGGACAGGAAGAGATCTTGAGCCTTGTGCCACCGCTTGGGGATTCACAACTTCAGTCGAGTACTAGATCCATTCACATCTTCACCCATACCCTATAACATCTGCAATTAATGTCCACCTACTCGCAGCCTTGGGAAAAATAGTTAATTGTGCGCTCTTGAAACTTTCCTGCCAAGATATATCATCCTGATATTTCAAATTTATGTGGGAACTAATTATCCCACATGCACCCCACGGCAACCTCCTCAATACTTTATAAACTAGGCCATGAACATATATGATGTTAGTGCTTTTTCTCCTGATGAAACCAGTATAAACCTTGTCATCATCCTTCATCAGCCAGACCGCTCCTCATCAACAAACCACTTGCTTGTCCTCCCGACATCACATATCTTGCCGATGAACATCCTTCATCAAGAGGACCCAACATATCAGAGAGACACATTCCTAACACGTCGATGACCAAAGTCATGCCGACGGTTCTCCCTGCACACATCCTCCGATATGCAAAATATCATCCCTATATTTCACATCACCCTGATGTGAAATACCACCCCACATGAAGTATCACCCTGCAGGAAAACATATCCAGACCTCATCACCTAATGAAAATATCACCCTGACGTCATCCTCGTCATTTGCATGATAACCTTACCTCCAAGTGAAATATCATCCTGATATTCACCTTCATCGGCACAACCTGATGCATTGAAGGAAGATCCTCCTGCTTTGCCGATACCACATGTCTGGCCGATGAACATCGTGTATGTCCACAAAAATCCTAATGACGTTAGCATCATATCTACATACCGTGCATCTCCACATATCCAGATGAATTTGCAACATCGGGGGATCTCCATAAAATGACTGATGTTAAAATATGACCCCCAGACCTTGATGATGTCACCACCACATTCATATATTGGCACCGGGGTGATATTCGTAAGATGACCCAATATTCAGAATATCACCTGATATTTAGAATATGACCCCCTATTAGGATGTCAGGCTGCGTTATAGCTCCACTGTAGGATTGGGATGATATTCGAATATCACCCGATATTGAAACATGATGACCCTGACGAAATATCCAGTCGATAGAATATCATGATGATGCTGACCACCTCCTAAGAGAAAATGATGCTGATGCGGAAACATGCTGAGGAGGCCCAGATACTTAGAACATTTTTGGATTTTTTGGGAAGGTGTCAATATATGCTTGTAACTTGACTACTCATGCAGGCACCAACAGTGGCTCTGTATGGGGACACGTGCCTCTTGCAAGCATGGCGAGGACCTTAGAACTCTAGGATGTAGACCAATCCCTTATCCATTGGGCACAGAGTCAAATACTACACTGACTTGCATCACCAAACACACTTGATGGCCTAGGGCCACCAAGAAAAGAAAAACTTGTATCTCCCCTTATCAAACACCTTGTTTTCATCTGCATGCACTGGATCAAGCTTGGAGATACTGTCATGACCTACCCATAAACAAACTTGGTCATTTGCATTTTCAACTCTCTGATTTAGCTTGTTACCGTCACCCCTATGCAAACAACCTTTAGCATCATGTAACATGTGGGTGCAATGTTTATCAGGCAATGCATATTCATATGGCATATAGCACTTATCATCACTATGCATTGTAAAATGATCTCCTAGCTGGACTAAAAACATGAAACACTCAGAGTCCACCACACAACTAGGAAGATCAGGGCTCATTTCATTAGCTAGCCTATCAAAAGAAAAGCTTTCAAATTCACAATTGTGCACATCATGCACACAATCATCTAGTACACCAAGCTGGAAAAGATTAGGCTCTGGCACCTCTTTACAATCAGGCACATTTTTACAATCACTTACCTAATGTATGTTGGTTTCTCCTTCATCAGGATGAGAAACAAAATTCAAGTCAAAAATAATGTTTAGATCCTCACCATACTCAAATAGATCCTCATCACCATATGTGTCAAAAATGCTTGATCCAGGTGTCACAGCCTCATCATGGTATGTCGCTGGTTCATGGGCAGTAGAACATGCATCTTCATCATCAATGGATTCACTTTGTGGAGGAGTATCAGCCTGTTTGCTTATTTCTTCTCTATCCTGAGCACAGTACTCACAATTATCTCCACAAACCCATTCAAAAAGATGTTCATTATTGTCCATAACCACATCATTATTTTTAGAACTAGACACCTCAACTTGATGATCAACCCATGACAATTCTAGTTTGTCACACAGAGGATCAAAAGGGCAAACAAGAGGTTTAGCTTTCTGACTAGTAGACACAACAAGGTTATTACTATTTAACTGGGCCTGCCTAGCCTCTAAGAATATCAACCTATTTTTTTATCTCCTCTATTCTTTTTGTCAACATATCATCCCCCTTTTCACTGAGTATGGGATAATACATATTTGGATTCACATAAAATTCACTCTTAGACATCCTATATCTGCCTAAGACCTAAGGCTTCCCCCTGGCATCTAACTTCTGCATTAAACAATGAATATAAGGGGAAGAAGCTAGGTACCTTTTCTCATCCAGATGCAGAAATATGAACATCTTTTATCACACAACATACATCTACCTTTCATGTGCACTTAAAATCTTTTTGCAGAGTTGCCACCTCCCCAGAGAGGATAAAATTTTCAAATAGCTAAAAGTTCATCAAATACTTTTCCAGGTTCATTCTACCAGCAGAGCAAGGCAAAACTTCACCAGAGGCTACAAGATATCACTTTTTCTATTTATCCCCAGTAGAGTCACCATTTTGTTGGTGACTCGGATGGATAAAATATAACAATTCTTTTTTCATCATTTCTTCCCCAGTAGAGTTGCCATTTTGTTGGTTTTTCTTCTGAATCAACATTAGGGTTTGCCAATTCCTATGCACGTGTAGATTCAGCCAACTAATATAGGAGGTTACGTGAGCTCCTCCCCTTCACTTCTGGTTTTGCTGCACCAAGGGGGGGTATCCCTATAGCTAAAGATGTAACCTTGACTAGCTCAATGATAGAAAGATCTAACTTGACAACAACAGGCAGAATACTCTCATGTATGGACCAAGATCTACATGATAGATCACAAGGTTGGCAAAATTCTTGGACATATGTGTCTGGTTGAGTATGAAAGTATGCAAGGGTCCTAATCCTACTCCTACAACTAATGGGTTAAAGTGATGAAATGGTTGGAAGTGATGTTTGGATGCAAGACAAGGGGGATGTGGAACATAACTACTAACCCAGGAGCAGACTGGTGCCTATCCATTGGGCAAGGAGTCAAGTAGATGTATACAATAGATGGTTTACAACTTGTCATTCAAGTTTCAAGGGGTTGAGCTGATGCTTGACTTACAAACATCACCCAAGAATGGGTATCTAACTGTCTCTACTTATAGATATCCCTGCTGACATGCAACCTTCTCCATGCATTGGCCTAAGATAGTTTAATCCATTCCTTGAATGGAAGTTACATAGCAAGCATGCAATATAGATATCTATACCCTAGAATCTATGAAACCCTTAGCAACCAGATTCAAAAGAAGGATGACATGCAACAAATGGAGACAAGCAGATAGACACATGCAATAAGCATTTTTCATATAAAATCAACATGAAACTGAATATATGTGCAAAATACATTCATGTTGTAACTCATAAACTCCAAAATGGGATAGAACAACCAGGGTCATGCCCCATCTTTCGTTATTTACACAAAAATGCCCCAGGCCTTCAACAACTAACCACCACGAATGAATAACACAATCTGCAATATATAGCAGGAAGGTGTACCCATCATTCAGTACAATGATGCTTCAAAATATCCGCCAGATACAACGCGTCATGAGAAATTGGTGCTCAAACATTGAATGCAGCAGGTGGAGGAGGGGATAGGAAGATATCTTGAGCCTTACGCCACTGCTTGGGGATTCACAACTTTAGTCAGGTACTAGATCCGTTCACATCTTCACCCATACCCTGTAACATCTACCATTAATGTCCACCTACTCGCAGCCTTGGGAAAAATAGTTAACTGTGCGCTCTTGAAACTTTCCCGCCAAGATATATCATCCTGATATTTCAAATTTATGTGGGAACTAATTATCCCACATGCACCCTACGACAACCTCCTTAATACTTTATAAACTGGGCCGCGAACATATATGATGTGGGTGCTTTTGCTCCCGACGACACCAGTATAAACCTTGTCATCATCCTCCATCGGCCAGACCGCTCCTCATCGGTAAACCACTTGCTTGTCCTCCCGACATCACATATCTTGCCACTGAACATCCTTCATTGAGAGGACCCAACATATTAGAGAGAAATATTCCTAACACGCCGATGACCAAAGTCATGCCGACAGCTCTCCCTGCACACATCCTCAGATATGCAAAATATCATCCCGATATTTCACATCACCCCGATGTGAAATACCACCCTACAGGAAGTATCACCCTACAGGAAAACATATCTAGACCTCATCACCTGATGAAAATATCACCCTGACGTCATTATCATCATCTGCATGATAACCTTACCTCTAAGTGAAATATCATCCTGATATTCACCTTCATCGACACAACCTGATGCATCGGACGAAGATCCTCCTGCTTTGCCGATACCACACATCTGGCCGATGAACATCCTGTATGTCCACAAAAATCCTGATGACATCAGCATCATATCTGCATACTGCGCATCTCCACATTTCCGGATGACGTCATTGTCATATTCGCAACATCGGGGGATCTCCATAAAATGACTGATGTTAAAATATGATCCCCCGGACCTTGATGACGTCACCACCACATTCATATATCGGCACCGGGGTGATATTCGTAAGATCACCTGATATTCAGAATATCACCTGATATTCAGAATATCACCCCCTATTAGGATGTTGGGCTACGCTGTAGCTCCACTGCAGGATCGGGATGATATCCGAATATCACTCAATATTGAAACATGATGACCCTGATGAAATATCCGGTCAATAGAATATCATGAAGATGCTGACCACCTCCTAAGAGAAAATGATGCTGATGCTGAAACATGCTAAGGAGGCTCGGATACTTAGAACTTTTTTAGATTTTTTGGGAAGGTGCCTGCAAAATATATGCTTGTAACTTGACTGCTCATGCAGGCACCAATAGGTTGTATATTTCCTGCACATGTAATATGGTGGTTTATGCAATTTCTTTTTTATTTTTCATGAAATTCCCTTAGAGTCTTGCACCGTGATGTTAATAATTGTGTGGATTACTAGTTATTGCATCATTAGGATAATTATTTTATTGGATTTTCTAAGGTATAGGACTACAAATCAAAACACAGAGTTGACCCACTTTATTTTTATTTTATTTACTCTCTAAAACCTTTTACCCTTTTATTATTTTTTTCATATTTGGTTAGTTTAGGAGTAGGTTAGGATTAGAATAGGATTTTATCATTCATTGCTTGCTATTATAAATTAGATTTATCAACATTATGAACCTTTATTTCTAAGCAATAGGTGATTGGAGTAGCCTGTTTGTACCTAGTTTATCTTACTTGCTGACCTCCTTATGTAAATAACCCTATGTTTAATACTCAATTACCAGCAGCCCCTTGAATAGGTATAGCTACATATACCACTGATCTATCCATCACAGTTGAGACCCAGCATAATAAGAACCTTGGGGCTGTCAACCTCTTAATGTTGGTTGCCTTTCAAGAGAGGTGGTTCATTGTTGTTCTACCTACTTGTTTTCGAGTGTGTCAAAACACCCCTCTATAGAAATGGCACTAGAAGGAGGGCCGAACAGAGAGTATTCATGATTACTTGCACATTTTTGTGTATACCAGGGGGTCTCCATGAGATTCCTTTTCATGCACACAATAGGCTTCCTTTATTTTTTTTCTAATAGTGGACAAAATGCTTTAGATCATGTAAGGATTTGCAAGGATTTAATGACTGTATATGAGTTTCTTGCCTAAATCTATTTGTTCTTGGAATGAATTGGAATACAAGATCCTTTGTTTCAGTTTGCAAGCATGAGAAGGATGCCTAGAGAGTCTATTGAGCAATTCAACCATTGGTTTCTTCTCATGTATCAAAAGGTTCAATCTTAAAATCAGATGGTGTAATGTCCCCAATCTGAAATTTATTATTAAATCCAAATCTGAAAATGTCTTTAACAAACTTAACACTAATATGCATCAAAACAACCAAACTAGCTAACTAGTTTGCATAGGTATTACACAAAAATGAACATAAACAACTCAAATATTTTTTTATTATGATTTTCTGATAAATATGACATGGAATCATACCTACAATAGTGATTTACAACAACAAAAACTTATGCTACTCTTCACAACAAATCTACTAGCTACAACACCAAAATAGGCTGAAATACACATGGAAATCACTGTTTAAGCACTGCTAAAACTCTAAGAATCATGCCCAAATGTGTAGGAACTGAACCAAGGCATCTGAGATTGATGAATAAAAAAATCACACTAAAAAACACATTCCTAATACATCAACAATAGCTAATAGAACCAAGAGAAGCTCTACAATCACTCTGAAATGCTCAAAACACACCTTGCAAGCACACTTAAACTACACATGCAACACTCCTGAGATCAAACTAGCAATACCCAGCTAGTCAAAGCTGATCTAAACCTTTGAATTGGATAAAGTACATCTACTACACTAACATGCATTGATATGAAACAACACAATTTTTCTGAAATCACCAAAAGCTACTCGTGCACACAAATTACTGAAACTACCCAAATCTCTAAATTCCTTCAGCTTTGGTGCAACCTCTGGATGAGATTGCTATCTACAATTGAAGAAAACCACCCTTAGATCACCTATAACTCATGTCCACCAGCCACAAGCTCCAAATTCAATGGTTTCTCTGTCCACTAAAGAAAACACAAGCTAAACAACTCTGTGAGAAATATCAATTTTGCAATAGTCTTAAATGTGTTTTTGCCTACAAATATATAGAGGAGCAAGCCCGAACACCCCCTCTTGGAAAATTGAATAAAATAATATTATTACATAAATTTCCCTCCAAAATAGGCCCACCATAATGATTGCTGCAATATTCCCCACCAAAAATAAATAATAACTCCATGCATGCAAGTTGTCATAAAACTGCCATAAAATCTGTCATAGCTTGTCATAAAATCAGTCATAGATTCTTTTAATTTATTGCATGTAATCTTCCAAGATTCTCCCAACTTCCTATGCCCCACTTGTGTTGGTATTATAATTTAAATATTTATTTTCCCAAATGATGTAAATGTGATCAGGACAATATAAATATTACATATATATTCTTTCCCAATGTCCCTTGTGACCCTTCTTGACTTACTATTTATAGTAATTTCTATTTTTGGAACAAAGGGACATGACAAGTCCTTGCTTCCCAAAATTGCTTGTCCTCAAGAAATTACAACCATAATTCTCAAGAGTCCATATGCCAAAATAATAAAACATGTCAAGATGCATACCAAACCTTGATCCTGTACCTATGAATTGTTGTATCTTCCTCTCAAACATCTTAATAATTTCTTGAAATATGTACCTGTGCTCTGTAATTTCATGGAGATGATGTTCAATGTGCCACCTCTTACTCCATATTGCCTAAGGTTTTATAGTACTTCAATCTTTTTCAATCAATAACCTCCTTGTTTCAACTCCTTTCCAGAGATGTGTATGTGCACTATCACCAAGAAAACTAAACCAAAAGCTCTTGCAACCATTATCAAAAATATAAATCTGATCTATGCAGCCTAAATAATGGTTACAATAGAAAACAAATCCTTCATAATAGTGGATACCAATCTTGGAAACCAATACCTTCTTTACCTTGAATTTGTGGAGACACTCCCTGCAGGATATATCACAAACTACTACAAATTTTGGCTCTATTTGAAAGATGCTTGATGCAACTTTAGGATATGATTTGGAACAGTAATGGAACATACAAAGAATAGGGAATGTTATCATATAACAGCATACCAAACTCCACCAAACTTTGGATATTGATTTTTCAAACCACAAGCCCTTCTGGTGGTAATCTATGCACTTCCTAAGTTCAACTAGCACAATTTGATCACCCAAAGGTAATTTGAAAAGTAGAAAATAAGTTTATTGCATCCCCTACTATATTAAGTGACTTACTAATGTTCTTGATAGTTTTCACCTTAAAAAACTTACAAGACAATCTCCCACAACAAGTCAGATAGTGTCTTGGATCTCTAGCTAGGAAAGCACTGTCAATGGGCAACTTGGATCTGAGACTTCTGATACATTTGGTGATGTTATGGGTCTGATTTTTTCTACTATTAGGAATGTTACAACATCCATTACATCCTCCAAAATAGAAAGTACATATTTTAGAAATAATTACTTCTTTCACCTTCACATTGTTGAAATATACAATACATAAATGTAAAGTAATAGACCCATACATTACCCAAAATTGAGAGATGTTATTTCTAGATTTATGGACTGATCTATAGGAGCCACATAATAGTAGTGGAATAGCCATTAGAATCATGCAACAACAACATTCAAACCACCATACTCTAATTCCAAGTATGTAAACAATAACTTATCCTGAGGAAAGATGATGTACTCCCTAAGACCATCCACTAGCACATACCTGTCACCCCATTCCTGTGATTCATAACTCCAAACATATAGATCCAAGAGAGACTCTAATCTTTTGTGATTCCTTTCTACCACACATATACCATAACTTGAATCATCACTGAAATTTTCAAAAGTAGACATGGTAGAAGTTACCTCCTCCTCCTTCATAGTGAAGCTCTCTTCGAAATCTTTGAATTTTATGCTATCAGTGTTCATGAGTTTCCAACTTTGCATTGTAACCATAGAAATTCCCTTTCCTGGATCATCACATCATATAAAGAATGCTTGTGAGAAATCTGAAATGATAAGTACATGACATGAGATGTTTACCTTTTCAATCCCTTCCAATGTTTCTTGTCTTGCATCCCCCTGTATGCCATGAGCACTAGTGACTTGGCCCAAGTATGTGACATCATTCTTCCTCAAAATTTTGTGATGCAAATTAATTTCCAACTCTATGACATATTGGAATCTTTTGTCAGATCTCGAGATTTCTCCATTACCATAGTCAAATAGGAAGTGACATCCTATGGCTCCTTGCATTTTATTCTTAGGCTGCAACCATTGAACTATGTGATTCTTCACATCATTTCCCTCATGGTCATGTGTGATCAAATGGAACTTTCCTGCATAGGTTGCTGATTTGAAAATTTTGGCAAGTTGTAAATTGACATTTATATCAAGAAAGATGTCCATTTCATGCACATATTCCTCAATAGGGTCATCTTAGGACTCCTCCTCATAAACACATAGTTTAGAAAGTGTTAAGCACATATACTCAATACAACAGATAGAAAACTCTAAAACATACTAGAATCTTCTACCATAAATAGGCAACCCATTTCCTACAACTGTTAAGTTCATGTTCTCAATTTGAATGAAGCCACACCTTTGCATTAATGAAGCCCAATCACCTCCCCTTGAAACACCATATCCTTCCACAAATGGATGTGAAAAATATGAAATGGAAAAAATAAGATATGAGTTGGTTACCTTCACTACCTCATCAAATACTTCTTACATTCCATTTTCCTTCACGTCTGAAGTTCTATTGATATGATCCAAGTATGATAACTTTCCATCCTTCTTGATGCTAAGAACAATGAGGCCATCTTTTAGATTCTTATCCTTCTTGTAAACTCCTAGACATACATCCAATGGTAGAGAACCTGTATGAGGCTTGATCCTGAAAGTACCATGCCATGCTTAGTAATAAAAATGACAATATCAAATCAACACCTTCTTTCCTTATCGCATTCCCATGATAAGCATCTCATTGTGCCTATCTCCATTTGACCATTACCCAAAATCTTAGCTTCAAGTGTGGTACTTTGCTTGCACAAGTGATCCATTAAATGTGAACATTGATCCTTCATAATGTCATTAGAAAGCATGACAAACCCTATATGAATCTATTGAATGCACAAGACAATTGAGAGGGGATGGGGGGTGAATCAGTTGTATCAAAAATTTAAACCCTCACAAACATTTAGATCCACATTAGCTTACTCAACACTCAAACTTGTTATGATGAATAAGTATGAAAACCAAATAATGGAAGTAGAATCATAAAAATACCAAACACAAGAAAACACTAGATTTTTATGTGGAAAAACCAAGAGGGGAAAAACCATGGTGAGGATTAGATCACAATATAAAGTAGTAACAATACCAAATTACAAAGGGCTCACTTCCCAAAAGAAGAATGCTCACTGTAGGTGGATGCACTGTCCAAGTGGACTCACTACCCACTAAAATAGATAGAAAAGAAGAGGTGGCTCACTTCTAGGAATGAACTGATATAATTGCATCTAACAAATGCATGAAGTACAGTTCCAATGAAGCACCACAAACATCATCACCGCAATAATATTAAAAAATAGTAGACACCTTCTGCTCACTGCATCCAGTAGCCTAACACATGAAAGATCTCACTACCTACATCATATCCATCACATTCACACCTTGTCACGAATCCTTCACACTTATTTATACCAACATCAACCTTGAAATCAATCTCCAAGGTCGGCAACACAACTTAACTCATAAAATTCAAATTAGGTTTGGACCTAAACATTCCCATAGAGGAAAGGAATGAATGTGGACCACTTCACACCTTATCTTGGATCCAAATCCATACATACATGCTACATCACGTTTTCACAATTATCAAAGCACAACCGCAATTTGTGTAAACAACCACTAGTAGAATTTTGGCAAATAAATGACTAGGTGACTAAAACTTTTAGTCACGACAACTAAAAATGATTAAATTCTAGTCATGTTTTATAACAAATCTATAAATGACTAAATAAATGACTAATTTGATGGTGGGTAAAAAAACACAGCTATAAATGACTAAATAATTAGTCACACAAGTAAAAATTAGAAAGAGGGAAATTAAAATAATATTTTGAATTAGAAAGAGGGAAATTTAGAGAGGGAAATTTTTCCATGAAAAATAATTCAAACAAAAGAAACCTGACTGCCTCTACACTCAAGACATTGTTCATGCATTGGACGTGATGTACAGGGGTTAAATTCGTGCTCAAAAATATGTAAGGCTCATTGATGTCTCTCTTTTTGCATTGATGAATTGGAACACAATTGCTTGAAGATGCTAATTTTATTGTATTTTGTTAAATTCTATACTAGGCAGACCCATTTCAGGGGGATTTCCTGAAAGTGATAGAAGAGTTTCTGGATAAGGGCATGGCCAGATGCATTGCATTCAATCTCTGAGGAACCTTACTAACAGGTTTGGTATTCATGCATTTTTTAAACTATAATTTTTTGTTGTATTTGGTACTCTGTTTCAGTTATGCCCATTTGCCAGATGCTATAAATACAGACACCAAAATATAATTCAATCTGTTGACTGTTAATACTCAAACAATACTCCACTCTTATTAGGGATTAGGGTTTCAAAGCTCAGTTGTGAATGATCTGGGTTTCACCTAATTGTAGAAGAACTGTCTCAACCTTGCAAACATTTTTAAAAGAAAACAACAAATAATCTTATATTGCTTAATACCCATTTCAATTTCTGCCAGCCCTATCATAGTTTAATCCCCTGAATAGTCATTATTGTGTTGAAGTATTGGTTATTAATACTAGTGTTGGTGTGTTCTGAAGAGTATGCAATATGCTCTGTTGTTAAAATGGGGTTTGATTTTTCTTAATTGGGGTCATCTTAGGTGGTTCAACTTGGCTTAAAATACCCAAGTGATGAGCTTGTAGATTAATCTAGTGTTTCTAGCTTTTTTTCTATGATATGGAAGTCACCCTTTCAGATGTTTCTCTCCCTAATGATCGTCTAACTAACATGTCATTTTAGCATGATGATTATTACTTTTTTTTAAATAGAAAGTTCATAGTTTATAATACTAAGAAATCATCAATCTTTTTGCCATTTCTATGATTTGAAAGCAAATAATAAGCACTGAAGAAAGAATAAAAAATAACAAAGTCAATTAATATGGCAGCCTAAAATAAGCCTCAAACAATACAAGGAAACAAGGATTACAACCTAGTTTGAAGTCTTTCCCAAAATTTTGAATCAAGAGTAAACCACTAATGATAAGAAACAATAATAGGAAACATGGTTTACAACCTGGTCCCCATAAATTGTTGACACAAAGCAACCTAAAGAAAAAAGAAGCTAAAAGATGACATTTTTAAATAATCAGAGCTCTATAATTGTTTAATTATGATTAAGTACGTGTACATGCTAAGCCTTCTCTATACGACGCATAGTACTGGCATGCCCAATGTGTTGATGATTACCACCACCATGAGGATGCTCAACATGATTCATTGCCACACCACGAACCTTGGTCCAACAGTTTCTTTTGACCCTATTTTTGTGATATGCATTTCTAGCTTTGAGCATTGGCTTTTTTGTCCTTCCACCACCAGTAACTTGACCAATCATGGCTCTGCAACTACTTGGCACAATCATCTTAGCTCCAGATGGAAGCTTTACCCTATAAATTGAAACCAATTTCCAAGACTCATCAAACAAGGCTATTAAAAATTTGCAAAATCAAAAATTATATAAATCTGAACATTAAGAAAGAACTTAGATAATTGTTCCAAAATTATTTCCACTACCTTTGGAATAATTGCATTTATCAGCTCACTGTAACCTTGGAAAAAAATTAAGCATAGAAATATGCCATAAGTCTCCACAAGGTGTACATCTAGAACTTCAAATAGTTTGAAAATAATTTGGAGAAAGCCACCATCCATAGGACATCACAATAGATGCATTGCATGTTTATTGCTAGCTAAAAAGCAAGATGATAAACAAAAAAGACAATGAGTCAAGGGAAACATCAAGAAGCAGTACATTCAAATTAAATTTCAACTAGCTACTAAACGAGTACAACCCACTTCGACTTGTCATAAGTTCAAAATATTAGAACAGGTATATTTCTATGTCTGTAAAGGTGACAACATTCCAACAATGGATCAAATGTTTTAGATTGAAATGCAATAGAAATGCATTGCAAATGACAGCAATCAAATTTGAAATTACTCAGCTCATAAAAGAATAGTGGAGAAAAGGCAGAAAAAGTGTTCTTTTATTTGATCGGGCCAATGAGAAATATTGTCTCAAAAATTCAACTATATCACCATGTTTTTGGCAACTTTGTTACCAATACCTTGGCCAACATTATTACACAGATAAAGAGCATTATGGGCAAAAAAAAACTAATTTGAGGCTTCACTAAGATAGCTTGAAAAAGAGAAATGATATATCTTACTAAGACACACATATGACCCTGGATATGGGATAATACCAAAAGCTAAAATAGATCATACATCTAGACACAATCCACAAAATGCTATTAATGGTGATATCATCTAGGATACCAAGAGGCATTGAAAAAATGAGATTAGTAGTGATTGTCTGCTGTTTGACTTATTTTAACAAATGAGTTTCCAATATGAAGTGTCAACCAAGGATTTTATTACCATTCTTTTGACTGTCATTTTCTAAGTCATGACTATCAATTTTGAACCAAATGAGGCCTTCCAATGCTTTGGCTTTGGGGGCTCATGATTTTATCAATTTCCTATGATGGAGTTGCCTATCATGTCTACTTTTATGACTCTGAGGAACACATAGAATCAACAATAGAAACAAGATAGGATGGCAACTATTGGAGCTAATGGGCCATAGACGCAAAATTAAAGTGAATGTCTAAGCATGGTTAATGATCTTTTATTTTGTTGCTTCTAATTATATTTGTTCAAATGTCGAGGGGGTGTAAGTCATGGCATAGCTATATATCTCTTTATTGCCTTAAGGTAGATCCTCACATGATTCTTATCTTGGTAGCAGGGGTATCTCAACACCAAAAATTATTTAGGATCCCACTCTTTCATGAAATGTAATGACTGCAAACCACTATCCCTTGACTTATCTTTGTTGCAAGTATGGGCCTAACCGGTGTTGTTATTGATGTCAACATACTCCTGTTGCATTGATGTCAAGGATTGGATGAGTTGTGTGCTGAGGATATTGAGAAAATTAGTCCTGTTAGAAACATAGAAGAACAGTGAAGATAGTGAATCTATAAAGTGAAGATCCTAGCTAAGTTGAAGATTAGAGGATGTGAATCAAAGGGTTTGTAGATATGTGTCTAAACGTGATCCAGTAAAGATTTGAAAGGTCCATATGAAGATTTGAAGAAGTTATGGCTATATGAGTAAAACCGGTTCTGGCAGATGTTTAGAGGTGACAAAGTGACTCAAATAGGTCCAGTGAGATCTGAAAATGCAATATCTTGTTCTGTGGATTTGGTGGAGTGTTTAGGAAGTCAATAAGAATTGATAGCTCAATTGGTTCATGGTCTGGAGGTCCACAAGCATCTATTCCAATATGACAGTGATGATAGACTATGTTCTTGAGATTTCAGATGAAGAAGAGAATGATTTCGGTAAGCAGAAGTAGTGTGAATGTTCTTGGTGATTAAGGCAAGCTTGTGGAGGTCTCTAGATTGTGTCCAGTTCATGTTGGTGGTCTGCATTGAAGATTGAGCTCGTAATTGAAGAACTACTTCCGGATGATGATGTTCTTCCTAAACTTGGCTAACCGGATGAGTTACACATCTTGTGGATGATCTTGAAGATATTCTGTGAAGCATGGCGTGTTCCTCAAAGAAGATTGAAGTCCCAGATATATGTGGCCGACAGTGTGGTGATTCACATGAAGTCTTTTGTAATAAATCAAGTTGTATTTTTGTATTTTCTCTGTAAAGTTGTTGACTTTGATGATTATCCCAAAGTCAATGTCTTGTATTAATAAGAGTTGTGAAGTCATTTCAAAGGCATCTTGGTAGAGATGAAAGTGTGGTAGAGAGGAGAAGTACGAAAGGTAGAGAAGAAGTACTAGGCTTAAATGGAACTGACTCAAGCATGGTGAAGATGCTATTCTCCAGTTCAAGTATGTAATATTTATCATTCTGTAGACAATGTGTCTCTTGTAGGCAGTGGGCCTCTTGTGAGTAGTGTGCTCAGGCAGTGAGCCCTAATTGGTGTGTGCCACTTGTTCCTTTTATTCTTTTAATAGAGAATACAATCTTGGGTTAGTCACTCCGTGGTTTTTCCCTTAACCGGGTTTCCCATGTTAAAATCTTAGTGTCATATGTGTTAATGTGTTTCTGCTCTTGAATTATTGCATTGTGTTTTCATGGTTGATTTATTATTATGCTGCTGAATTATAAGAAGGCTTTGAGTGGTTAATAAAAGAAAAGTTTTTGACACAACTGATTCACCCCCCTCTATCAGTTGTGTATCCTAAAATTAACAATTGGTATTAGAGCTAAGTTCCTTTAAAAGAGATTAACCGCTTGAGGAGATTCAGGATGTCTTCCTACAAGAAGGATAGTTCAAAGTTTGATGGAACCAATTACACTCTTTGGAAAAGCTGCATGGAATGTCACTTGCAATATATAGGAACGCAATATTGGATCATTGATTCAAAGAAGTATGTTCCTCCTCAGAATGGCCCAAGAACTGTAGATGAAATCAAAGATGCTGAAAACAATCTTCGGGCTAAAGAAGCTCTACTAAGTGCCTTATCTGATTCAGAACTGACAAATGTTATTGATCTAAAAACTGCATATGAGATTTGGGAAAAATTGGAACTTCTGCATGAAGGAGACAAGTATGTTAAATGTGCCAAGCTACAGAGTCTGAAAGGAAAATTTGAAAACTTGAAGATGAGTGAAGATGAGAATATCACTTATTACATGACAAAAGTAAATGAGCTTGTTGTGGCATCAGATGTGTTGATGGAGTTCTGGATGAAGATGAAATTGTTGCTAAGGTTCTTAGATCCTTACCTCCTACTTACAAACACAAAGTTGCTGCTATTGAGGAAATCAAATCCTTAACTACTATCACAAGGGATCAATTGGTTGGTAAGATATCTACATTCAAATTAGTTGAGTTTGGTGATGCACTTCCTAAGACTGAATCTGCATTCAAAGCTAGTGCCTCTTCAAAAGGAAAACAGAGGTATGATCCAGGAGAAAGTTCCTCAAGAAAATCATCTTGGCATGAGAAAGAAAGAAAAGATATGGAAGAGGATGAATTAGAAGCTGAACAACTTGAGGCTCTCATTGGAAAAAGGCTTCCAAGAGGATTCGGTAAGTATGAAGGAAAATTGCATTTCAAATGTTTTAACTGCAACAATATTGGTCATTTTGCCTCAAGGTGTCCGGAAAGATTTTCTAGGCCAAACCTTAATGGATTAAGATTTCAAAAGAAGTGTTACTATGTTCATGAAGATGATGATGAAGGAGTAATAGATGATGAATCAAAGACATGAAACAAATCTGGAAGTGACTGGGTGTTTATTGCCATCAAGGAAGAAGATCCAGTGCCCTCTAAATTTGTCAATCATAAAATGATAGAAAGAGCTCTGGCAGCCCAAGTTGAAGAGAATGATGAATGGGTCATTGATAGTGGATGCTCCCACCATATGACAGGTGACAAAAACAAGTTTATAGATTTGGAAAGATATGAAGGAGGAGTTGTAAGATTTGGTGATAATTTTGCTGGCATAATCAGAGGTAGAGGAACTATTTCTTTTGATGGAAAGAACAAAACCAGTGATGTACTGTATGTTGAAGGTCTTGTTGGTACCTAAATATGTATATGCAGGCCCCTTCCCAAAAATCCAAAAAATTCTAACACTTTCGGTCTCTGCAGTTGTAAAAAATGTAAAAATCAGTTAAGGTGCAAATGTCTTTGTATATATAGGGTTGCTTATATATACATGTAGTCAAATGTGCATTGGTAGGTCAGAAAACTCTATCACCCTTTGAAAAAACCAGTTAGATGCATTTCTGAATGCATACCAGGCTTAGAATGTGCATATACAAAGGGGGAATCTTTCGTAGATTCCTGAGAATATTCCCTCCTTGTATATCGGGTTGCATGTAGATATGCATTGAAAAATATACAAGGGCGCAGATGCATTTGCTACAGTGGCAAGGGCACAGATACATTCACTGGATGTGCAAGGAAAAACATACATGGGGCCTTGTGTGTTCGGTAACATACAAAGAAGAAGATATACATTTGGTAGGGCCCACTATTGCATGCATCTCAGGTTTGTATATGGCATTTGGGTGCATTCCTAGAATATTCCTTCGTAGATTCCACAGTTGTATCAAAGGGTTTATACATTGTGTTGTATGTTTAATATACAATGAATAACATACAACGCGGATTCCAAAGGGATTCAAATTAGGCTGTGAGCAGTAGTGGTGTCCGTGGCTTGTACATTACATTTGTATATGAGATGTGCAACGAAATGTGCAAAGGAGAGAGAAAATGGGTCGGGCCCACCAGTTGTATACAATGGCAGTTGTATGTATGTCGACATACATTCAAAACATACAAGTAAAAAGATGCATTCCGGACCCGAATAGGATTCCAAGATGCTTCATACAAGTTTGGGGTCTGCAGCATGTATATTAGGCGTTTGTATGTGCCGATATACATTGCAATGATACAAATAGAGGATACAAGCTAGATTTCAAAGTAACTTCAGCATGCTTTATGAAAATTTGAAATCCGCGCCTTGTATGTGATAAGGTGAATGTATATGTAGATATACATTGCGATAGGTGCAATGAAACATATGCATTTCAGACCCGATGGGGAAATCAAATGCGGCAGGTAAGTGTTTGAGGTCCAGATTGTATATCAGACGATTGTATATGCATTTGAACATGCATATACAAGGGAGAAAAGGCAAAATGGAGAAAGCAAAAAGTCAGCAATAGGAACATGGAGTGCCTACGTGGCACGTAATCATTGGTTGGTGACTTTTCAACATTTTTTGGGAGCCATTGATCCTGGTGATGGGAGTAGATTGACGGCCATGTTTTGAACCCGCAGTGAAGGTTTTTTCCTGTGTATTTGCAATCATTTTTAAGTGGGAAAACAACAGATGCATCCGCTGCTACATTTCAAAGGGGCCTGTGGGTAGGTGAGGCAATAATGGCAGACTTACAGAGGATGATCGATGGAGTTGACAGGTCAACCACTTGATTGATTAAGAAAATCCTTGGGCGGTGGTGCAAATCCCGAGTTCACCCGCTCATTCCTCTTTGTCTCTCTGCTGCATTTACTGTTTCTGAGTGCCATTTCTCATGCATTGTATCTGGTGGATTTTTGATTTGCCTTGTAATTAATTTTGCTGAGTTTTACAGTCTCGGTATAAAAAACCAAACTGTGTTACTCTTTTGGGGTTGTTGAAGACTTGGGCAATTTTTTGTGTGAATAACGAAATACAGAGTGTTTCCTGTCTGTTGTATCTCTGTGGAGTTTATGAGTTGCATCTAAAGTGTATCTTGCACATATATTTAGTTTCTTGTCATTGTATATGAAAAATGCATTATTGCATGTGTTTATCTGTCTATCTCCATTTGTTGTATGCATTTTCTTCTTTTGAATCTGGTTGCTAAGGGTTTCTCAGCTTCTAGGGTATAGTCTTGCTGTACCACATGCTTAATCTATAACTTCCATTCAAGGAGTGGATTAAATTGTTTTAGGTTAAAGTGTGGAGAAGATTGTATTTTAGCTGGGATATTCATAAGTAGAGATAGTTAAATACTTATCCTTGGGTGGTTTTTGTAAGGTAAACACCATTCCTAACCCCTTGAAACTTGAATGCTAGTTGCAAACCATTCTCTTGTATACATCTAGTTGGCTCCTTGCCCTGAGATAGGCACCAGTATGCTTCTTGTGAAGTAGTTATGATCCAAAACCCCTATCTTGCATCCAAACCGTCAAACCAATCCATTCATATTTCCAACCTGTTAGTTGTAGGAGTAGGATTAGGAACCCCCTGCATGCTCTCATACTCGACCAGACACATATGTCCAAGAACATTGCCAACCTCATGATTTATCACACAAATCTTGGTCCACACATGAGAGTATTCTGCCTGTTATTGTAAAGCTAGATCTTTGTGTCATTGGGTGAGTCGAACGTTAAATCTTTAGCTATAGGGATACCCCCCTTGGTGCGGCAGAACCAAAAGTGAAGGGGAGGTAGCTCATGCAACCTCCCGTATCTATTGGCCAAGTATGCCTATGCATTAGAATTGGCAAACCCATATGCCAATTCAGAAATAAACACCAACAGATTTGGTGACTCTGCTGGGGAGATAATGTCATATCCATGAAAGTTTGAATCTAAAAGATTGAAAAATCAGACCTGGAGGTGCTGTATTGCAGCAAAGGAAAAAGTTATATGTGTGGCTCTACTGTTGGAGAACCCAAAAAGAAAGAAATGAATTTTTAGCTTCAGTCAGTTTGAAGCTCATTCCTCTGCCAAGGAAGTGGTGACTCTGCATACAAAGAACCTGATAAGAGAACACCAGAGGTGTTGAATTTGCAGTTGCTGCAACATATCTAGGTATTTGTATAAATTGTAAAAAGATTCCCTATTTGGTGAAATAGCACTGGTTAAAAGGGAAATATTGGTGACTAGATTGCATACTTTTGTGAGGACCTAGTTTGTATTTCAAAGGGGGTATGCAATATTATTGAAAAGACTCATATAGAGGACCTTAGGAAGCTAAAATAGCAGTTTGAATTTTAAAGGCCTAAGGTCATTATTATAGTTGAAAATCTGAGTTGAAAAGAGAGTTGCAGAAACACAAAAAGATGTATTATCAGCCCATGCACCCTTATGAGGTGTCAAATGTAATGGTGCATAATAATTAGTCCCAACCATGTAATAAAAGAAGTTTCAGTATTGACAGATATAAGCCCATAGACTTTGATGGCATTTGTGGCTACCCAAATGCTTTTCCATCTAAAATTAGAAAGTATTTGCCCAAATTCAATGGTGCAAAGGATGAATCAGTTGAGAGACACTGCAGCAATTTATGAATGTTATAAATGACTTTGAGATTGACCATGAAGATGTAGTTATGAGATTATTTGTTTAATCTCTAGATGAAGATACAAGGGACTGGTTCTCCTACCTTCCATCTTACTCTGTCAACTCTTGGCAAGATTTTAAATCTGCGTTTCTAAAACAATATGGTGAAAGAATTTCTAATTATGCAGTCATTAGTGATTTTATGTATATCCATATAGAAGAAGATGAGTTGATTCCAGATTTTAACCTTAGATTTATGAGGGCATTAAAAAGAATCCTCAGATTTATGAGGGCATTAAAAAGAATCCCAAAATGCATGAGACCTAATGATGCATTGTGCCTAGTTGTCTATTTGGGAGCATTTGATAAGAAAATGAGCTATAGATTAAGAGATAAGGAGCCCACCACATTGCATCAGGCACATCAGTTTGCAATGGACATTGAAAATAATTGGAGATATGGAATTCAAAAGGGTTATTTCTCTAAAAAAATTTGTTGCCCTGTAGTCCCAAATGTTAATGAGGGATATAATTTAAATGTTGAAGATGAATGTCAAAGTACTAACACCCCTGCTATCCCAGTTTTTGCATCATTCCAAGTTGATGATGTTTTTGTTATAGAGGAGGATGTCTTGATTTGCCCAGCAAATGAAGTTGACAACAATAATTTCCCAAGTAATATTTGCATGCCAGTCCTAAACAAAGAGCATTCATGTTTAAATGACCCAGTTGTGCAAAGTTGTGATCATATGGATCAAGAGTCAATATTAGTTTCATTAGGAAGCATTAGAGGGCTGGAAAATGATGCAGATAGTTCAACTTCAGAGTGCATTGAAGTAGTAGAAATCTTGTATGTGGGGAAATTAGATGTTAAAGATGATAAAGATGATATCCATGATGAATTCATGGATCAGGTTTGTTCTTCTTATGACATTAGATTTGATAATGAAAAAGAAATGGATTGTCATGAAGAAGAAACAGAGACCTTTGCAATGAGTATGAATCCCCTTTATGATGAGCCTGTGGATGCATTAGACATTGTGAGTCACGACTTTCAGTGGTGCAGAGTTAACCCTTTGTTTGAAAATGATGATACTGATTGCAAAGTGTGGATAGCGAATGTTCAGCATCAGTTGTCCCAGACATGTGCAGCAATGTTGGCTGTGTGGATCAGGTTTTATTTTCAATGTCAGTGAATGATATAAATGATATTGAGGGTCTCATATTTTCTGAGTGTTTTCAGTTTTTAGATCAGTTGGATGAGTGCCTGGTTATGTGTAACAGCCAGGTAAATGATGAGGAATGCCAAGAGCAATATGATATACTATTTATGGAATATAACATACATATGTTACCTAATGCTGAAGAATATTATAATGTGTATGGTTATATGTCAGGTTGTAAGGTGCAGAGTGACAGAGGCAGTACTAACAGTGGCAAGTTTTCAGAAATGGTGAAGCATGTAATTGATCAGATCAGCTTATGGGCAGGTTGTTTTAATGTTTTTAGCTATGGTTGGGATTATTCAGTTTGGAATAAGGCAATTGACAGGATAAAGTTGTGGTTCTTCCTTTTTGGCTACCCGGGGCCACCAAAATAATGTCTGAAAATATAATTTGTGATGCAGGTTGGTGTAATGTTTGACTCTGTTGCCCAATGGATAAGGCCCAATCTATGAAACCAGGGATTCTGAGGTTCTTGCCATGCCTGCAAGAGGCATGCGTCCCCAAATAGAGCCTGTTGGTACCTGAATATGTATATGCAGGCCCCTTCCCAAAAATCCAAAAAATTCTAACACTTTCATTCTCTGCAGTTCTAAAAAATGCAAAAATTAGTTAAGATGCAGATGTCTTTGTATATACAGGGCTACTTGTATATACATGCAGTCAAATGTGCATTGGTAGGTCAGAAAACTTTATCGCCCTTTGAAAAAATCAGTTAGATGCATTTTTGAATGCATATCAGGCTTAGAATGTGCATATACAAAGGGGGAATCTTTCGTAGATTCCCAAGAATATTCCCACCTTGTATATTGGGTTGCATGTAGATATGCATTGAAAAATATACAAGGGCGCAGATGCATTTGCTACAGTGGCAAGGTCATAGATACATTCACTGGATGTGCAAGGAAAAACATACACGGGGCCTTGTATGTTCGGTAACATACAAAGAAGAAGATATACATTTGGTAGGGCCCACTATTGCATGCATCTTAGGTTTGTATATGGCGTTTGGGTGCATTCCTAGAATATTCCGTCACAAATTTTGCAGTTGTATCAAAGGGTTTATACATTGTGTTGTATGTTTAATATGCAATGAGTAACATACAATGCGGATTCCAAAGGGATTCAAATCAGGCTGTGAGCAGTAGTGGCATCCGCGACTTGTACATTGCATTTGTATATGCGATGTGCAACGAAATGTGCAAAGGAGAGAGAAAATGGGCTGGGCCCACTAGTTGTATACAATGGCAGTTGTATGTACGCTGACATACATTCAAAACATACAAGTGAAAAGATGCATTCTAGACATGAATAGGATTCCAAGATGCTTCATACAAGTTTGGGGTCCGCAACATGTATATTGGGCGTTTGTATGTGCCGATATACATTGCAATGATACAAATAGAGGATACAAGCTAGATTTCAAAGCAACTTCAACATGCTTTATGAAAATTTGAAATCCGCGCCTTATATGTATAAGGTGAATGTATATGCAGATATACATTGCGACAGGTGCAATGAAACATATGCATTTTAGACCTGATGGGGAAATCAAATGCGGCAGGTAAGTGTTTGAGGTCCAGCTTGTATATCAGACGATTGTATATGCATTTGAACATGCATATACAATGGAAGAAAGGCAAAATGGAGAAAGCAAAAAGTCAGTGATAGGAACATGGAGTGCCTACGTGGCACGTAATCATTGGTTGGCAACTTTTCAACATTTTTTGGGAGCCGTTGATCTTGGTGATGGGAGTAGATCAACGGCCATGTTTTGAACCCGCAGTGAAGGTTTTTTACTATGTATTTGCAATCATTTTTGAGCAGGAAAACAACAGATGCATCCGTTGCTACATTTCAAAGGGGCCTGTGGGTAGGTGAGGCAATAATGGCGGACTTATAGAGGATGATCGATGGAGTTGACAAGTCAACCACCTGATTGATGAAGAAAATCCCTAGGCAGCAGTGCAAATCCTGAGTTCACCTGCTCATTCCTCTTTGTCTCTTTGCTGCATTTACTATTTCTGAGCGCCATTTCTCATGCATTGTATCTGGCAGATTTTTGATTTGCCTTGTAATTAATTTGGCTGAGTTTTACAGTCTTGGTATAAAACTGTGTTACTCTTTTGGGGTTGTTGAAGACTTGGGCAATTTTTTGTGTGAATAATGAAATATAGAGCATTTCTTGTCTGTTGTATCTTTGTGGAGTTTATGAGTTGCATCTGAAGTGTATCTTGCACATATACTCAGTTTCTTGTCATTGTATATGAAAAATCCATTATTGCATGTGTTTATCTGTCTGTCTCCATTTGTTGTATGCATTTTCTTCTTTTGAATCTAGTTGCTAAGGGTTTCTCAGATTCTAAGGTATAGTCTTGCTGTACCACATGCTTAATCTGTAACTTCCATTTAAGGAGTGGATTAAATTGTTTTAGGTTAAAGTGTGAAGAAGATTGTATGTCAGCTGGGATATTCATAAGTAGAGATAGTTAAATACTTATCCTTGGGTGGTGTTTGTAAGGCAAATACCAGTCCTAAACCCTTGAAACTCGAATGCTAGTTGCAAGCCATTCTCTTGTATATGTCTAGTTGACTCCTTGCCCTGACATAGGCACTGGTATGCTTCTTGTGAAGTAGTTATGATCCAAAACCCCTATCTTGCATCCAAACCATCAAACCAATCCATTCATATTTCCAACCTGTTAGTTGTAGGACTAGGATTAGGAACCCCCTGCATGCTCTCATACTTGACCAGACACATATGTCCAAAAATGTTGCCAACCTTGTGATTTATCACACAAATCTTGGTCCACACATGAGAGTATTCTGCCTATTATTGTAAAGCTAGATCTTTGTGTCATTGGGTGAGTCGAACGTTAAATCTTTAGCTATAGGGATACCCCCCTTGGTGAGGCAAAAACATAAGTGAAGGGGAGGTAGCTCACGCAACCTCCTGTATCTGTATATGCCAATTTGGAAATAAACACCAACAGGTCTGAAGCACAATCTTCTTAGTGTTGGACAGTTAGTGGACAAAGGCTATGATCACTAATTCAAAAATGGAAAATGCAAGATCTTTGAATGTTCTGGAACATAGATTGCATCTGGTACTCAAACAAAAGGTAACATCTTCCACTTGGTTGGCACTGGCAAAAGTTGTTTATTTGTTCAAATTGATTAGAGTTGGTTGTGGCATAGGAGAATGTGTCATGTGAATTTTGATAATATCATCAAGATAAGCAACACTCAGGCTGTAAGAGATCTTCCAAGATTGGTGAAACCCTCTAATAGTTCATGCAAAGAATGTTAGTTGGGTAAATAGAGCAGAGTCACATTCAAAAGTAAGGAACAATCTTCTACTGGATTGTTGGACTTAGTACATACTGATCTATGTGGACCGGCAAGAATCAGGAGTTTGCAAGGTGATAGATGCTTCATGTTATTAATTGATGACCACTCCCGGATGATGTGGGTGACTTTTCTGAAAGAAAAATCTGAGGCTCTTGAGAAATTTAAAATATTCAAAGCTATGGTAGAGAATGAAATCGGATTAAACATAAAATGTCTTAGGTCTGATAGAGGTGGAGAATTCACATCCAGAGAGTTCATAGAATTTTGTGAGAAACATGGGATAAAAAGATAGTTATCTGCTCCGAGGATTCCACGGCAGAATGGAGTAGTGGAGAGAAAGAACCGGACCATCTAGGAAGCATCTAGAAGCATGATGTTGGAAGCAAATATTCCTCAAATCTACTGGAGAGAAGTTGTAAGAACTACTATCTATATCCTTAATCAAGTACAAATCAAAAACAATACTGGTAGGACCCCTTATGAACTCTGGTTTGGCATCACTCCCACTATGAAGTATTTCAGAGTCTTTGGTAGCAAATGTTATATTAAAAGAGATGAAGACATTGGCAAATTTGATGCTAGAATTGATGAAGGAATATTCTTGGGTTATTCTACTCAAAGCAAAGCATACGGTGTTATAACAAGAGATTGAGAAAGATTATAGAAAGTACAAATGTGAAGGTTGATGAAGGTATTGAAAAACCCTCAAGATTTTATGAATATGAAGAAGATGATCAGAATGATGTTTTGGTTCAAGAAGTCCAAGCCCCCTTTGAAATTTAGACTCAGACTGATCCGGAGAATCCTGAAATATAGGAAGAAGAGATAATCTTGAATAAACCTGTCCAAGAAATAGAAGTCCAAGAAATTTCCAAAACTCACCGATATGTAAGACTGAATCATTCTGAAGATCAGATCATAGGTGATAAAAGAAAATGTGTTCAAACAAGAAGAAAGATTGCTCAAGTCTCAGAAAAGTATTGTCTAATTTCAAAAATTGAACGAAAAATAGTAAGTGAAGCATGCAATGATGAAAGCTGGACTAAAGCAATGAAGGAAGAGTTGATACAGATTAAGAAAAATCACACTTGGGATCTTGTTCCCAGACCCAGAAACAAAAATGTGATTGGAACCAAATGGGTTTTCTAGAATAAACTGAATGAAGATGGTGAAGTAGTCAGAAATAAAGCCAGATTGGTCTGCAAGGGTTATTCCCAAGTAGAAGGAGTTGATTTTGAAGAAACTTTTGCTCTGGTGGCAAGAATTGATGCAGTTAGATTATTTCTTGCCTTTGCTACCTTCAAGGATTTCAAAGTATATCAGATGGATGTCAAGTTTGCCTTCCTGAATGGTGACTTGGAAGAAGTATACATTGAGCAACCGGATGGATTTCAATTGTCTGATCATGGTGATATGGTCTGCAAGTTGAAGAAAGCACTGTATGGACTCAAACAAACCCCAAGAGCCTGGTATGAAAGACTAGATAAGTATCTTTTAAAGATTGGTTTCAACAAAGGTACTGCTGACAGTAACTTGTACTTCAAGATTGAACATGAAAATATCTTGATTGTTGAAGTATTTGTTGATGATATTATTTTTGGAGGAAGAGATAGTATGTGCAAGACTTTTGTAAATCAAATGAAAAGTGAATTTCAGATGTCTATGTTTGGGGAAATGAATTTCTTTTTAGGTCTACAAATCACTCAAACAAAGAAAGGAATCTTCATATCTCAGACCAAATATGTGAAAGAATTGTTGAAGAAATTTGGGATGGAAGACTCAAAACCAATGAATACTCCCATGGCAACCGGATGTAAATTGAGCAAAGATTATGACTCTCCTAAGGCTGATAAGAAAAAGTACAGGTCAATGATTGGAGGACTATTGTATCTTACTCAAACTAGACCTGACATTATGAATGCTGTTGGTCTTGTTGCTAGATTCCAAGCTGATCCTAGACAATCTCATGTCCTGTCAATCAAGAGGATTCTTAGATATCTAAAAGGAACAATTGAGTATGGTTTATGGTATCCTAGAGATCATGATTTCTCTCTTCATGCATATACAGATGTAGATTGGGCAGGAGATGTGGATAACCAGAAGAGTACCAGTGGTGGAGCATTCTTTTTAGGGGAAAGATTGGTTTCTTGGCTAAGCAAGAAACAAGAGGCAATATCCTTATCCACTACAGAAGCAGAGTATATTGCAACAACAAGTAATTGCACTCAAGTATTATGGATGAAGCAAATGCTAAGAGACATCATAGTGGAGTATGAGGAACCTATCACAATCTTCTGTGACAACTCAAGTGCAATAAACATTTCAAAGAATCCGGTGTTACATTCAAAGACAAAACATATATCCATCAAGTTTCATTTTTTGAGAGAGAAAGTGAACAAGAATGAAATTAGATTGGAGTTTGTGCCCTCCAAGGATTAGATTGTAGACATTTTTACCAAACGTCTACCTGAGGACTCTTTTGAGTATCTTAGGGAGAAGTTAGGGGTTATTACCCCTCCGATTCTGAATTAAGGTGCACTGATGTGCATCAGTCTGGTGGATCTCACAGTCATATCTTATGGTCTAGATTGATGATAGGAAACTGCTACTCAGGGGGAGTAGTCTGTATGTTTATGAGTGATGAAGTATGTGCCCTTTGCCATTGATGTCAAAGGGGGAGAGAAGACATGTGAAAAACAAAAAATGGTTGCTGATCAAAGGGGGAGCAGTAAAGGAAGAGAAGACATGTGAATGGTTGTTGTTGATAGGGGGAGTTATGTTAGTTAGTAAGAAGAAGTTCTTGTCTTGATGATCAAAATAGTTTTTCACATCATATGTTGCCATTAATGACAAAGGGAGAGATTGTTGCAAATATGGGCCTAACTGGTGTTGTCATTGATGTCAACATACTCCTATTGCATTGATGTCAACATACTCATGTTGCATTGATGTCAAGGATTGGATGAGTTGTGTGCTGAGGATATTGAGAAAATTAGTCATATTAGAAACAAAGAAGAATAATGAAGACAATGAAGCTCTATAAAGTGAAGATCCCAGCTAAGTTGAAGATCAGAGGATGCGAATCAAAGGGTTTGTAGATATGTGTCTAAAGGTGATCCAGTAAAGATTTAAAAGGTCCACATGAAGATTTGAAGAAGTTATGGCTATATGAGTAAAACTGGTTCTGGCAGATGTTTAGAGGTGACATAGTGACTCAAATACGTCCGGTGTGATCTGGAAATGCAATATCTTGTTTGCAGATTTGGTGGAGTGTTTAGGAAGTCAATAAGAATTAACAACTCAATTGGTTCATGGTCTGGAGATCCGCAAGCATCTATTCCAATATGACAGTGATGACAGACAATGTTTTTGAGATTCCGGATGAAGAAGAGAATGATTTTGGTAAGCACAAGTAGTGTGGATGTTCTTGGTGATTAAAGCAAGCTTGTGGAGGTCTCTGGATTGTGTCTAGTTTGTGTTGGTGCTCTGCATTAAAGATTGAGCTTGTAATTGAAGAACTACTTCCGGAGGATGATGTTCTTCCTAAACTTGGCTGACTGGATGAGTTACACATCTTGCAGATGATCTTGAAGATAATCTGTAAAGCATGGAATGTTCCTCAAAGAAGATTGAAGTCCCAGATATATGTGGCCAACAGTGTGGTGATTTGCATGAAGTCTTTTGTAATAAATCAAGTTGTATTTGAGTATTTCCTCTGTAAAGTTGTCAACTTTGATTATTATCCCAAAGTTGATGTCTTGTATTAATAAGAGTTGTGAAGTCATTTCAAAGGCATCTTGGCAGAGATGAGAGTGTGGTAGAGAGGAGAAGTACAAAAGGTAGAGCAGAAGTATTGGGCTTAAATGGAACTGACTCAAGCATGGTGAAGATGCTATTCTTCAATTCAAGTATGTAATATTTATCATTCTGTAGACAGTGTGTCTCTTGTAGATAGTGGGCCTATTGTGAGTAGTGTGCTCGGGCAGTAAGCCCTAATTGGTGTGTGCCATTTGTTCCTTTTACTCTTTTAACTGAGAATACAATCTTGGGTTAGTCACTCCGTGGTTTTTTCCTTAACCGAGTTTTCCACGTTAAAATCTTAGTGTCATATGTGTTAATGTGTTTCTGCTCTTGAATTATTGCACTGTGTTTTCATGGTTGATTTATTATTATGCTACTGAATTACAAGAAGGATTTGAGTGGTTAATAAAAGAAAAGTTTTTGACATAACTGATTCACCCCTCTCTCAGTTGTGTATCCTAAAACTAACAATCTCTACCATAAAGACAACTCTATGGAACATGTAGAGGGTGTAAGTTATGGCTTGGCTATGTCTATGAAAGTTCATAGTTTGTTCATCTCCATTTTAGAAATATTGTCTCAAAAATTCAACTATATCACCATGACTTGTTCCCTGCCGCAGTACCACAAATTGTTTCTTTGACCATCGTGGGATTGCGGTATACTAAACATCACTTGGAGCCTTTCACCGCACTACCACACTCCTTCATTGAAACTGTCTCGGGGCTGCAGTATTCAACACTTAAATAACTTAAACTCTTTATACCACCATACCGCAAGCCTCACTTGAGGCTACCACGGGGACGCGGTGTACTATTTTCCTCTACTCCCTATTACCACCATATCGCAAGCCTCACTTGATGCCACCACAGGGGCGTGGTGTATTATTTTCCTCTGCTCCTTACCGCCATTCCATAAGCCTCACTTGAGGCTGCCATAGGGGCATGGTGTATGGTTTTCCTCTACTATTTCTTACTGCATTACCACCAGTTATTCTCTTGATTGTTGCGGGACTGTGGTGAAGTATCATATGCCACTTAAATTTGTACCTCCAGCCTACCACTTTGTTTTGAGACCATTGTGGGGCTGCGGTAATCGATCTCTGTATCCTGCAATGACGGAAGTGCAATCTCTTCATGCTGCAGGATAGCGATAACTGCTCCCTTGTTATCCTTGGTTCCTGCACACCCACCAAGACCTTTTGAGTGACCTGCGAGACTGCAGTGACAGACAAAAACACATCAATGGTAAATAATACAAATATCTTTCACATGGACTTGGTATGTGGTACTTATGAATGACTCCTAGAATAATTTTTAAAGAAATATAGATCCCTAAGATGGATTTATGGATTTATCAAATGTTATTTTATCAAATGTATGAAGGTATCTTTATTGTAGGTTATTTTCCCTATATTATTTATTCTTGGTTTGAACTCCTTGATTTTGTGGTTTTTTGTTAGGACCTAGAGCTTTCATATGCAGGACCACCTACAAGGTGCCAAAGGAGTCATATGGATCATGACTTAGGAGCTAGTATTCATTGAGTGCTATAATGGTGGTTGAACTATCCTAGTCTATACAACTAAGAGATGTACTTGTGTGCTTTGTATTTTGTTTGTTTAATTTTTTGATGCTTAGAAAAACATCATAAATAGATAGGATGATATTTTTTGTAATTTATTCCATCAATCACTTGTCATAGGTCCAATTGGAGGTAGCAAAGCTGGTGGAATTGAGGGTGTACCTTATCCACCTATTTATTCAAGAAGAAATGTTGCAAGTTCAACTTCAGATCACCAAAGCCTTCACAAAAATATCTTCACAAAATTTAATAATGAATCTATGCACAAATTCTCTTTGGAATGATGCACAAAGCCTCCACCGCAACACCGCACTGTTGCTAGGCCTTGCGGTGATGTGGGTGATTCCCACATCACCGCAACACCCAGCAACAAATTGTGCAGTGTTGTGGTGGAGGCTTTGTTCATCATTCAAAAGAGAATTTGTGCATAGATTCTTCATTATTGAATTTTGTGCAGAAATTTTTGTGAAGGCTTTAGTGATCCAAAGTGGAACTTGCAAGTACAATATTTGATAAAAATCTACTTCCAAATATGCTTTTTATGGATGTTCATATCCTCATTCAAAGCTCCAATTCACACACAGACAGGAAGGATGCTTTCAAAGGTTAAGGAGTTGGGCTTTACACCCACTGGTTGCATTTTCTTAAAATTTTCTAAGGACTTCTTAGAAAAACCCATTGTAAACATATCCTTTAATCATGACATTCCATGATATCACATTTCTTTGAGGTATTTTTGAAACAATTCGCTTGCCTTGTCTATGCTTGCACATTTTCATGTAGGTCTAGCAAGGCACTTGTAACTACAACATATAATGACAAACAAATCCCTGCTGTTATGCTTTGATGGATGTCCCTTCATTATTAATAGATATCTGATGTAGTGCACATTATTATAGTGCAAGCCTATTTTTCAGATTGTTTCATTTAGAATCACCAATATTCTCCACAAGAACATTGTCCCTGTTTAAAATGATGGAAATGGTTCACATCTCTCAGAAAAATTTCTCTTGCAACAATCTTGGAGATGAATTTAGATGCAGTGTGAAAATTAGAACATACTTGAAGGTTCTTAACAACTCTAATGGTTGTACCAGGGCCCATGTTTAACAAACCAAATGCAATTGCTAACTTTTCACTATGGTGGCAGATAAATGATTCTTTTTTCTTCTATTCCACAATATTAAGTAAAAGTCTTCAATCTAGAAATACCCGACTACCTTCATTTGCCAAGCCAATTTCTCCAATTTTGCGTAGCTCTCCCATGTTTGTGGATGTGATCTGTCTCCTATACAAAAAAACGTGTACCATTTTATGCCCTTCAATCCAACTACATGCAGGTATCTTTTTAATTCCTCTATATTTCATCAATCTCCTTACGATTTGAACCTCACCACACCTGCTCTCTTTTGCACAGCTATTTTAGAGAAGAACATAAGTTGCAGCATTTTTAGGGTCCAACTAAAAAAGCAGTGTTGCTAGAATACTCAGCCTACATTCAAATTCTAAATTCTGGGAAATTATATACAGTAAATAGATTGATGGCTATTTGGATAGTGAAATTGTTAGCTTTCTTAGAAATTAACTGAAATATCTTGTCTTGAAATATCTAGAAGGATTATTTTAATTAAAGAGGATTTTGTGGTTATGTTTGTAACAATGATTTTACAGTGCAGCTAGCTTGCTATTTTCATTCAAGATACAAGTCATCAAAGTCAAGCACATACCAAGAAGATGGTACTCTACTTCAAACCCTCAACCTCACTTAGTTTAGTATGGTTACATGGGGATATTAAGGAAGTTGCTAAACAATTAATATATATCATTTGTTGTTTGTGAAGGAGAATCCTGTGAGATCCAATATGGCAATGGATTAATATCCAATTTCTTAAGTAAAGATGATGTCACAATTGGGAAACTTGTTGTGAAACATCAGGTTAGTAGTTTTTGGATGTTAAGGCTTCTCAATTGGATATCAAAGATCTTTTCTCATCAACTTAATTTGGAATTTATGTATAATTAATGGATTCTTTCATGGTGCAGGTCTTTACTGAGACAACACATGAACCAAGGTTGACAATTTTTTTAAATCGGTAAGGATGCTTAGAGCATCATAATATATTAATATTAATAAAAATGTTTTTATAGATTACAAAAAAAGCCCTTCCTAGCCAAAAAGATAACATATGCAGAGCATTTTAACTAAGAGCCCTGAACAGAGCTACAGATCTAAAAGGCCCTTTCTGGTCAAAAAGGAAACCAAAGTTACAACGAAGCCAAAAACTTAAAATAGAAAGAGTGGTTCACATGTTGTCCATATTTAAATCTGCAACCCTAAAGCCATGAACCCCAGTTGGATTCTCTTGAGAAAGGATTGTGTCATCATTGGTGAAGGGAACTATCGGTGGTTGGAAATTTGACAAGAAGCTCCATGCATTGAATACTTCCTCTAACCTTTCCCTCTTGGACCTTCCAAATGTATATTTGTGAACCCACATTGAATTATCAAAGAGCTCTCTGTTACTTGATTGCAAACTAGAAACCATCACTTGATAAACATAGTTAAAATTGGGTTTATTAACGATGTCTTCATGGAGGAAGAGTCCCCCTACCAAGGCTGAGCCATCATGGAGATTATAAGTAGCAAAAGGTTCAAATAGCTTGACATATGGGAATAGATAGTCATGAACAAACATTGATGCTATCCTTTTAGCCTTATCAACCTGATGAAATAAGTCCACCACATTTGAGATAAAATGAGATACCAGATGCGAAGCATAACATACCCTGGATTGTAGCAGAAAATCTCTATCACATACATCTATCAAAGCATCCTCCACCGGCTCTTCATTGAGTAGTTTGAAGGCCCTAGCCATGAAATCTGAGTTGATGCTTCCATGCATTGGTTGTTCCCATGATTGAACAGGTAAATGAAGTCAACAATTGTGGGGATAGATAGACATTGCAGATACACAGCAAGAGCAAAATGAAGAGGCAAGAACAAAATAATTAATGACACATATACAATCATCTCTTGCATAAAAAGAGGATCGCATGAGCCAACATAATGAATTGAAGTCATTCATGCCAGTAGGGAAATAAAACAAAGGCAAATCAGATCCAAATTAGATTATATTGCTCAGCTCGCAACACTCCTCTTATAGAGCATTCAATGAATAAAATCAAAAAGACATGTGCGAAGTGAACATCTAATGCCAGATGGAAATCTACATAGATTGCAAGCTTCAAAATGACTAAATATACTACTAATTGACGTGAATTAATAATTAAATTGACTAAATATACTACCAATTGACAGAAATCAGTGAACAGTGAATAAATATGACCAATTTTAAATCAGTGAATAAAAATGACTAAATATACTACCAAATTGATCAAAATGATGATTAAAATTAATGACTAAATACACTACCAATGGACAAAAATTTGTGAATAAAAATGACTAAATAAGTGACCAGTTAACAACAAACAATGACTAAATATATCAATGAAAAAAATGACTAGATTACAGCAATCAATGACTAAATATAATACCAAATTGATTAATCAAAACAACCAATAAATGACTAAAAAATGGTTTAGTCATCAATTTGGTCATGTTATAAATGACTAGAAATAAAGTACTAATGGTCATGTGACCATGTATGGTCATTTATAAGCAGTTTTTAGTAGTTTTTACAGTCATATATTGCTCTTTCTCTACTAGTGAACCAAGTCGGCCAAACTTGTGTAAACACTTTGAACTTTTAAGTACACACTTCCTTAAAACCAAAAGATGACATGTGTGTCTTACACAAAGCTTTAACACAATCTAGATACATCCACGAACATCTTGAAGCCACCTGAAATCCAACAAATTCAAGCACAACAACTTTCACTTGAAGAAAGTTCACAATCTGCTTACAAACACCACTATCAAACTCTGCTACACAAGAAATCACTTTCTGGAGCATCAAATCACAAACCCTCTAGATAGAAGATAGATAAGGACCTTATAAGCACACATCCAGAACCACGACACCTAAAACCATTCTGCAGAGAAATGTGGAGCAAAACACTTTCTCCCAGACCCACTACAAACACTGTCTAACACTGTTCTCAAACTGGTGAACACAACTTTCACTTCACAACTATTCAGAGCACCAAATTCTAGATTTAGCATCTTCAAACACCTATGACCAACATATCCAAACTGCACACTTAGATCTTCAACACAAAAGAAATGCAGAGTAAAAACTCAAACAACATTCTGTAAGCCAAAAAACTTCTTCAACACACTGTTTCCTTTATTAATCAAATTTTCTCAAAAGCAGTTGGAAACCTAGAGACAAGAACACATTACCAACACTATCAACACCATCTCAACATTCACAAAAAACTCTACCTCACACTCTTGTCATATCCTCATCTCTGCTCTCTGATCTTTGCTCATCACAGACTACTCATACTCTTGCATCATTTCTTAACTCATACAAAAGACATAGTTGACACTAAAGACAACACCAGCTTGTCGACATTAATGACAACACCTATTGCACATACTTACAACAATGTCCACATTTTTCATTGATGGTAACACATGATGTGAAAAACCATCAAGACACAAATCTGGACCAACTTCTTTTCTTAGTAACTCTGCCCCTTTCTTTTACACATATTACTCTCTCTCACTGATCACCAATTCTTTTCTATTCTATCTCCCCCCCTTTGTTTTTAACACTAAAATCTCTCCCCCTTTGACATCAATGGAAAAGGGTAACACAACTCTTTCTTACTCTTTCTATTTTAAGACACTGCACATGCTTGCACTGCTCACTATTGCTCTGCAACATCTTTTCCTTTCATTGCTCTGAATAATCCCCCTTAGGAGTACATACCAAACTATATCAGCTCTTACTCCCCCTATCTGCAACAACCAACAAAGCTACTACCTACTCCCCCCGAGAGGTAGCCTCTAATCATTAGTCCATAACAAAGAATTCAAATCTTTGACAAATACTAGACTGATGCATCTCCTTATGCATCTAGTTCAAAGGAGGGGCAATAACCCCTAACTTCTCCTAGAGATACTCAAAAGTATCCTTAGGAAGTGCCTTAGTGAATATATTAGCAACCTGATCCTTTGTAGGCACATACTCAAGCTTCACTTCATTCTCTCCAACCTTCCCTCTCAAGAAGTGATACCTAATTGAAATATGCTTTGTCCTTGAATGCATCACCAGATTCTTTGAAATGTTAATGGCACTTGCATTATCACAAAACATAGAAATTGGCTCATCATACATAACTTTTATATCTTTCAAGTTTTATCTCATCCATAACACTTGTGTGCAACATGATGCTGTAACAATATACTCTACCTCTGCAATAGATAAAGACATTGAATCTTGTTTCTTACTTAGCCAAGACACTAATCTACATCCAAGAAAGAATGCACCACCACTTGTACTTTTCTTGTCATCTACACAACCAACCCAATCTACATTTGTATAAGCACTTAGAGTAAAGTTAGTATCTTTTGGATACCACAAGCCATGATCTAGAGTGCCCTTTAAATATATGAATATCCTCTACACTACCATAACATGTGACTCTCTAGGGTCTTTTTAAAATCTAGCCACAAGATAGACTGCATGCATAATATCTGATCTGGTAGTAGTTAGATATAGTAATCATCTAATCATTGATCTGTACTTGCTCTGATCAGCCTTAGGAGATTCATCATTTTTTCTGAACTTACAACCAATAGTCAAGGGAGTACAATCTAGTTTAGAATCTTCCATTCCAAACTTCTTCAACAACTCTTTTACATACTTTGACTGAGAAATGAAAATACCCTTATCCGTCTAATTGATTTGTAACCCAAGGAAGAAGTTCATTTCCTCACACATTGACATTTCAAATTCTTTCTGAATTTCATTTGTAAAACTCTTACACATACCTTCATTTCCACCAAAAATTATATCATCCACAAACACTTCCACAATTAGGATTTGATCTCCTATTTTGATGTACAAATTGCTATCTACAGAGCCTTTAATGAAACCCTGCTATAACAAATACCTGTCTAACCTTGCATACCAAGCTCTAAGGGCTTGCTTAAGTCCATATAATGTCTTCTTCAATCTGCAAACCATATTAGGTTTATCTGTCAACTGAAATCCTTCCAGTTCTATGTACACTTCCTCTTCCAAATCACCATTCAAGAAAGTAGACTTCATATCTATTTGATATACTTTCAAATCCTTATGTGCTACAAAATCTAAAAATGTCCTAATAGCCTCCATTCTTGCCACTGAAGCATAAGTTTCCTCATAGTCTATCCCTTCCAATTGTGAGTAGCCTTTACACACAAGTCTTGCCTTGTTCCTTACCACTTCTCCATTCTCATTCAATTTGTTCCAGAACACCCACTTAGTTCCAATCACATTTTTATTCTCTGGTCTTGGGACAAGTTCCCAAGTCTGATTCTTCTCAATCTGCATTACTTCTTCTTCCATAGACTTGATCCAAGACTCATCCTTACAAGCCTCAACCATTGTTTTAGGTTCAACTTTAGAAAGTAAACATAGATTTACTTGTTCTTCAATAGCTTTCCTTCTTGTCAATACACCTTTGTTCTTATCACCAATGATTAGGTCTTCTGAGTGATGCCTCTATACATACTTGGGAGATTTAGGGATACTTTTTGGAGCTTCTTGTTCTTCAATCTGTACTTCTTTCTCTTTAGCTTCTTCTTTTTCTCCACAAGAAGACTCGTCTGATTCACATCCATTAACCTTTGAGATCCTTTGAATATCTTCATCAGCCTTAACATTAGTACTTTCAATCATTTTCTCAACCTTTTGTTGTAGCACTGGTAAGCTTTTCTTCTAGTAGAATAACCAAGGAAAATGCCTTCATCATACTGTTGACTCCCAAAATAACCACAACCTTAAACTCTAAAACATTCTCAAATCATCTAGGCTAGGGACAGTCATTCTGGATGATTGGAAGAGGTTTATCAACAATTTCAAGGTGATTTTGGGCAACCTTATAGGAGTGGGTAGACTCCTCTACACTTTGAGCTCAACGTAGACTCAGGAGGGACATTCCTAGGGGTATACCTGAATAGGTATTATGTTCAAACTAGATGAACAACTAAAAATGAAAGGACAACCAAACCCTAATCATCTTTTAGGCCCCAAAGATTGTCACTAGACCTAAAACAACTGGGTGTAATTAATAACCCCTATATATCTAATAAAATGGCACTCCCATTGACAATGGAAGGTACATGTATGCTTGTTTGCAAGACATACAAATTAACTACTTTCTTCACACATGATAAGTTTGTTTTGATTTTAAGAGTGTGGTTGATCAAATACTTTAGACCGGTGCCTAATATTGGGTTATGGAGTCCACAGTTTAGCAGAAGGAAGAAAACAACAAAAGAAATGAAACATGCCCTTTCTGGATACCCAGATGCAAGAAAGACAACTATCAAAGAAAAAATACTTAGTAATCCTTTGCAACATATAATCATTCATTTATAGCCATAAAAGAGATCATTACATAGCATGCAATTTTTTCAAAATTTGTCTAGTTCATCTGATAAATAGTTACAATCATACCATGAAGTGTGGCAAGAGGAAACCTAGAGGAACTGAGGCTTTTCTTGAAAAATTACAAAAGAAGAAGGAGAAATTGATACAATGATAACTGAAATAGAGCTGAAAAATCTTTCATAACCTACGTTTCATCTGCTAGAGAACTGCAACCTTTTTGTTCTTTGGAACCCTAGAAAGCTCTGCACCTAATAACTTGAAAGTGACAAGATGATCAACCCTTACTCTGAATTTCACCCTTCCTCTTATACCCAATGAAACCCTAATTTGATCTTGGAATTGAAGGGAAACCCTACCAACTCGACCAACTGAATTGATAACACCATGACTATCCATCTACATTGCATTGATGGCAATCCTAATAGTCATGGCATGCTTCTGTGTATCTCCTGGGTTGGTGTCTAATTGGCATAATGATGGCCCGACAAATTGATATCCCCCTGCAAAGTAATTCTCCTTAATATTCAGTTCACATATTGCAATCCTATAAGAAAATCCCAATCCTCTGATCATTCTTTTCTTCATTCCTTGCTCATCGCACATCACAGATAGTCCCTGAGGCTTCACCGCGCAAAACGTGATGCAAAGACACCATGCAATGAGCCCAGAAATTGCCATGTAGACCCTTTCCATTTGAAATTTACCACCAACTCTTCCTTTAACTCTTTACCACCATTCGTATTGCACATCACGTTTTGCATTATTTTTGGTGAAGAGAACCCGCGATGCGAAGAGGAGATGTGACGAAACAAGACATCACCACGTGGATGCCTCCGCTTTAAACCTTTACTACTGCATCCATCACACATCACAGTTTAGCCTTCTTTGACAAACACCAAACCACGATGTGAAGGAGGCATGCGATGTGAACAAAGTCGCACCATGCCGCCACATGTCCCATCCCTCATACTATTGACCTTCAGCTCATCATGCATTGCATTTGGCCTTGGGTTCCAAAAATATAAACTGTGATGTGAAGGGACCTTGTGACAGGTTAAAACACTACCACGTGGACCCCTTGCATTTAACCTTGTCCCTATAGCCATCACACATCGCCCCTTGCACTATTTCCATTGAGTAGAACTTGCATTGTGAAGAACTGATGTGATGTGGATGCCACCTTGCTTTTCAAAACTTTATTCTTGCAGCTATCACACAACACAAATTGGCCATATGACAACAAGTATCAAATTGTGATATGAAGAAGAGCTACGACGAGTTGACGTAGTGACACCTAGCAGAGAAAGAACTCCATTACAGATCACACTTAGCTTTAAAACACCAAAAAGCAAAATGCGATGCAAAGAAGAGTTGCGATGGAGTAACTTAAGTGGGAAAATAATGTATGTGCTCCGAAATTGTTCATAAAAGGGGGACTTGCCTAGGTAATACGAGCAAAGGGGACTCGATTTAAAGCATATTCAACTTAGAGTAAGGATATAAAAGAAAGTTTTATAAGTTAAATATCTTTGAATAATTTTTGATGACAAGGGGCAAAAGGGCAAAAACACTAGGGTTTTCAAATGGTTTTACAAGTCAGGATAAAACCCTAGACACCAATTTCATAGGAAAAAGGGGCACATAAGGGACTAAAATTTTTAGGTGTCAACACTGGCTCTGGTTGGGGATGTGTGCCAAGGAGTGGCACAATGAGAATTTAGATCTTTGGGCAGACCAAAAACACCAAAAAATGACAGGAAACAAAACAAAACACCATCATGACCAACAATGGTCAAGACTGCATGAGGTAAAAAATTCATAAGACAAAACTTGACATAATCACTCAAAATTTGAAGGAAATTATTACCTATGAGAAGTAATGTTTCAAATGCTACCCATGAACAGGTAGCTCCAACATTTCTACTTCCATATTTATGATGTAGAAGGTGTCTTGGCCAGTCTTCTCATCAATTTGATATGGGCCTAACCATAATGGCTCAAACTTACCATGTTTGCCCTTGTCTTCTGATTTGGCATTCCAAAGAAGAACCAAATCACCAATTTGAAAACATCTTTTGACTGTTCTCTTGTTAAACATATGTTCCACCTCTTGCTGCCTTAGCAAGTTTTTGTCATGTGCCATCCTTCTAGTTTCATCCAACTCTGTCAACTCAAGCATTCTCAATGCCATAACATCATCTCCATCTTCTCTTGCTTGTTGTAATAGTTGATACACATGCAGCTCCAATGAAATTGGGATTTTGGCCTCCTTCCCATATACTAGTTCAAAAGGGCTCTTGCCTATAGCATGTTTGTAAGTAATCCTATCAGCCCAAATTGCATACTTTAGTTTGTCATCCCACCTTTTCTTGTTAATATCTAAAGTCCTCTTTAAAATTTTCATGAGGCTCTTATTGTTGGACTTAGCTTGTCCATTACTCTGTGGATGATAAGGTGAAGAATGAATCAAACTTATCCCATACTTAGAACACATACCTACAATGTCCTGGGACCTGAAGCACATAGCATTACCTATAATAATTCTGGATGGCACACCAAATCTTGTTATTAGATTGTTCAATAAGAACTTAATTACTACCTTGGATGTAGCATTGTGATTTGGAATAGCCTTAACCTACTTAGTAAAGTAATCAGTTGCCACCAATATCCACCTGTACCCATTGCTTGATCTCTCCTAGATCCCCCTATGAAATCAATGCCCCACATTGAAATGGTGTTTCAATAGTAACATTCATAAGAGGAAGGACACCCTAAAAATTCAACTTGCTTGCAAATCTTTGATAGGCATTCCACTTTCTAACTTGTTTTGCAACATATTTGAAGAGGCTTGGTCACCAAAATCCTACCCTAATGATCTTATGTACTATGGTTTTAGCATAAAAATTCCCACCACAAACTCCTTGGTGATATTCATCAATAACTTCCTCAGACTGTTGCTGATCTAGACACTTTAACAACAATCCCTCATTATTTCTCCACATTAAAATGCCTTGAATCAAGACATACCTTTGGGACTAGAATTTAAGTGTTCTTTGCTGAGTCACATTCAGGCTTGGGGGGCAATGCATGTTGACAAGATAAAAAATAATATTCTTATACCATGGGTCATCTGTCAAAATACACATAGTAGCAGATTAAGAAACATTTACCTCATTTTTCTCCGTGGCCTCTAATTTGGAATTAACCATCAACTTAGTTAAACCCTGACCTCTAACTAGTTTGGTGATCTGTATGTCCATGTCATATTCCTGGATCTTGTTGATCCATCTGCACCTCCTACCTGAATCTTCTTGTTGTATGCAGATATCCTTCACTGTTGTGTGTGGCACATATGCTATGATCTTGGCCCTTGTGAAATAAGATCTGAAATTCTTTATGGCCTTAACCAATACATAGGCATGCTTTTCCATTATGGAATAATTCAATTCAACAACCTGTAAAGACTTGCTATAGAATCCAATAGGCTGTTCAAATCCATCTTCATTCTTTTGAAGTAAAACAATAGCAACAATATAAAAAGAAGCAAAGGAAAACTGCTGAAGGGGTTTAGAATAATCTACACTTTTTATTATTGGTGCCTCCTTGATAGCTTCTTTGATATCCTTGAATTCTTTAGATGCTTCTTTCTCCCAAGTAATAGATTGCCCCTTCTTGAGCATTTTAGAATTGGCCTTAGTCTTTTCATAAAAATTAGGAATAAATCTCCTAACAAAGTTGATTTGCCCCAAAAAAGATTGTATTCCTTTAACTGATTTGGGTTGAGGGATACGATCAATATCCTTGACTCATTCTGGATCTATCCTTACCCCATCTTTTGACACAATGTGCCCGAGCAACTTTCCCTCTTCAAATCTGAACTGACATTTTTAGGATTCAAAGAAATCCCATATTCTAAGCACCTCTGGAAGATTATCTCAAGATGCTTGCAGTGCTCACCTCTTTCTTTTGAGAATGCTGTCAGGTCATCCTGATAAACCACCATGATCTCATCAATGGGCCTAGAAAAATCTACATCCATAGCTCATTGAAATGTTGACCCAACATTCTTCAAACCAAATGGCATTCTTAGGTACACATAGGTCCCCCAAGAAGTTGTGAATGATGTTTTGTGTTGTTCAGACTCCTTGACCAGCAACTGGCTGTATCCAGAGAATCCATCCATCATTGACATCAATTCTAAACCAACAACCCTCTGTAATAAATGATCCATACTTGGGAGAGGGTAGTTATCTTTGAGGGATTTGATGTTCAAATTTTTGAAATCAACACACAACTTGATTTCCCCATTTTTTTTCTTATCAGGACAAGGTTGGATACCCAATCAGAATGTCTAATAGGTTTTATAATGCCTCCCTCTTTCATCTTCAACAATTCTTTTTGCATCTTGGGAGCAATGGTAGGATTTATAGGCCTCTATTTTTGCTTAACTAGTTTTGCATCAGGTTCAAGGGGAATGGTATGCTGAAACAAGTCTTCCCTATAAGCCTTAAGCTCATCATAGGACCATGCAAAACACTTCTTGAATTTTTTGAGTAGAGTAATCATCATCTGCTTCTCACGAGGCTTCAACCTCTTCCCAATGTAAACCATTCTAGGTGCCTCCCTAGTTCCAAGGTTTACACCTTCAACGTTATCCTCTATAATAGATTTACTTTTACTCTTCTATTAGTCTGAATTGTCAAACATTCTTTCTAATGCTACCAGGCCTTTTGGAATAGTATTTGTCTTTAATTGCACAACCTCAATACCAAATAGAGCTTCATTACCATCGGTTACTTCCATCATTGGTTGCTAATCAAGCAACTGATTCTCAAATTCATCCATGCAATTCATAAAACTAAAAATATTATTGGTGTCATTAAAAACTTGCCAACTATGAATGTTATTAGGAAATGTTGGCCTTGTGAGTATTTCCACAACATATTGGCCATGGGGAAAATTAATTTGAGGGTCGAATTTTGAAGCAACGATAGCAAGGGAATATGCTTCTTCATTTTTTGTTCTTTAAATCCATTCAATGCTAATGTCATCAAATAGTTCCATTGTGTCCTAGATTGCATTTTGGTACCCTCTAAGTCTTTTTTCCTTGGCAGCAAATATCTTTTTAAACTGTTGCACAATTAGTTCTAAATCACCAAGTATTCTCAGACATGTGATTCCATGTTTATGGGCAATATTTAAGCCCAATAATAGTGCCTCATATTCAGCCACATTATTGGTGCACTAAAAATCAAGTCTAAAAGACTTGCCAAACTGATCACCATTAGGTGCTATCAGGACAATACCAACACTTGAACCTTCCCTTGAATATGCACCATCAAAATATAAAGTCCACAAATCAGTTGTACCATAAACTGGAGTAATAGGTCTAGAAGGTAAAGCCTCCAAACTAGGATTATCATCACTGCTATATCCCATGAAATGATCTATATCAGTGTCAAAGAAATGTGATTGATCTTCCTCTATTTTGTATCTATCTTTTATGTGTTCATCTTCTACCTTCTTTTCCCTATACAACTTCACCTCTACACCCTATACTAGAATAGTGGCATATGAAAGATCCATCTGGATACTTCCACCCATAGAGGCTGCCCATTTTCTTGATAGAAACATACCCCACTTAGCAGGGAAGTCCACAATGATTATGTCCATTAAAAATGACTTGTCAGGATATGCAACCAAATTGACCTCAACATCCTTCACAACACCAATCAAATTTACCTCTCTAGAGTCCATAGTAAAACAATTGCCAAAAGACTTGGACACTTTCAGTCCTAATTGATTCATTATAGACAAGGGCATAACATTACTAGAAGCACCAAAACCAAGCATGCAGTTATGTAATAGCCATTCATTTATGATCAATGTAGTGAAAAAGGGGTCAACTTCCATCTTGTTGTTAACAATAGTTGATCCCAGATACACTTCTATGGTCTCATCATTACTGGGTTCAACAACAGGTCACTTTTGTGCTTCTATGGTAGTAATAAAAGACCATGCTCTATCCCTATGGTTAGGGATCCTAAGGATTTTTGCTACTGGCACATAAATTCTAATTTGGCTAAAAACTTGAGCCATGTCAATAGGCAGATAATTTGGCAAAGGAGTATCAGATGAAATAGTTACATCATTTGCAGAAGGAATATAAGGTGTTACTTTAGAGGATGAAATATCCTTACCTTCTTCCTTTGTCTTCTCCTTCTCTTTTTCTGATTCCTTTTGAACTTGAGTCTAATCACACTTATTGTCTAGTCTTTCGGATAATGTACCCCTAGAATGGGTGAGGTAATTGGTTGCACCTTTGTTGTTGGGTTCCTTTGTACATATTTCTATTTTTCTGCTATAGGCTGCACTGGAAGCTTCTTTTCATGTACAATCTTCTTTGGAACAATATTGCTCTTCTTTTCCACATTCACCTTCTACCTTTTCTTGCCATCATCCAACATTCCTTGTCCTGACTTAGCAGTAAGGGAGTTCTGCATAGGCACTTTCCTATTTCTCAACTGATAGCCCTCTTAAACTTACAAGATGGTAGCATCAGTTAGAGCTTTCACATCCTTCTTAGAAGGTCTAGATTGTTTGTACTTCTTTTGCATGAGATCCCTCAAGTGCCCAAAATCATGAGCGGGTAGGTGATATCTCTTTTGATCTTCATCATGATCATATTGTAAAATATGATCATCATCCTCATAGCTGTCATAATTTATATCATGACCCATCTGCTCATACTCATCTGTGTTAAAATGATTTATCTCCTCCTCATGATACTCAGCTCCACCCTCTTCATTGGGAAATTCCTCATCTCTGCTCATTGAATGAGCAACTACACAGTTTGTTGGGTTATGGGGAAGGAAACACAATTGGTACCAAAGACTCTCATCTTGAAAATTTGATTGATCCTTACTCAATGGATCAGGGGTATCCCTCTTAGTCTATTTGAAGCTAATATGCCTAGGAGCAGCTTGTCTATTATTTTGTTGTGGTCTCTTAGACCAATCTGTGTTGTAAGGTCTGTTATGCAGTCTTTGACCTTCATTGAAATGTGTTGCAGCACCTTGTGGTGGCAACCCCTTCTCATTCCAAGCAACTTTGTAGGATAAATCTTTCATAACCCCCATAAGTTTATCCAATTTATCTTTAGTAGTGAGGGGCTTGTTAGAAGTTTCTCTATTTGGCTGAGAGATCTTCACATTAGGCCTCTTAACATGTTTACCTAAGGCTCTCATGTTACTTTCAATATTTATGGCCACAACATAGGCCTTCCTCAGTGTTTGAGGACTCTTATCCCTTAAACAATAACCAATCTTAGAATTGAATGCACCACAATATAGAAATAAACACATGGATTCATTAGGTCTCATATGAGGTGGGACTTTTCTCATTGTCATAATGAATCTACCATTGAAGTTAACAATCGTTTTATTGATTCCCTTCTTGATTGTTGTGAGCTCATGGATAACAAATTTGGGGTCAATCCTACCCCCATACTACAGTATGAATGCTCTCATGAACTCTTCCCATGAGTCAATACTGTTATTAGGGAGTGCCTTGTACCATTCTTTGGCACTTTCTTCTAATGAGTGCACAAACAACTTCATCATCACATCTTCATCCTCAATCTCATACTCATCTGTGATATTAAAGAAGTGTCTCAAGTGTTCCTCACTAGTGACTGCATTATTACCTTAAAACCTAGGAATTTTCCCTCTAATCTTAGTTGGAATGGGATTAGGAAAATTAGGTATGCCAATAAAGTCAAGCTGCTTATACCTTTCATCTCCCAATGGTTGCCTCTGTGGAAGAAACCTTTGTGCCTGTCTTCGCTATGCATGCCCAACATTTTGAATGTTGCCATGCCATTGATTCATTTGATTCTGTAGGGGTTTATTGTGCATATTTTGAGCATGGGCATTATTTACACCCTACTGTCCCACTTGTTGTTGCCTATGTTGTTGTTGTTGTCTAGAATTGGCCTAAAAGTTATGGCCCTACTGATTATATTGCTGATGCTTTTGTCTTTGTTGTTGTTGAATATTCTAGTTATTTTGCAAATTATTGCCCTACTATTAGGCATTAAGGTTTTGCTAGGCCAGCTTAGTAAGTTGAGTTTACTGTTGGTCAATCAAGGCTTGCACCTCTCTTTTCCTATTTTTGAGATGATCAAGCAAATCTAGCTCATCCTGGATTCTCCTTTCTCCTTCCTCATCATCAGATAGCTACTGTTGATCACCCTCATTTGGGATAATATCATGTTGGCTTTCAATTGTTCTAGTGGGAACTAGGATGCCTGATATTTTGATATGCTTCTTCATTATCACTAGGCATCCCAAACGTCCTCAAGTGGGGATCATTAGATCTATCCCTACTTCATATACCAATAACATTATCATTTCTTCTAACATAGTATTCATTTCTATTTATTTTTTTGTTTGTTCTAAGCATGTTATTAGTCGAGTCATGAGAAGTATACTAATATTGACCTTCGAGGCCAACAAATGCATTGTCTTAGGTATTCCTTGAGGGTACCACAATAGGTCTTCTTACCCTATATCTACTCCTATTTCCTATACTACTAGAGGACTCCTCATGTCCAGGTTGTTCCTGATTTCTTCCTCTATCCATTTTGAAACTTTTGAAAATTGATTTTTTGGGTTTTTAACGAAGTCACCAATTCTCTGATGGGAAGAACTTTTGTAACTGTGTTGTAGAGATTTTCAAATTTGAACCCTAAGTATGAGTCCTCGACAATGGCACCAAAATATGTTGACTCCCAAAATAACTACAACCTTAAACTCTAAAATATTCTCAAATCAGATCTAGGCCAGGGACTATTGTTCTGGATGATTGGAAGAGGTTTATCAACAAGTTCAAGGTGATTTTGGGCAAACTTATAGGAGTGGGTAGACTCCTTTGCACTTTGAGCTCAACTTAGACTCAGGAGGGATATTCCTAGGGGTATACTTGCATAGGTATTATGTTCAAATTAGATGAACAACTAAAAATGAAAGGACAACCAAACCCTAATAATCTTTTAGGCCCCAAAGATTATCACTGGACCTAAAACAATTGGTTGTCATTAATAACCCCTATATATATGATAAAATGGCACTCCCATTGACAATAGAAGGTGCAGGTATGCTAGTTTGCAAGACATACAAATTAACTACTTTCTTCACACATGATACGTATGTTTTGATTTTAAGGGTGTGGGTGATCAAATACTTCAAACCGGTGCCTAATATTGGGTTACAGAGTCTACAATTCAATAGAAGGAAAAAAACAACAACAGAAATGAAACATGCACTTTCTGGATACCTAGATGCAAGAAAGGCAACTATCAAAGAAGAAAATACTTAGTAATCCTTTGGAACATATAATCATAAATCTATAACCACAAAAAAAATCAATACATAACATGCAATGTTTTTAGAATTTGTCTAATTCATCTGATAAATGGTTACAATCATACCACGAAGTGTGGCAAGAGGAAACCTAGAGGAACTGAGGCTTTCCTTGAAAAATTATAGAAGAAGGAGAAATTGATACAATGATAACTGAAATAGAGATGAAAAATCTTTCATAACCTGTGTTTCATCTACTAGAGAACTACAACCTTTTTGTTCTTTAGAACCCTAGAAAGCTCTACACTTAATTCCTTGAAAGTGACAAGATGACCAACCCTTACTCTGAATTTCACCTTTCCTCTTATACCCACTGCAACCCTAATTTGATCTTGGAATTGAAGAGAAATCCTACCAACTCCACCAACTGAATTGATGACACCATGACTATCCATCTGCATTGCATTGATGGCAATCCTAATAGTCATGGCATGCTTCTGTGTATCTCATGGGCTAGTGTCTAATTGGTGTAATGATGACCTGATAGATTGATTTTCCCCCTGCAAAGTAATTATCCTTGATATTCACTCACATACTGCAATCCTGCAAGAAAATCCTGATCCCCTGATCATTCTTTTCTTCATTCCCTATTCATCGCACATCGTAGATAGTCCCTAAGGTTTCACCTCACAAAACGTGATGTGAAGAGACTATATGATGAACCCAATCATTGCCGCATAGACCCCTACCATTTGAAATTTATCGCCAACTCTTCCTTTAACTCTTTACCACCATTCCTATTATACATCGCCTTTTGCATTATTTATGGTGAAGAGAACCCGCGATGCAAAGAGGAGATGTGATGAAACAAGACATCACCACGTGGATGCCTTCGCTTTAAACCTTTACTGCTATAGCCATCATACATCACGGTTTATCCTTCTTCGGCAAACATCAAACCACAATGTGAAGGAAGCATGCGATGTGAAGAAAGTCCCACCATGCCACCACATGTCCCATCCCTCACACTATTCACCTTCACCTCATCACGCATCGCATTTTGCCTTGGGCACCAAAAATATAAACTACGATGTGAAGGGACCTTGCAACGGGCCAAAACACTACCATGTGGACTCCCTTCCTTTAACCTTGTCCTTGTAGCCATAGCACATCACCCCTTGCACTATTTCCATTGAGTAGAACTTGCGATGTGAAGAACTAATGCAATGCGCCGAGAAGTCACCATGTGGATGCCACCCTGCCCTTCAAAAATTTATTCCTATAGCTATCACACATCACAATTTGGCCATATGACAACAAATATTAAATCGTGATATGAAGAAGAGCTACGAGGAGTTGAGGTAGTGACACTTGGCAGGGAAAGAACTCCATCATAGATCACACTTGGATTTGAAACACCAAAAAGCAAAATGTGATGCAAAGAAGGGTTGCGATGGAGTAAATTAAGTGGGAAAATAATGCACGTGCTCCAAAATTGTTCATAAGAGGGGGACTTGCCTAGGTAATACAAGTGAAGGGGAATCAATTTAAAGCATATTCAACTTAGACTTAGGATATAAAAGAAATTTTTATAAGTTGAATATCTTTGAATAATTTTTGATGACAAGGGGCAAAAGGGCAAAAAGACTAGGGTTTTCTTATGGTTTTACAAGTTAGGATAAAACCCTAGACACCAATTTCACAAGAAAAAGGGGCACACAAGGGACTAAAATTTTCAGGTGTCAACACACACCTTGCATCAAACTTTCCTAGATCTTCATCTCTTCTGATATAACACTTGCTTCCAAAGACTAAAATATTTAGCAGTGGGAATCCTTCCATACCATAGCCCATAGGGAGTCCTTGTATCATTTGCTCTTACTTGTACTTTGTTCTGTATGTAGACAATAGTATGAATTGCTTCTCTCCAATAGACTTCTGGTAGGTTTGCTTCTTTTACCATTGTCCTTGCAGCCTCTTGAACAATCATGTTCTTCCTTTCAACCACTCCATTCTGCTGAGGAGTCCTAGGGGTAGATAAATGCCTCTTTATCCCATGTTCTTCACAAAAAGTATTAAACTCATTTGAAGTTAACTCTCCACCTCTATGAGATCTCAAACATTTTATTTTCACATCCACTTCATTCTCAACCATAGCTTTAAATACCTTAAACCTATCTAGGGCCTCTAATTTTTTTTTAAGAAAAGTAACCCATGTCATCCTAGAATAATCATCAATTAGCAACATAAAATACCTGTCACCTTGAAGACTCCTAACCTTGGTAGGACCACAAAGGCCCATATACAACAATTCCAACAGTCTTGTAGAAGATTATTCTCTAGCTTTGAAACTACTCCTCACTTGCTTTCCAAATTGACATTCCTTATAGACATCATTAGTAGGCTTGATAATCTTTGGTATGTCTCTCACAGCATGAACTGAACTTATCTTCACTAGACTATCAAAATTAATGTGACACAACCTTCTATGCCATAGTCAAATTTCATTGATTTGAGTCATGAAGAAACATCCATCAGTACCTTTAAGTTGATATACATTCCCATCTATCCTTTTTCTAGCAGCAATCACTATTCTAGAGCTTTTTTCTGATCTCACAACCATCATCCTAAAACAAAAGATTCTTAAAACAAAAGATTGCAACCCTTGCTACACATCTATCTAACACTCAAGAGATTATGCTTTAAAACATTAACATATAGAACATCATTAGTGTTATGCTTTCCATAAAAATTGATTGGACGCTTTCCACAGAGCTTAGCAGCTGCATTGATATCACCAAACCTAACTACTCCACCTTCATATTTTTCAAGTTTGACAAACTTACTCTTATCACCTGTCATATGATTTGAGCATCTATTATTAATGACCCAATTATCTTTTTCTCTCTTAGCATGAAAAGAAGACATTATAGTGCCTTCAGGATTAGTGCTTGCTTCCAGACCCTTATCCTTCACACAACTTCTAGAGTTAGTAGAAATAGTCCCATCTCTTAGGGCTATGAATAGGAATTCATCATCATCCTCATAATCAAATTCATCATTATATATACTTGCATCTTCTCTAACATAGTAACTTTTCTTAACCATCTTACCTCTATGATCTTTATTCTTAATCCTTAGAGCTCTATCTAGACATCTTGAAGCATAATGACCTATCTTTCCACAACTAAAACATTTAAAAGGTAACTTACCACTAAACTTTCTAGTACCCTTTTCATCCTTCTTGCAAAGTTATATTCCAGTTCATCAAAGTCTTCTAGGTCAGATCCCTCAGTCTTCTCTAATTTGTCAGCCTTAAAAGTAGTCTCAACTTTTTCAATTCCACTAGTTGTGCCAAACTCTCTTATTTCAAAAGTAGTTAAGCTGCCAAGCAACTGATCTTTGGTAAACTGATTCAAAGTTTGTAATTCCTCAATAGTAGAAACCTTATGACTGTAAGACCTAGGAAGAGTTCTGAGAACCTTTAATATCACTTCTTTATCATCTATCTTTCCACCAAGTCCTGTGATGCCATTGACAACTTCATCCACCTTCTGCAAGTAGCTTGTAACATTTTCATCTTTAGACATTTGCATGGTCTCAAACATGGGCTTCAAATTCTGCATTTTATCTTGTTTGACCTTATCATCTTCTTCATAAACACTTTCAACCTTTTTCCAAATCTCATTAGCAGTTTTCAAATTCACAACTTTCACCAATTCAGAGTTAGAAAGACCACTTAGAATAGCATGTTTTGCCTTACCATCAATTTTAGCAGCTTTGATCTTAGTAGTAGTACTTACACCATTCTCAGGTACAGTGTAATTAGACCCAACAGATTTCTAGATCTAATAACCAAGAGAGATCAGAAAAGCTTCCATCCTTACCTTCCAGAGTGCATAGTTAGATCCATCAAACAAGGGAACATCCTTCTTGTATGCCATCCTAGATCTACCTCAAGTTGTTAAGCATTCTTCTAAGGAACCTTACTTTGATACCAATTGTTGAATGCATAAGACAATTAAGAGGGGGGTGAATCATTGTATCAAAAATTTAAATCCTCACAAACATTCATATCCACATTAGCTTACCAAACACTTAAACTTGTTATGATGAGTAAGCATGAAAACCAAATAACAGAAGTAGAATCATAACAACACCAAACACAAGACAACACTAGATTTTTATGTGGAAAACCCAAGAGGGGAAAAACCAAGGTGAGGATTAGTTCACAATATAAAGTAGTAACAATACCAAATTACAAAGGCTAACTTCCCAAAAGAAGAATGCTCACTATAGGTGGACTCATTGTCCACTAAAATAGATAGAAAAGAAGAGGTGGCTCACTGCTAAGAATGAACTGATATAATTGCATCTAACAAATGCATGAAGTACAGTTCCAATGAAGCACCACAAACATCATCACTGCAACAACACTAAAAAATAGAAGACACCTTCTACTCACTGCATCTAGTAGCCTAACACATGAAATCTCTCACTACTTACATCATATCCATCACACTCACACCTTGTCATGAATCCTTGACACTTATTTATACCAACATCAACCTTGAAATCAATCTCCATGGTCAGAAACACAACTTAACTCATAAAATTGAAATTAGGTCTAGACCTAAATATTCCCATGAAGGAAAGGAATGAATGCAGACCACTTCACACCTTAACTTGGATCCAAATCCATAAATACATGCTACATCACGTTTTCACAATTATCAAAGCACAACCACAATTTTTGTAAACAACCAAGTCAACCAAACTTGTGTAAACACTCTAAAATTTTAAGTACACGCTTCCTCAAAACCAAAAGATGACATGTAGATCTTACACAAAGATTTAACACAATCTAGAAACATCAATGAACATCTTGAAGCCACCTAAAATCCAACAAATTCAAGCACAACAACTTTCACTTGAAGAAAGTTCACAATCTACTTACAAACAACACTGTCGAACTCTGCTACACAAGAAATCACTTTTCGGAGCATCAAATCACAAACCCTCTAGATAGAAGATAGATAAGGACCTTATAAGCACACATCTAGAACCGCAACACCTAAAAACACTATGTGGAGAAATGTGGAGCAAAACACTTTCTCCCAGACCTACTGCAAACATTGTCTAACACTGTTCTCAAACTAGTGAAAACAACTTTCACGTCACAACTATTCAGAGCACCAAATTCTAGATTTAGCATCTTCAAACACCTCTAAGCAACATATCTAAACCACACACTTAGATCTCCAACACAAAAGAAATGCAGAGCATAAACTCAAACAACATTCTGTAAGCTAGAAGACTTCTTCAACACACTGTTTCCTTTATTAATCAAATTTTGTCAAAAGCACTTGGAAACCTAGAGATAGGAACACATTACCAACATTATCAACACTATCTCAACATTCACAAACAACTCTACCTCACACTCTTGTCATATCCTCATCTCTGCTCATCACAGACTACTCATACTCTTGCATCATTTCTTAACTCATACAGAAGACATAGTTGACACTAATGACAACACCATCTTGTTGACATCAATGACAACACCTATTTCACATACTTGCAACATAATCCTAATAAACTTCCTTTCATTCCAAATGGAAGAGAAGGAGAACTCAATAGTGTCTCTAAGTACTTTAATCCTCAAGAGATTACCTAGATCCCATATGAAAACACAATTATGGGCTTGAATCAAAGAGTCCTCATGCCCTATATTGCAAGTTGTATCCCTCACTCTATCACCCTTTTTAGATGATGAAAATAAATTTGTAGTGACATAGAAGGAGACAAATCTGAAATATTTTGATACCTCAAGCTGCAATCAACATGCTCATCCACCTTTTCCATAAGAGACCTTGTTGGGATATCCTCAACACCTTCTTTTCTATAACTCAAAACCCCATATGGAAGTTCAGAAGTAAGTGCATGAATCGGTGCATGTTCCTCCATCTTAGCCTCTTCACAACTAGCAAGTGATTCCTTTCCCTCCTTGACTTCATCAATACTTTCCTGACATATAAAATCATCAGAATTCAAATAAACATATTCTATTATCAAAGATTTTTTACCTTCAAACTGTATGTCAGGTTCTTTCTCAATGGGTTTCTCTAAATTTAATTTCCCTTCTTCCTTCTGGAAGAAAATATTTTCGTCAACAACCTTCTGAGGCTTGGATTCTAGCTTCTTTTCTTCCTCCACCTTCTGATCTTATTCTCTCCTCATTTGATCTCTCTCAAGTATTTCCATGGTCTCATGCTCCTTAGCATCTTTCAATTTCTCTTCATCCTTTCTTCTCCTTATGTAGTACCTATCAAAAGATTCTCCAACTTTGAAAGCTTCATAGTTATCTTGGTATTCCTCAAAGATTTTGATAACCTCTTTATCTCGAGGCATAGTTCTTCTTGTCAACTTTATGAACTCATAGAATGTGAGGACATCTCTAAAACCTTGGTATTCTTCATACCATCTAGAAATTGTTATTGCATGGTCCTGCTTTATTACTGTCTTAAATAGTGATTCAAGGAAACCTTCCATGATTCACATCAACAAATCAATACCCTGTAGGCTGGAAAGATCTTAGCTCTGATACCACTATAATGTCTCCAATCTGAAATTTATTATTAAAACCAAATCTGAAAATGTCTTTAACAAACTTAACACTAATATGCATCAAAACAACCAAACTAGCTAACTAGTTTGCACAGGTATTACACAAAAATGAACATAAACAACTCAAATGTTTTGCATTATGATTTTCTGATACATATGACATGGAATCAGGCCTGCAAAACTGATTTACAACAGCAACAACTTCTGCAACTCTTCACAACAAATCTGCTAGCTACAACACCAATATAGGCTGAAATACACATGAAAATCACCATTAAACACTACTAAAACTCCAAGAATCATGCCCAAACATGTAGGAACTAAACAAATGCAACTGGGATTAATTAAGAACAAAATCACACTTATAAATGCATTCCTAATACATCAGAAACAACAAACAACACCAACAAAATCTCTACAATCACTCCAAAATGCTCGAAACACACACTGCAAGCACACATAAACTACACATGCAACACTCCTGAGATCAAACCAGCAATACCCAGCTGGTCAAAGCTGATACAAACCTCTGAGATGGATGAAATACATCTACTACACTAACATATAATGACATGCAATGATCTGCAACAACACATTGCTCTAAAATCATCAAAATCTACTGCACACAAAACACTGAAACTACCAAAATCTCTAAATTCCTTCAGCTCTGATGCAACCTCTGGATGAGATTGCTATTTGCAATCCAAGAACACCACCCTAAGATCACCTAGAACTCATGTCCACCAGCCACAAGATCCAACTTCAATGGTTTCCCTATCCACTAAAGAAAACACAAGCTAAACAACTCTGTGAGAAATATCAATTTTGCAATAGTCTCAAATGTATTTTTGCCTGCAAATATATAGAGGAGCAAGCCCAAACATCCCTCTCTTGGAAAATTAAATAAAAAAATATTATTACATCAATTTCCCTCAAAAATAGGCCTACCATAATTATCGTTGCAATATTCCCCACTAAAAATAAATAATAACTCCATGCATGCAAGCTATCATAAAAACTCCATTAAAACTGTCATAGCTTGTCATAAAATCAGTCCTAGATTCTTTTAATTTATTGCACACAATCTTCCAAGATGCTCCCAACTTTATATGCCCCACTTGTACTGGTATTATAATTTTAATATTTATTTTCCCAAATGATGTAAATGTGATCAGGACAATATAAATATTAAATATATATTCTTTCCCAATGTCCCCTTTGACGCTTCTTGACTTACTATTTTTAGTAAGTACTATTTTTGGAAAAAGGGACATGATAGATGGTAAGTGATTTTGTTATGAAAGAGCATTATTTATGGTCTCTGGATGCCTCATTTGCAGGAAAAATTAGAATATGTGGTGAAGTTACTACCTTGAATGGTGCATTTAGCAAATCTCTCCTATTGGCACAATATGGATATGACAACACCAATGGTGCAAATTGCCAAGGTGGGAGTTGTAATACACAGTTGCCTACGAATTGCCAACCACTACAACCTTATGTAAGTCCATCCAACATACCTACTCAGCTGCAATCATTCTAATCGGTCAATTATGGCATGTCTAGTTTTCAAAACATGCAATCAACCCATGCAACAAATTAGATCAATCATTTCTAGGGGCCATATCTTGATCCATTGGGATTAAATTCATTTATTCCACCACCTACAAGTTTACCTATAGCTATACCATCCAAATTTAGTTGGGATACATCACAATGGGAGTCAAATTCTTCATGTGGTGATTATTCAAGTGATAGTGATGCTGATCAATTATTCCTAGATGGTATATCATTTACAAATGAGGACAATAATGACAAGGAAGGAGGTGGGAACATGACTTTATCTCCTCATAATGACCTAGTTGCAAGATCCAACCAAAATGGGGTTGATGATGACAAGAATGAGGACAAGCTATAAGGTTTATCAACACCTATAGCGCTATCATACCACAACTGTCATGAAAAGCCAACTAGCACAGAGGTTAGTACATCTTCATATTAGGCATTTGAGAGTTATTCAAGGATTTGATGGTTGTGTTATGAATGATGATTATATTTATGATACCACCATTGATATTCCATCAATGCATAGAAAGTTGCATACTGAACGATCAAAGAGAGGATGTACCAATGCATTATCAGAATTAGGATCATTTGAGGGTTGCAAGATCCATAATACAATGAAACATTAGTTGTTGTATTGCATCCCTTTCATTATAAGAATGGATCTATTCCTCAAGGGAGAGATACTTGCTAAGGAAGTATGGGCACTTATAAATAAGAATGAGAAAGAAGAAGAGGTCATTTCAAATCATGCATCCATGACAAGTTGAGGACAAAAAGGTAACATTGACACTTTGAATTTATCTAATGAGTTGCCTAGGTTTCATGAAGCATTGTTTGAGGAAACTAACCAAGAAGAACAACTATCATGTGATTATTCCTCTCATCAAAATAAATCTATGAATAATGATAATCATGCTGGTTTGAGTGGAAATTATGATGAAAATGAGAATGATGTGTTTTTAGATGAGTTCATGAATGACCCGTTTGTTGGGACAACAAATAGATCTTTTATCATAAGTCAATAAATTGATCCACAAACTGATTTATTGGAAGTTAAGGACCTTATTAATGGCTGGGACAACTTAGTGGCTTAGAAAAATCAGTTATATCAGGCCTATGACAGCCATGAAGTTGAATTAAACAAGCTGAAATATAAATCAGACTTTGGGACAGCGGTTAGATCTTGTTATGTAAGACAAAAATTTGAGTTAGAATCTGATTTTTTAGAAGAAAATGGTGAAATGAGAATTCATATCAGTCACATAGACTCTGATAATCAGTCATATCAGACTTATATCAGCCAAGAAGGTAGATTTAAAGGTGAGTTAGGTGCTGATGTATGTACATGTGTTGATGAAAATGAGACTAACCTTGTGTTGATGAAAATGAGACTAACCTTTTGTTGCAACTAGAGGTGCATGACGAAATTCAGTTTGAAGAGGTACAAGAAGATAAAGAGGATCATCAAGAGGCTTTCCTAGAGCCTAAACTACTTCAACATGACCAGAAAATTGAAACAAGGGAGTATTTTCATAATTTTGATAGTGTTGATCCAATGTATTCAAATGACTCATCTAAGGCAGATTCTTTTTATCATATGTGTCGATGGTTCTAACCCCATTTATGATGATCTTCCACTAGATTCACATGTTCTTGATGATGATCTATAGGAGTTTGATGAATGCAACAAATCATTTCATGAGATAAGAGAATTCCAAGCCATGCCAACCAACAAGCAAGATGACTTGCCATTGGATGAGATTAACGAGTTGTTTGACTTAGTGGCCAAATTGAGTGAGGAGATGTCAACTCACAAGTGTGCCATGCACATATCAGAATTTGCATCTCATGATTCATGTAGTGTTCATCCTTTTGATTCACATTCGGAAGTAAGTTGCCCTGATTTCTTGTTAGCTTGGGAGATTGCCATGGTAGGTAAGGTCAATTTTGAGCATGTGTTTTTGAGAGTTGATCATGATGATGATTGTATTGATGATATTCATACTTCAAACTCTCTGAAAGACATGTCAATGCCTGATTTTGTTAGTCCTAATGAGGTTATGCATGCTGATTTGTTAACTATGACTAATAGTGATCACAACAAAGATAAGTTACTTGGAATTCTACCTATTGAAGCTTGTTATGGTGATAATGATGGCTGTAATGCATTTCTAATTACCGTTGTCTCTCATGATTTGCATTTACTTGAGAAAAATGGAATGGTGTACCATGATTTGAGACCTCTAGAAGATGAAATCACGCTACTTGAGCATATGTCTAGAGCTGGAAATTCATCAAATTAGGTGATATCTTCCCATTCCCCTTTGGATTTTTGTAATTTTTAGTTTGAATATGATGATTGCAGAATCAAAACATGCATACGGATCAATCATGACTATGGAGAGAACCCACAACTTCTAATTTTACATGACTTGCACCTAGAATTTGAGCCTATCATGCCTAAACCTTATTTTGCTGAGTACAAAGATGAGTTTGCATTCCTTAGAACCATATGGGGTGGGTTATTATTGTTGTATGTAAGTAAAAATTAGTTAAGAGGCAGCCCATATACTTGTTGGTCTAATTTTTGTATACTCTGAGCTGTGTTTAGTTACTTAGGTATTTAGTTAGTTAGTATTCATTTGAGTTTTGGTATCTAGTTTGATTTTTGGTTTGTTTTGCTTATTCTCTGGTTTGTTTGTGTCATTAGCTTGCTATTTTAAGTTGATTTGAGTCCATTTTGAGTTTTGTTTTGGCTTGCTGCTATTTTGCCTTCACACCCTAGGTCTTAGAGCCTTGCTTGGCTAATCGGGTGCATGTTTTGGTTGGAAAAAGGCTTGTTTTGTGTGGGTTAAATAGTGGAATCATTTCTAGAGGAATATTTTCAGTCATTTCTTGTCAAGAAATCAGTCCTTTTCTTAGAATTTTTAGTTTTGCCTTTCATATCAGTTGTGGGTTTTTTGAGCTAACTAGGAGCTTGGGTGAGTTTTGCACTTGGGATGATGTTTTCTTGAAATATTACATATACTTATACACTAATGCTTCCTTCAGTATGCTAGAATGAGTTTTCACTGCTGGGAGTTGGGTGAAAATCTAATGATCTTGTGTTTCTAGGTCACCACCACTAGTTTAACCTAGGGGAGGTTTGCTCCGTATAAATTAGACTTGACCCCCAACCTAGTAGCAAGCTTCATTTCTAGCAATTTGAGAAGGTTTAAAGAGAGAGAGAGATAGGGTGAATAAAAAGAGAGTGGAACAAAAAGATAGTGAAAAAAGATAGTGAAATAAAAAGAGAGTGAAAAAAGAGAGTAAATGAAAAAGAGAGTGAAAGAAAAAAAAGAGAGTGAAAGAAAAAAAAGAGAGTGAATAAAAAGAGAGTGAAAGAAAAAAGAGAGGGAACAAAAAAGAGAGAATAAAAAAGAGAATAAAAAAGAGAGTGAAGGAGAGAAAAGAGAGAATGATTCAACTGTCTGGGTGATCGGGTATCTCTACTAGGGCTATCAACACCTAGCTAGCAGTAGAGCAATGCCTTAGATGGGGTCAATGATATCTCCATCAAGGCTGTAGATGCCTGGCTGGCAGCGGAGCAATGTCCAGGTGACTATGTGAAAGCTAGATTTACTCTACCTAACCAAATTTTTAGTTTGTGATTGATGAGTTCTTGCATGCTTAGGGAAGGGGAATAAATCATATGCACACACTTGGATTTTAGAGGCATATGATCTTGTGCTTGTTCATTATAGCTTTTGGTTGGGCTTATTATATATGAAAAGGGGGATGAGGTTGAAGATGTGGTTAATTAGATGCAATCAAACCCTCCTTTCACATATACATTCAAGGATAACAATCGAGCCAAGTCACTACAATGAAGAGCACTTTAGCTACAGGTTGATGTCACTTAGGAATGATAGGAAGGATATAATAGATTGATAGTTATGTCAAACCCTAGTTTGATTAAGCCTTAAACCCTAATTATATGATTCCAGATACAAACGAACAAGATATGACAAATAACAACATAGGAAGGCACTAAATATAGATTAAAGACATACCAGGATTTAGATTTTGGAAAGAAGAAACTTTGGGGACACTGGGGTGGGTGCCTGTGTCTAATAGGTTGGAATAGTGAGGTGATGTATACTACAATTTGCTTTAGAGTTTTAGGCAAGGATAGTCAGGAGGACACTGGTGCTGGCACCCTTGTCTAGAAAGAAATATTCTCTGCTCTTTTCTTCAAATCTTGACTCAAAACACTCTGCCTTGATCTCCCACAACTCCTCTCTACAAGATCATGTACCTGTAATCTACAATCACAAGAGAGGGGTTGGAGTTGTGGTGTTTAGGAGCTTGCCTTATTCAAGCCCCAGAATGGCATTCAAGCCTTCCAACATCGTTGTTAGATAGAGAGTGCATATCCTTGGTGGATAGAGGTAAAAGCAATGATAAAATAGATTGATTGAATCAAAAATAGATACCACCTCGGAGGTGTATCTCTCTAGGAGATGAAGATCTTTCACACTATGAGAAGATGAATTGATGAAGCCAAATCTGCAACACACAAACACAATAACAACACAATTTTGCTCTGTAACACAATGAATGCCTTGAAATCCCTTAGCTCTAAGTCACAAATGTGCATTAATCATGTCTAGTTACAAATGGAGTCCTAAACATGTTTATATATGCATTCCTGCTAAATTTTTGTGATTTAAATTGAATAAGCTGACAAGGAAACCTTTTTAATGGTCATAAGATGACATACAAAATTTGGGTCCCGACGAAATAGGTCTAGACTAAGGCATGGGTGCTCAAGTCCAGAGGCCCATTTTTAGTAAAGATTAGCATTAAGATTGGGACCCTAAGCCCCATTTGACATGGGTTTAGGGGGAATTTTCTTTGGGATAAGTTTAAGTCATGCAAAGGAAAACAAGGGGGCCTAGGAACTAAACTAGGAGGTAGAAGTCCTAAGGGGACATTTTATGACATAACATTTAGACCTCACTTTAATGTATGTATGATCTTACGATGCATACATGCATTAAAGTACGGTCAAAAACACATCAAACACACTTAGCACATGAAGCTAAGGCATACACCAAGATTGAGGAAATATTTCTCGCTCCCAGTCTTAGGTAAGCACTAGAAAACACAATGAATACATGCAAGACACAATGAAGATAGTAAGAAGCACAAAAAACATGGTAAATATAGTGAAAGCACACAATACATGGAGAAGACATGAGAGCAATCACGCAATACACAAAAAAGACAAGAGCATTGATTAGGCAATTCTCTCTCTCTCTCTCTCTATATATATATAATGCTAGTTAAAAGTAAACAAACACACAGTGCGGGGAGGGACTCATCACCACACAACTTTAGATCACATGAAAACACACCAAACACACAAAGCGTAGGGAGGGACTCATCGTCACACAACTTTAGACTACGCATCAAACACATAAAACACACAAAGTGTAGGGAGGGACTCATTGCCACACAACTTTAGACTATGCCGTAAACACGCAAAACACATAGAGAAGACACACAGAATACATGAGTGCTGCATAGTATGTCATAGACAAACTATATGTATTATACACGACAAACACGAGTGATAGGAGGAGCTTATTGCGAAGTCCCACCATCTAAAACATGTTGCAGACACACCTAACGTTTGAGCTTATGCTACAACAACTGCCAAAAATATGCTTAAGGGAGGATAGCTCAAGACCCAACCCTACCTTCTGATGAGGACTTTGTATAAAATTATGTGTACTAGCTCACGAAATACACCATCCCACCTTCTGCATAAGGGCTTTGTATAAAAGGATATCTACTAGCTCAAGAGATATGCTATCTCGCCTCGCGGAGAGGGCTTTTTGATTGCAATTAAGATAAGGATGTGCACTAGCTCAAGAGGTACAACATCCCACCTCGCAGAGAGGGATTACAAACATGCTTTGTTAGTGCCAAAATAAGTAGATAGATACCATTATATATGCCCCCACCTTAAGGTGGTTGATGTCACTTACCGATATCAAGCACATTAAGGTAGAGTAAAAACATGCAAGGGAACAAGAGCTCTCACAAAGCCCATGCCCCCAAAGGTGACATGTGCCACGATCAACGAATGTTCCCACAAACACATTGATAAGATATGCTAAGATAAATGATCAAGAGATAAAGCTATGCATGTATTAGATCACATCCTAGAAACCAAGGCTACACTTACGAGTTTGAATCTAAGTATAGCCATTGGGCTTATACTGCAGGTACCTCATAACCGAGTGTAACAACAAGGTGGGATATAAGATAATCCAAAGTGCATGGAGTAGATGTATTGCAAAGGTTTGTTAGAAGAGATAAGACAACATGATGCATCACATGGAGTGATTCTACTAGTCAAGTGTTAGATATATGTATCAACCCCATCTTGATGTATGGACTAGGTCCATTTTTGCTTGCTTGCTGAAGGGATACGTGGTCCATATCAGTTATTTGTTTGTTTTCGTCATCCACTGACTAGGTGGAACCACTTGAAGAAGGTGAACATTACAAATAAGAGAGGAGAACAAGTGCCTTAGGAACACCATGTAGGAGGATGCCCCCAAGACATCAACTATAATGCTATGCCCCTAATGCACGACACATAACAATAAAATAGAGGAGAGGCAAGGTAGGAGAATGATGAAACAAATAGAAGAATGATCAAAATAGAGGCAGTCTCCTAGTATCCTTGACCTTACAAGAGTATCAAGGGTCATCCCAAGAGACCTAAACAACACATAACACATCACGAGGGAACACAACACGAAAGGGGAGGCCACGCAAATGAGAAAACTATGCTATGACAAAGGTGGTCACCAAGGGTTAGAAATACTTACTTCTTATCTAAGAGGAGCTCAAACTTGTGAGCATCTTAGAAGGTGCTCTATCAAGTGTGGTAAAAAGTGTGAATAGTTGATATCTGATTGATTCTTATTTCTAGAATGGTCATGCGATGCCTGTTTCTCATATCCTTGTATATTTGAAATCTCTTGTGGCTTGTGAGGAGGGGAATCATTGCTATTTCGCACAGGTGATAGCCACCTTGTTCTTTTATGATCCTTTGCTTTCTTGTATTGATGGATGAGCCTTTCATGGTTGAATGGGATATTTTCTACCAAGGCAATGAACAAGGGTCGCTGTACCTTGGCATTGAATCATGTTTTCATGTCTCAAATCCAAAGTTGTTTCCTAGGTTGTTTGCAATAAGGAAATTCATAATCAACAATCCTCAAACTAATCCTACTGAGTTTACTATTTTGGGAACTAATGCTATTGATTTATCTGCTATGAGATGAAATTTCAAAAACACAAATGCTAAAGTAATGAATTGCTAGAAAATAACCTATTCTAATATAAAGATGGAAACATGCATTTACTTGAAACAAAGTTTTAGCAAAAATGAATCTATTTACTAAAAGAAATGAAACTGTACTTCTAAGGAAATCTATTAATAAACTAAAGCAATAGATACTAACCTCCTGTCTTGATGCTGGGAGTGGGCCCTTGCTCCACACCTTCAAGACTGAAGATTAAAGCAAGAACTTAGTAAAGAAATGAAATAACACAATCTTTTCTTTAGTTCAATTTCATCAAGGTACACTTGTATTCAAAAAGTATGTCTATCTAAAAAATGGAAATTACAATAATCTAATAGAAATAATTATGTATCCATTCTGCTGCTCCTATCTAAACATATATTAGTCCAAACGATGAGATATTTTTGGAACTAACTGTTCTATCCATTAGCCTATCTATGAGATACAACTAATCTCTTATTCTAACTAAAACATATAACTATTTAACTGAAGAGTATAATCATGCAAACTAAAAAAGGCGTTAGTGGAACATAAGTCCCACTAAATCTAGAGTCTTAATTTAATAACAATGGGCAACGTGGCCTTGAAATATAGGTCTTAACAAGTCTCTTAGAAGTCATGCAAAATCAAATAAAAGGGAATCAGATCCCTCGAAGTCAACTAGAGTCTTTGCCAGATTCTTTTGGTGTTAGCTAAGTAGACTCTGAAGTACTACAGTTGCCTCCTGAGATATGGATAGACAATGGCGTTAGAGACTCTGCACTATCACCAACAGCTTTGAAGATTGTGTGCTATTGCTAGAAGCTCCAGAGTGCATCCCTGATTTCTGTATGGCTCCAGAGATGATTCACCCATTGCTTTCCTACTCCCTCTTTTCCAGAATACCTCCAACACTTTTGGAAAAGTTGGAGTCTAGTATATTATCCTCCATATTGGATCCAAAAATTATTAGGAACAACTCCAGAGATCTTCAAATTTGCCTTTGCCCATACAACTGCACCTGTAGATGCAAAAAGAGAGACTTTTCTGCACATTTTCATCAGTTTGCAACACTTTAGTCATTTCATCAAAAATAATGATCTTTAGTAATTCAACTCTTATTAGTGTAATTAAGACAAGTCTTATTAGTCTCTATGGTGGAATTACCAAGACAACAGAATGAAAGGATGGGAAAAAGGGAAGTAAAAAGGTGTATTATTCTGGGTGCTACCTGGCACTCATCAGCAACCTTTTCTTGTATCATAATATCTTGTCTAGGTTGTTCAATATGTGTATTCAGTGCATTTTGATTATCTCCTGATCCTTGAAGGGATAATGGTAGAGGAACCTCAACATAGATACCTTTTTTTGTGGACGAGGTGAGTCGTCAATCTTCTCCTTATCTAGTTCTAGCATGCCAACTATTTCATCATAGTCAAGATAGTCATCTTCTTGTTCTATTGTATTTTGTTCTACCATATTGTCGTCTCTATGCCTAGGAAATGGATTTGTGAAGATCTATAAATCTTGATTCGAAGGGGCAACCGATTTATTTCCATTGTCATTTAGACTAGTTACCTAGATATTATATTAGAGTCGATGAGGTCTTGAATTTCATGTTTCAGATGCATACATCATTCGGTGTCATGTCTTGCTGAGTGGTGATATTGACAGAAAGCATTAGCATCAAAGTTAGGTCCTTGTATCCTGTTACTATCAAATGGTTTCATAGGAGGAAGCTTCAAAAGATTGTTTCTTACTACTTGATTCATGATTGATTCGAGATATTCAGATAATAGAGTAAACTATCTTTGTTGTTGTTTGAATTGAAACGGTGCCCATTTAGCATTACTAATAGAGGACACTTGTGAATGTTGTCCATTGATCTTATGAAACTCTTGTTATTCCTCTTAAAGTTGTTTTGAGATGGTCCTACCATGGATTGACCAACTTGAGCTGATGAGTTCTAATTCTCATACTGACTAGACAAAAGCTGGTAATTGCGAAGGGCTGTGCATAGATGTTGAAAAGAGCTATACTTCATCAAGAGGATTTTATCATGGATATTAGATTGCAAATTCGTAATGAACACATTTTGAATATATTCATCTTTAATTGGGTATTGTATTTGCGAGATGAGACCTTGATATCTACTAATGAATCTCATCAACTTCTCTTTTGAACCTTGTTTACAATGAACCAAGTCAATCAAAGAGACCGTAGGTCCAATGATTTCTTGGAAGTGTTGTAAGAATTGATCAACTAGTTGTGATAAAGAGTTTATTGAATTAGGAGGTAAAGAGCAAAAACATTCCAAAGGAGTATCTTTGAGGGATTACGGAAAGCATTTTGCTAACAAATCCTCTTTGAAGAAGAAATAACTACACATTGCTGTGAATGCTACCATATGAATATTAGGATCACCTTTACCACCATATTTTTCAATGTGAGGAGTCTCAAAATTTTTAGGTATAGGAGTCCTCAAGATTGCATAAGATAAAGGACTACACACATGATATGTTGGTAAAGTAGGTTGAGAAGAATTAGTCAAGTTTGTCACCTTCTGTTTTAAAGAAGTCATGCCTTACAAAAGTTGATTTAAGAGGGCATCATTAGGAGATGCAGTTTGTTGAAAAAAATTAGAAGGTGTGATCATGAAGTTTTGGGGTGATTGGTTGTGAGTGGTAATGAAAGGTGGTTGAGAACAATTATAAGTGAAAGGTAGTTGAGAATAGGTGGAATGGAGAGGTGGTTGAGAGTGATTATTCATATAAGAAGTCACCCTAGGTGCTGGGTTTTGATAATTGAATCCCACAACCTTGTAATTCTATGCATTAATTCCATAAGATACTCCAATACTAGTGGTAGCATTACTACAATCTTGTGCATTAGTAGTAAGGATTGATGATGTGAAAGTAGACATTCCAGTAGTTGGTATGGGTACTGATACCTATGTATGATTAGGTGATGACACATTATTAATGGTATTTTCCCATTCAGTCACTGTCATAATGTTGTTATGCACTATATGGGCTAGTCCATGTAGTGTATTAACACCATCTTGTCCTTCTTTTAATAACTCTCTTAGACTATGAACAATAGGTACAACCTCTTCAGCTATCCTTTCTTTTTCCACAAATGCTTGAAAATCAACTAGTTCCTTATCAACTTTGTCTATTTGGTCATTAGGTACATGTGTTATCACCTCAATAGAATCTTCAAAACCATGAAATGTTTGCTCTTCTATTGTAGTTGCAGGTGGTATGATATCTTGTAAAGTTTGTGTTTCACCTTTTGTAAAGTAAGTGTCCAATGGATTTTCTGATGTTGGTACACCATTGCTATCAAGAACACTAGAACCCATTAGTCTAATACTTATCCTTAGAAGGATGTTTCTATTAAGGAAGTGGGTTATACAATTCATACAAAAGCATACAACATGTAATGCACAAACTAATAGAGCAACCAAAAGGAGTAACATAGTTATGCTTGTTGAAATACACAATATGTAATTGAAAAAGGTAAAAGTTTCAAAGCTAGGATGTAAAAGTATGCACTATGATCCAACACTATGTTTCAAAATCAGATTTGAATTAATTTTGGAAAGGAGTAGCAAAATCTGAAAATGAAATTTTGTCTAAAAGCCCTAGTTTTTGTCAAGACTAGGTTATATGAAAAATGCAACTTTTAAGAAAAACCCTAGCAAATGAGATATGCAAATGCAAGGTAAAAGATCTTTAAATGATGAAATTCTGTAATTTATCTGAGACCTGATGTAAATATCAGAAAATTAAATGTTTTCAATGATATGCAATGTAAATAGTGCTAACTATGCCTTAATGCATGTCTAGGATGCTTATTGTTTTCAAGTTTTTCAAATGTATGCAATATTTTTTGAATGTATGATGATGACTATGATATCTAGATGAATGCAAAACTGGTTTACAATGCTCAACAAGATGCAAGTTCAATAAAAACATAGGTTCACCAAAATGTTATATATGAAAAGGGGGATGAGGTTGAAGATGTGGTTAATTAGATGCAATCAAACCCTCCTTTCACATATACAACAATCGAGCCAAGTCACTACAATGAAGATGAATTTAGTTATAGGTTGATGTAACTTAGGAATGATAGGAAAGATATAATAGATTGATAGTTATTTCAAACCCTAGTTTGATTAAGCCTTAAACCATAATTATATGATTCTAGATAGAGATGAACAAGATATGAAAAATAACAACATAGGAAGGCACTAAATACAGATTAAAGATATACCAAGATTTAGATTTTGGAAAACAAAAAATTCAAGGACACTGGGGCGAGTTCCTGTTTCTAATATGTCACATTTTTTGCAAATTTGGAATAGTGAGGTGATGTAGACTACAATCTGCTTCAGATTTTTAGGTAGGGATAGTTAGGATGACAGTGGTGTGGGTGCCCTTGTCCAGAAAGGAATATTCTTTGCTCTTTTCTTCAGATCCTAACTTTAAACACTCTGCCTTGATCTCCTGCAACCCCTCTCCACAAGATCATGTACCTGTAATCTGCAATCATAAGAGAGGGGTTGGGGGTTGTGGTGTTTAGGAGCTTGCCTTACTCAATGCTTAGAATGGCATTCAACCCTTCCAACATTGTTGTTAGATAGAGAGTGCATGTCCTTGGTGGACAAAGGCAAAAGCAATGATAAAATAGATTGATTGAATCACAAATAGATATCACCTTGGAGGTGTAGCTCTCTAGGAGATGAAGATATTTCACACCATGAGAAGATGAATTGATGAAGCCAAATTCGCAACACACAAACACAATAACAACACAATTCTACTCTGCAACACAATGAATGCCTTGAAATCCCTTAGCTCTAAGTCACAAGTTCACATTAATAATCTCTGGTTACAAATGAAGTCCTATACATGTTTATATATGAATTCTCGCTAAACTTCCATGATTTAAATTGAATAGGCTGACAAGGAATCCTTTTTAACAGTCATAAGCTAACATACAAAATTTGGCTCCCGACAAAATAGGTCTGGACTAGGGCGCGGGGGCCCAAGTCTAGAGGCCCATTTTTAGTAAAGATAAGCATTTAGATTGGGCCCCTAAGCCCCATTTGACATGGGTTTAGGGGGAATTTGCTCTGGGATAATTTTAAGTCATGCATAAGGAAAACAAGGGGGCCTAGGAGCTAAACTAGGAGGTAAAAGTCCTAGGGCATTTTACGACATAACAAGGCTTAGTATTCATACTTCTGTTATGGTGGTGCAATTGAGGTCTTGGGTCTTTAGTTGATTTTCCCACCTTGAAATGCCCTGAAGCATTTTTCTATTTTGGTTGGCATTTGTAGTGCCCTTTGCCTCAAAATGTTGACTCCCCTTTCCTGCTTACTTCAAGTATTCCAGGAATTTATGCTTCATGAGATTAGTTTGATGGCCTCCTAGTTTCTATATAGTGAGTTGATTTGGTCTCCTTGGATTTGATTTAACCTATGTGATTTGGTGTCTCTGTGTGCTTTGATATGCTTTATTTGAAGTCAATGGGTCTTTGACTTGATTTGTTTGAATGGTGACTTTGTCCTTGGTCTTTTCGATGATTTTGTGCTTTTCAAGTTTTTAGACTTTGTATTTTTTGCATGCTAGAAGGGGCAAGCTTGAAATCCTGGACTTTACCTTTGTATTCTATTGGGTTCACATTTGCGGTGTTTACTTCTAGTGCTTTGATGGTTTTCTACCTTGTTGGGATTTTGGGGTTTGTCTTGCTACCATGATAGTAGAAACATCCTCAAGACCTTGACATTGCCTTTTGTGTATTTCTTGTTCACCTACGCACTTGTCAGTTTGTCAGGATTGGTCATCCTGGCATGATTGTAAATGAACCCCCAATGTCCTAAATCTTGTAGGCTAACATTGGGTTGGTGTCTCACCTCCATTAGATTTTTGAAGTTGGTCATCCTGGCATGATCGTTAAGGAATATCTATTATTCTACATGGGTTTGAAGACATTCCTGGTCCCAATCCCCAACTTTCTTTGTCTCTTGGTATCGATTGATCGGGCCTTCCCATTTTCACCTACCATTCATAGGTAAATAGTTATCCCCGACCCCTAACTTTTGTCAATTTTTCACTTGTATGTTTTTTTGGAGCCATGGCATTGGGCCTTCCCATGTTGCCTTTCCATTTTTGAAGGTGGTAAAATTTTCTCCCGACCCCCAACCCCCGACTCCCACTGATTTCCTACTTATGAGTTTTTTAGACCATGACGTTGGGCCTTCCTGTTTCACTCTTCAATTTTGTAAGGTGGTAGAGGTTTCTCCTAATCTCTGATACCCCTTCCCACTTTGGCTTTATTTCTTGATGTTGACATGGATGTTCATACACTTTCATTGGATATCATTAGCTTCACTGAGACATTTTCATACATTGTTGATATTGGTGTGCTTGAGAATCTTTGTTCCATTTTAGTTTGCTAACAAGAGTGTTGGATAGATTGATGATGGAGGGTTAGCTTCATGATTTTATAAGGGTTTGAGAGGAGTATCTGATGTAGAAGCAAATTGGATAGGAGAAGACAGACAAGAAAGACAAGGTTCTACTACACCCAAAAGCCCAAAATCAAAGGTCTTTACACAAAAGTGGGAACAACAGTTAGGGGCTTTGATTTATTCATGGAAAAGGTGTTTTCAGATGTTGTGGGACCCATTCCAACTAGTGGTTAAGACAGACCAAATTTCTAGGTAGCACTTCCTTCACAAACCTAAGAAATAGCTTGTAGCCCTCCAAAATGACAACAATCCTAATAACTTTTTCTACAGGTCTTCAAATACAAATCTTAGACAATCAGTAGATACCCATTATGGCCCTCTATCACATATCCCAAACTTAGCATGGGTTTTTTTGGATGGTATGCCTTAACCAATAGCCCCTCCTAATGCCTTAGAGCCCCAATTAGGCCAAAGTTACAAAGGGACTACCCTAAAACTCATGTACAGAACTGCACCAAGGGTTTGAACATTTATATTACCTACCAAAACAAAGGATTTTGTGGGTTTTATACCTCTACAAACTATTGTTCCAAGAAATGTCTCTGTGGTTACTCCAATAGGCTTAATACATGGGCATATTAAGCCTTTTCTAACAAAAATTGCACACCCCAATTCTTCCACTCCTGCAATTAGTCAAAACACTTAAATTACACATAGATACATCCATCCCACTAGCCTTATGGTCTTGAAAGACAGTGGGATGGCTATTCTTCCATTGTTGGAGCAAAACCCTTGTTTAGGGTTCTATGAGACTGATTTTAAACAAAACCTTATAACTCCCTACAAGATTACTTCCAAGACACCAAACTACATTCAAATGCAATATAATTCAATATATTACCCAATCAAATTATGAGAAGATGTGAATAGGTCTGTACCTTCCTATAGTACGGCCTGTAGCAGCGGATTCTTCAAGGAAAACAGAGATTGCAAGAAAATAGTCCACTATCAAATGCTTCCAACTTGTCTCTTGCCCAATATCATAGCCTCAAATCATGTTTGAATGGATGTTAGTTCACCATAATTCACTTTCCACAAACTTATGATTCATGACAATTCTGTACAGCAGAGTAGTATAGACTGTTCCTATAGGAAATTCAGAAAATAACAGAAAACAACAAGAAAAAGGTGTTTTGATTGCATAGAACTTCTTCTTCTCCTTACATTTTACTTGTTCAAGGTTATATAGACTTGCCTATACCTTGACAACTCCATTGAGGGCAGTTTGGTCGATGGTTGGAGCCATAACCACTTCGAACTCCCTTGGCAGTTTTTGTGTAGTTTGAAAACTTCAACTAATCCTTAGTTTGTTTGCATAGACATTGGTGTTTATGAATCTTCAAACACCTCTACAATGTGATTAGGCCTTGAACAAGATATTTAGGCTCCTTGACACCACCTTAGACTCCTTGACATGCCTTAACAAGGCTTACAATATGAAGGAAACATATGACTATCTTTTACATGCCTTGGAAGGCTTACAAACATGATTACCTCCTACAAGACAGCAATAGATATTTGGACATAGTCCTTATTACATGAATGAGAATGGTCTTCAAGAACTTATTGGATCAACAAAACAAGACCTTAGTCTTCTTGGTCTCCTTGGTGCTCCTACACCATACTCCCTGGGTGGAAAGAGAACTCAAGTCTCTTGAGGAAGTAGATCAGCAATTGCGACACCATGCTTCAAGATGTCTTCTTCAATCATCCAAGTGGCATCTTTAATGGGTAAGCCACTCCATTTGACAAGGAACTATTTGTATGTCTTCTTTCTTGTCTTCTTCAAGACCTTGGTGTCAAGAATGCATTCCAACTTCAATGGCTGATTGGGTGGGAGACCTTTGACCCAATCTTCATCTCCTGCTGTTGTCATATTTGCCTCTAAATCTGCATTAGAATCACCTTTGAAAGGAAACAAATCTGAAACATTGAAGATAGGAGATATAGCCAAGCCTTGAGGAAGTTCAATCTCATAGGCATTGGACCCAAACTTGTGCACAATCTGGCATGGTCCTATCTTCTTCATGAGGAGTTTGGTTGGCTGCCCCTTAGGAAGTCTTTCCTTCTTCAAATGTGCCATGACCAAATTCCCAACCTTGTATTGTACATCTTTCCTTCTCTCATTGGCTTTCTCCTTGTACTTGTCATTATTCTTTTGAAGAGTTTCTTTGACATTATCATGGATGTCCTCCATGGCCAATGCAAAGTCTTCACCTTGAGCACTTTTCCTTTCCAATCCATGGAGATCTCTCAACTCAAGAATACCTCTTGGATGAATGCCATAAACAATCTCAAATGGACTCCTTCCTGTGCTCCTATTGGTGGAATCATTATAGGCAAACTCTGCTTGAGGGATGATCATATCCCATGCCTCTCCATGTTGTTTGGTAAGACACCTGAGAAGGTTTCCCAAGGACCTATTCACCACCTCAGTTTGGCCATCAGTCTGAGGGTGATAGGCTGAAGTAAAGGACAATTGAGTGCCCAACTTCTTCCACAAAGTGTGCCAAAAATGGTCCACAAACTTTGGATCCCTGTCAGTCACAATGTTAAGAGGCAAACCATGGATTCTAACAATTTCTTTGAAGAACAAACTAGCAATGTGAGAAGCATCATTAGTGCATTTACATGGCAAGAAATGAGCCATCTTACTGAATCTATCCACCACAACAAACATACTGCCAAAGCCTCTTTGAGTCCTAGGAAGACCCAAGACAAAATCCATGCTAATGCTTTCGCATGGCCTATTAGGAATAGGAAGTGGCTGATATAGACCAACATTAGATGAAGTACCCTTTGCCCTGTGACAAATACTACAACATTCAACAAATTTTTTGATATCTGATTACATTTTAGGCCAAAAATAAAACCTCTTCACTTGATCCAATGTTTTATCCAACCCAAAATGACTTCTTAGTCCACCACAATGTTTTTCCTTTATGATGTTCTCCCTCATGGAACACCTAGGAACACATAGTTGGCTACCTTTGAACAACAACCCCTGCTGCAACAAAAACTTAGAAAAATCAGAATGATAAGAGGCTGAAAATTGTGAACAAACTTCATATACCTTATTGAAATCTTCATCATCCTAATACATATACTTGAGAGCATCAACCCCTACACTTTGGAACTAAATTTCTTGAACCATACACACCCTTCTACTCAATGCATCTACCACTTTGTTAGCCTGCCGCTTCTTGTGTCTAATTGAAAAAGTATAGGCTTGGAGTTGCTCAACCCATTTCATATGCCTATGATTGAGTTTCTCCTATGAATTCAGAAAACTAAGTGCATGGTTGTCAATATAAACAATAAATTCTTTTGGCAAAAGATAGTGCCTCCATTTTTTCAAAGCTTGTACCATTGCATACAATTCCAAATCATAAGTAGAGTACTTTCTCTTAGCATCATTCAATTTTTCACTAAAGAAAGCAACAGGCCTGCCTTCTTGACTTAGGACAGCCCCTATAGCAAGGTGACTAGCATCACATTCCACCACAAACAACTTATTAAAGTCGGGAAAAACAAGTATGGGCTATTGTGCTACCTTTTGTTTTAGAATTTCAAAATAATCATTGGCTGCCTTTGTCCACAAAAACTTACATTTCTTCCCCCCTTTGATGGTATCCAAAATTGGTGCACAAATATGACTAAAACCCCTTATGAATTTCCTATAAAATGTTGCCAAACCATGAAAACTTTTCACATCGCCTACTATTTTTGGAGTTGGCCATGACAAAATGGCTTCTACCTTTGTTGGATCCATCTTCAAACTACCTTGTGAAATCACAAAACCAAGATAGGTGAGTTCTTCCTTCATGAAGACACTCCTTTCCATGATGATCATCAATTGTTCATCATGCAACTTCTTCAAAACCTGATCCAAATGTTGCAAATGCTCTTCCTCAGTCCTGTTGAAAACAAGAATGTCATCCAAGTAAACCACAACAAATTTGCCAATGAAATACTTCAACACTTCATTCATGAGACGCATAAAAGTACTTGGAGCATTAGATAGACCAAATTGCATCACCAACCACTCATAAAGACCCTCATTTGTTTTGAATGTTGTCTTCCATTCATCCCCTTGTTTGATTCTAATTTGATGACACCCACTCTTAAGGTCAATCTTAGAAAAGCATCTAGCCCCTCTCAAACAGTCCATTAGGTCCTCAATCCTCGGCATAGGGAACCTATCTCTTATGGTAATCTTGTTAATGGCTCTAGAATCCATGCACAATCTCCATTTACCATCCTTTTTAGGGGCTAGGACTATTGGGACAGCATATGGGCTAAGGTTCTTTCCCACCAATCCCTTATCCAACAATTCTTGCACTTGCTTGGCAATCTCTTCATTTTGTGAAGGTGTCATCTTGTAGGCTGCTTTGTTTGGCAAAGTAGATCCCAGTATGAAGTCAATTTGATGGCTTATTGTTAGATTCAAGACAGACAACTGAGAAGGGGGGGTGAATCAGTTGTCAAAAACTTTCTTCCCAATTACACACTTAAATTCACTTGTGATTTAGCAGCATATTAATAAATCAATCATGGAAACATAATGCATTAAATTAAGAGTAGAAACACATCAATGCACAAGACACCAAGATTTTTGACGTGAAAAACTTGGTTAAGGGAAAAACCACGGGGTGATTAACCCAAGATTGTATTCTCTATTAGAAGAATAGAAAGAACAAAATGGCACATGCCAATTAGGGCTCACTGCCCGAGCACACTGCTCACAAGAGGCTCACTGCCTACAAAAGATACACTATCTACAAAATAATAAGTATCACATACTTGAACTGGAGAATAGCATCTTCACCATGCTTGAATCAGTTCCATTTAAGCCCAAAACTTCTGCTCTACCTTTCGCTCGCTTCCTCGCTATCACACTCACATCTCCATAAGACACACTTTGAAATGACTTTACAACTCCTTATACAAGGCATCGACTTAGGAATAATCATCTAGGTTGGCAAACATCTACAAGAACATCCACAAGATGTGTAATACATCTGGTCGGCTAGTCTTCAGGAAGAACACCATCATCCAAAAGTTATTCTTCAATTGCGAGCTCCAGCTCCAATGCAGACCACCAACACAAACTAGACACGATCCAAAGACCTTCACAAGATTGCCTGAATCACCAAGAACATCCACACTTCATCTGCTTACTGAAATCCTTCTCTCCTTCATCTGGAACCTCAAGAACATAGTCTGTCATCACTGTCACAAAGGAATAGATGCTTGTGGACCTTCAAACCATGAACCAATCAAGTTGACACTTCACAAAGACTTCCTCAACACTCCCTCAAATCCGCAGAATGGGATAATGCATTTCTGGATCTCACCAGACCTATCTGTGTCACTCTGTCACCTCTGAACACCTACCGGAACTAGTTTTACTTGAGTGGCCATAACCCCTTCAGATCTTCGTGTGGACCTCTGAAATCTTTACTGGATCATATTAAGACTCATAGCTACAAACCCTTTGAACTACATCCTCTGATAGTCATCTTATCTTGGATCTTTACCTTCCTGTCTTCACTGTTCTTCTCTGTTCCTGATTAGGACTAATTTTCTCAATATCCTCAGCACACAGCTCATCCAATCCTTATCATTAATGCAACAGGAGTATGTTGACATCAATGACAACACTGGTTAGGCCCATACTTGCAACAATCTCCCCCTTTGTCATTGATGGCAACATATGATGTGAAAAACTATTTTGATCATCAAGACAAGAACTTTTCTTTACTGACACAACTCCCCCTATCACCAACAACCATTCACTTGTCTTCTCTTTTTTACTGCTCCCCCTTTGATTAGCCACCACTTGTTTTTCACATGTCTTCTCTCCCCCTTTGACATCAATGGCAAAGGGCACATACCTGCAATTCCATCATTTCAGAATTATACCAGCTGCTCCCCTTGAGTAGTAGCTCCCCATCATCAATTCGGATCACAAGATATGACTGTGATATCCACTAGACTGATGCACATCAGTGCACCTTAGTTCATCATCGGAGGGGCAATAACCCCTAACTTCTCCCTGAGATACTCAAAAGAGTCCTTAGGTAGAGGTTTAGTAAAGATGTCCGCAATCTAATCCTTGGAAGGCACAAACTCCAATCTGACTTCATTCTTGTTCACTTGTTCTCTTAAAAAGTGAAACTTGATGGATATATGTTTAGTCTTTGAATGCAACACCAGATTCTTAGATATATTTATTGCACTTGAATTATCATAGAAGATTGTGATGGGCTCCTCATACTCCACTCTTAAGTCTCTTAGCATTTGCTTCATCCACAAAACTTGAGTGCAACTACCTGTTGCTGCAATATATTCTGCTTCTGCAGTGGACAGAGATATTGCCTCTTATTTCTTGCTTAGCCAAGAAACCAATCTCTTCCCCAAAAAGAATGCTCCACCACGGGTACTCTTCTGGTCATCTACATCTCCTACCCAATCCGCATCTGTAGATGCATGGAGAAAGAAATTATGATCTCTGGGATACCACAATCCATACTCTACTGTTCCTTTTAGATATCTAAAAATCCTCTTGATTGCCATGACATGAGATTCTCTAGGATTGGCTTGAAATCTAGCAACAAGACCCACATCATTCATAATGTCAGGTCTAGTTTGAGTGAGATACAATAATCCTCCAATTATTGACCTATACTTTTTCTGATCAGCCTTAGGAGAGTCATCATCTTTGCCCAATTTACATCCGGTTGCCATGGGAGTATTCATTGGTTTTAAGTCTTCCATCCCAAATTTCTTCAACAATTCTTTCACATATTTGGTCTGATGTAATGTCCCCTTCTAGACACATGGTTAGTCCATCATGGAGTTCCTGTGGGCTAGCAGTTTGGTTAGGGAACTGTGGATTAGTTGGCTATGGATGGCCCTTGTCAGCGAGGGAGTTATGGTTCGCATTCAGTGGATCCAGTTGGCACCTTCGTGGTTGGCTTAGTGGGCTCTTGGTCGTTACTTACTATTTTTAGTAAGTTCGGGTACTGTATCAGTTCAAGAATTTCAGAGTTGGATCAGATGCATTTCATCGAGACCTTTCTGGCAAGCTAAAGATCAGTGGATTTCGACACCATCTTCATACCTATTTTAAAGTCCGAAGATTTATTAATTGATATTAATATGGACTTTATTATATTTTGCGGGAAAAGTGAATTAATGGGAAAAAAGTCTTTTTGCAAGTCGTGACCTTGGGCGCCCATCCCTAGGCAAGTAAAAAGTGTTTTTAAATGATAAAACTCCCTCTTGAATTCCAATGCCATCTTGGAGGGGGAATATAAGGTGTATTTGGAGCTCATTTTCATTTATGCTATGTTTATGATATTTGCTTGTGAGAGCTCTGCTAGGGTTTCTGGAGTTTGAGATGTTGTATCAGGCTATTGGAGACGAAAACCTCCATTAGTGATGGTATCCCACAGGTGTAAAAGATCACCCAACAGTGCCATTGTGAGTGGATGCATCTGACATTCATAGCTGTGCTTCAATGAGGTTACGAAATGAAGTAATGAGCTGATTTGATATATTTGTTGATAAAGAATGTTTATACTGATTGTGGGAGTGTTAGTAGTTGCCGTTTGGAGTATTTGTGGGACTATTTGAGGTAGCTGTACTTTCCTTGTTGCTGGCAGTACTCTTGGTAGCTGGCCGTACCTTTTAGGAGGCTGTTTGTGAGTGGATTTGAGGTTGTCTGCTGTTGGAGTTGGGGTGCCTACCCTTGGAGATTGCTGCTGTTAGTAATCAGAGTTGTGTAGGAGGATATTCAGCCAATTGTGAGCAGATTTGTACCCTCAGCTAGGTCGTACTATGTACCATTGAGGCGTGGGTCCTTTGGAGGCTCTTCCTCTTTCATTGCAGCTTCATTTTTGTCCATTGTGTGGCGTTTTAGACTTGTCTCTTTGCTATTATCATCTGTATTGTCATTCTATATCACTCCATGGAGATTTGATGCAATTACAACTATACCCACTAGCTGGTCCATTTCTGGTGAACATACCAAGTTGCATATTTTCATATGGGTATGTGATAGTAATTGTTTCTTGGCTATTTTACTATCTGGGTTGTCTTTCGTTTCTTCAGATTCATTATATATTTTCTGGGTTTCTATTATATGCAATACATTGTGTGCTCCGACACTACATCTGCAGGAAAACATAAAACCCCTTCTATATCTTCTGTCTATCTGAAAGAACACAAAAATAATAATAATAAATCACATAATTAAAACTCAAAAATAAACCAACAGGTACGACACATTACAGTGGTATCAGAGCTAAAGATCTTGCCATCCTATGAGCTCAATATTGACATGCAGAAGTAAAAATGAGACATGTGACCTACAGATAGATATCCTTTCAAAAGTACAAGGGCAAGGCAAGTAACACAGGTTCTGCAGTTGGTTATTCCAGAGAATCTAGTACTTATAATAGATCCTTTTGAGCCAGAACTAGAAATAGTGGTAGCAGCTACTAAGGACAATTCTCAGGTATCACAAACGGACCCATTTTCTAGAGAGCTTCCACCAGTTATAGGTCCTATAGGAGAGATGGATGACAGGGAGGAACCGGAGCCTAGTGCTTGTGATATTTTGATCGCACTCACTCAAGAGATGAGGGAGTCTCGACGAGAGATGGTAGAGGCACATGCCATTGAACGAATGGGTAATGACTTGGAAAATCACCGTGATAGGAACAGGTACAATGGAGGTGACAAGAACAAGTACAACAGAGGTGACCGGAACAGGTACTAGGACGGTGATAGAAACAGACATGATGGAGGAGAAAGGAACTTGAATGATGGGAATGATAGGCATAACGGTGACAGGAACCAGGAAGAATGGAATAATGGGGACAGGAATCATGATGATAGACGTAGGGATAGAGATGATGTTGATGAGGCTTCGGTTAACCACCGTAGGGCTTCGCAGTTCACCGCGGGAGATAGACCTAGCATTCTGATATTTTCTCCCAAGAATCAAGTTCCTGAATAGGATCCTAATCAGGTAGAGTTTCAGGAGGAGATTTTGAGGGACTGGAGAGCATCCAGTGAGGGTTTCAGAAATGAGATGACATTTGCTGAATATTCTGAAATGAGGACTAGGTGCAAACCTCGGAGGCGAGGTAGATCACAGAACCAAGAACTGCAAAGGAAAGTAAGATGACACTTCCTTACTTTGATGGATCAAGGAAGACCACCACGAGAGCTTGGGTCTAGAAATTGGATAGCTACTTGCAGATTAGTCCCATGCCAGAGGAGGACGCTATTACTTATGCAGCTTTACACTTGGAGGGGACTACTCACAAATGGTGGAGTAACAGGAAGGTCACATTGGGTCACGATCAGGTCACTTCGTATGTGGAGTTTACAGCTAGACTGATCGACAGGTTCGATAAAAAGGACCCAGAGTTACAATTCAAGGAGTTGACTCAGTTAAGACAGAGTGGATCAATAGATTCCTACATTGCTGATTTCCAGGATATATCTGTTGTGGTTCTAGATATTACTGAGCACAGATTGTTTGTTCTTTTCATTAATGGATTGTCAGATCAACTTCGTAGTTGGGTCAAGGGTTTTGACCCTACTTCACTCCAAGAGGCCATGAAGAAGGCCCGTGACATGGAGTCATCAGTTTGGAGGAATAAGTTTCAATCCAAAGGATTTCTGCCAAGGAAAGATAAGGAGAGGGATAGAAGACCATTTCAGAGAGATGCAGGATAGCAACATAAGAGTTCTTCTAGATTGGACAATGATCAGCTGAATGACTTGAGGAGGAAGAAGCTCTATTTTCAGTGTCAGGAGCCTTGGGATCCTAAGCACAAGTGTGCTGCCCAAGGAAAGGCCAAATAGTTAGAGTACTTTTTAGCCAACGAGTCTATGGATGGGGAGCCCCATTCAGATTACAATTCAAAGGCCGAGGATGCAGAATCAGAGGGCTCAGGGGAAGCATCAGATAGAGAGGATGATCTAGCTCTACCTACAGCACGTATCACGAGTATCCAGAAGGAAGGGTCATTCAGGATACGAGGAGTACTGAGCGGGCAGCGATGTATTGCTTTACTTGACATAGGTGCCACTCATAACTTCATAGACAAGGGCTTGGTCGCCAAGAGGGGGCTTAAAACTGAGGAATTTGAGGGCTTTAAGGTGAAGGTTGTAGATGGTTTTGTACTCACTTGCACTAGGAGGATACCCAATCTATCAATCTAGCTAAACATGTACACTTGCCAATCAGAGTTTTATGTTGTCGGCATGGGTGAGATGGATGTTGTGTTGGGTATGAAGTGGTTGAATGATATTGAGGAGTTCACTCTCAACTTGCGGATGATGGAAATGAAGTTTGAGGTGGACGGAGTTAGACATGTGCTCAGAGGCATTTCAAATGGCGGGTTGGGAGTTGTTTCTCTCAATCGGATGGATCGATTGATTCGACATGATCAGGTGGAGTGGCAGCTGAGGTTATGGTGATGCCAGTAGTAGATCAGCAGAAGCATGCGTATCCTCCTGACATATAGTCTATACTTACTAAACACACCAAAGTGTTTAGTGATATTCCACCAGGTAAACCTCCTGATAGAGGTTTTGAGCATGTGATCGAGTTGGAGGAGGGTGCTAAGCCAGTAATCATGACACCTTATAGGCACCCAAAGAGGTATAAGGATGAGATCAAGAAGGCTATCAAAGAGCTTCTTGAGATGGGTCACATCAGGCCTAGTAAGAGTCTGTTTGCATCATCCATGGTATTGGTAAAGAAGAAGGATGAGACTCTCATAATGTGTATCGATTACAAGGAACTCAATAAGAAAACAATCAAGAATAGGTACCCGATTCCCAGAATCGATGAGCTAATTGACGAGTTGCATGGGGCTTGTTACTTCTCCAAGATTGATTTAAAATCCGGTTACCATCAGATACGGGTCAGAGATAAGGATGTGGAGAAGATAGCATTTAGGTGTCATTATGGGCACTTTGAGTTCCTGGTCATGCCATTCGGTTTGACCAATGCACTAGCTACCTTCTAGTCCTATATGAATAGGGTATTCAGAGATCAGTTGAGGAGATTTGTGCTGATTTTCTTTGATGATATATTGATTTACAGCAGGACATGGGAAGAGCATCTAAAACACATTGACATTGTTCTGAGCATCCTAGAGAGTGAGTCGTTGTATGCCAAAATGTCAAAGTGTGAGTTTGGGATGACTGAGTTGCTATACTTGGGTCATATCATCGGTGCTAGTAGTGTGAAGGTAGACCCGAAAAAGATTCAGGCAATTGTGGACTGGCCACCACTGAAAAATCTCTCATATCTTAAGGGATTTCTTAGCCTATGTGGATATTACCACCGATTTGTGAAGGGTTTCTCTCAATCAGCGGCTTGCCTTACTGATTTGACTCGTAAGGATGCTTTCAGTTGGTCGGATAAGGCACAGGAGTGCTTTGACAGGTTTAAACAGATCATGAGTACTCGCCCTGTGTTAGCCATCCTAGATTTCAGCAAGCCCTTCGAGCTACAGTGTGATGCCTCGGGTGCAGGCATTGGTGCGGTAATCATGTAGGATAAGCACCCCATTGCATTTGAGAGTAGGAAGTTGAGGGGTGTGGAGAGGAGTTACATCATATATGATAAGGAGATGTTAGCCATCATGCATGCATTGGCTAAGTTCAGACAATATCTGGTGGGCAGCAAATTTGTGGTTAAGACTGATCACAACAGTCTGAAGCATTTCCTTGGGCAGAAGGATTTGAATGAGAGGCAACAGAAGTGGGTCAGCAAGTTACAGGCCTACAACTTTGACATTCTTTATGTCAAGGGAAAGAAGAATGTTGTTGCTGACGCGTTATCTAGGAGACCTCATCTGTGTGCACTAGGTGCTATAGTTGATGATTGGAGAGAGTTGATTTTAGCAGAATATGCCAAGGATGAGTGGGCTATTGGAGTGATTGATGGCACCATCAAAGATGACAGGTACACAGTGGTAAATGACTTGATCATTTATAAGGACATGATCTTCTTGGTGTCGGGTTCATAGATGAAGCAAAAAGTTTTGAGAGCATTTCATGACTTGTCTATGGCAGGGCATCTAGGATACTTCAAAACTTATAGACAGGTAAGAGAGAGGTTCACCTGGAAGGGCCTCAAGACCGAGGTGATGCAGTATGTGAGAGAGTGCCCAATATGTCAGCAAGGCAAGCAAGAGCACTCACTTCCAGGAGGTTTATTGCAGCCCCTACCCATTCTTGACAGGAAGTGGGACAGCATTTCTATGGACTTTATCACAAGGTTACCTAGAGTCCAATGCAGGGATTACATTTATGTGGTGGTGGATAGATTGACGAAGTACGCACATTTCTTTGCTATTCCTACCACTTACACTGCAACTCAGGTTGCAGAGTTGTTCTTTCGTGAGATATTTTAACTTCATGGGTTGCCTAGGAGTATTGTCAGCAACAGGGACAACAGGTTCCTCAGTAATTTTTGGCAGGAGCTCTTCAGGTTGTCAGGGACAGAGCTCACACCCAATACAAGCTATCACCCCTAGACTGATGGTCAGACGGAGATAGTGAATAAGTGGGTAGAAGGATACCTCTGAAACTATGTTTCAGGGCAGCAAAAGGCATGGGTTAAGTGGCTTCACATGGGAGAGTATTGTTACAATTCCACTTACCACATGTCCATTCAGATGTCACCCTTCATAGAATTATATGGTTATGAGGCACCGAGCTTTGTTGATTTACTGTTTGGTGATAGCAAGGTGTCGAAGGCTAAAGACTTTCTTCAGGAGAGTCAGGATATCATGAGGGCATTGAAGGAAAACATACAGAAGGCTCAGAATCAGCAGAAGCAGTATGTAGATCAGCAGAGAACTGAGTGATTATTTGAGGTTGGTGACATGGTTTACCTCATGCTGCAGCCTTATAGGCAATCTACTCTTAAGAAGAGTGGAGCGGAGAAGTTGAAGCCATGGTATTATGGACCTTTTAGGGTCTCCAAGAGGATTGGTGAGCTAGCTTATGAGTTGGAATTACCAGCAGGGAGCAGGGTACATAATGTGTTCCATGTTTCTCGCCTCAAGAAGGCATTGGGGCACAATGTGACACCTTCAGTGGAGTTGCCTCCTCTAGATGAAGAGGGGAAGTTGATATTGGTACCTGAGGCAATCATTGACACCCGGGATCACAATTTGAGGAGGAGGATTATCAGAGAGTACCTAGTCAAATGGAAAAATCTATCAATTGAGGATGCTACGTGGGAGAATGAGCGGATACTAGAGCATCCTGAGCTGAGATTGCTTGAAGCAAGCAATCTTAGGGAGGGCGGACTATAATGTCCCCTTCTAGACACATGGTTAGTCCATCATGGAGTTCCCGTGGGCTAGCAATTTAGTTAGGGAACTGTGGATTAGTTGGCTCTAGATGGTCCTTATCAGTGAGGGAGTTATGGTTTGCATTCAGTGGATCCAATTGGCACCCTCATGGTTGGCTCAGTGTGCTCTTGGTCGTTACTTACTATTTTTAGTAAGTTCAGGTATTGTGTCAGTTCAGGAATTTTAGAGTTGGGTCAGATGCGTTTCGTCGAGACCTTTACGGTGAGCTAAAGATTAGTGGATTCTGACACCGTCTTCATACTTATTTTAAAGTCTAAAGATTTATTAATTGATATTAATATGGACTTTATTATATTTTGTGGGAAAAGTGAATTAATGGGAAATAAGGTCTTTTTGCAAGTCTTGACCTTGGGTGCCCATCCCTAGGCAAGTAAAAAGTGTTGTTAAATGATAAAACTCCCTCTTGAATTCCAGCGCCATCTTGGAGGGGGAATATAAGGTGTATTTGGAGCTCATTTTCATTTATGCTATGTTTATGATATTTGCTTGTGAGAGCTCTGCTAGGGTTTCTAGAGTTTGAGATGTTGTATCAGGCTATTGAAGATGAAAACCTCCATTAGTGACAGTATCCCATAGGTGTGAAAGATCACCCAACGGTGCCATTGTGAGTGGATGCATCCGGCATTCATAGCTGTGCTACAATGAGGTTACGAAATGAAGTAATGAGCTGATTTGATATATTTGCTGATAAAGAATGTTTATACTGATTGTGGGAGTGTTAGTAGTTGCTGTTTGGAGTATTTGTGGGACTGTTTAAGGCAGCCATACTTTCCTTGTTGCTGGCCGTACTCTTGGTGGTTGGCTATACCTTTTAGGAGGCTGTTTGTGAGTAGATTTGAGGTTGTTTGCTGTTGGAGTTGGGGAGCCTACCCTTGGAGATTGCTGCTGTTAGTAATTAGAGTTGTGTAGGAGGATATTCACTATGAGTAGATTTGTACCCTCAGCCAGGCCGTACTATGTACCATTGAGGCGTGGGTCCTTTGGAGGCTCTTCCTCTTTCATTGCAGCTTCATTTTTGGCCATTGTGTGGCGTTTTGGACTTGTCTCTTTGTTGTTATCATCTGTATTGTCATTCTATATCACTCCATGGAGATTTGATGTAGTTACAGCTATACCCACTAGCTGGTCCATTTTCGGTGAACATACCAAGTTGTATATTTTCATATGGGTATGTGATAGTAATTGTTTCTTGGCTATTTTACTATCTGGGTTGTCTTTCATTTCTTCAGATTCATTATATATTTTCTGGGTTTCTATTATATGCAATACATTGTGTGCTCCGGCACTACATCTGTAGGAAAACATAAAACCCCCTTCTACATCTTCTATCTATCTAAAAGAACACAAAAATAATGATAAAAAACCACATAATTAAGACTCAAAAATAAACCAACAGGTATGGCACATTACATCTGAGAAATGAAGATTCCTTTCTTTGTTTGAGTGATTTGTAGACCCAAGAAGAAATTCATTTCCCCAAGCATGGACATCTCAAATTTACTTTTCATTTGATTTGCAAAAGTTTTACACATACTATCTCTTCCTCCAAAAATGATATCATCAACAAACACTCCAACAATCAAGATGTTTTCATGATCAATTTTGAAATACAAATTACTGTCAGTAGTACCTTTGTTAAAACCAATCTTCAAAAGATGCTTATCCAATCTTTCATACCAGTCTCTTGGGGCTTGCTTTAGTCCATACAGAGCTTTCTTCAACTTGCAGACCATATCCCCATGATCAGACAATTGAAATCCATCCAGTTGCTCAATGTATACTTCTTCCAAGTTACCATTCAGGAAGGTAGACTTGACATCCATCTGATATACTTTGAAGTCCTTGAAGGCAGGAAAAGCAAGAAATAATCTGACTGCTTCAATTCTCACCACTGGAGCAAAAGTTTCTTCAAAATCAATTCCTTCTATTTGAGAGTAACCCTTATAGACCAATATGGCTTTATTTCTGATTACTTCACCAACTTCATTCAGTTTGTTTTGGAAGACCCATTTTGTTCCAATCACATTCTTATTTCTAGGTCTAGGAACAAGATCCCAAGTGTGATTTTTCTCAATTTGCATCAGCTCTTCCTTCATTGGTTTAGTCCATTTTTCATCATTGCAAGCTTCATTTACTATCTTAGGTTCAATATTTGAAATTAGACAATACTCATTTGAATCTTGAGCAATTCTCCTTCTTGTTTGTACACCTTTGCTTTTATCACCTATGATCTGATCTTTAGAGTGGTTCAGTCTTACATACCTGGGAACTTTGGGAGTTTCTTGCACTTTTGATTCTTGATCAGGATTGTTGAAACTCATCTCTTCTTCCTGATTTACCAGATCAGTTTGAATTTGAATTACAAAAGGGGCTTAGGCTCCTTGAATCAAAACACCATTCTGATCATCTTCATCATATTCATAAAACCTTGAGGGTTTTTTAATTCCTTCATCAACCTTCACATTTGTACTCTCTATAATATTTCTCAGTTTCTTGTTATAATATCAGTATGCTTTGCTTTGAGTAGAGTAACCCAAGAATATTCCTTCATCACTTCTAGCATCAAACTTGCCTAGATCTTCATCTCTTTTGATGTAACATTTGCTACCAAAGACTCTGAAATACCTCATAGCAGGAGTGATGCCAAACCAAAGTTCATAAGGAGTCTTACCGGTATTGTTTCTGATTTGAACTCGATTGAGAGTGTAGATTGCAGTGCTGACATCTTCTCTCCAATAGATCTAAGGAATATTTGCTTCCATCATCATTGTCCTAGATGCTTCTTGGATGGTCCGGTTCTTTCTCTCCACTACTCCATTCTACTGTGGAGCCCTAGGAGCATACAACTATCTCTTTATTCCATGTTTCTCACATAATTATAGGAACTCATCGGATGTGAATTCTCCACCTCTATCAGACCTCAGATACTTTAATTTTAATCTAGTTTCATTCTCTACCATAGCCTTGAATATTTTGAATTTCTCAAGAGCTTCTGATTTTTCTTTTAAAAAAGTTACCCACATCATCCGGGAGTGGTCATCAATTAATAGCATGAAGTATCTATCACCTTGCACACTTCTGATTCTTGCCGGACCACATAAATCAGTATGAACTAAGTCTAATAATCCAGTAGAAGACTGTTCCTTGCTTTTGAATGAGACTCTGCTTTGTTTCCCCAACTGACATTCTTTACACAAGCTATTTGTAGGTTTTACCAATTTTGGAAGATCTCTTACAGCCTGAGTGTTGCTTATTTTGATGATATTATCAAAATTCACTTGACACATCCTCCTATGCCATAGCCAACTCTGATCAATTTGCACGAATAGACAACTTTTACCAATACCAACTAGATGGAAGATATTAGCTTTTATCTGAGTACCAGATGCAATCTTTGTTCTAAAACTTTCAAATATCTTGCATTTTCCATTCTTGTATTGGAGATCATAGCCTTTATCCACCAACTATCCAACACTGAGAAGATTGTGCTTCAATCCTTCAACATACAGTACATCACTGGTTTTGTTCTTTCCATCAAAAGAAATAGTTCCCCTACCTCTGATTCTACCAGTAGAATTATCACCAAATTTTACCACTCCTCCTTCATACCTTTCCAAATCTAAGAACTTATTTTTGTCACCTATCATATGGTGAGAGCATCCACTGTCAATGACTCAATCATCCTTTTCTTCAACTTGGGTAGCCAGAGCTCTTTCTATAACTTTATGATTGACAAATTCAGTGGGCATTGGATCTTCTTCCTTGATGGCAATAAACACCCAATCACTTCCAGATTTGTTTCCTATCTCTGATTCATCATCTGTAACTCCTTCATTATCATCTTCGTCATGAACAAAGTAACAATTCTTTTAGAACCTTGATCTGTTAGGATTTGGCCTTAAAAATCTTTCCGGACATCTTGAGGCAAAATGACCAATCTTATTGCAGTCAAAACACTTAAAAGGCAATTTTCCTTCATACTTACCGGATCCTCTTGGCAGTCTTTTTGCAATAAAGGCTTCAAGTTGAGTAGTTTTTGCTTCTTCTTCTTCCAGGTCTTTTCTTGCTTTTTCATACCATGATAGTTTCCTTGAAGAGTTCTCTCCCAGATCAAACCTTTGTTTACCTTTTACAGAGGCACTGACTTTGAATGCAGATTCAGTCATGGGAGGGGCATCTCCAAACTTGGTCATTTCATATGCAGCCAATTTACCAGCCAATTGATCTCTTGTGATAGTTGTATGGGCTCTAAATTCTTCAATGGCAACAACCTTGATTTTATAAGAAGCAGGAAGGGATATGAGAATTTTGCCAATAATTTCATCTTCATCCAAGACTCCACCAGCATATTTAATTCCACAAACAAGCTCATTTACTCTTGGCATAAAAGTAGTGATATTTTCATCTTCTCTCATCTTCAGATTTTCAAATTTCCCTTTCAGACTCTGTAGCCTTGCACATTTAACATACTTGTCTCCTTCATGCATAAGTTCCAGTTTTTCCCAAATCTCAAAAGCAATTGGTAGGTCAACAACATTTGAAAGCTCTGAATCAGATAATGCACTTAGAAGAGCTTCTATAGTCCGTAGATTATTTTCAGCATCTATGATTTCATTTGGGGCTTTCAGGCCACCCTGTGGAGGAGTATACTTTGTTGAAGCCATGGTCCAGTACTGCATTCCCATACATTGCAAGTGACATTTCATGCAACTTTTCCAAAGATTAAAATTGGTTCCATCAAACTTCAGACTATCCTTCTTGTAGGATGACATCCTTGATCTCCTCAAGCAGTTAAGCTTTTTTTTAGAACTTAGATCTGATACCAATTGTTAGATTCAGGACAGACAACTGAGAGGGGGGGGGTGAATCAGTTGTCAAAAACTTTCTTCCCAATTACACACTTAAATTCACTTGTGATTTAGCAGCATATTAATCAATCAATCATGGAAACATAATGCATTAAATTAAGAGCAGAAACACATCAACGCACAAGACACCAAGATTTTTAACGTAGAAAACCTGGTTAAGGGAAAAACCACGAGGTGATTAACCCAAGATTGTATTATCTATTAGAAGAATAGAAAGAACAAAATGACACATGCCAATTATGGCTCACTGCCCGAGCACACTGCTCACAAGAGGCTCACTGCCTACAAGAGACACACTATCTACAAAATAATAAGTATCACATACTTGAACTGGAGAATAGCATCTTCACCATGCTTGAATCAGTTCCATTTAAGCCCAAAACTTTTGCTCTACCTTTCACTCTCTTCCTCGCTACCACACTCACATCTCCACAAGACACACTTTGAAATGACTTTACAACTCCTTATTTATACAAGGCATCGACTTAGGAATAATCATCTAGGTCAGAAAACATCTACAAGAACATCCGCAAGGTGTTCAATACATCTAGTCAGCTAGTCTTCAGGAAGAACACCATCATCTAGAAGTTATTCTTCAATTGCGAGCTCCAGCTCCAATGCGGACCACCAACATGAACTGGACACAATCCAAAGACCTTCACAAGATTGCTTGTATCACCAAGAACATCCACACTTCATCTGCTTACTGAAATCCTTCTCTCCTTCATCTGGAACCTCAAGAACACAGTCTGTCATCACTGTCACAAAGGAATAGATGCTTGTGGACCTTCAAACCATGAACCAATCAAGTTGACACTTCACAAAGACTTCCTCAACACTCCTTCAAATCTATAGAATAGGATAATGCATTTCTGGATCTCACCAGACCTATCTATGTCACTCTATCACCTCTGAAAACCTGTCGGAATTGGTTTTACTTGAGCAGTCACAACCCCTTCAGATCTTTATGTGGACCTCTGAAATATTTACTGGATCATCTTAAGACTCATATCTACAAACCCTTTGAACCGCATCCTCTGATAGTTGTCTTATCTTGGATCTTTACCTTCCTGTCTTCACTATTCTTCTCTGTTCTGAATTAGGACTAATTTTCTTAATATCCTCATCACACAGCTCATCCAATCCTTATCATTAATGCAACAGGAGTATGTTGACATCAATGACAACACCGGTTAGGCCCATACTTGCAACACTTATGTCCCTAATAGGTGGCAACTCATTAGGCATTTCTTCTACCATAATCCCCTTATACTTCTCTAGCAATTGTTGTACCTCATTAGGGACCTCTTCCTTACTAGGATCATGTAAACTAGGACTATTTTTAGGCTTCAAAATTAGAGCATACCCTTGGGTTCCTTCCTCCTGAAGGGCATCTAGAAACTCTTTACCATTCACAATCATGACACTTGACCCAATGTTCTTCTCTACATGCTCATCAGGCAATGGATCCATTCTATACTTTCTACCATTCTTAGTTATGATGAAAGAATTAGTTTTATTATCATGTTGTGATTGAACATCATATTGCCATGGGTGTCCTAACAACAAATGACAAGGATCCATGGGAATTATATCACACAAAATTTTGTCCTTATATTCTCCTATCTCAAATTCAACCCATGATTGTTCATCTACCAAAACTTGTTGCCCTTTATTCAACCATTATAATTTATAAGGACTAATATGAGGAAGCCTTTTCAATTTCAATTTGTCTACCATTTCAATGGAAACCAAATTTTTAGTTGATCCTGAATCAACAATTACCTTGCAAATCTTACCAAATGGCTTCCTTTGAGGGGGTTTTTGTGTTTGAGCCACCTTCAACATAGTTCTTCTCATCATCAAAATTTCTCCTTCATGGACCGGGGCTGCACTTCCAATTGAAGAGTTGACACTTTGGCAATCTTCCTCTTGAATCAATTGGTTCCTTCTCTCTCGTCCATGAGAGCTTGAGACTTTCATTTCAAGACACTTGAAGGCTAGATGTCCTACTTGGTTTGAATTGTAGCACCTTCCTGTGAAGACATTAGGACCTCTCCCTGGTCCACCAAATCCACCTCTTCCATTAGGCCTTCTTCCTCTAAAGCCTCCTCTAGAACCTGATTCTCCACTTTGCTCTTGGGAACTAGATTCCCCTTGGCTTCTTTGGGACTGATTTCTGCCCCCAAAACTACCCCTACCTCTGAAATTTCTGCCACCTCTTCCTCTACTTTGCTGCTCACCTTTCCTCTTCAACTTCTCTTCAACCCTTAATGCCACTTGAAAGCATTTTTCCACAGTTTCAGGGGTTAATAAACTTATCTCATCTTGAATATTAAACCTCAAACCATTTAGATACCTTTCCACTTTATCTTTTTCATCCTCCATGTACCCACAACGAAGAGTGTATTTGTGAAACTCCTCGGTGTAAGTAGCCACATCCAAATCTCTTTGCTTGAGATTTTATATCCTCTTGTAGATATGCACCTCATAGTCTGATGGAAAGAATGGGGAATTGATCCTCTCCAACATTCTGCTCCATGAAGAGATCATACTCTTCCCATTCTTTACCCTCTCACCTTGGGTGTAATTCCACCATGTAAGGGCAGCACCTTTGAGTTTAGTTTTTGCAAACTTCACTTTCTTACTTTTAGGAACTTCTTTGTATTTAAAGTAGTTGTTTAGAGCCTCAATCCACTCCATGACTTCATCAACATTCATCTTCCCACTGAACATGGGAATCTCCATCCGAGCCTTTGAAGAATCCTTGCCAATTGCTTTGATGGCTTCAAGGAAATGCTTTTAATCAGCCGGTACCTCTACCTCTTCTTGCCCTTCTTCTTCCTCTTCTTTCTAAACCTTCATCTATCCTCTTCCTTATCGTCAATGCCTTCAACTCTGCTTGGAGTGCTTCCTTGACTCCACTTTTGATCTTCTCTTCCATCTCCTTGAACTTCTTGACCACTTTGGTGGTCATCCCCTTTAGAGGCATATTGCTATCCTCTCCTTCACTCTCCTCTGTTGACATATACCAGGCCTTATACCACCAACAATAGAATCTTTTATGGCTCTACTACCACTATGATGTAGAAGCAAATTGGATAGGAGAAGATAGACAAGAACGACAAGGTTCTACTACACCCAAAAGCCCAAAATCAAAAGTCTTTACACAAAAGTGGGAACAACAGTTAGGGGCTTTGATTTCTTCATGGAAAAGGTGTTTTCATATTTTGTGGGACCCATTCCAATGAGTGGTTAAGATAGACCAAACTTTTGGGTAGCACTTCCTTCACAAACCTAAGAAATGGCTTGTAGCCCTCCATAATGACAACAATCCTAATAACTTTTGCTATAGGTCTTCAAATGCAAATCTTTGACAATTAGTAGATACCCATTATGGCCCTCTATCACATATCACAAACTTAGCATGGGTTGTTTCGGATGGTATGCCTTAACCAATAGCCCCTCCTAATGCCTTAGAACCCCAATTAGGCCAAAGTTACAAAGAGACTACCCTAAAAATCATGCACAGAACTCCACCAAGGGTTAGAACATTTAGATTACCTGCCAAAACAAAGGATTTTGTGGGTTTTATACCTCTACAAACCATTGTTCCAAGAAATGTCTCTATGGTTACTCTAATAGGCTTAATACATGGGCATATTAAGCCTTTTCTAACAAAACTTGCACACACCAATTCTTCCACTCCTGCAATCAGTCAAAACACTTGAAGTACACATAGATACATCCATCCCACTAGCCTTATTGTCTTGAAAGATAGTGGGATGGCTATTCTTCCATTGTTGGAGCAAAACCCTTGTTTAGGGTTCTATGAGACTGATTTTAAACAAAACCTTATAACTCCCTACAAGTTTACTTCCAAGACACCAAACTACATTCAAATACAAGGTAATTCAATAGATTATCCAATCAAATCATGAGAAGATGTGAACAAGTCTATACCTTCCTACAGTACAGCCTGTAGCAGCGGATTCTTCAAGGAAAACATAGATTGCAAGAAAACAGTCCACTATCAAATGCTTCCAACTTGTCTCCTTCGCAATATCATAGCCTCAAATCATGTTTGAATGGATGTTAGTTCACCATACTTCACTTTCCACAAACTTATGATTCATGACAATTCTGTACAACAGAGTAGTATAGACTGTTCCTACATCAAATTCAGAAAATAACATAAAACAACAAGAAAATGGTGTTTTGATTGCATAGAACTTCTTCTTCTCCTTACATTTTACTTGTTCAAGGTTATATAGACTTGCCTATACCTTGACAACTCCATTGAGGGTAGTTTGGTCGATGGTTGGAGCCATAACCAATTTGAACTCCCTTGGCAGTTTTTGGGCAGTTTGAAAACTTCAACTAATCCTTAGTTTGTTTGCATAGACATTGGATTTTTATGAATCTTCAAACACCTCTACAATATGATTAGGCCTTGAACAAGGTATTTAGGCTCCTTGACACCACCTTAGACTCCTTGACATGCCTTAACAAGGCTTATAATATGAAGGAAACATATGACTGTCTTTTACATGCCTTGGAAGGCTTACAAACATGATTACCTCCTACAAGACAACAATAGATATTTGGACATAGTCCTTATTACATGAATGAGAATGGTCTTCAAGACCTTATTGTATCAACAAAACAAATGAACATCAAAACAAGACCTTAGTCTTCTTGGTCTCCTTGGTGCTCCCGCACCAGTATCTTTATGCTACACAAATCTCCAAAGCTTTCCTTGCATATGCATGAGGTTTTGATATCATTGTTGGACCTCTAAATGTTGTAAAACAACCCCTTTAAGAACCTTTAAAGTTATCTCTCGAACAGGTTATGAGAATCACTAGTGTAATCTGCCATACTTTGGAACTGATAAAATGTTCTTAAAGCCTCATTTAGTTGAAAACATCCATGCAAGACCTTAGGTACTAAAATTTGAATCATAAGAGAGGGAAAATATTTTTAAAATTCTATTTTTGTCTTACATTTAAGTTTAAAGTTGACAGGCTCTTGGCAATGGCAAAACCTTCATTAGCCCATCCCTATTTCTTTGGGACTATTTGAGAAGCTTAGGTTTTGGAAGGATGGAATGTGGAGTTTGTTCTGACTTTTTCTATTTTGAAACTAGTTCTTTCTTTATAGGCAGTTCCTTAAACGCTCATTTTCATGCCTAGGCTCTATGTTTTGATTTTGCATGCAAAGATCTATGGTCTAAATTTTGGCATGGGACAATGAAAAAGGGTCACTAAAAATAGTGATGCACAACACATTTCATGTTTTAGATCATTTATGGGTAGGTTGCATTGACAAGGGATAGATTTTATTGTGATAAGTATTAGACAATGCTAAAACTCTAAAGTTTACAGATTGAAGGTCTTTTATCTAGCAGTAGATTACCTAATGTATTATCTATGAATCCTTTGTTTATTTGATGATTTTCTTGTGTCTACAGTAGCAGGATTATGAAGAGTTGAAGGAGATTAATCCTAGGGTTTGGTTGCCTAAGGTAACCCACCAAACCCTAGGAAAATCATGATTTGTAGAGGCCTCTTTCACATTTGTTAAAATCTGATTACAAGCACTAACTTAGTTTTTCTTGGTTGTAGGGAAAACCTTCATCATTCACCAAGATTCTAGATCATGCTACAATCATGCAATTATTCATGGAGTAGGGTAGATAGTTGATAGAATTTCATATTATAGGGCCAAATGATAACCATCTCAGGTCTTATGCAATCTCAAGTATTGGAGGGAAATCTTTTAAGCAATGCCATAATAGTGGTGTTTAGGATGAGGAAGTTGAATACATATGATTAGCATCCCTAGAGCCTTCTATTTTCTATGACTATCATAAAGTTGTTACCCCATGTCTTCCTACTATAGAAATAAAAGAATGAGGCCACCTTTCTCTTGCAAGTTATTATAATCTTGAAGGGAGGATAGTTATAAGATGAGAAGTATAAGTCAGGGGGGGAAAGAAGATTACCAAAACCTCCTGGATGGATTAACCCTCTCTGTTGGATTTAGGAATGTCACAGAGAAAAGGGGGGAATGCATCTATCATCACATCATTCTAAGCTCATTATCATTTCAAACCACCTACCAAAACCCTACATTTGAGATCATTCTCCCTCCATATCTTACCTTGTGGGTCATTACTAGTTTTGTTTAGGATATTGAAATATCAAGGAAGACAGTCACAGGTTTGTGCTCATCTACAATAGTCATCTGGATAGTCTTGAAGAAGGTAGTTCAGGCCATGCATAATTTCCAAACCAAAAGTTCATCCCAAAAACCTATGAAGACTGTTAGACTTGTTGTCTCATAAAATTTATATTAATAGGAGTTGGTTTGAGAAAGTGCAAGAAAATCAAGTCCACTTATAGGCATATGAATATTGCATCTATAGTTGTTACAGTCATGTAGAGGCCTACTCCTCTAGGCACCTTCAAACCCTAGGAGTCATGAGGATTGCATATATTATGGGGAGCATGTAATCTGAAATTGTTGCCACTTCAGAAATGTAAATAGAGACAAGGTGGTATGCTCAAAGGAAAAGGAAGACAGTCGATTATGGTCGTCATCCTACTTGGGAAGATGTAGACCCTATAACATTATTCAAGTCTTCACTATCATGAAAGGGTGTAGATGTTTTTGAAGATATTGCAAATGATAAATGCACTGTCATACCTAAAAGGTTGTCTAACTGTTAATAATAAGTCAAGCAGTTATGACATTCATAGTAGGTGTTAGGTAACTCCAGATGATTTGAATGTGTCCCTAAAGATCTCATCACTCAAAGTGAAGGAAACATTAAGTATCATTATGCAAAGGGGAATGTTACAATCCTACCTTGACTACCCAATCTTCCATTACTCAATCATGAATTATGCACCCATATTGATAAGTTTTAACTCCCATTAGGATCATACTCAACTAAGTGAAGGGTAGCTATCCAACTTTGTTATCTCTAACAAGATCTGTGATGATTGTCCCAACACCAAAATAATTTATATATCACAAGGGCAGTGGTGACACCATTTTTGAAACAATTTTTGATTAATGTGGGACACAATAACTGGTTGTGGGTCATTATGATGCAGGTAGTAGGTGGTGATTTAAGGACACTCTCCCAACAAGTAGCATTTGAATGAATTTATGGATTGTCATTCCTCTACCCTTGATATCTGTATTGCAAGGGAATTTCTTCCCTAATCATATGAAGTACTATCACATCTAGTGTGAAGCCTTGAGATGTGTCTCAAAGATATTGATCTAAGAAAAGATGAGAGTATATTGAAGCATGTGCTGATGGTGTAGTCAAAGGAAAATTAAGTCATTGTGTAAACTTGGAGAGGAGGCCAAATGAATGCATGGGGTAGCAATATTTAGTAATCCAAAGACTATTATATAGAAGACTTTAGGTCAAGTTATAATTGAGGTTTCATGATGATCTTAAGCCATGACAATGGCATGTTGATGTCCCCTAAAGCATGTGTATGCTCTGTATATAGTTACAACCTTTTAAGCAACACTACCTCATGCATTGCATAGTCACCACGCATATATTACAGAGCCATGGGCCATGGTCCAAATGTTGTCATAATGATAAACACTCATAGGTCGCCCTTGATGAACAATGATGCTACAATATAGTCTAGGAATGTGTCTAGCGCTCTAGGGTGGTCATGAATGTCATAAACATGGTGAAAATATCTGGAGATACATGTTACAATGGCATGCATGAAATTAGGTTATTGTGTATATGGGATTGTTAAATATTCATTGTGACTACCATGATAGTCCTAAAACATTCTAGAATCTTGACCATTTCATAAAATCATTGAGTCATGAGAATCATCCTTTTATGTGCCTAGATGTTGAGCCAAATAAATTCCCCATAGGTCTAGGTATTAGGGACAACATTTATTTTATGCCAGAACATCCTATGACTGCCTTAAGGACTCATATTGACTATTCCATCAACCTTAGGGTAGTCATGAGGGTTTAAATATTTAAATATAGGATCCTTCTACAAGAGGTCTGAATGTCTGAGTTGAGAGGAGTTCAAGGTGATGGAGATCTAGGGATGGTAGCCAAGATTGCAAATTTGTGAGGTTAGCAATGGCAACAAATTTGCCCAACATTTGCAATTAATGAACTCCAAAATCAGGATGATGTATCAATTATTTTCAAGTTTGTTTATGAGGAATTTTATGCTTCTCTTGTTTGATCATAGGTCTAGGAGGCCAAAAGGTGTTGTGGAGGCATGACAGGACATGAAGAAGACCTATTGAACTTGGGGAAGGCTATTTTCTATGGCTACTCAAGATCATTGGAAGGAAGGATACAACTACAAGAAGAAGACAAGGAGGATTTTTAATTTGAGATGCAAATAATGTAATGCACAAAGAAGGCTCAACCAACCCATGGCAAATATGTAGCATGAAATTAAAAGTTTCTAAAATTGAAAAATGTAAGCCAACTTAGGCAATATGTAATACAAACACATATTTTATGTTGCATCCAAAATCTTCAGTAACAAATGTTAAGGAACTTCAAAGATTTTTGGGTTTAGTCAATTATATTGCTGGCTTTTACCACAAGTTGGCTGAAGATAGGCTTGAGATTAATGCCTTATTAGGAAAGAATCCACCTCCATGGACCAAGGAACACAATGCTATTATTGCTAGAATAAAGTCTAAATGTGCTAATTTTCCACCTTTGAGATTACCAGGAGATGGTCCTAAAATCATTGAGATAGATGCTAGTGAAGGGGCATGGGCAAGAATTCTGAAGGAAAAGATGGCACAAGGGTGTGAAGAAATTGTTAGATATATTTCTGTTAGCTATAAGAATAGTGAATTAAATTATCACATCACTCACAAAGAGATTCTTACTGTCATGAACACTCTTAAAGCTTTTCAAATGTTTGTGGGTGATAAAAGATTTCTGATTTGTAGTGACTTGCAGAATTTAAGGGGTTTCTATAGAAAGGAATCCAAAGATAAAGTGATTAGAGGAAGATTGCTAAGATGGGCTCAATTTTTGAATACTTTTGAATTTGATATTGTTCATCTTCCTGTTGCTGAAAATCTATTTGCAGACTTCCTATCACAAGAAGGACATCTTGCTCCCAAGGTTGAACAAGATGTGCTTGTCACAATGCCACAAGTGGACACTGGAAAAGTCCATGTAGTCCAGGTCTGAGAGCAAGGATGGTATGAACCAAGTTGTCCAGAATGGAGCACTAATCCATTCGCCCACAGGAATCGTCACAATTTTCAGATGGCCAATGATTTCCTATTTGATAGGTTCAAAATGATAATGGCAAAATTGCATCTTACTCAAGCAGGTCTTTGGATTGAACGTCCATTCTTTGAATTCTCTACAGAAGCCAAACCTATTGATCCTGAAGTAGGACATGTTCTTCAAAATTGGTGTGGAGATTTCACCCTAGTAGTTAAGTTCTTAAATCCATCTATTCAACGTCCTGGGCGATGGCTTAATGAAGAAAAGGGCAAAGAGTTAATTAGAGATTTGTTTCAAGGACCTTATCCACCAGAAAATGAGTTAGAATTCACTGGAACTAGTTCCTATATAGGTTGCATCTTCAAACTCACATTTGACTCTGTTGAAGAAAATCCTATGGTCTGTCATATGTGTCAAACTTATGGACCTCAAGGACATGGATCTCAGTATGAATATTGGAACATTCCTAGTAGATTGCACATACTCCATAGAGACCAGACTCCCATCTGGATCCACACCAAGACCTATCAAATGGAGGTTACAAAACACTGTGCAAGGGAACAAGGAATCTATGGTCCGTACAAGTTAAAGACAATGAGCATCATATGGAAAGAACCTGATCCAAGTGAACCTCAATCACCTGATTCCTAGCTTGATCGATCAAGAGCTATTAGTTGTATTCCTCATGCTTCTCATATGACATGTGCCAACTGTGAATATGACCCAAATGATGATCCTCGAGTTGGATATGATAGTATGGGTCCCAGTTCTAGTTAGTGGATGGGCTTGTCATCCACCAAAGGAATCTGTCCCTTCGTGTCAATAGACAGACATGGTCCATACCACATAAAAAGGGGAAAAGCATACGCGCCATACAGTATGCACAGGTTATCCTTTCCATGACCAAAAAGATACTTTGTATAAAGTAGATGCTTTAGAGGTCTTGTCTTGTCCCTCTTTTTCCTGTTTATGGGTTATTGGGATCCACCTGAGGAATCTTATTCTCAATGGATAACCCCGTAGAAAAGAGTTGCTATGTGTTGACTTCGTAGGGTCAGATTTCAAATTGGGACTTAAGACTATGGGTTTAAAGATTTGCTTTGCCTTCCTATATAAAGGACGTAAGGCCGCCTCATTTGATCATTGAGTCTTGAGTGAGTAAGCTCTCCATCAAGTCTAGGAAAGAGTCTTAGAAAGTCTGTTTGAGTCATAGAAAAGGCTTAATGGATTAGAGTAGTATACTCTTTCTGCATATGCAGAAATCAAAAACAAAGAAATCCTGAAAGCTTTATAGTCTATTTATTTCCAGCAAGCTTTGTAATATGAGAATACTGTAATCCTGTATGATAATATGATATTCCTCTTTTATTGTTCTCATTTGCAGTTATGTCAAAATCTGGTATCAGAAGATATGTTTTTCATTTTTATTAAAAAGAGGACACATGGAGACAAGGCTGAGTGCACAAGTACAAAATGACAGCGAGGGTGTGAGCATTCTACTAAGTTGTCACATGCAAGCTAGTTCTCTAGTAGGCACATCTAGGGAAAACTATATACATCTAGAGTATGGAATCTCTACTCATTTGTAATCTGCTAGTCTGCTGCCGATTGTAATTGGTGATGTATTTTGTATTTGTTGTCCCAAAACTTGGCTCATTTGATGAAAATCAATAAAGAGTTGATTATCTACAAAGGTTGTATATTTCTTGCGCATGCAATATGGTGGTTTATGCAATTATTTTGTTATTGTTCATGAAATTTCCTTAGAGTCTTGCACCATGATGTTAATAATTGTGTGGAATACTAGTTATTGCATCATTAGGTTAATTATTTCATTGGATTTTCTAAGGTATAAGACTACAAATCAAAACACAGAGTTGAACCACTTCATTTTTATTTTATTTACTCTATAAAACCCTTTATCCTTTTGTTCTTTTTTTTTAAATTTGGTTAGTTTAGGAGTAGGATAGGATCAAAATAAGATTTTATCATTCATTGCTTGGTGTTATAAATCAAATTTATCATTTCTAAAAACAATCCTATTGTGGATACAACATTATGAACCTTTATTTTTGAGCAATAGGTGATTGGAGCAGCCTGTTTGTACCTAGTTTATCTTACTTGCTTACCTCCTTGTGCAAATAACCCTATGTTTACTCGATTACCAGTAACCCCTTGAATAGGTACAACTATATATACCACTATTCTATCCATCATAGTTGAGACCCAGCATAACAAGAACCTTGGAGTTACCAGCCTCTTGAGGCTGGTTTCCTTTCAAGAGAGGTGGTTCATTTGTTGTTCTACCTACTTGTTGTCGAGTGTGTCAAAACACCCCTCAATAGAATGCATGCAAAATGAATGCATGAGAGATGCATAAAGCAACAACTAATATAAAAACACATAATGCAAACTAAGCTAATCTAGAGACAAAGAGTAAAGAAATTAGTGAGATTTGAGTGAAACGATGACATAATTGATCGTGTGTGCAGTCGTTGGGAAGATATGATTGAGTAGATTGAAAATATGGCCACCTCTTCTTCTACCACTAAGAGTTAGGTATGCAAATAGTAAAAAACCATTCTCTAAACCCTAGTTTCTATTTTGTGAAAAAATCTCTTGAAATTGTCAAATTTTGGTGATTTTCTCTATTGCATTATGTCTATTTTGCTGTTTAGAGTAATTTTGGTTTTTTGTTTGTTGAAATCAACTGAGTTTTGAGGTTTTTACATAATTTTTTAGTTTGAAGGTAGGCACAGAGTGTCGCCCCTTTTGCCAGTCAGGTCACCCGGGGGAGATTTCGCTGAGAAACAATGTTGCTCGGTGGAGATTTGCCTGTGCAACATGATAGCCTAGGGGAGATCCTACTGAACATCTAGGTCGCCTGGGGGCGATCTGGTCTGATGAAAGGGGTGACCCTAATAGATTGATTCTAACTAAAATTTGATGTTTTCTAACATTTACTTCACTCTATTTTGATCTAATTTAAACACTGAATTTATCTTTTTATTGTAATTTTGAAGGTTTATATGCTTTTCTTGTGAAATTTTTGCAAGTTTATATGATTTTTAGGTATTTTTTGAGTTGACGAGATCTAATCTAAAGTTCTTTTCTGATTGAGAGGATATGAGGATGCTATGTCATTAATTGTGCTTCTGCTTGGATTAGCACAATTTCTCTAAGTTTAGCTCCTACCTTTTAGTGTCCCTCAACCCCTTTCATTATTGGGCCTATCTAAACCTTGATTGACGTTTACTTATCAAGGAAATGTCGCATTTTGAAGTATTTAATGACAAAACACAGAAAGAGATGATGGATTCTAGACATTTAGGGCACCCTTAAGCTTGATTTGGAGTAAAATTTGGGGTCTAGACTTGGGCAACTGTGCCCTAGTCCTACCCTAAATCTCAGGATTTCAAATTTTATTTTGATGTCTGCTTATGTCATGTGTTTTGAGATTTTGAATTCAAATTTTCATTTTCACGCAATGTCAACATTTTATTTTGATCCATTTCCATCCTAAGGTGAGGTATTTAAAGAAAATTGAAAATCATTTTATCACACACAACTCACATGCAATATTACTATGCTGAAATTCTACTACAAGTGTTATTGAAGGTTTGCAAAGTGTTGAAGCTCATTGAAGAATTAGATCTTTGCTATCTTGGAGATATGTTGTGAAGATTAGGAATCAAGATCTTGAGTCTATGTTGCTCTTCCTAGGGTTTGTGAATCCTTTTGTATGATCAGGAGAAGGGTTGAAGCCTCTAACTTAAGTATTAGAATCCTCCACGGATATGGCTACCTCGCCTTCTTGTTCTACAAGTCTTCATTGATGTCATCTCTTTGAGGTGAAGTTGTTTCCTTGAGTGAAACATTTGTGGATCTAATCCTTGATGTTTGAGTCATTTAGGATCTTGCATTTGTTTATGCTTACACATTTGGCTTACAAGCATACACATCTGCATAATTTGACATTGGCTATCATTGAGGTAGAAATACCAAAGACAAGGTTTGACTGAGGCAAACTCCTATATAGCCACAACCATCTTTCTCCTTCTTTTGTTTGTGTAGGTCATATTCAGGAAGATTTGACAGAAAGAAGTGAAGGAGAAGTAGGTGTTATAGGTACAATCAACACAAAAGTTATAGATTTGTCTTTGGAATATCTATGGGACTTTAGGGTTGGTGCCCAAGTCTTTTAGGACCTGAAATCAAGGATCTAGAACCTTTCACAGAGATACAAATACCTGGTATAGATAGTTCCACAAGAAAAAAACTTATGGGACTTCAGGGCAGGCACCTTAGTCTTACAAACCTCCAGAATTCAGGTACACAGTCATTGTTACCTCCCATCTGCATTTATACACTTAGTCTGTAGCTTTCTACTCCCAAAACCTGTCTATTCATGCACATCTCATAACTAGGGTTTGGCTTATCATTAGCTAGTTAGGGTTTGCAAAACTCTAGTTGAGACACCTTTTCATGTATAGTAGCAAAAGGAATAAGATACCTATAGCTTAACACTCTCATAGTGATTGAGATCGATTCTTATTCCCAATGTTAGTGCATGAAAAGAAGGGTTTTGACCTTGTTTCCATATGCTAATCATTCTCTCTCTTTTCACACTAAACATTTTGGTGAACTCGTGTTTTAAGAATTTGCTTCCTTTAACATTAGATCTGATTGTATTTGTTGTTCTAATTCATATTTAGATTGCAAACCCTCTTTCATGAAAACTACATGTGCATTGCATTTTGATTGATCTATATTTTCATTAAAAGAGCATAAAACTAAAATTTTGTTATTTGCATAGTGATATCTTGTTTCATTCTTGCAAAGTATATGATATCTTGTTTCATATTTAAGTCTTGGGTTAATTAGATTATGTGGAAATGTTAGATTTCTTTTTACAAGACTTTAATGCATATAATGATCCGTTTAGTTGTGATGACTTCAATATGTTAGATGAAGCCTTGGATGACTTTATCTTTATTGAATATTCCACTACAGCTCCTAAACCATCATTATTTCAAAGATTAGTAAATGCAATTTATGTTCCTAAATCTCAAGAAGAACTTGTGAAACTGAATATAGTGGTCAACCTATGTTCTGATGTGCCTCAAACATAGATGAAGCCGGTGCTCATTGTAAGTGATTTTTTGACTTCTCAACCTCTTGATTGCATCTATAACAAAGCTAAACAAATAACAAGTAAAAATCAACCATATCAAGATGGATCACAACATTTCAACCACAATGTGGTTTCTCATAAATATAATACTCAGAATAATAAAAGTAAACATCAATCAAACATTTTGATATCTTTACCAACTTCTCAACCTATGCTTCCTCAACCACCTCATTTAATGTATAAAGTTGGTCAAGATTATGATCTTGTTGAGCATCTTTGTGCTACTCCTGCTAAGATCTCTCTTTGGGAACTCATACAAACATCACCTACATACCACAGAATGCCATAGGAAGCTTTACAAAAGGTGAATGTACCACCGGTTGTTAAGACTAATGATGTAGAATCTTTGTTAGATTTTATGCATGTGACAAAAACATACATTCTACTTCAACAACATGAGTTACCCTCAATGGAAATTTAGAAACAATATGACCTTCTTATAATCTTTATCACTATAAACAAAAAGTTGATAAAGTGAGTTATGGTTGACAATGTCCATGGGCTCTTAATGTTTTTGGTGTTGACCTGCTATATAAAATCAACATTGATACAAATTTAATCAAACCGGATAAGCATAACATTCATGGAATTGATAATGTTGGTAGATGACCCTTTGGTACTGTTGGGACCCAAAATAATGGCAACAGAAAACTCTAAAACATTCCTAAATCACCTAGGCCAGGGATTGTCATTAGGATAACAAGAAGAGGTTTATCAACAAGTTTTGGGTGATTTTGGCAAAATAATAGGAGTGGGTAAACTCTACTCTTCGATCTTAGCTTAAATCTAGAGGGATATTCCAAGGGGTATACCTAAACAGGTATTAAGTTCAAACTAGATGAACAACTAAAAATGTTGGACAACCAAACCCAACTCATCATCTTGACTCCAAAAGTCGTCACTAAGTCAAGAATGGTTGGTTGTCACATAACCCCTATATAGCTGATTTCAACTATGAAAATGTACATGCACATGAAAGATGGTTTTTACCCTGAACCACAGATGAAAGATTTGTTTGATTTATAAAAGTTATTTGATCCCTCTCCAATATGGACCAGTGCCTACTCCATTGGGCAACTGAGTCATAAACAATAAAGAGGGAGGAAAGGATAGAACCAACATCAACAGAGAGCTGAAAATGTATTCACATACACTTTCTAGATTATATTTTATTCACTGGACATATTTAATGATCCCGAACCAAACAACAATGACCCACTTGCAATAAAGAGAAGACTCAGAACAAATCTTGTATTGAATTAAATGTTGTCACACATTATCAAATCTCTATTACAATCACACCAGAAAATGTGATAGGAAGAGGTTTATCAACAAGTTTTGGGTGATTTTGACCAACTAACATGAGTGCATAAACTCCTCTGCTCTTCGATCTCAGCTTAAACTCTAGAGGGATATTCCAAGGGGTATACCTAAATAGGTATTAAGTTCAAAACAAATGAACAACTAAAAATGTTGGACAACCAAACCCAACTCATCATCTTGACTCCAAAAGCTATCACTAAGTCAAGAATGATTGGCTGTCACATAACCCTTATATAGCTGATTTCAACTGTGTGAATGTACATGCAAAGGAAAGATAGTTTTTACCTTGAACCATAGATGAAAGATTTGTTTGATTTATAAAAGGTGTTTGATCCATCTCCAATATGGACAGGTGCCTACTCTATTAGGAAACTGAGTCATAAACAATAAAGAGGGAGGAAAGGATAGAACCAACATCAACAGAGAGCTGCAAATGTATTCACACACTTTCCAGATTATATTTCATTCATTGGACATACTTAATGATCCCGAACCAAACTTTGATGACCCACTTGCAATAAAGAGAGGAATCAGAACAAAGCTTGTATTGAATTAAATGTTGTCACACATTATCGAATCTCTATTACAATCACACCAGCAAATGTGGTGAGAGAAAACATACAACTGCGATTATACATTCCCTTGAATCATTACAAATGGCCATGGAGACATCCAATGCATAAAATATGCTTTACAATTCCATTCCTACACTGCACTGAAAACACAATCCTCTATTCACTGCCCATACTAGCTTGATTTGAAGCCCCGAAGCTCTCCTGAGGCACTGCAAACCATACAATTGGCTCTGTGACCAACCCTCAAAACATTTGAAAAACATGCATATATAGCAATTCAGTTCAAACTGATGGCACCCATTCCTAGCGCTACACCCAGTCAATTAGTACGCACCATGTTGCATTAAATTTAGGCCCTGAAATGATTCAGAGAAAATACACACTGGAGAAGAAAACCCACATCTTGCAACTTTGCAAAATCAGAAGATTGCCTACACATTTCATGTACTAGGAACATTAAAGAGGGAAGGCCCAAAACAACCACAATATCTGATTTTTCCTCCACATGTACCCATGCATTGAATAATTTCACTGTTTCAGCTACCTACATGGCATAGCTCTGCAGGATCAAAAATTCTAAGTACAAAACAACTTTTTAAAGATTTCACAACACTTTGAAACGTGTTCTCTAATTTTTCTATTTTGGGCCATTTGACCACAGATTGTACCCATTTGCATTTTCTTCCCCATCACCTAATCTACTTTGTTCTTTGCACTTTCCATTTGGCAACATCCACCGCATTCTTCCATCTCAGTATTTGCCTAATTGGTAAATCTTTAATTTGCCAAACTTTATTTACTAGTTGGCACAAATGCCTCATGGTGAACTTTCTCTGTGGCCCTTTATCGCCTTTATAATTTTTTTTTTTTTTGTTGAACCATTCATTTATCGCCCCTATTGGCAATTTCATATTTTTTGGAACCTGACCAATCTTCCTTTATCTATCCGTAAAAACTTGTTTTGTTGAACTATTCATTAATACCCTTTTTGTCTACTATCAAGAAAGTTACCCTGTTAGAAAAATTTTGACTTTTCCCCCTTTAGTCAGCAAAAATGACCATCTTTGAACCTGAGCCATTTTGGCCCTTATCGATAAATCTACCTTTTGCCAAACTATTCCTTTTCATCTTCTTGCTCCCTTCTATCACCTTATCGACAAAATAAGAAAAACACAAACTTATGAAAAGTTTGGTTTTTGGTCATTTTGCCGATATCTATGTCTTTATCGGTAAAACATTATTTTGCCGAATAATCTCCTTTATCACTTTGTCAGCAAACTGGCCCCTTTTAAGACCAAGAGTCTTGGGTGCCACCTTCTTCATTATCGGCAAACAATCCTTTTTGCCAAACTTGCCACTTGATCACCTTAGTCAACAAAAACCTACTTTCCCGAACCAAGCATTTTGCCGTCTTATTGGCAAAAATGCCACTTGCTAAACTAATTTTACCTTAGCCATTTCTCCATGTCAACAAAATGCCATTTCGATGAACTGCTACAATTCTGAACTAGTTCCTTAGTTCAACCATTCGCTGATTTCCTGACTGAAAGCTTTCTTCCCCCTTCATACCTTAGCCAACTTTTCCTTATCGGTAAAATATACCTTTCTTGAACTTCCCCTTTGGCTTTTATCTTTACCACAACACTTTTCCTTTGCACCCTTGCCTTGTCAGTAAAATGTCGAGTCAATGAATGGGCACAATTCTAAACTCTGTTTGAGTTCACCATTTGGGAAAATCACTGATAAGGCATTCTCCTTAGTCAATTTCATGTCTCAATAGCCTCCTTCTGCTTTGTTAGCGAAGTCCACTGTCGATGAACTTCACCATCGACAAACCTCACAAACGTTGAATTTATGCATCTCACCGATAAAAGCCATCATTGTCTTCACTTTATTGCCGATGAACCACATGTCTCCCTTTGCATCTCATTCTTCCCTGTCGGAAAAAATCATTATTCACAAATTGGCAAAATTTTGAACTTGAGAATAAGTTCGAAAGTTAGAAGCATCGCGGATTTGCCGATAATAAGGAAAAATTAAAAATTTTCTAAGGGACAAAAGGGAGAAAGACAACCTATTTGACCAAGGCAAAATATATAAAGACCAAACTTTGACCAAGGATAAATTTTTCATATTAAGGAATTTTGAGGTCATTCAAAAGGCAAAGTTGCTCAAAATTGAATTGTCTATCCAATGGTGGCCATAGCTAAGATATTTGTACATGAATTTTAGATTTTTTGAGGTAAAATGGATATAATGGGAACTAGTTTTTCTGGGCTCCAACAATGGCTCTAGTTGGGGACGTGTGACAAGAAGTGTCACAACAAGAATTTAGATCTCTGGGCAAACCAAAAAGACACAAAACAAATAAGGGAAACACTTGAAATGTATTTACAAAACATATATACAAGAAAACATTGCCATGAAAATGGAGGCACAAAAGGATAGTTGATTGTGATCTAAAATTCAAAGCACTGTAGGCCAAGCCTATATAAAATTGTTGCAACCACTTGCCTCTGTCAAAGACAAGTTGAATGAAAGAGCTGGTCTCCCTCAAACCAAATCTGCAACTTTCTCTCAGCTGCAAAAAATGAAAATTGCCTTTAACATGCACTAATCTGCAACATATACTTGTTGAGCCAAGGTCAGCCGTAAAAGATAGGTACCTGACCTATTCTCATCCATACCATGCTTGTTTTGAGAAGGGGTAAGAAACTAAAATTTAGGTTAGCAACAAAAGAGAGAAATGAAGGCAAACCTCCATTAACATGTGCCACGCTATCATACCTGCTGACCTCTTCATGCAAATTGAGGGAAAAATAAAATACCTCCAACTCACATGGCAAAGAAAATTGTACCTGGAAGCATTGCTGATCCACAAGAAAAGGCACTTCATCTTGTAGAGCAAATTGGAAAGATTCCAGCTCAATCATATCTTCAAGTTGTACTGCAACATGTTGGAACTTAGGCACATAAACATGCCTCATTGCTCATTCACATCAATGTCCCACACAAATGACTCAATCTCTACTGCAGCACCAACACATTTAGGAGCTAACAAGTCTTCCATATTAAAATGAAAGCACTCATAATCATTTGTAACTCCATCAAGCTCTTGAACAAAATTTTCATATGTGCTACTATAGATTTCACATTTTGAATCATAAGCATGACTCAGGTTGCAACTCAAAACATTAGCACATAAATCAATATCATGAGACACTTCAAATGAAGAACCATGTTCTTCCAATTGTCTCTCAATTTCATTTTCACTCTGGCAACTTGTGTCATATTCACTATTGCAAACTAGCTGATGACACAGTTCTTCTTACACATTTATTTTTATTTTGTTTTCCTCTGGCTAAGATGAAGCACACTCTGCAAGAGGAAGACAACACACCTTGCACCACACAAATAAATTTTCATATGCATCCACATGATCACCATCTTCAAAATCCAGGGAAAGCTCTTCATACTAAAATTCCATGGTTGCACCAACAACTATATCTGATCGAGTATCCTCAAGTGCAGCCACCTCTACATCATTCTTGCAAACAAACATTACTTACTTCATCACATAGATGAACAAAGGAGAGCCATACATCAAATAAGAAACACGTTCCTTGCTCACTATCTATTTCACTTACTTGTACACAATCAACATAATCAACTTTACCAGCTGATTCAACTTGTTGCTCACCTATGCACACAACATCCTCATTGTTCACTGAACCACATACCTTAGCATTAGGTTTAAAGTAAACACTGGTTTCATCATCATTACCTTCACTTGATGAACTATCCACCTGAAGGAAAGTGCATACACTACCCTCATAATCTGCATCACTGTCATATGATGCACCACCTTCTACTTTTATCCTTCTGACTACACAATCATCATCTGATGCTGCATTCATCTAATGTTTGTATCCACAACACTGATGTTCAGATCAGCATGTTGGTTACCGGAAGCACATGCATTTGTGGATAACAAACCCTTTATGTATTCATCTCTCATTTTCTCCATGGAGTCTAGGCATTCATATGCCTGCTGCATACTCATTATTTTGAAATCTTCCTGCACATAACTCAGTCTAGTTTAATATGCTTCAAAAAACATATCAATGCAAGTAGGAATGTTAGGTTTGAAATCATTTGGAATATTATAAAGGGAAACAACAAACCTATGACCAAAATCCTTGCTTGACTCTCCCTCTTGTCTTCTAATTTTTTCTAGCTCTATGACAAGATTAGTAGGGTCAAGACCCTTATCAAATTCCTCTTCAAATGCTGCCACAAGTTCATTCCCTGAGGCAAAGGACTGCCTTGGAAAACTTTGGATCTATTCTCTTTCCTTTCCATGCAAGGACCTAACAAAGAACCTCATCCACATGTCTTCATCCTCAAACTAATGTTCATCCATGAATTCTAAAAATACATCAACATGTGTACCCCCTTCCCAAATATTATACCCATCAAACTTGGGCAATTGTTTGTAGACCTTGGTTAGCATACTCATTGTTTTGTAATCAACTAATGAGAGGTCTATTTAATAATATACAGGATCTAAGGGAGGAGCAGGGGACTAGTCAAACTAATTTTTAGGGGCAGTAGAGAATGCTTTGGACTGCATCCTAGACTCTAGCAACCTAATCTAAATTTTTGTTTCTTGTTATTGCTGCAATAATGACTTCAACAACTATTTGGTTTTTACTATTTCATACTTCTGAACTGCTAATTCATTATGATTACTTATGGGTGCATATAGATTTTGTTTGCATAACATGCAGAGCCATGACTAGAAAATGTATTGTCAGGATGATCACGAGAATCCACGTGCATATAGTTTCTAGTGTCTGATATATATGAAGACTCACATGATGAAATATGCCAAGGGTATCCATATTCATACCAATTGGCCATGACTAAAACATCCTACAATGCAGGACAGGAAATTGAGGCATACATATTTGTTCCTTCAACATGACAGGAACAACAAATTTCAAAGGTCAGGAATAAAACCATGTACCTTAATTTTCACCAGTTGTTGCACACTGATATAGAGCATTTAAATTACCATCAATAACTAGAAGGTAGCAAAAACAAACTTTTATCCTTTGACAACAGAGTCGCCACCTTTTTGAAAGAGGAAATCCCTAAAGTGTGACAATCTTCAAGGCCAAAAAATATTCTGGGTTCAACTCACCAGCAGAGTCTTTAAAATTTTATAACCCAACATTTTACTCTTCCCCGAAAATGGTTCCAAAATATTGGCATAAGTTGACGAGCTGCCAACTTACACATAGCAACAAACTACACTTGACAAGGACAACAAACAAGGGTCTTCAAATTTGAACCAAAGGATCACTATCCTTGGCAACGGTGCCAAAATGTTGGTGTAAGTTGATGGGATGCTAACTTACCCACAACAACAAATTGCACCATTACAAACTCACTATTATAAAGGTTTAAAAAATAGTCCAGTTGCCTAAAACCCAATAATGGCTAATGTAATTTTGTCCTTGGCAATGACATAAATCTATTGGGACCCAAAATAATGGCAACACAAAACTCTAAAACATTCCTAAATCACCTAGGCTAGGGATTGTCGTCAGTGTGATAGGAAGAGGTTTATCAACAAGTTTTAGGTGATTTTAGCCAACTAACAAGAGTGGGTAAACTCCTCTGCTCTTCGAGCCCAACTTAAACTCTAGAGGGATGTTCCAAGGGGTATACCTAAATAGGTATTAAGTTCAAACCAGATGAACAATTAAAAATGTTGGACAACCAAACCCAACTCATCATCTTGACTCCAAAAGTTGTCACTAAGTCAAGAATGATTGGTTGTCACATAACCCCTATATAGCTGATTTCAATTGTGCAAATGTACATGCATAGGAAAGGTGTTTTATCCCTCCAATATGGACCGGTGCCTCCTCTATTGGGCAACTGAGTCATAAACAATAAAGAAGAAGGAAAGGACAAAACCAAGATCAATAGAGAGCTAAAAATGTATTGACATACACTTTCCAAATTATATTTCATTCACTGGACATACTTAATGATCCCAAACCAAAATACAATGACCCACTTTCAATAACTTAGAGAAGACTCAGAACAAAGCTTGTATTGAATTAAATGTTGTTACACATTATCAAATCTCTATTACAATCACACTAGCAAATGTGGTGAGAGTAAACATACAACTGCGATTATACATTCCCCTAAATCATTACAAATGGCCATGGAGACATCCAATGCATAAAATATGCTTCACAATTCCATTTCTACACTACATTGAAAACACAATCCTCCATTCACTACCCAGACTAGCTTGATTTGAAGCCCTGAAACTATCTTGAGGCACTACAGACCAGACAATTGGCTCAGTGACCAACTCTCAAAACATCTGAAAAACATGTATATATAGCAATTTAGTTTAAATTGATGGCACTGATTCCTAGTGCTGCATTAAATTTTGGCCCATAAATCAGTTAGAGAAAATGCACATTGGAGAAGAAAGCCCACGTCTTGCAACTCTGCAAAACCGGAAGAAGATTTCTTTCACGTTTCATGTACCAGGAACATTAAAGAGGGAAGGTGCAAAGCAACCACAATATCTAATTTTTCCTCCACATGTACCCATGCATTGAAGAATTTCATTGTTTCAGCTATTGGCATGGTACAACTCTACAAGATCATAAAATCTGAGTACAAAACAACCTTTTAAAGATTTTACAACACTTTGAAACGTTCTATCAAAATTTTCTATTTTGGGTCATTTGACTGGTGATTGTACCAATTTGCATTTTCTTCCCCATCACCCAATCCACTTCATTCTTTGCACTTTCCATTTGGCAACATCCGCTACATTCTTCCATCTCTATATTTGCCTAATTGGCAAATCTTTAATTTGCCAAACATTATCTATTAGTCGACGCAAATGCCTCACGGTGAACTTTCTCTATGGCCCTTTATCACCTTTATCAGCAAAAAACCATTTTGCCGAACCATTCATTTATCATCCCTATCAGCAATTTCATATTTTTTCAGTACCTGTCCAACCTTCCTTTATCTATCGAAAAAAACTAGTTTTACCGAACTATTCATTAATACCCTTTTTGCCTCATATTGGTAAAGTTGCCCTATCGGCAAAAAATTGACTTTTCCCCTTTAGTCAGCAAAATGACCATCTTCAAACTTGAGCCATTTTGCCCCTTGTCGAAAAATCTACCTTTTGAGAAACTTTTCCTTTTCATCTTCTTTCTCCCTCCTATCACTTTATCGGTGAAATAAGAAAAACATGAACTTATGAAAAGTTTGGTTTTTGGTCGGTTTGCCGATATCTATCTTTATTGGAAAAAAATCATTTTTCTGAACTCATCTCCTTTATCGCTTTGTCGACAAACTTGCCCCTTTTAAAACCAAGAGTTTTGGGTGCCACCTTCTTCATTATTGGCAAAAATGCCTTTTGCCGAACTTGCCACTTGATCACCTTAGTCGGCAAAAACCTGCTTTCCTGAACCAAACATTTTGCCACCTTATTAAAAAAAATGCCACTTTCCAAACTAACTTTACCTTAGCCATTTCTCCATGTCAGCAAAATGCCATATTGGTGAACCGCCACAATTCTGAACTAGTTCCTTAGTTCAACCATTGGCCGATTTCTTGATTGAAACCTTTCTTCCCCCTTCATGCCTTAGCCAACTTTGCCTTATTAGAAAAATATACCTTTCTTGAACTTCCCCTTTGGCCTTTATCTTTACCACAACACTTTTCCTTTGCCCCCTTGCCTTGTCAGCAAAATGTCGAGTCGGCAAACTGACACGATTCTGAACTCTATTTGACTTCGCCATTTGGGAAAATCGCTAATAAGGCATTCCCCTTAGTCAATTTCATGCCTCGACAACCTCCTTCTGCTTTGTCGACGAAGTCCGCCATCGACAAACCTCATGAACCTTGAACTTATGCATATCACTGGTGATAAAAGGCATCATTGTCTTCACTTTGCCGCCGATGAACCACATGTCTCTGTTCACCCCTCATTCTTCCCTGTTAGCAAAAATCATTGTTGGCGAACTGACAAAGTTTTGAACTTGAGAACAAGTTCAAAATTTAGAAGCATCGCTGATTTTCCAATAATACGGAAAAATTGAAAATTTTCTAAGGGACAAAAGGGAGCAAGACATAATCTATTTGACCAAGGCAAAATATATAAAGACTAAACTTTGAGCAAGGATAACTTTTTCATATTAAGGAATTTTGCAGTGGTTCAAAGGACAAAGTTGCTCAAAATTGAATTTTCTATCCAATGGTGGCCATAGCTAAGATATTTGCACATGAATTTTGGATTTTTTGAGGTAAAATGGGCACAATGGGAACTAGTTTTTATGGGCTCCAATAGGTACTATAACTTTATTTGTAAAGGCTAGACCAGTGATAGTATCTACCCTTTTTCATGTCATGCCCAGTGCACTTTCATATAATATGATGCTTGGAAGACCGTGGATTCATACTCTGGGGATAGTTCCATCTTACCTTCATCGATCAATAAAGGTTATTTATGCAAATAAACTCCAAACCATTGAAGCCAATCCGGAGCCGGAAAGTTGTTTACATATTGAAACACAAACAAGTTAACAACCATAAGATTCTAAATAATTTAAAAGTTGATTCATCAACACCTCTTTCCACTAATAATATTGTGCAAGATTCTCAACCATCATCGAATGCATTCCTTGGTGATGATTGGGGTTCATTAGATTTCACTCCTATCTTCATAGGGTAATATAAACTTAATAATGTTCACTAAAACATCAATAGTTGTGTCAATATCAACTAGGGGAATATAATACTTACATAGCTAGGGGATGGCCTAAAGGGAGTTACGAAGATGTATTAAGGTGAGATGGAATCAACTCTAGTATTTTGGTAGGGGTGTGCTAACTTCTATCAATTAACTATATTGATGTTATTAAATTAAATCCTAAGTTTACCCAACTTATGGAACATAGCTAGGGGATGGCTTAAGGGGAGTTAAGAGGATGCTTAAGGGGAGATACAATAAATTAACTATCAATCATATTAATCCTAAACTTACATCCTAGACCAAATCCTAAGCTATTAAACTAAATCGTAATTACTTAATTTATGAAACTTAGATAGGGGATGGCATAAGGGGAGTTAAGAGGATGGCTTAAGAGGACATGAAATCACTTAATAATTTTGTTAGATCATGAAAGTAAATGAATTAGTTCTATCAAGTAAATATGTATACAACTATACATTGGTAAAAAAACAAAGATTAAAAGTTTAAAAATTTCTACATACTTGTTAACCATTTAAAAAATTTACTCCATTGTACCATCTGCATCCTCTATTTTTTGTAATGCATCTTTGATTGCCTCATGCTCTTCCATAGAAAATTTCCATAAATCTTTTGTGATAGGTCTCCCTTTATATCTCACTAATTGTATACTTGTTGCCGCAACCAGATGCGAGTAGTGCAAAATTTTCTTAGGTCTTTCATAATCTTCAAATGCAGGTATATCATTCCTCCTTATCAGATATTTACGTAGCCAAGTGCCAACAACAACCACAGAACTTGTTGGATACTCAAAGTTATCATCATATACTCTAGGCTGTAACAACTTGTATTTTTCCTCAACACACCGAGCCAACCAATACTTTGTTTCCTCTTCATTACCCTCGAGTGCAACAACAACATACACATGTCTTGAAAAAAACTTTCAAATTGAATAAGTCACAAAAATATACATGCATGTATACAATTAATATAGATTACAAAAAATATATTGAAACTAAATATTGAATTAATGTACCTTCTTGTATAAGATCTGAAATACAATCTTAGTTATTTGATGCTTGCAAATGATTATCCTTCTCAAATGTTATCTCATTTTGATCATGTGTGTGTAGAGGTGGTAGGGATCTTTGTTTCCATTCTTCAACCCAATCTGTATTTTCACATGCTTCCCACTCACCTCTAATACAAAACTGACAAAAACATGTGAGCTCCCTAGTCCATATAGTACACGTGCTTTCATTTGAACTCTTAAATGAATGCTATTTTGTTGATCCACTAATTGTATCACAATCATATCAGGGAGGAATGTTTTCTTCTTCAACCAACTAAAAAACTCATTGAACTTTAGAGTTTTCACTTCATCTTGTAGTCAATTTTGCATTACACTAATCCATAATTATACGTGCATCTTGAAACTTTGCTGCATCATGAAATTTTAGTTTCTCCCTAGTAAAAACCCTTTTCACACATGCTCTAGATCCATCATGTTCTACTTTACCATGTCCAGCTTCAAAGAAACCTGATATATGTTGGATATTGTTTTCTTTATGGGCCCTACTTAACCAATAAAATATTAGAGCATTTTTGAATTGTCCTATACAATTGTCTAACCATATGAGATGTTGGGTCATTTGGATTTGTCTTTCTTTTAAGTTGTCATTAAATATGTTGAAACAATACTGCACAAACTCTGATGAATGTAATCGGTTATCACTCATATAGAAATGACACTCCCTCAAAATTTCCTGTCATCTTCTGTACTATCAACTGCATGTCTATATACAATATGAACAAAGAAGACCACCTATATTGAGTTATAATATTGTGACTGGATCTCCTCATGTAGAGCAAGGGTATAGTTTTCTGCAAAGTCAACCATTGAAAGTATAGTTCCAACCAAAAATGTGATCTTACATTTGCGGAATTGTTCATCAAGCCTCCAAGCATATTGAAAGAGTTTCACATATTTATACACAATATTATTCTTGAACTCTATGATGAATGCATGTACACTACTTTGTTTTGTGACTAACTCACAATGCTTTCCAGTTTTTCCATCCTTTAATGGATATTGAAGATTGGTGAACCTCTTCACATCCACTAATTGTTGTCCAAAATCATGTGAACTACTTTCATGCATGTATTCTCCTGACAATGAAAGGTTACCACATCTATTGCATTTTCTAGAAACACATGGGTTTGAAAAAAAGAATTTCCCATCAGTTGTTTCACAAAAGTTTGTTATAAACTACTTAATTGTTGTAGGTGGCATATTAATACCACATTCCTTCATAATTTGGTTAGTATGCAAAGTACAACGTATATATCGGAAAACATCATAATAATAATGAAATCGTACATGAGTTTTGCAACAACAAGAGATTCGTTGCTTATTAATCTTGACATACCAAGGTTTACATTTCTTAAATGATCTTTGACTTATGTTAAAATTTTCTATAACTGAATCATCTAGAAATTTGTTATATAATTCTGTTTGAGTCATGTCTAAAAGATGTTTCAGATGAGGATCACAATTTTTTGATCCCACCCTTAATTTCAAAATGTCTCTAGCATTTGATGAAACCCTTATATTATCATGCTAAAAATTTTCAATTAAAGACCTAATTTCATTATTTAATTTCATGTCAGACCCTAGGAATCTACCACTAAAAGTCTAACATTGGTTAATTGGATCCTCATTAGTACTTATTCTTCTCTTTGCTACTCCTCTTAAATTTATAACATGCACATTTAAATATCCACTTGTCTTACTTATCATTCTTTTTCTCACAACTGATTTATTAACTAAAGCTGTTGTTATTGCTTGACGTGTTGCATTCTTAACCTTAGATCGACTATTTTTTCCAATAGAACCAATAGAATTAGCAATACTAGACATAACTTGTTCCTTTGATTCATCCGCCTTTTTGGGTTTTACAAATATGCCTAGAATTTTTTCATTACTTTTCTCATTTTCAACATTCTCATCAATTGTAATACAAGTTGACATTGAAATCCAAGAGTTTTTCTATAAAAAAATTGTTTGTACAATCTATTTGCATGGATTTGAATTTGTCTCCAAGATATCTTACCACAAATATCCTTTAAAACATTACTTTCAATTAAAAAAAAAACATTTTCATTTTCACGCATACAAGTGTTTTCATTTTCATTTTTTATTGTCTTGTTTGTAGTAGAAGAATTTATCTCAACAATGTTATATCCAACTTTATTTAAATTTTTAATCTCATTATCATTCAAGGGATTTGAAGACATACCTAGATTCGTTCTTATATTTACATTTCCCATATTCTTGACCTCTTCCACATTTGCATATTCTACATTCACTTCATCCATATTGGTCTCTTTAATGTTCTCCTCTTCAACGTTCTCCTCTTCAAAAGTCATCAAATTGGATGCTACATCATTCTTCATTTTTTTAATCCCCTCTCTCCCATCTCTTTATCATTTTGCCTCTTTCTCTCGATGTGCTTCAATTTCTTCAAGTGTCATAACCATCCTCTTCTTTTTTTGTTGATGTTTATTTGATACCATGATTACAAATATGTGTTGATAAAATCAACAAATAATATTGTATTATACTTAGATTTGGATCCCTTCTTAAAATTTATGAAATACAAGTAGATGTAGATCCTTTGTTCAATATGATATTTGCTTGATATTTTTTTGATCTTTAAGAAATTGAATCCTTGTAAAAATTGGATTTTCTACTTCATTCCATTTGAAAATGCTCCTTATGATTGAATCCTTGTAAAAATTGCATAAAATATGTCTCACTGAGAGCTCGAATTGACACCTTACATATTGAAAAATCTCAGAATTTGTCGCTGTCGGCCGTACTGGTAAAAATGAATGTTGCAAAGTATCTGTCGTACTAAGAACTTATGAAAAAAAAATAGCTAAATAAGAAAGGGATGCCCATTTTGAAACGGGCACCCATTATGTTTAAAATGAGTACCCATTATTTTTAAAATGGATATCCGTTTGTAATGGTCACCCATTACGAAAGGGCATCCATTTATAAATGGGTACCCATTACGAATGGGCATCTGTTTATAAACGGGTACCCATTTCTAATTATTTTAGACTTCAAACATGCCAATTTGCATTGGTTTTAGGCTTGGTAATGGCTTGGAAACCCAAGCCTAAGCCTTGGACCTACAACTAACTTGCAACTAGGAGACCATGAAAACAATAAGAGAAAAAATAGTTTCACCACTATGGTTGGCAACTTTTTTTCAGAATACTTTAACAAAATTAAAACCCATTGTACATTTGGAAGTCTAGTTTTAAAATATGTATTTTTTCTACTATTAGACATAATTTTCTATTTATTAATTATTTTCTAAACAAACAGACTCATAAACTTTAAATAACATATGTTACTATTTTTTTAATAACTTTTGATTCTGAAAGTTTCTTGAAAAACAAATTTGTTTGACCAATCTAGATATCATTCTCTACATGATGAAATTTTTTTTTATTGAATTGATTAGTTTAGCTCAAATTATGTTGGCCGTACATGAGGAGTTTTAAAAACACTAATTAGGGCCATTAAAAATTAATAAAAAAATAAAAAAAATTATCCTGACCAAAATTCAACATCCTGTGCATCTTTCCACAAAATAAATTAGAAAAATATCTTCATTCAGGTCAAATTATGCTGGTCGTACACATGCATGCTTTGGCAAAAAATAGGGGACATTTAAAATGCCACTTTTTGTACATCCAACAAAAACCAACTTTCATCATCTGAGTATTATAAAAAATTATATATTTAAAAACTAGAAACAAAATCTTACATTTCTTATTTTGACATCATCTTAATATTTTATGCAAGTGCTTCAAATTGTCACTCCAATTATGACAAAATTTAAAAAACGAGAAAAAAACATCGCCTTTTTGACCAAAAAATGAACTCATCTTCTTGCACTTACTCTAAAACTCTACAACATTTATATCTACCCAACAAGATATTTTACAAATCTTAAATCAAATGCAAACCTTATCAAGGGAGCCATATGCTAACCACCTAGTGTGGTGCATGGAAAAACATGAATCTATTTAAGCATATGCATATAATTAAGAAAGAGGAGAATACCTTCAACCAATAAAACCCTTAATAAAGAAGATGCTCCTTTCTTGAACACAATACCCATAACCGTTTTCTAAATTATTCAAGCTCCAATATAATCTTTCCAATCTCACTTGAGAAACTTCAAAAATATTTTCCAAACAAAGATTTCACACAATGGAGGGGATGAAAGAGATAAATAAGACAAAACATGAAATTGAACAAGTGTTTTACAGGGTAAATGCACAAAGATGAGTCAACTTAAGGTGGAAGTTTCCTGGACTTAGAAAAAAAACTCGAAATCAGGTAAACCAAAATGGGATCCCTCTTTTTATGAAACGGGATCCCGTTTTACTTCAGGATCTCAAGCCAAAAGCGGGATCCCATTTTTCTGGAAACGAGATTCCCATTTTATAAAGGTTAAAATATTAACCTTTTATGAAACAGGATCTCGTTTCAAAATAGGATCCCGTTTCATAAAATTTAAATTTTTCACCCAATTTTTTTCTATGGGTTTTGGGTCAGAAAAAAGGCTTGGGAACCCAACTTTGGCTTTGAACCTGGTTTGACCTGCAAGTTGAAGGTCTTGTCAATGTCACAACAAAATAATGACTTTGGGCATATGTCTGAAGGCCTTTTTTGCAGTTTTTTTGACAAAATTAAAACCCATTATAGATGAGACAGTGTAGATTCCAAATATGTAATTTTTTTTACAATTGGATTATGTTTTCTATTTTTCAATTAATTTCTGATGAAACAGGTCCATAAACTTGAATTAGCAGGGTTTTTTAGTATTTTAATAACTTTTTATTAAAATATTTTTTTGTAGAAAAAATTGTATGAAAAACGTACTTCAGACAATGCTTTTCAATTTCAAAAAAGAAAAAAATCAAAAAATGATAAGTTTAGGTCATCTTATGCGTGACATACATGATGATTTTTTAAAACACCAAAAATGGCCAATAAAAAATTAACAAAAAAAATATTCAATAAAAAATTACAAAAAAATATAGAAAACGTGCTTCAGTGAGTTACAAATCTTTTCCCAAAAGGATTTAGAAAAATATGATTATTTTGGTTAAAATATGGATGACGTACACGTGCATGGTATAGTAAAAAAAGTGACTTTTAAACAGTGGTTTTTAGAAACGCCTATTAAAATCAATTTGTATCATCTAGGTACTAAAAAAAATACATATTTGGAAACTAGACTCTGAGTACTACATTTCATATTTAGTGACTTTTTTCAAGATTCCACCTTTAAGTGCTTCAAATTTTTAGGTCAAATGTGACAAATTCTGAAAATTAGGGAAAACACTTCCACTTTTTGGCCAAAAAGTGGACTCAACTTCTTGCACACCCTACAAGTGAATTCCTTTTTTCCTTTAGACTATATAAAACTCCCTAAAACCCTTAGCACTTTTCCTCCTTTTCACATTCAAAACATGTTAAATTTCAACTTTAGATGTTTTGGAATAGATATTTCATTCAAATAACTAGTTAGATTAATATATTTTCAAAATGACTTTTAAATAACTTTTGAATTAAGAATTTTTATTTCAACATCTAATATGTTTTTAAATGAATATATTAACCCTTTCTAAATTTCCTTTCAAAATTGAATATTAAAATGCACATGACCTTTTTCACTAAGGCATAAATCAATAAACTATTTTGACTCAATCATAAGATATTCCATTAACATTCTAACAAGCATTTTGAAAACTAAATAAATACAAGTCAAAGAAGAGCTAAATAAATTCAAACAAGGAAACCGCACACTTTATGAGTTTACTCACATCATAAGAATCTATAATTGGCGTGCTAATTTAGATCAAGGTTTCATAGGGTTAAGAAAGGCTCATCTTGCAACTCAAATCAAGTGAGATGGAAAGGTCAAGCATAACATATATACCAAAACCAATCATATCTAGATTAATTTTCATTGGGGAACTTGTGCCTACATAGTCAATGAAAAGTGCATTTGTATAATACAATTGTTGAAGCTATATAATCTAACAAATAGACAAGAAATCAAGAAATCCATACATAGCATCCATAAATTATGTTTTAACTAGATCTACTAAATATAATCAAATAATGATATCAAAATATAAGAATAGTTAAATCACAATTAGTAATTAGTCATCTCATAATACTAAACTCATAAACTACCTCAGTAATAACATATATCAATAATATCAATAATGATGAACAACAAGATCAAGAGAAGATGGACAAGCAGGGGAAACAGTTGAAATAGGAGGTGATGATTGTTAAAGAGAGGGCTATGGGGAAAATCAGCTCTGTTAGAAGTCTGAGCATCAGGAGATCTTCCAGGTTGGATGGGGAAAAGCCCCAAGTACTGAAGATTGTCGATTACTCCTCTGCATTGGATCAGGAACACATTGAGCAGGATATTGAAATAAAGGAAGTGAAAACCACCCCTGTGCAAGATTAGGAGGGCACTAGCCATTTCGAGTCCATGAACAACTACTTCTATGACACGAATAATGAGGACACTAAAATTTAGGAGACCCCAGAGAAGGAAGTGATGAGCACTAGAAAGGAGATGGATAATAAGAAACTTGAGAAGGAGGTCATGGAGGTCAAGAACCATCTTTTAGCCATAGAGGGCAAAGTCAAGGTGTTGATCAATTTGGTCTTGAAATCCTCTCATAGGGTTGCTACTGCCTTCTATATTCTGCAGGAGGACCGGAATAATGGTGTGGATTCTCTACTCCTCGATAAGGAGAAAATGCTTAATTTTATAACTGATGATTAGAAAAAATTTCTTAGTTGTCTGTTTAGGTTATGTTTAAAAACTTGTACTCTGGTCTTATTATGGTATGCTGTTAATCTGCTATTTTTTGGCTGTTTGAGGCTTTGGGCCTGTTTTGCTACCTTTTGGCTTTTGTTATCAGGACCTGCACCCAGGTTTGCATCTTACTAATATAAAAAACATATATTAATAAATTACTACAACTTTAAGTCAAACAATCTCAACATGCAATAATAATCACATCCACCTAAAGAGCATCTATCACTAACATGCTCTAGATATCAAAAGCTGAAAATTGATAAACCATAATGTTGTACTAGTTAATATAATAATAATCATATATAAAATGAAAACAATGAATTGAAACATGACTATCTATCAAATCATAAGATATGTATCCAAAACACACAATCAAATACCTCAATGTTAATACAAAACATCATCACTAAATTCAATATTAGCATAAAACTCAAATAGCAAATAGGGAACATACACCTCAGGGCCCTCTAAATGATGATGTAGATTTGTTGAACCACAAGACTGAGGCTATATGACACCAAAAAGTAGGATATCAACACAATGAGATGACATAATGTATTGAACCTAAAAATGAGCCTACATATGATTGAAAAAAATGAATATTCTTGAAAACCTCAAGAATTTTACAAAAATAGAAATTTTAGGTTAAAAATTTTGTTCACCATATCTAAGAGCATGTCATGTTTGATTCTAGCATGAACTTGATCACCTCGTGTGGGAAAACTACTCCTCTTCTACATCATCATGTTAAATCACAAGGATACTTCTAAGCTCTTAGATATAATAATATATAGCCCGAGTGTATGTGAAAATGGAAGTGACATTTTACCATTCACCTTATTATATATAGTTGAGTGAAAATTTGTAACTCATAAGGCATGGGTCCTAAAAACTCTATTTAAAAAAAGAATCAATCATATAGGTGACCACTCACATTATTACTAGTTTTAGATTGACTTACCTACATTGTCGCCCTTTTTCATACATAGTACATTTATTATAAACTTTATCTTGTGATAATGACATTTATGACCTATAAAACCTATCGATGATCAAATTGATTGATGACACCCATGTATTATGCTTGATACATTTCTAGACCATAGAATGCTAATTTTTTATTTATTTTATCTATCTAGGCCATGTTCCATTGGAATTTGTTACAAGATTAGTTGTAGACCTTGGGAATGAAAAAAAAAAAACACTTTCTACATGTTCCATCATGATCTTATATAAAATATTAGCACCTATATGCCTATCTATCGACAAGATTTTCTAGTTTTGATTACCACGTGATGTTTACATATCCACTAAGTGACATCCTAACTTATCACTTGGGTAGTTATACATAATTTATGAGCTTATACCCATTACACTATTTATGCTTCATTGCATTATCCCACCCATGTGGGGGCAATAACTTTGACATGTGCTCTCATCATCACATCTTCTATCATTGTACTTGTATGACCTAACCATGTTATAATAGATATATTATTACTTTGGGGGCAATTTCCCCTTCCCTATCACATTATGTACTTATATGTCTAGTATTTCTTAAGAGTAACATTGGGGACACCATAAAATTACCCATATTATTTCAACGTATGTTACCTCTATGTAATTATTGCCTTACCTAGACCAATGCATGCTTGTAGTCTTAGATGCCACTTTGGGGGCATATTCTTAGCTTAGTGTCTTACATACCTAGACACAAGTGTTTCTAGTCATTCAATATCACATCACCATTTTCACTTACCAATAGTATTGTCATTTCCACACAACATATTGTCATTTCCACACAACATATTCATGGCATCAATTTACTTTACATGATTTACATGCTTATATGATTAGCTTACTTTTACATTTCATGTGTTGTTATGAACTCTCCTTCAATCCATTGCATCTAATGGATGCAACCAATTAAAGGGAGGAATATTTACAACTAACACTCCTATGTTTAGATTGTAGATAGTTATAGGTGCCTACAAATAGACTCATCACCATGTCTATATGGATAATTACCACATGACATGGTAATTCCCTTGATATTCCATTTGACATGACATCCTATGGATGCCATATAGGCTAGAGAATCACCATACCACTTTCCATACAAGTAAAACATTTTACTCTCTATTTGTTTTTCTCATGATCATTGATGATAAAACTCAACTTGCATTTGTGATCATTTTTTTATTGACGTAACAATAGCCACTCCTTGTAAATATTTTCTGTGTTTTATAGGTTCACATGGGGAACATGTGTCAAATGATGAACAAACATGATGAGATCTAGAGACATCAATTACGTTATTGAACCTTGGTATCCTTTTATTCCTAAATATTTACTTTACATGCATATTTGTGAGTGTTCATTTGCTTTGAGCCACATATTTATTATAGGTTTCACAATCACCTTAAAGTCAGAGAAAAATGTAATGGTGAAATTTTCATACCCCATGCTAATTCTTATTTAGTTTTCATCTCAATTTAAGAGAATGGATTGATACAATTATATATTAATAAATGACATATTTTTGTACAAAGTTGGGATCATTTTCCAATCCTTTACCTATCCTCGTTTACACAGATTCTCATGCACTTGACCCTATTTCATTTATTCCTACACATTTTTTGATGCATTTCACATTTATTGCACCCATATATAGACATTCATTCCACACATCAGAATTAGTGCTTCATTGTTCTAGTTAAGACCTATGGCATGGGATCAATCCTACATCATGCAAAACTAGCCCCTAAGTTTTAAATTTTTGAATTCAATTTTTGCCAAATCCCATCCATTTTTATTCCTACCATGAGTTGAGTTGGTATATGTTTTTTGTGATTTATTGGTACGTAGTAGTATTTAAAATCATTCAATCTGAATCCATTCATTATTTGATCACATCTAAGCCAAGTATCCAATTTTCATCTAGATATATCATCCTAAAATTATGTCAAATTGGAGCAAGTTAAAAGGAGCTTAAAATCTACATCATCAATCTAGAGCATTTGCATGATTGATGAGTATTTTTATTCATTTCCTTGATCATAAAGATAATATTTATAGGTGATTGACCTAGGAGAACTTGACCTTAAATATGTGTCAACCTCCTCAAGGTAGTTTTTAATATTATTAGCGCTTAATGATTAGTGGATGATAGAGAATTTGGCAAATCAAAAAGTAGAAGTGCATAGTTTTCTAGGTCAAAACTATAGGTAATAAATAAAATTCACACTTGCAAAAATGACCTACATCCATGGAATAGACCCATAATAGAGTTGATAGATTGTCCTAATTCTAAGGCAAAGTATAGAAAGATATGATCCATTTCCAATTTTGGGGCAATCAAATTTAGAGTTGTATCAAAATTATTGAACTCTCATTGTTCCTAGAACTCCCAAGGGATTTACTTAATAAACCAATGGCATAGCACATGCATTTGTAGAGTACTATTAAAAATTGCTAATTTCATTTCCACCCCTTAAATTTATATTTTTGATATCCCTCTACATACACTAATACAATTGAAATAACTCCTTATTTTTACTAGGTATCCTATGCACTTTTTTTTTGTTACATTTTTCTATCTCATTATTTATATCTATCAACCATGGGCACCATCCACACCTACATCTAGCTCAAAACTAGTTTTACTTGCAATCCTATACATTAATGCTCATCACATTAAACCTAGATGAGCTATGACATATATGTAATCATGTAGAAAGCTTTGATTTGAAAGATTTTATACATCTCAATCTCGGAACCCTTTCTACACCAACTCTAACAACAAATCCCCTTAATGACATATAAATCAATTATAACATACATATAAATCTAAACTATAATGGACTTGGGTTTTAGAAATAGTTGGTGATTCCTCTAATTAAGGTTGTGGCATTACCAAAAGGTGTCCAACAACTTCTTTTATAAAACTTTAGGATTGTATTGAACCTGCACGTGTGACCATTGTTTCTTTTTTTTATTGCATTAAGTTGGGATTAAGCAAGTATTTTTGGGATGATAAGGCTTTCACATAATACAAGACTATGTGGTGTTAAAAAATGATTTCTTCACAACCCTAGCAAGACTACCATAGTGAATGACATTTCCTTGAGTTGACTCATGTAAAGTGATCTATATAGAATTTAGAATGCCACTTATAAACACTCAATTCTTTTTTTGCACATTCTTCATAACCCCCAATACAATATATTGAGTCACATTTTGGCCATGCAAAAAACCCCAATATGCATACACATGATAAGATATTACTTTAGAGGTAAATCCCTCAACTAATCTAAGTATCTTAATATTCTTCCCTTTAATTTCCTAACTTAAATTTAAAATTTTAATGATTAATCCCACAACTAAAAATAGCTAATCCAAGTTAATTTATGCTAAGTTGTCCACATTTTATTATGTTGAGAGGCATCCTACAATGGCAACAAGGGGAGAAGCATTAATGTGGTGAGTATGAAATAAAAACTCTCACCTTTTATCTTAAATTGATAGCTATTTACATGTCAAAGTATTAATATTTAATAATAAACACAATATTAGTGATGCCATTTAGCTCTAAGTAAAATAGCTTTTTATTTATGGGCTTGGCCCTTTGATATTTGTCATCTTTGTTTTAAACTATGTCCCACATAGACTTTGTGGGTGTGCCTCTCTACCACCCATCATTTTTTGCGAATACTCTACTATTTTTTTTAGGTAAATAGTTGCTAGGGGTAGCACCGTTTGTATTGATATAAAAAAAGTGTACAATAGAGATAAATACATCCGAACATGACTAGCAATCATGGAAAGCAAAAAAAAATTTCATCCCTACTACCTACATTCCTTCCCTGAGACTACCCCCTCCCTGATTACAGGGCTTGAAAAACAAAAGGCTATTGTAGTGCAAAAACTATATATTATTTTTAAAAAATAGAACAAAAAAGACACTACCTATACAAAATCAATTCCCCATCAAACACCACCTTCTTCTTCTGCCTCCCTGGCTTGGCGTGTTGCAATCACTCGAGCCACACTTGGACACTCAGCTCCATAGGCATGATGTGCCGGGCTGTCAACCATTTCTTCTGGAGTGCGGCCATCATTTTCTACCCAGTCTTCTCCCTTTCCCGGGCCCCAGAGCTATGTGTCATTGGTATCCTTGCTATCCGCTAGACGTTCCTCCTCCAAGTAGCACTTCACCCATCCAGGATTTGTTGCCTACACCACCCCTGCCATCTAGCCTAGACAGTTGATGCTCTGCTCGATTTCAGTCCACCTGCCTTCCATCTCTGAAGGTTTCAAAGAGTGCACCACCATGAATTTTTTAACCTCAATCGCCCCCCCCCCCCCCCCCCACTTTGGTCATGTAGTAATTGTGGGCCAACGGAGAGAGGAGATTCTCATCAATGTTGTCTAGGGCTGCATTGATCTCTCCCAGGAGGGAATGCAGGAAAAGGAAATGGCACAGAAACTTTACCTTGTTCTTTCCCACCCTCATATAAACCAGGACCTCAAGGAACATTATTGTAATGTCCGTGTTAACACAGTAGCGATGAGTGGCCTTCAGGAATTCTGGACCCAACACCTTCTTCACCACCCATAAGACTAGCGGATGTTCAAAGACAAGAATGCGTCTGAGCCTCTTATCCGAGACCTCCCCTTTGAATGCCATCTATAGCTTTGTTGCCTCGAGGCAGATAGGCCTATTCGTTGCTGCGAGCTTCTCCTTGCCACGAGAATGCAATCCTTTGGTCTGAAAACATTATTTTATAGTGCTCGGACTCTTACAATAATGATTGGTTCATGCCATCATACTTTCACTCGAGTGTAGGATAAGCAATATTTGGGAATTGAATACAAATCCCATCACTGGTCCTTTGCTGTACCTACCATCCATTGGAGATATGCCACCCGTCTTTCTAGCACCATCACTTCCTCGATCGGATGTTTCCCACACTTGCCAATTTAATTGCCAACTAAGTGTTGGATTCCCTAATATCATCTAGTACTTTAGTGTTGCGTGCCTAGAGCCACTGCCTTTGCCAACTCATCCGCCTCTACATTCCCTTCCATATACATGTGGCTTAGTCTGAATTCTTCAAACCCTTCCAGCAACTGCTTTGTAGGATGTAGCCACTGACCTAGCATCCAACTTGGGGTGTGATTCTATCTAATTGCATTTATGGCATTGAGGGAGTCTCCTTCCAGATGGACCTTCTTAACTCCTAGATCTTTTGCCAATTGGAGACCTGCCAAGGCCACCCTGAATTTAGATTGATTGTTGGTCGACACTCCTAAGCCACTGGAATTTTACCCGAAGATGGTACCTTGCTCATCTCGGGCAATGCACCCAACTCCTCTTGGTCCTGGGTTTCCTAGCGAAGCTCCATCAAATTTCACCTTGATCCAACCAGGGTCCAGGGGAAGCCATCTCACATTCATCCTATACTTCTTCGTCTTGTCCCCACCTCTAGTTAGGGTGGGAATTTTGAAGCCTGGGAAAACTTTGGACATCTTGTTGTCCAACCTAGAGAATTCTTTCTTCTTCTTTAGCTTAGTGCCCATGGCCTCATTCACTAGCTCTGTGACGACAGATTCAATCTTGATGCACAGGGGCTATGAGGACAATTCCTTTTCCTGAAAGATGAGGGAGGAGGGGAGCATGGAACAGATACTGCTAAAGACTACCCTTTGATGGATGGTGGGCCACATGTTAAACCAAGCCAAAATGTCTTGGGGGAATGGGCTCTTGAGATTTAGTTTCCTCATGAAGTGATGCCATCATTCTTCTGCAAAAGGATAGTGAAGGAGGATATGGTCTACATTTTCAAAATTATTTTTGCATAGCACACATCTGCTCGGCCCTGCTATCCCAAATCTGGCTAGCCTATCCTCTGTGAGGACTTTCTTTTGGATTGCCAGCCAAGAAAACACTCCTACTTTTGGAAGATTATGTTTGTTCCAGATAAGCTTTAGGGGCCAATAGTAATGCCCCAAGCTTTCACACAGGACATTAGCTGAACAAACACTGAACCAACATTTTTTTTGCGTTTGCAAGTGCGACATTTATATGTCGCATTGCACTCACGCACACACAAGGTGTTCTAACAAGTACAACAACACCTAAAAAGACATCACCATTGCACAATGCAAGGTGGCACAAGTGGAAGACTTCATCCATTTTGTGACAACTCACCATGATGACCAAGCAAGAGGTGGAGCTCACTCCATGACAAGGATCAGATACACGTCCACAACCTCACTCCCTCATGACCACATGGAGTAGGATGAGGGTGACATCCACCTCAGTCCATTCCATGATGACACAAGACATTCCAAACACAAGGGTAACACTCACCCATGGGATAGTCCAACTAGGAGGTATGATTCCTCAACCAACTAGAATGGTCACTAGTCAAGCCCGTGTAAAGGCATGCTTCCCAATGCAAAGGAGGGAATAATCCAAAAGTACAATCACATCATGGAAATGACACCAAAAAACCTACGAGGCTAAAAATAGTAATCAATGCCAAAGATGATTCATTTGAACCCAAAACATTAAGTTGTCAAACCAATTATGTCCACATGTCAAAAAGGACAAAAGCGATACAAAAGGCTATGCATGTTCGACACCAACGTCGACACATGCCAAAAGAAAAGATAGGATCCTCACCACCTACGTGGGATGAATACGATCCAACACAAACATGTCCATAAACATCAAATAATTGAGTCTAAACATGCTAACATAGCTAGATTCTAACATATAAAATCTATCAAAACATGCCAACGTCCTCACAAATTGAGGCATGGAAAACATAAAAGACAATATCCAATAATTACAATATTTGAAGGGCTTCATCTTAAACATATATGAATCATAGCCAACATCATAAATCAACTCAAAGCATTAATTACATCTTATTACAAGGGTCGCAAAAGACCTACATTACAAAGGTTACAATAATCAATAATGATAAAATACAAGTGCATAAACCACCCAAAACCAACATGCTCTCCAAGGTGCAACAAGGCACAAAGCACAAGGTAAACCACCTACAAAAAGTTTAAGGAATCCATCCAGCACCTGAAGATCATTATGAAGGACCAATGGGGAAATGTTGCTCACCTCCCAAACATATTGCCATCGTCGAGTGCAATAGATGTCTATGCAACTCTAGGCAACCCCCGAGCTACGGAGAAGGTGATCATGGCAAACCCAATAAGAGCATCTCACACATCCAGGGTATACAAGCAACATATGGAATATACGCCAATCAATGCACACAACACACATGACACATCTACCAATACAATGCATATAAACAACACATGGTACAACTACCATCCAATTGCATTCAAGTAATATATGGTACACTTGCCAAAACATAATAGAATGACATAACAACATTCAAGCATAAGGGAAATAATCACACCTTCAATGCACACCAAATGAGCATAAATCATAATCCATCATAGACACATATAAGCATGAATCAGGCATCACAATGCACATACAATCACATGGTAAACATCACACATTGAGTCAAACTCTGATGGTGGAAGAAGGAAGAGAGACCTAGGTAGTTAGGACAAGGAGTGTCAAATGAGGGCAATACTCACCTCGTGGTAGAACATGAGGGTATAACCTCCTCATAGCAACTAGACACTACACCAAAGATTTCTATTTACACCCAAACCCAAGCAAGGCGGACACTTCACCGACACATGCAGTTTGGTGTAGATGATCTTATTATTAAATTTTATTACCCAATATGTTTAAATATTATTCTTGATTAAAACTTCCATTTGATAAATTCCAATGACCTCTTTGGGTTGTGGCGCATGATGGAAGCCACTTCTTTCCTACCCCTAGACCTCTTCCTAGACACCCATAGCACCAATTTGACCAATTAGGCATGGCACAGATTTTGAGGTGACAAAATCACAATTTTGACAAAAACACATGTTCTCAAAAGATGCAAAATACCATTCTAATTGGGAGACAACTCATCCCACAAACTAAAATATCAAGGAAATGCATACAAATCAATTTTTAGGTTTTCAAAAGTAGAGAAATAAGTGGCACGGATTTTAATGCACCAAAATGTCTCAAAAAATAACATAGTCTCACAAGATGCAGAATCACATAATATGAAGGAGTCAACTCACCACTCAAAGCAAATCATAAAGGAAATGCATAGAATTCATTTTTCATGTTTCTAAAAGTGCAAAATAACCATAAGGCCCTAAAAAATCCATTGGAGCCCTCTTTGGCACCTTGACCAAAGTTTGACCAATTTTCTAAGTTTTGCTTTTCAATAGCTATGGATGATATGACAACTACCCATTATAGATAACATGTCCAACAACCAATATATGTAATAAAAATGGGTTGGGGATTTCCACAGAAAATTTGCCAGGGTTTTGTTTGTATTTTCATGTTTCTAAAAATGAAAATACATAAAAATAAAAGCATACACAGCTGAAATAAATTTTCTAAGCTTCCTATAACTAAGCAAAGCTATTTTCAACCATTCTAGATGGTGTGGCATGAAGGAAACAAAATAAAACAATTCAAATGAGAAGATTGGAGAAAATTACCTTCCAATACAAGCAAAATCCAAGGAAAAGAATGGGGTTGAATGTCAGATTCAATCCACACACAACAAGCAAACACCAAGCTCTTGAATCCAATCCAAACTCCAAGAAATTCCAAGAAAAACTCCCTTCCAAGCAATCAAATATCCATTTTTCAAGCAAGAGGGTTGCAAACAAAGGAGAGCAAATTTTAGAGAGAAAAAGAATAATGAAAAATACATGTCTTTTTCCTTTTATTCCTCCAAAGACACTATCCCTTTTTTTCATAATAAAATAATCCTTTAAGTGATTTAATAAATCAAATCAAAATTATAGAATTTGCACATTAAACTATTTAATTCAATAATTAAATAATTGTATGTCTCTTTAGCAAATCAAATAGGCATATAAAATAACACATTAATATTTCAGTTTCACTAAAAATGTCCAATTAATTCACTCAAAGCAACATGGAAATAGTTAGTCAAACAAACTCAACTATTCCAAATAGGTTATTGCCATATAACTCAATCTCATTCTGCAAAGTACAAACATGCCATACTAGGCATTCAGATTCCTCATTTAATTCAATTTCTACCTTTTTACAAAAAAAAATCAAATTTCAAAATTAAACCTAAATCACTCAAATTTGTTCCACAATCATATAATGATGCATCAAACATTTTCGCTAAAGCAAAAATAGCAATTTCTAAATTAAAATCATTAATTTAATATGAAAACACGGAAAACATGCTTTTCGAAACATTTTAAAATAAAGTGCAAGAATGCTAAGGAAACACACATAAATGATACCAAACACACATCATAGGTTTCCACAACACAAGGATAAGGGTGAGATGGCTTAGTGTCCCATGTCAACCTTCTCCACATTTCCCACATTAGTTAACACCTGTAATTACCTGCACACTCAAGTAAACCATTAGGCATACCTGCTCCATACATAAAATAGATGAAGCACATTATAATACCCAATGTGGCATAATATTGCATAAGCATCATAAACATGGGTTGACAATCAATTGACATCATAAAATCATATATGCATAAATCAACTAACATAATCATATTGAAGACATCACATCCATCCAACATATTACACAATTGAAAACAATGAAGCTGAAGCACTACAATAATCTAACACACAAGAACACAATGTATGCAATTCATAATGCATAGTTGGAAAGCCAAATAATAAAGAAAAACACCATTGGAAACACTTCAATGGTCATGTAGAATACACCCTCAGAACCCCTCGATGGCACCATAGACCTCATCGACAAGTTCGGTGCAATGCATCAAAGCATAATAATCACATAATACAATGATAAATACTTAGAACAACATATAACACATGAATCAAAAAGCACACGAGGCACAAACTAGGGTGGGCATTACACCAATTTTGTCTTGCAATGGTTGTTTCTTTGATCCTATATCTGCATTTGACACTGTAGGAACTTGTGGTTGACCTGTACCATTTGATTACATCTTCTTGAATAGATGGGGCCAGCGATCTATTTTTTAGAATTGTCTCTAGCTCTTTTTTTTGGCCTTGAGGAGCCTCCATCCCTACTAGGAATTTCCACTCCCAGGATGGGACCCCCATCTCTGGTTGACATATTTCTGAAGTTGCAGACCTTGTGACCCCAAACCCTTCTTGTTTCCTCCATGATTTCTGCCAAGTTGGGCTGATTGGAAAGGGTCTCTCCTCCTCCCCAAGAATCCTTCTATAAATATGCCTTTTGACCATTCCTAACCTCCCAAGTGATGTGCTTGGTGATGATGTCCTTGCAATCTAGGATATAATTCCAGATCGTAGAGCCCCTTGGCGGGTCCTAGATATTGAGGATTCTTATGTCATCATCTGAGTCCAAATACTTCCTTCTAAGGATCCTGACCCATTTCTGCTCACCATTTGTGTGAAGATGCCACACACAGTTTGGCCCCCATGGCAAGGTTCATGATTGTCAGTTGCCTAATATTGGTTCCTCTTGCTTCCTTGGGGGTGTAGACTTTGTCCCAAGCCACCAAAGGGAGTTTATTTTGCTCATCTGATCCACTCCAGGAAAACCTATTGATGATTTGGGAGAAGATTTCTTCCACCCCTTTTGAAATTTTTAGGTAGGGCATCGAGAACACAGGGATTGCTGAAAGCACCAATTTCACCATTAATAGCCTTCCTACCGAGGACAACCACTTCTCCAACCATGTTCCTAGCCTGTTCTTATAACTATTGATTAAATTATCCCAATAGGGTCTTTTGTTGGCTCCTACAAAAAGGGGGTTTCCCAGGTAGCGGCTGAGGAAATTTAGTGCTCTTAGGTTAAGAATTCTTGCCAGATCCCTTTGAAGACTAGGTTGGGTATTGAGGAAAAAGACTTAACGATTTCCTCCATCTGATGCTCTGGCCAGAGGCTGTGCAATACTCATCAAGGAAGGTTTTGATTGTTCTGGCTTCCCTTCTGTAGGCTTCTCCAAAAGGATTGTGTCATTTGCAAACTGCTGATAAGTGATGTTGTCTAGACCATTGGTTACTGCCACTCCTTGCCACTTTCCTTCTCTCTGAAGGGATTTGATTCCTCTTCCTAGGGCTTCTACCATGATGATGAAGAGGAAGGGGGTGAGGGGATCCCCTTGTCTGATGCCCCTAGTCGAGGCAAAGAAGCCATGGGGCTGAGCCATTCACTAGAATAGAGAATTTTGGAGAGGAAATGAAGCTGAGAACCCACTCCCTCCGGTTTCTTCTAAAGCCAAACCTTTCCAGGACCTCCATCAAGAAACTTCTGTCCACTAAATCATAGGCTTTTAAGATATGCAATTTGAAGATCATGCTAGCTCTCTTGCTTTCCTAATCAAGTGAATTGCTTCATGAGTGATGATGATACCTTCCACAATTGATCTGCCCAAGACAAAACCTGTTTGTTCCTCTGAGATATAGGAATCTAGAACTTCTCTCAATCTATTGGCCATTAATTTGGTGACAATCTTGTAAACCACATTGCACAATGCAATTGGCCTAAAGTCTCCCATCTCTTAGGGATTTTCTTTTTGGGGACCTAGGGCCAAGAAGGTGTGGTTGAAAGATTTCAACATCGTCATCTTCTTTCTGGATTCCTCAGCAGCCTTGGTGAGATCTTCCCCCACTATGTCCCAGAAATGTTGGAAGAAACGGCTGTGAAACCATCTGGACCTGGAGCTTTGTTTGGGTTGAGGAGGAAAGTAGTGGTTCTGACCTCCTCTTTCTCTATTTGTTTGAAGAGTGCTTGGTTCTATTCCTCTAAAATTACTAGGGGCATGGTGGCTAAGATTCTGTCTCTTACTTCCCTTTGGAGAGGGGCTTCCTTGTTTATGATGGCCTCAAAGTAAGAGGCTACCGTCTGGTTAACTTCTTTTATAGATTGAGTTAGGCTCCCATCTTCCTTAGTGATTTCTATGATTCTATTCCTACTTCTATTGGTTACTGCAGTTTTATGAAAGAACTTGGTATTCCTGTCACCCTCCTTCAGCTAGGTTTCTCTGGACTTCTGTCTCTAGTATATCTCCTCTCTCTTCAGTAATTCATTCAACTCCTCTTTTAAAGTTTTTTCTACTACAAATTCCTCCTCACTCATCCCATTCTTTATTACCTACTCATTCAAGACAGCTAACTCCTACTGAACCCTCATTTTTTCCTGAAAGATGTTTTTGATATGTGTCTTGTTCCACTCCCTAAGTTTGGTCTTCACAAAACTAAGCTTCTTACTCAGAATGAAGAGTTTGGATTGGTTTACCACTTTGACTTCTTCCCACCAATGGGCTACGAGTTCTGGAAGGGTCTCATCCCTCAACCACATACTTTCAAATCTAAAGGGGCACCCCTTAGGGGGTTCTTCTGGCAGGATGGTTAATTGTACCAGGAAGTGATCCGATCTCGACAAGGGTAGAATGTCTACCCTTTGCTGCCCTAGACCTGAATGCCCCAATCCCCAGCCAGTAGGAATCTATCTAGTCTTTCTGCTATACTGGTGAAGCCTATCCTTCTGTTCATCCAAGTGAAGGTGCCATTTTTAGTGGGATGTCTTGGAGCTAATTCCTGTCAATGAAATCTTGGAAATCTCTCTACACATTTGTCACTCTAGTTAGTCCTCCCCTCTTCTACTCATTACTGGTGTTTGCATTGAAATCCCCTACTACAATACCCTTCTCCTCCCTGAAGGGCCTTAATTTCTTGATAGATGTTGCCATACTGCATTCTTTTCTGAAGTCATCGTAGGCCCATAAACATTGAATATGAGGAAGCTCTCATTCTTTTGCAGAAGTCTGCCTTTCAAAATGATCCACCACCTACTTTCTTCTATTAATTCTCCTTCCATGGAGAGGGGGGTTCCATAGAATGGTCAAACCCTCTCGAGGCACCCTCGGCTTTAGTGAAGACTCCTTTCCATTGCCTCTAATTTTTGAATCTCCTTTCACTTTCCTCCTTACCTAGCTTAGTTTCTTGAAGAAGGATCAAGTCTGCATTTGTTTGGTCAATTTGGTGTTTGACCAGATGCCACTTGTTAGGGGCATTAATGCATCTAACATTCCATGTAATTACCCTCATTGCTCCTGGGGAAGGAATACATCCTTCCCTGATCTTAATTTCATTTGTCCGGCTGCATTGGGCTGCTATCTCCAGCTTAGCCCTGTTGCATTTGGCCCCCCTTTTCCCTGTTTTCTTAATGTTGGGTTTCTTCCTTTTGGATTGGGTTTGCTCCAGCATTCTCTCATCCCAAATTATTTCCTCATCCCCCTCAAGCCCCCCATCATCTTCCTCTTCAATATCCTGTTCACTCTCCTCTGCACTGACAGGAGTGTCAATATGCTTGTCATCCCTAAAGTCTTGAGGCCTCCTCCCTCTCAAGGGAGGTTGGGGGGCATCCTTTCTAGGTGAAGCACCCCTAGGGCTTTTCCTTGCTTTGGTCTCCAGTCCTCGTCTCCCTTTGCCTCAGGGGTTCATAGATGACCAAATCCCAGATCTTTGTCTTGTTGCAGATTTCTGAGGAGTTGGGGATGTGGCACCTTTTACTGGTTCAATATTCCTTTTATCAACCCCAATATCCTTTATCAGTACCTCCTCTGCCCTGTATCCTTCTCCTGAATTGGTTGGCTGATTCAGGCCAGGGCCCCTTAGTTCCCCAGGGAGATTTTATGATTGGATGCCCTCCCAAGTGTATTTCCCATTTTTGTCAACATGTACCTTGACTTTGTACCCCAAATCCCTGTGATCCCATGATTTGCAATGTGCACAAAGTTTCATCTAATCTTCCCTTAGCAAGTCTTGAGTCAACTTCCTATCTTCCACCAAGATCTCCAAATTCTGGGGCAGAGGGTGATGGGGTTTCAATCCTATGCACATCCTTACATATGCGCCCTGGATTCTATCTTCAAACATTTTATCAATGGCTAAAAGGGTCCCTAATCCTCTCCCTATCTCTTCAAGGATTTCTTCCCCCCAGTATTTAGCTAGCAGGTTGTACATCTGAACCTAGACTAGCCCCTCTCCTGTTTTAGGTTTCCACAGATCAAAATTTGGGTACCAGTCAATCAAATGCATGCCCTACCCATCTAGGATGTACGGTCCCCCATCTAGGGCTTCTTTCTTTATGGTATTGGAGGGGAATTTGATTAGGAAGAAGGCATTAGGGATTGTAGTGATTTTGGTTTGCTTACCCCATATTTCCCAACACCAGTTTTGAATTCTCTCAATTTTTGACCAACCCCCTCCCCATTTGGCCAAAACCCCTTGTTCTTTGAGTTTATTAACATAATTCATGAGCTGGTTTTGGTTTAGGGTAATCTAAGGTCTATCAAAAGCAGGTTTGTTGACCTTACCTATCTCCTTGGCTTCCAAGGGCCTCTCTACAGCTCACTCTGCTCCAGTGTGTCACTGTGACACCGGCTTTCTACCATATCTGTCCTGTGGTTTTTTTCCCTGAACCATCCATTATCCCTAGAAGTTGCATTCCTTTGCTCAGGCATGTAAATGCCCTTGCCCTTTCTGGCCCTACCTTCCCCTCGATTCTTTTTTCCCCAATGGTTCTATCGAAATTGATTCCTTGGTTGGATCCAAGGCGGCTCTCTGTGTGGGCTCCTTCTCTGGTTCCTGTTGGAGGTCTCCGTCTCCTGCCACCTCCGATTAGGTACATTTGACGCGAATGGGAAGCAGCTTGGCCTGCATTTGTCCACCCATCTTCCTCTTTTGAAAACCCATTGCGGGATGTGTCCATTTTCCTAAGGTCACCACTTCGCTCTTGCTTCTTCTTTTGCCCGCTAGTCATCTTCAACATCTCCCCAAGCCCTTCCTCCCAAGTCACCTGCATTTTTTCGGACTTCCTCCATCCACGCAGTAATTCCACCAAAATTAGGGGTAGTGAATACTCTACTATTATCTTTTTAGTGTTTTAAAAAGTAATAAAGATAGTATTCATAAAAAAATATAAAGTAAATAAATAATATATTTTCATTTAAAATAATAAAAATTCAAATAAAATTTATAACCTATTTTTTCCTCAATTTTTGACATGAGTAGATAGGCCCCTTAAAACACTAAAAAGTAATAAAGATAGTCTTCATAAAAAAATCTGAAGTAAATAAATAATTTATTTTCATTTAAAAATAATAAAAATACAAATGAAATTTATAACATATTTTTTCCTCGATTTTTGACATGAGTAGATAGGTCCCTTAAAACACTAAAAAATAATAAAGATAGTCTTCATAAAAAAAAAAAGTAAATAAATAATTTATTTTCATTTAAAAATAATAAAAATACAAATAAAATTTATAACATATTTTTTCCTCAATTTTTGACATGAGTAGATAGGCCCCTTAAAACACTAAAAAACAATAAAGATAGTCTTCATAAAAAAAATATGAAGTAAATAAATAATTTATTTTCATTTAAAAATAATAAAAATACAAATTAAATTTATAACATATTTTTTCCTCCTTTTTTGACATGAGTAGGTAGGCCCCTTAAACACTAAAAAGTAATAAAGATAGTATTCATAAAAAAAATATAAATTAAATAAATAATTTATTTTCATTTAAAAATACTAAAATTACAAATAAAATTTATAACCTATTTTTTCCTCAATTTTTGACATGAGTAGATAGGCCCCTTAAACACTAAAAAGTAATAAAGATAGTATTCATCAAAAAAACATAAATTAAATAAATAATTTATTTTCATTTAAAAATAATAAAAATACAAATAAAATTTATAACCTAGTTTTTCCTCAATTTTTGACATGACTATATAGGCCCCTTAAACACTAAAAAGTAATAAAGATAGTATTCATAAAAAATATAAATTAAATAAATAATTTATTTTCATTTAAAAATAATAAAAATACAAATAAAATTTATAACCTAGTTTTTCCTCGATTTTTGACATGAGTAAATAGGGCCCTTAAACACTAAAAAGTCATAAAGATAGTATTCATCAAAAAAATATAAAATAAATAAATAATTTATTTTCATTTAAAAATAATAAAAATACAAATAAAATTTAAAACCTATTTTTTCTTCGATTTTTGATATGAGTAAATAAGCCCCTTAAAAATGATATCTCTTAATTTAAAATATGTATACTAATTTAATTAAGGTGGATTAAATTTAGTGAAATAATATATTTAAGCATATGTATGTGGCCCCACAAGATGCCCACTTACGATAGATTAACAAGATTTCTCTCATATATATGTCAATGCCAAGTATACAATCTCTTCATTCTTTATAGGGTTTTGGTTTGCTCTCTTAGACTGTTTGGTCTGGTAGAATCATTAAAAATCATTCGTTCATTCTTTATAGGGTTTTGGTTTGAGCTTTTATCACTCAGCAATGGCTTCCAAGGCAGTGCTAAAGAAGGCCGCAGCAGCGAAAGAAATGCAGAATGAGATGGAAAGAAAGCTGGCCGAAGCTGTGAAAATGCCAATGGTGGCACAGAAATCTCCAGCCTCAGAGGGGCAGAAGAAGCTCCCCAGTCGGGTGGAAGTGAAGGTGGAAAGGAAGGGTAAGTATAACAGGAGGAAGATAAGAAGCGAGTCATACAAGTGTTATATCTTCAAGGTGTTGAAGCAGGTCCACCCTGATGTGGGAATTTCCAGGAAATCCATGGCCATCATGGACAGCTTCATCAATGACATCTTTGAGAACTTGAGCAATGAAGCGTGCAAACTGGCCAAGCACGCCAAATTGAGCACGGTGACATCCAGAGAGATTCAGGCCGCTGCAAAGCTTATGATTCCCGGAGAACTTTCTAAGCATGCCGTCAGTGAGGGTAACAAAGCCGTCGCGAAATTCATAGCCTCTGAATAGTTTTTCTTTCTATTAATTATGTTGCCTGTTTACTTACTTTACTGCTACAAACCTTACAGATGTGTATTGGTTTTTACAGCAATTTCCATCCATTTGGAAAATATGTTTTCCAATCTTTGGGAATTGTTTTTTAATAATTTGTTAAGTTAATTTGATTTCAGTGAGAAGTGTTTTTGGATTTAACTTTGTGTATTTCTTTGTTTCATTTGATAAGTTAATTTAACTTTCCTGATAATTAGGTTATGCCAATATCAAATTTAGCATAATTACATCTTGATATGAATTTAATTTTACAGTTTGGTGTTAAATATGTACATTAAATTGTTTTATTTCTATTACTTAGTATTTTGGTGTAGATTCAAATTTAACCAAGTATCTGGTTTTTAGATCTAATCTTGGAATTCAGTATCAATATGCTTGCTCAGTAAGGTCTTAATTTAGTCTTTCTTGCAGTTCATACAATACAAAGTCCTAACCGTACTCGGTTCTAAGTATTGAAGGTTTTTTTATTTTTCAAATGTCATATTGTTGTCCTTTGAATTACTATGGATCCTTTGTTCTATGTCTTTTTGATCATTTGACCATCTAATCCATTAATATTTTGATTGTTTGATCATCCCATGTATTAAATTAGTAATTGGATCCATAGATTCAACGGTTAGTAATTGGATCTATAGATTTAACGGACATGCTGGTAGTTTTGTGATGGTACTAAACTTTTATTAGAGATAGGTAATTTAGTCTTAGTCATAGTCAAATCTTCAAAGACAAAAGGGGTGATATACATGCTTGCAAGCTTGGGTATGAGTTTTATTGACTCACCTTTTAAAATTTCAAAGTCTATCATATACATGTTTGTTAGATTGCCTATGAGTCTTATTGACTTACCTTTGAAATTTTCAAAGTTTCACTATATGTGAGAGATTGTATAAAAATTGTATGCAAGTACCTATTCTATATTGAAATGGTAGAGTTAAAATGAATCACATATATTGTTTTTTATTGCTTTATAAGTTTTTTAAATATTGTTGTATTTTTTATTCCTATGCCAATTGACTAAAAACATTGATATATGAATAGTTAACTACTCACATATTGTACACCAAATATAACATACATAGCCCATAAAAATTGGGATCATAGAAGGGAGCCATATGAACAACATGGAAATTATATTTCTATACTTTTGAAAATGGTTTGGAATCTATTCACTTTCTTCAATACATAGTGTTACAATATGGAAATTATATTTCTATACTTTTTAAAATGATTTGGAATCTATTTTTCTTCAATATATAGTCACAAAATTTGAACAAAGTATTGGGAGTTTGAATTCAGATTTAGAAAAAATCTGTTAGATTTTCTAATTATATTTCTATACTTTTGAAAATGATTTGGAATCTATTCAATTTCTTCAATATATAGTTACAAAATTTTGAACAGAGTATTGGGAGTTCAATTTCCAATTTTAAAACAAGTGCCAGGTAGTGGTGAGTATAGTTGTAATAATAGTATGTGTTTTGTAGTTGAATTTTTTTTCTTAGATTAAATATTTGTTTAATATTGATGTGGTATTGATTTATTGGTAAATGCTGTTTGTGAATTGATTTGTTGATTTTGAGTTTGATTTAATATTTGTTTGGTTACCATAGACTACAATGGAGTTTGCATTGGAGAATGTTAGAAAATGTGAATTTTAGTCTAATAATGTCAATTCTTGAGTTGAGTACAGTTGTAATAATAGTATGTGTTTTGTAGTTGATTTTTTTTCTTCTTAGATTAAATATTTGTTTAATATTGATGTGGTATTGATTTATTGTAAATACTCTTTATGAATTGATTTGTTGATTTTGAGTTTGATTTAAAATTTGTTTGGTTACCATAAACTACAATGGAGTTTGCATTGGAGAATGTTAGAAAATGTGAATTTTAGTCTAATATTGTCAATTCTTGAGTTGAGTACAGTTGTAATAATAGTATGTGTTTTGTAGTTGAATTTTTTTCTTAAATTAAATAGTTGTTTAATACTGATGTGGTATTGATTTATTGTAAATACTCTTTATGAATTGATTTGTTGATTTTGAGTTTGATTTAATATTTGTTCGGTTACCATAGACTACAATGGAGTTTGCATTGGAGAATGTTAGAAAATGTGAATTTTAGTCTAATATTGTAGATTAGTATTTCAGGAGAATGTTAGAAAATGTGAATTTTAGTCTATATTGTAGATTAGTATTTCAGGATTTAACTGTGTGCTAGTTTTTTCCTCAACGTTTCGAATCATACTTCATGACCCATCATTAGAAGTGATATCTATCATTAGTCTAATATTGTTGTGTGTTTTGTAGTTGAATTTTTTTTCTTAGATTAAATATTTGTTTAATATTGATGTGGTATTGGTTTGTTGCTAAATATGAATTGATTTGTTGATTTTGAGTTTGATTTAATATTTATTTGGTTACCATAGACTACAATGGAGTTTGCATTGGAGAATGTTAGAAAATGTAAATTTTAGTCTAATATTGTCAATTCTTGAGTTGAGTATAGTTGTAATAATAGTATGTAATATTGATGTGGTATTGATTTATTGCTAAATACGAATTGATTTGTTGATTTTGAGTTTGATTTAATATTTATTTGGTTACCATAGACTACAATGGAGTTTGCATTGGAGAATGTTAGAAAATGTGAATTTTAGTCTAATATTGTCTATTCTTGAGTTGAGTACAGTTGTAATAATAGTATGTGTTTTATAGTTGAATTTTTTTTCTTAGATTAAATATTTGTTTAATAGTGATGTGGTATTGATTTATTGTAAATACTCTTTATGAATTGATTTGTTTATTTTGAGTTTGATTTAGTATTTGTTTGGTTACCATAGACTACAATGGAGTTTGCATTGGAGAATGTTAGAAAATGTGAATTTTAGTCTAATATTGTCAATTCTTGAGTTGAGTACAGTTTTAATAATAGTATGTGTTTTGTAGTTGAATGTTTTTTCTTAGATTAAATATTTGTTTAATATTGATGTGGTATTGATTTATTGGTAAATACTCTTCATGAATTGATTTGTTTATTTTGAGTTTGATTTAATATTTTTTTGGTTACCATAGACTACAATGGAGTTTGCATTGGAGAATGTTAGAAAATCTGAATTTTAGTCTAATATTGTTGAGTCTCTTTTTCATTTATTATAGCATTTTACTGCTTGCTATTATTATGATGACACAAATATATATCAATATTTTTATTCAACATGGTAATTGCTTTTTCATGGAGCTATGAACTGGGTTAGCTAGGCCCCCTAGCCAATATATATCAATATTTCATTTTACTATGTTTTAATAATTTTTATTATAAAAATAACATTAATTTATTATTTTATAGATATATGAAATATCAATATTATTATTACAATGAAGCAAAGTTAAATAATATTATAATTAATATATATATATATATATATATATATATATATATATATATATATATATATATATATATATATATATATATATATACATATGTATACATATGTATACATATGTATATATATACATATATATATACATATGTATATATATACATATATATATACATATGTATATATATACATATATATATACATATATACATATATACATATATATATACATATATACATATATACATATACATATACATATATACACATACATATACATATACATATATACATATATATATACATATATATATATATATATATACATATATATATACATATATACATATATATATACATATATATATATATATATACATATATATATATATACATACATATATATATACATACATATATATACACATATATACACATATATATACACATATATATACACATATATATACACATATATACACATATATATACACATATATACACATATATATATATATATATATACATATATATATATATATATACATATATATATATATACATATATATATATATACATATATATATATATATACATATATATATATATATATATATATATATATATACATATATATATATATATATATATATATATATATATATATATATATATATATATATATATATATATATATAAGGAAATATTAATTCAACGAGCTAAAAGGTCTATGAAGTAGAAAAATAAATGGACACTAAACAATTAATTTCAAAATGAGAGGAACTTTTTTGGCACTAGAAATCTAGAGAATGTTGGCTAAGTGAAGGGGACAGGAACACAAAATTATTCCACAATACCACTAAGATAAAGAGAAGCTTGAATAAGATAAATTGCATTAAAAAAATGATGGAAGCATTGTGAAATATCCCAAAGAAATAGGAGATTTGGTGGTTGAGTATTTCAAGAAGATCCAGGAGAAAGTATAGAGAAGGATGAGGTATTGAGTCACATCCATCCAGTCATAAGACATGAGTAGAATAATTTTTTAAGAAGAATAATCATAGAGGAAGAAGTTAAAATAACAACCTTCTAATTAGGAGTTGACAAAGCCCTTGGCTTGGGTAGGCTTCTGGCAAGGTTTTTTCAAGCTTTCTATAGTATAATTAGGAAGGAACTGGTGGAGGTTGCATGGAAGAATCAAGGAAGAATGCAATAGTTTTGAAATCTATGAACAATACCATGATAGCTCTAATTCTAAAGAAGAAGAAACCTTAGAATCTATGGATGATTACAGAACCTTATCCTTATGCAACACAATATACAAGATCATCACAAAGATAATGGCAAACAAACTCAAAACCATATTACCAGATATTATATTAGAGGAGCAAAGTGGATTTACATGAGGGAGATCAATTGTGGAAGGAATCATTATATCACATGAAGCTATACATAGGATTAGGCAGTCCAAGGTGGAAAGGATGATTGTGAAAGTAGATATTAGAAAAGCTTATGATCAAATGAATTGGAAATTCCTCCTAGAGGTGATGGAGAAGTTTGGGTTCTGTAAGGAATGGATAAAATGGATCAATAGCTACATCTCCAATCCAAGATTTTCAATTCTCATAAATGGTATTCCTAGGGCTTCTTCTCATCCTCAAATGGGATTAGACAAGGGGATGCCCTATCAACTTTCTTATTTATCATCATGGTAGAAGCCCTTGGAAGGAGTATTCAGGATGTAAGAATGGGAGGAGAATGGAAAGGCATCAAAATTGCATGATGAATGGAAGCCACTACCCACTAGCAATTCGTAGATGACAATCCTTTTTGGAGTGGCAAGTAGGAAAGAGGCAAAGACAATAAATAAAACATTAGACAAATACCACAAAGCATCTAGATAAAGTGTGAACTGGGATAAGTCTAAAATTTTCTTCTTTAACACAGATTTGAGAAAACAAAGGGAAGTGGCATCAATCTTGGGCCTAAAGACAAGCCACTTTCCTAGAAAATACCTAGGTATTCCCTTATTTGTGGGCACCAGCATAACAAAATTGTCAGACTCACTTTTGTCCAGCTGCAACTCCAAGGTCGAATCATGGAAAGGTAAGTGGATCTCAACAGTAGGTAGAATAACAATGCTAAAGTTAGTGATCTCTACAACTCCAATCTACATGATGTCATGTATGAAAATGCCAAGGAAAATCTGTGACACAGTGGATTAGAAAATGAGATCTTCCTTCTAGCAAGGTACCTCAAAGCAAAAGAAATCCCCACTCATTACACAGGAGAAAATTTGTAGACCATAGGAAGTGGGAGGAGTAGGGTTAAAGAAATGAACAATGATGAACAAGGCATTGGGGGTGAAGTTAGTATGGAACATATATAGAAATCCACAACAAAAATGAGCCAAAATACTACAACACAAATACTTGGATTCTACTAGCTCAGACAAGATTTTTACCACAACTAACCTCCATCTGGTTCAACTATGTGGAACTTCCTAATCACAGGAAGAAAAATTATCACAAAACACTTGACATGGGAAATTAAAAATGGAAGGAAGATCATGTTTTAGTAGGATTTATGGAATGGGCTACTGACACTTAAGGAGGTGAATAGATTGGAAGAAATTAGAGAAATCCTAAGATATAGATGGGGAACACATGTCAGGGATTATATTTAAAAAGAAATAAATGGAATCATAAAATAGAAATAGAAATCATGGTAGGGATTGGAGATCTCAGAGGAAAAAAAAGAAAATCTCAAAAGAATACTAACAGAAAGAAGAGTAATAATCACAGAAGGGAAGACACAATAAAATGGAGTGGAGCAAATCCAGGAAAATAGGCTATTAAATTGGGATATATTGTGGAAGAAGCAACAACCAAGAAGGAAGATTGGTCCATGAAGTTATGCTAGAATAAGAAAAATCTACCAAAGGTAGGAGTGTTTGCATGGGCTACACTCCAATGGAGAATTCTCACATGTGATAGATTAAGGAAGCTTGGGTTTATGGGCCCATTAAGATGTGTCCTATGCAAAAAAGAAGAAGAATCAAGCAACCACATATTGCTAAATTGTGACTTAGTAGAACAATGTTAAAAAAGGCCATGAACAAACTAAAATGGTGTAGTCCACTTCTAGAAGAGCTAATACTGATGTTCAATGCAAGGTCGAGAATCCATAAAATAGCAATGTTTTCAAGCCTATGGATAATGTGTGCAGTAGTGATAGTGTGGGACCTGTGGAAAGAAAGGAATAGAAGAATATTTCAAGATAAATAAATGACTAGTGAGGCATTCATAAGGAAAATTGAAGATTCTATAAGAGAAATTGTGAACAATGTAGTCAGGAGCCAAACTCTAAAAATTAGTTTGTTCACAGCTTGGGATAAGGAGATGAGGAAAAATTGGCCAAGTTTGAAAGTACCCCTCATTTATGGGGTTGCCTAGGATAATGTGGCTAAGAAGATAAGGGATGATGCTAGGTGGGTTGCTCCAAGGGAAGGAAGGAATAAGATTAACTTCGATGGCGCTTCCCAAGGAAGCCTAGAGAAATTAGGGGCGGGATGTGTAATACGTGATCACAAGGGAAATATTGTGGGAATAGCAAAAAAAAAACTATCAATCAGAATGAATAACAAAGTAGAGATACAAACATCACTATTAAGTGTTCAAACATGTAGGAAATTAAATCTGAGAAAGGTACAAATGGAGGAAGATTTGTTGAACATCATAAATGCATCGAGAAAGAAGGTAACCCCATGTTGGAAGTTAAATGGATATATTGAACCAATATGGGAAGTTATTAATGAATTTGAGGATTTCAAAATTGGCCACATCTTTAGAGAGGGGAATAGATCAATAGACATGCTGGCCAAAAAAGTGATTGAGATGAACGAGGATGACACCATTCAGAGTGCCAAGTCAAGAGAGAAGGAATTATGGGAAGAACTACACAGAGATAAACATGTTTAGCAATAACTAAAAAATGTTGATTATGTAAGGTGACAGGGAGTAGTACATGAAGTAAAGTATGAGAACAAAAGGCATTGATGATCACACACTTTATGGGGGCTACATGAAGGATTATAAGACGAGGGGAAATGATGATCAATTCACATGTAAACATGGACACCACAATCTGCTTGAAAATGAAATGTAGACAAGTCACTTTCATTGGCAAAATTATAGAGCTCAGAATGAAGAAATTATTTAGGACTACGTCTTCCATAGTGTTACACGCCATAAAATGGTCCTTGTAGAGGCCTATTTGGAGGCTAGCCATAGATACATAGTGAATTTAGATGTTGCCTCAATGTTCATTACAGTTCTACTAGATGCCAGGGAGGAGAGGAATATAGTCAGAACAATCTCCAATGTATTGATAAAAGCAAGGTGGCAGATTGGGTTGAAGAAGGTGGTGGATGAAGCAATTCTAGGACTTAGTTCCCACCTAGGGAATGATAACTAGCCATGAATTACACCAGCATACATAGGTCCCTGGATTCCATTTATTGTCCCTATGGTTGGTGGAAGTGAATTCAATAGATGTTGAGAGGCTAGGTGGGGGATTGTGTTTCTGAAGGAGGTCATGGAGATCATGTTGGGAGACAACGTAGATTGGTCCAAGTCACAGTGGAGACTCCAAGCTCTAGGGTAGAGAATGACGAAGCAATGGAGGTATGGGATCTCAGTGGTATAGGTACTAGTTAAGTAGTGTAGGGGAAATAGCAGACACTAACCCATTTTGTTTAATAGGGTTATAAAACATAGGATGATATATTACTATATGTAATTTCCAAGAACAACATATGAAATATAGATACTGATGTAGAACAATGTATTGTGTAGAAAAGGGCCCTCCATTGGAGCAGGTAGTAATAAAATACCATATTTTCTATCTCTTTTATATCAGTATGGCTCCCTATGCCAATTTCATTATCTAAAAAAATAAAATCAATAACATTGACTCAACACATTTACAACACACACACATATAAGCCAATATTCCTCTATGTAGAATAGGCTTAGGATAATGGGTTTAGCACATGACGATGTTCTTAGAAAATCTTTGAAATTTATTGCATTGGCCACCACCTACAAAACTCAAATTTTGATTATCACAATGTTTTTGTAGAAATAGTCGAACCAACATTAAAGTAATCATACAATTAAAATAGTAACTAATCATTTCTCATCAAATATCAATTTAATTAAAAAAAATTAACTTTCACAATTCAATATAAATATTTAAATTAAATCCATCCACATATACCATAGTCCCCTACTCTATGTATAATAGTATCATCATAATAACAAAAGAATATAGTTCTCAAATACGAAGTCATAAAAACATAATAAAATATCTACATAAATAGGTAGGCCTTACTAAACACATGTCAAAGGGCAAATACACATGATGAGATCTAGAGGCATCAATTACTTTATTGAACCTTGGTATCCTTTTGTGTCTAAATGTTTACTTCACATGCATATTTTTGAGTGTTCATTTTATTTGAGACACATGTTCATTATAGGATTTACAGTCACCTCAAAGTGAGGGCCAAATGCAATGGTGAAATTTGCATACCCCATGCCAATTCTCATTTAGTTTTAGGCTCATTTTGAGATAATGTCTTGATACAATTACATATTAATAAATGTCACAATTTTGTGCAAAGTTGGGCTCATTCTCTAATCATTCACATATCCCCATTTACACACATTCTCATGTACTTGACCCTATTTAATTTGTTCCTACATATTTTCTCATACATTTCACATTTATTGCACCCATTTCTAGACATTCATTTCCCACACCAGAATTAGTGCTTCATTATTTTGGTTAAATCCTAGGGCATGGGTTCAATCCCTCATCATGCAAAGCTAGCCCCTAAATTTTAAATTTTTTAATTCAAAATTTGCCAAATCCCATCCATTTTTATTCCTACCATTAGCCAATTTGGTACATGTTTTTTGTGATTTATTGGTATGTAGTAGTATTTAAAATCATTCAATCTACATTCATTTATTATTCAATCACATTTGAGATAACTCTCCAATTTTCATCCACATATCATCCTAAAATTATGTCAAACTAGAGCACTAAATAGAACTTAACTATACATCATCAATCTAGAGCATATGCATGATTGATGAGTATTGTATTTATTTGTCTCCTTAACTATAAAGTTAATCTTTATACATGATTTACTTACGAGAAATTGACCTTAGAGATTTGACAACCTTCTCAAGGTACTTTTCAATATTATTAGTCCTTAATGATCAACGAATGATAGAGAATTTAGCAAATAAAAAGTACAAGTGTAATTTTTTTATAGTTCAAATCTATAGGTCATAAGTAAAAATTCACACTTGCATAAATGACCTACATCCATGGAATAGACCCATAATAGAGTTGACAAGTTGTCCTAATTCTGAGGCAAAGTATATAAAGATATGTTCCATTTCCAATTTTGGGGCAGTCAATTTAGAGTTGTATAAGAATTACTTAACTTTCGTTATTCCTATAACTCCCAGGAGATTTACCTAATAAACCAATGGCATAGCACATGCATTTTTTGAGTACTAATAAACATTACTAATTTCATTTCTACCCCTTAAATTTATATTTTTGATATCCTTCTACATACACTAATGCAATTGAAATAACTCCTTGTTTTTACTAGGTATCCTATGTACTTATTTTTTGTTACATTTTTATATCTCCTTATTATTTTTAGTCTATGAACAATGGGTACCATCCAAACCTACATCTAGCTCAAAACTATTTTTACTTGTAATCCCATACATTAATACCGCATCACTTTAAACCTAGATGAGCTATGGCAAATATGTAATCATGTATAAAGCTTTGATTTAAAAGTACTTATGTATCTTAATCCCCAAGCCCTTTCTACACTAACTCTAATACAAAATCCCCTTAATAAAAAATAAATAAATTATAATATACATATTGATCTAAACTATAATGGAAGGGGTTTAGAGATACCTGATGATTATTTTGAGTAGGGTTGTGGCATTACCAAAGGTGTCCAATAACTTTTTTTATAAAACTTGAGTAGGATTGTATTGAACCCACACATGTGACCATTGTTCCTTTTGTTTACTGCATTAAGTTGGGATTAACCAAGTGTTTTGGGGATGATAAGGCATCCTTTCACATAATACCATAGTGAATGACATTTCCTCTAGTTGACTCATATAAAGTGATATATATAGAATTTGAAATACCACTTATAAACACCCAATTCTTTTCTGCACATGCTTCATAACCCCCAATACCTACCTGTATCACATTAAGTAAATTATCCCATTTCTCCCTAATACTAAAACAATATATATTAAGTCACATTTTGGTCATTTAAAAATTCAATATGCATAGGCATGATAAGATATTACTTTAGAGTTAAATTCCCCAACTAATCTAAGTATCTAAACCTTATTCACATTAATTTCCTAACTTAAAATTAATTTCTTAATGATCAAATCTCACAACTAAAAATAGTTAATCCAGGTTTATTTATGTTAAATTGTCACATTTTATTATATTGAAAGACATCCTATAGTGGCAACATGGGGAGAAGCATTGATGTGGTGAGTATGAAAGAAAAACTCTTACTTTTTATATTAAATTTGATAGCCATTTACACATCAAAGTACTAATATTTAATAATAAACAGAATGTTAGTGATGTCATTTAAATATTAAAATAGCTCTTTAGTAAAATAGCTTTTTATTTGTGGGCTTGACCTTTTGATATTTGTCATCTTTATTTTAGACTTTGTCCCACATAGATTTTGTGGGTGTGCCTCTCTAGCACCCCTTATTTTTTGTGAATACTCTACTATTATCTTTTTAGTGTTTTAAAAAGTAATAAAGACACTATTCATCAAAAAATATAAAGTAAATAAATAATATATTTTCATTTAAAATAATAAAAATACAAATAAAATTTATAACCCACTTTTTCCTCCATTTATAACATAAGTAGATAGGCCCCTTAAAAATGACATCTCTAATATCTTTTAGATAGGTTAATGTAAAATAGGTATACTAATTTAATTAGCATATTAAGTTTTAGACAAAGGTTGCCTTCGCTTAGCATATGTATGTGGCCCTTCAAGGTGTAGGGCCGACCTATAATAGATTAACAAGATTTCTTCCATATATATGTCATTGCCAACACATACAATCTATTCATTCTTTCTAGGGTTTTGATTTACTCACTTAAACTGCTTGATCTCTTGGAACATACAATCTATTCATTCTTTCTAGGGTTTTGATTTACTCTCTTAAACTGCTTGGTCTCTTGGAATCACTAAAAATCAATCTTTCATTCATTCACTCACTAGGGTAGTACTTGATTGATTTGGCAACAAGCAGAGCTTGTCACTCAGCAATGGCTTCCAAGGCAGCGCTAAAGAAGGCCGCGGCAGCCCAAAAGGCAGCAGCCAAAGAAACACAAAATGAGATGGAAAGAAAGCTGGCCGAAGCTGTGAAAATGCCAATGGTGGCACAGAAGTCTCCAGCCTCAGAGGGGCAGAAGAAGCTCCCCACTCGGGTGGGAGTAAAGGTGGGAAAGAAGGGTAAGAATAAGAAGAGGAAGATAAGAAGCGAGTCATATAAGTGTTATATCTTCAAGGTGTTGAAGCAGGTCCACCCTGATGTGGGAATTTCCCAAAAAGCCATGACCATCATGGACAGCTTCATCAATGACATCTTTGACAACTTGAGCAATGAAGCCTGCAGACTGGCCAAGTACGCCAAATTGAACACGTTGACGTCCAGAGAGATTCAGGCCGCTGCAAGGCTTATGATTCCTGGAGAACTTTCTAAGCATGCCGTCGTTGAGGGTAACAAAGCCGTTGCGAAATTCATAGCCGCTGCATAGTTTTTCTTTCTATAAATTATGTTGCCTGTTTACTTACTTTACCGGTACAAACCTCAGAGACGTGTATTGATTTTTACAGCAATTTCCATCCTTTCCGAAAATATGTTTTCCAATGTTTCCTATTGTTTTTTAATAATTTGATAAATTAGTTTGACTTCAGAGAAGTGTTTTTAGATTTAAATGTGTATTTCTTTGACTTTCTACAACTGTTTGGTTGTTTATTAGGACTTTAATAGATTTGTTATCTGAATATCAAATAATTGTTTTATTTCTATTGCTTAATATTTTGGTGTGCACTCAAACTTAACCAAGTGTTTAGTTTTTAGTTCTAATCTTGCAATTCAGTACCAATATGCTTCCTCAGTAAGGTCTTAATTGAGTCTTTCTTGCAGTTCATACAATACAAAGTCCTAACCTTACTTGGTTCTAAGTTTTGAAGGTTTTTTTATTTTTCAAATGTCATATTGTTGTCCTTTGAATTATTATGGATCTTTTGTTCTCTGTCTTTTGATTGATTGACCATCCAATGCATTAATATTTTGATTTATTGACCATCCAATGTATTAAAATAGTAATTGGATCTATAGGTTTAAAGGGTATGCTGGTAGTTTTGTGATGGTAGTAAATCTTTGTTAGTATTTTGATTGATTGACCATCCAATGTATTAAAATAGTAATTGGATCTATAGGTTCAAAGGGTATGCTGGTAGTAAATCTTTGTTAGAGATAAGTAATTTAGTCTTAGTCACAGTCAAATCTTAAATGACAAAAGAGATGAAATACATGTTTAGAAGTGGTAAAAGGGGTGATATAAATGTTTGTAAGCTTGCCTATGAGTTCTATTAACTTAGCTTTGAAATTCTAAGTCTCTCATATACATGTTTGTAAGATTGCCTATGAGTCCTATTGACTTACTTTTGAAATTTTTATAGTTTGACTATAAGTGAGAGATTGTATAAAAATAATATGCAAGTATCTATTCTATATTGAAATTGTAGAGTTAAAAAGAAGGAAGATAGGCCCTGATGTATATTGCTTTTATGTTGGTTAAATATTGTTGTATTTTTTTATTCCTATGCAACTCACTAAATTGTGGACATATGAATAGTTAACTACTCATAGATTGTACACCAAAAATTACATATATAGCCCATAAAAATTGGATCATAAGAGGAGGTCATATAAACAATATGGAAATTATATTTCTATACTTTTGAAAATGATTTGGAGAGTCTATTCACTTTCTTCAATACATAGTGTTACAATATGGAAATTATATTTCTATATTTTGGAAAATGATTTGGAGTCTATTTTTCTCAATATATACTCACAAAATTTGAACAAAGTATTGGGAGTTTGAATTCTGATTTAGTAAAAATCTATTAGATTTGTGAACTAAATTTCTATAGTTTTGAAAATGATTTGGAATCTATGCAATTTTCAATATATAGTTATAAAACTTTGAACAGAGTATCAGAAGTTCAAATTCCAATTTTAAAAATACATATTTAGATTTGTTTATCATTTTTATCATGTGCTTAAATTCCATAAAATCAATTCTACCATTAGATTTTTATCAAATATTGCTATCATTGTTTCCCAATTCTCAAAGGTTTGCCCTTCTTGTTGTCTTAGACTAGTAAGACTTTTTGAAACTTAGATGGCATGATAAAACCATCACCATCTTTATCAAAAAGATAGAATGCTTCTCTTAACTCTCATTCATGGGACACTTCTTCCATGTATTCTTTAGATTCAACTTCCTCTCCGAGCCTTGGACAAAGTTTGCACAAATCATTAGAAAGAAACTATTGGAACTTAAAGATAATATATGTTAAAAAATATCATTATACAAATTCTTTGGCACGAGAATGGTGTTTCAAACAAATTGTAAATGATCTATGTTACGTCTGATAGACAAATTGATCTAAGAGAACGATAATTAATTATATGTATGCAATTACTGATGAATTTGTATTTTTATTCATATTCGAATTGACTAAAAACATTGATATACGACCAATTAGCTGCTCATAGAGTGTACACATAAAATAACACAAAAACCATAAGAGTTGGGATCATAAGATGGAGCCATATGAATAATATGGAAATTATATTTCTATACTTTTGAAAATAATTTAGAATCTATTCAATCTCTTCAATATGCAATTACAAAACTTTGAACAAAGTTTAGGAGTTCATATTCCAATTTTTTTAAAAATATTTATATTTGTTTATCATTTTCATCATACACTCAAATTCTATAAAATCAATTCAAGCATTAGATTTTTTATAAAATATTCTATCATTTTTTCACAATTTCCAAAGCCTTGTTAACAAAAGCTAACAAATTAAGTTTGAAAATATTTTAATAACATAAATAAATTGAAATAGAATTATTTATTAATGTGGATGACTCTACCTTACACTTCAATATTGGTTGACTTGGAATCCCCTTGTCCTTAATAGAGGACTAAATTTGTATAAGCCTAATGCTCTACTTTCCTATTTTCTTATTTTTCATTTTTTTAATTTAGTTATTAATTATTGTGATGACTCAGCTCACTTTCCAATAGTACTACACTTTTATAATGACTCAGCTCCTCTATATTGCCCTTTCAAATTCAAAAATATTTGGCTAAGGGATCCAAAACTACCAAAGAAAATGGAGGATTGGTGGGTAATAACTCCAAAATTTAGAGCCACTAAGATGTTTAGATTTTATAAGAAGTTGGGATACATCAAGGGACAACTGAAGGAGTGGAATAGAAGATATTTTTGGAACATTTTTGAAGAAAAAGAGAAGGTGGAAAAAGAAATTGCCAAGGATAATGAAATGATTATCCAAAGAGGGATGGATCAAGTAGCATTTTCAAAAGAGAAGTATACAGAAGTATTGAAAAGAGAGGAAATTTTTTTGCTCCAAAAATTTAGAAAATGTTGGTTGAGTGAAGGGGACATGAATTTTTTTTTTCCACAATACCAATAAGATAAAGAGAAGCTTGAATAAGAAAAATTGCATTAAAAAAATTGATGGCAACATTGTAGAAGATCCCAAAGAAATAGGATAGTTGGCAGTTATTTTAAGAACATTCTCAATCAAGAAGATCCAAGAGGAAGTATAGAGATGGATGAGGTATTGAATCACATCCATCCATTCATTAGACAAGAGAAAAATAAAATTTTAAGAAGAATAATCACAAAGGAAGAAGTTAAAAATATCAACCTTCTAATTAGGATCTATTAAAGCCCCTGGCCTGGATGAGCTTCTGGCAATTTGGAAGCTTTTTGGAGTATAATTGGGAAGGAACTAGTGGAGGTTGTGGAAGAATAGAGGAAGAATGCAACAATTTTGAAAGCTATGAACAATACCATGATAGCTTTGATTCTAAAGAAGAAGAAAGCTTAGAATCTATGGATGATTACAGACCCATATCCTTATGCAACACAATATACAAGATCACCACAAAGATAATGGAAAAAAAATTGAAAACCATATTACTAGATATTAAATTAGAGGAGCACAGTGGATTTACACCAGGGAGATCAATTGTAGAAGGAATCATTATAGCACATGAAACTATACATATGGTTATGTAGTCTAAGGTGGAAAGGATGATTGTGAAAGTAGATATTAAAAAATCTTATGATCAAATAAATAGGAAATTCCTCTTAGAGGTGATGGAGAAGTTTGGGTTCTATAAGGAATGGATAAAGTGGCTCTATAGTTGCATCTCCAATTCAAGATTTTCAATTCTTGTAAATGGAAGCCCCTAGGGGTTCTTCTCATCCTCAAATAGGATCAGACAAGGGGATCCCGTATCCACTTTCTTGTTTATCATCATCGCAGGATGTAAGAATGGGAGGAGAATGGAAAGGCATCAAAATTGCACAAGGAATGGAAGCCACTACCCACCAACAACTTGCAGATGACATAATCCTTTGTGGAGTGGCAAGTAGAAAAGAGGTAAAGATAATAAAGAAAACATTGGACAAATACTGCAAAGCATCTGGACAAAGTGTGAACTGGAATAAGTCTAAAATTTTCTTCTTTAACATAGATTTGATTAAACAAATGGAAGTGGCATCAATCTTGGGCCTAAAGACAAGCCATCTTCCTAGAAAATACTTAGGTATTCCCCTATATGTGGGCTTCAACAAAACAAAATTTTGTGATACTCACTTTTGGCCATTGCAAATCTAAGGTCGAAACATGGAAAGGTAAGTGTCTCTCATGTTATCAAGTAGAATAACAATGCTAGTTAGTAATATTTGCAAATCCAATCTACATGATGTCATGTATGAAAATTCCAAGGAAAATCTGTGACACATTGGATCAAAAAATGAGATATTTCTTCTAGCAAGGTACCTCATAGCAGAAGAAATTCCAACTCATTGCATAGGAGAAAATTTGTAGAGCAAAGGAAGTAGGAGGAGTAGGGTTGAGGAAATGAATACTGATGAAAAAAGCATTGGGGGTGAAGTTAGTATGGAACATATATAGTAATCCACAAAAAATGAGCCAAAACACTACAACACAAATAATTGGATTCCACTAGCCTAGACATGATTTTTACCACATCTAACCCCCCATTTGGCTCAACTATGTGGAACTTTCTAATCATGAGTAGAGAAATTATCAAAAAACACTTGACGTGGGAAATAAAAATGGAAGGAAGGCTCTATTTTAGGAGGATTCATGGAACAGGATACTAACACTTAAGGAGGTGAATGGATTGGAAGAAATTAGAGAAATCCTAAGCTATAGATGGGGAACACATGTCAGGGATTATGTGGAAAAAAGAAGAAATAAATGGAATCATGAAGTAGAATTGGAAATCATGGCAGGGACTGGAGATCTTAGAGGAACAAAAAGAAAATCTCATAAGAATACTAATAGAAAGAAGAAGAATAGTCATAGAAGGGGAAGACAAAATAAAATGGAGTGGAGCAAACTTGGGAAAATATAGTGTCAAATTGGGATATATTGTGGAAGAAGCAGAAACCAAGAAGGAATATTGGCTCATGAAGTTATGCTAGAATAAGCAAGGTCTATGAAAGGTAGGAGTGTTTGCATGGGTTACACTGCAATGGAGAATTCTCACAAGTGATAGATTAAGGAAGCTTGGGTTTATGGGCCCATTAAGATGTATCCTATATAAAAAATAAGAAGAAGCAAGTGACCACATATTGTTAAATTGTGACTTAGCAAAAGTATGTTAGAAAAAGGCCATGAACAAACTAAAATGGTGTAGTCCACTTCCAAAAGAGCTGATATTAATGTTCAATGCAAGGTCGAGAATCCATAAAATGTTAATATTTTCAAGCCTATGGATAGTGTTGTTAGTGTCAATAGGGATATTTCTTAGCTTGTTGTGTAAATAATTCATATTTTTTAATTATTTGTTAGTTAAAAGTATTCAAACTCATATTCACATGTTAAGTTGACTTAGTGAGCCTTCTAGATGTTTCTAGTTGTTGATAGTTGTCTTATCCTACACATGTGATCTAGTTGTCTCATGTCATAGGATTAAGATACTTGTCATATGACTACAAAATCTTATTTCTCATCCTTGCCTTTATAAGCAAGGATTTTTATGTACATTGTAAGAATAATTTTACATTCATTGATAGAATAGAATTATTCTCTCATATTGTCTCTCTTGTGCTTTCATGAAGTCCTAGATCTTGGATGGCTTCTATCATACCCAACTCTTACATGGTATCCAATATTTAAGAGGAATCACTTCTTGTTAGTTAATTTTTTGAGAGATTTGAATGAAAAATTAATGGTGGATCTTGATAGTTGAGTATGATATTCTCTTGCATTAAATGATGACCTAGAGAATTAGAAAGATTTGGTAGAAAAACTAGATTTAGAGGGTTTCCTTTTTGTGGCCTTGTATTTGTCACATCTCATTTTATGGACTATATTATTATTCTAGATTAGTGAACATTTTCTATGACCATTTTTACTTTGAGTAAATTTCACATGTGTGAAGGTAATTATCATGATGTTATAAATGCATAATTTTTTTAAGTCGATTTAATAATAATATATTATTGGTATGATTGCGGATGTACATTTTGTTTTTGCTTTGTCTATGATTTTGGGGAACTAACCTATTAATGAAAATCTAAGTGTGACTGAGTGTAAGGAATGTTGAAGACAAGAACATGGTTGAGGTAGAGGTGTTCTAGCCACTTGGCAAGAACTCGTTGGGATGGATAACCCTGATGCACTCACACACTCAAATATTGCAATCATTGTTTCCTAATTGTCAAAGGCTTGCCCTTCTTATTGTCTTAGACTAGCAGGACTTCTTAAAACTCATATGGCATGATAAAACCATCACCATCTTTATCAAAAAGAGAGAATGCTTCTTTAACTCTCATTCATGGGACACTTCTTGCATGTATTCTTTAGATTCAACTTCCTCCCATAGCCTTGGACAAAGTTTGCAGAAATCATTACAAAGAAACTTTTGGAGCTCAAAGATAATATATGTTAGAAAATACCATTATATAAATTATTTTGGCATGGGAATGTTGTTTCAAACAAACTATAAACCATCTATGTCTGATAGACAAATTGATGTAAGAGAATGATAATTAATTGTATGTATGTATAATATGAACTTGTATTTTTTATTCATGTTCCAATTGACTAAAAACATTGATATATGACCAATTAGTTGCTCATAGAGTACACATAAAATAACACACATAACTCATAAGAGGTTGGATCATAAGATGGAGCCATATGAATAAAATGGAAATTATATTTCTATACTTTTGAAAATAATTTAGAATCTATTCAATCTCTTCAATATACAATTACAAAACTTTGAACAAAGTTTAGGAGTTTAGATTCCAATTTGAAAAAAATCCATTCAGATTTGTCTACATTTTCATCATGCACTCAAATTCTATAAAATCAATTCTACCATTAGATTTTTTTTCAAATATTACTATCATTGTTTCACAATTCTAAATGTCTTGTTCACAAAAGATAACAAATTAAGTTTGAAAATATTTCAATAACATAAATAAATTGAAATAGAATTATTTATTAATATGGATGACTCTTCCTTACACTTTAGTATTGGCTGACTTGGAATCTCCTTGTCATTAATAGAGGATTAAATTTGTATAAGTGTGAGGCCTACACTTTTTCATTTCCGTACATGTGACTATTTAGCTTACTGTTGTTGGTATTTTTATATTTATGGGACTGTTGTTCCCAGATTTTCAAACTATTAAAATCTTATTATGTTAAAGGAAAATTAATTAGGTGATGTTAAATAGAAAATTGTCATGTGATTTCATTATGTTTATAAGAACTGTGGTATGCTTTAGAAATGCATGTATTAAATTTGCTTCGGCTATGATATTTATATGTGGAATTAACTTTGAAATTGAGTGTGCAGGTATTTCTAACAAAACCACAAATACAAGAGATCATTCCACACCCTATGTTGTATCCCTTGTGAGCCGAGCTAGTTCCACGAGGAACTAAGATCAACCTTGTGTTTGGTAAATTGTTGTAATGTTGTATTGTTGTAATGTTGCATGAGGTTAAGGGAAATAGTTCTATCTTCTCAATTAATTATATTGTGATATGTGTAGTAAGAGATGTGTTTTGAATCTTATTTTAACTTTATTTCTTTTTGACCCTCTTCTTGTGTTTTTACTTGACTCTGAGAGTCCTAACTAGGTTTAAAACAACCCTAGGTTATACCCCATGGGTCTAGGGACCTTTTTGACTAGGATAACCTTGGGTTAACCTCCATTTGGTCACTTCAACTTCAGGGTGAAGTTAAGTGACGAATTTGGAAGCATGGGGACAATGGGATGAGTGGAATCCACACTCAGGCCCACTTTCAAGTCAATGAGCAACTCCATGATCCCCTAATAATGGAGTGTTTGTCTCCTTGTGCCTCTCTTTTGGTGGGGTTCCCATTAATGAGGGTGGTGTGTCACCCACTCTCTCTTATTTTAGTTTACTTATTGTATTTTATTTCTACATGTGGGCTATAATGGGGGACCTCTTGAGTGGGGATATTTTTTAATTCCACTTGGGAAAGTGGGGATATTTTTTAATTCTACTTGGGAAAGTGGGGATATTTTATTAATTCCAATTGGGATAGTGGCGATATTTTATTAATTCCACTTGGGATAGTGGGGTTATTTAAATATTACAATCTTAAAAAAAAAAAAAAATTAATTCATCCACTATGAATTCAAAATTCACAAATAATGTGAGCTCTTGATCTCAACTCTTGATCCTCACCTTCCATTCGCTTCTCAGAAAATCTATAAATAAGACCCTTCTCTAAGCAATTGGAGAGACAGGATTTTTGCAGGGGAACTTGATTCTTGCAGGGGAACTTCATTCTTGCAAAGGGACTTCATTCTTGCATTCTTATCATACCTAATTTCCTCTAAGAAATCTTTTTCTGGCATCCTCATAATGCCCAATTCCTTCTCTATTCTCCTCTTCATAGCCTCATAATGACAAAATTATTATAGCCATCCTATATCCTCCATTCATTATCCCTTGCTTGTGATCATAGAGAGATTAGTTTTGGGGTTGAATTATTGTGAAAAGAAGGTGAACTTGGAGGAGGAGACTAAGGGTGGAGCTCTGCATCAAATTTCATCCATAATAGGTCTTGTGAAGGTTAGTGATCCAGACTACTCACCTTGTATGATCTGTTACTTGTTATGTATGTTTTGTTCTTGATTGATGAATGAGGATTGCAAATGTCTTCTATGTGTTTTCTGTTATTTGGGGTTTGTGTTGGGTGTTGAAAGAGCTCCTTCCAGTTGGAAGGCAATGCTCATCTTGTATAGGGAAGGGAAGGTGTGAACCTCCTCAGGTGTTATCTTGTTTCTTGATATATGAAATGCCTTGAGGGCATGTTGGTACTTTTGAGCCTAGAGGGCTTTAAGGCTTTGAGAGCCTATTTGGGATATCCATGGAAGTTTGATTATTTGGAAGGCTTGAGGCCTTGAGAAAGAGTAATTTGTTGGCTTGAGGCCTTGTGATAAATTGTGATAAATTGTGTAAAGGATGACACCTAGAGGTAGAGATGTCTACTTCCCTACCCTCCCTGAACTCACCTAAGCTGAGTCTTTGTATTGTGAGTCAAACCTTGAGGGTGCGTGTATTATTTGATTTGTTGTTGTTGTTCAATGTTGTGATGTGTATAGTCTATTTTACCCTGGGTATGTGGATGATCTCCCTAGCTCAGGGGTGACCCTCTTGCTGATCTATGGTAGGGAGGAGAGCAGCTTGTGTGGTGTTTCTTCCCTTGTGTGATATGCAGGTTTTCTGGGAGCTTATTGTGAATCTTGGAGAAGATTATTGGATCTTAGAAAATATTTTATTTTCCTTAAGTCTTAAGGAGTGCCTGATCTTTTAATAGCTCCTTCCTTGTCATTTTTCCAAAAGGAGAAAATTATCTCCCTATTGTTGTATAAATTGTTATTTTTAGAGTTGTGAGGAAATCCTCTATTCTTGGGCTGATAGTTGTAATTTTCTTGTTCATTAAGTTTTACCATTTAGAAATAAAAAAAGGAAAAGAATTTTTTTTTAAAAGGATATTAAAATTATCTAGTTCCTTCTTCTTCTACTTGCAATGTTGTGAGTTAGTTGATGTTTTAATTAAGTTTGTAAAAGTACTAGCATACCTATAATTAAAAAAATATATCTAAAGTATGCCGAGAGATATCCTTCTCAAGGCACCTATTCCACCTTTGTGAGGTATATTGATTAAAAATAGGTGCCTCGAGAAGGATATCTCTTGGTGTACTTTAGATATATTTTTTTTAATATAGGTATGCTAGTAGCATCCGTAGCGGCAAGCCCAATTATAACTATATTATATAATTATAAGAATATATTATAATTATATAATATATTATATTATAATTATAATTATATTAATTATATAATATAATATAATATATAATTATAATTATATAATAAATTATATTATAATTATAATTATATTAATTATATAATATAATATAATATATAATTATAATTATATATCTAACCTATATTATAATATCAAGGTTATGGTTTTAATCTAATTAAATTTATGGTTATGTTCATAGAAATATATGCTAAGTGTAATGTTAGCACAACTTGTCATAATTGTATCAATAACGATACCCTAATTCTTTCCTAAATTTGAAATGTAACTCTAACTCTAATTCTATCTTATATTTGATATGTAATCCTAACCCTAATTGTATCACTAACCTTAATTTTATGCTTAACCCTAATCGTAATTTAACTCTAACCCTAGTTCTAACTCTAGAGTTTTTGCCTTATATATTTGCCTTAATTATAACCAAACCCATAACCCTAATTCTATACCTAAACCTAACGCACACCCTAATTCTATCCCTCAACCTAATTGTAAACCCAAACCTTTGGTTATATATATGCCCTGATTGTAACTCTAAACCTCATTTTATTGAGAACCTTAATTTTATGATCCTTAATCGTAACCCTAATTTAACTCTAACCCTAATTCTAGTTCTATTGTATTTTTACTTATATATTTTCCCTAATTATAACTAAACCCATAACACTACTTCTAACCCTAAACCTAACCCTAACCCTAATTTTATCTCTAACCCTAATCCTAGCCTAATCATAATTTTGATCCTAAGACTAACCCCAACCCTAATCGTAATTCTAACCCTAACCCTAACTAAATTTATAACCCCTACCCTAATTATATTCATAACCCTAATTTTGAACTTGGTCATAATTCTATCCATGACCTAGCCCTAATTATAACTCTAACCCTAACCCTAATTCTAACTCCAACCCTAACAATTTTTTTGTTATAAATATTTTCCCTAGTTGTAAACCTAATTCTAATCATAACCCTAACTGTCATTCTATCCCAAACCCTATTTCTTTCATTATCACTAACTCTATCCCTAATCCTAACCCTAATTCTAACTATAAATATAACCAACCCCATTATTCTATCCCTAAACCTAATTATAAACCCAACCCTTTAGTTATATATGCCATGATTGTAAGCATAATTTGAACAATAACCCTAAACCTCATTCTATTGGTAACCTTAATTTTATCGTTAACCCTAACCCTAATTTAACTCTAACCCTATTTCTAGTTCTATTATTTTTTACTTATATATTTTCCCTAATTATAACTAAACCCATAACTCTAATTCTATCTGTAAACCTAAACCTAACCCTAAGACTAACCCCAACCCTAATCCTAATTCTAACCCTAACCCTTATTCTAACCCTAACCCTTATTCTAACCCTAACCCTAACTAAATTTCTAACCCCTACTCTAATTATATCCCTAACCCTAATTTAACTCTAACTCTATTATTTTTTACTTATATATTTTCCCTAATTATAACTAAACACATAAATCTAATTCTATTTGTAAACCTAAACCTAACCCTAAGACTAACCCCAACCCTTTAATCCTAATTCTAACCCTAACCCTAACTAAAATTTGAACCCCTACTCTAATTATATCCATAACCCTAATTTTGAACCTGGTTGTAATTCTATACCTAACCTTAAACCTCATTCTATTAATAACCTTAATTTTATCCTTAACCCTAACCCTAATTTAACTCTTACCCTAGAGTTCTAGTTCTATTATTTTTTACTTATATATTTGCCCTAATTTATCCCTAACCCTAATTCTAACCCTAACCCTAATTCTAACCCTAAGAATAACCCCAACCCTAATCCTAATTCTAAACCTAACCCTAACTAAATTTTTAACCCCTACTCTAAAATATTCATAACCCTAATTTTGAACCTGGTCATAATTCTATTCCTAACCCTAACCCTAATTCTAACTCTAATCCTAACAATTTCTTTTGTTATAAATATTTTCCCTAACTGTAATTCTATCCCAAACCTTATTTCTTTCACTATCCCTAATTCTGTCCCTAATCGTAACCCTAATTTTGACTATAATTATAACTAAACCCATAATTCTATCCCTAAACCTAATTTTAAACCCAACCCTTTGGTTATATATATGCCCTGATTATAACCCTAATTTGAATTGTCACCCTAAACCTCACTCTATCGGTAACCTTAATTTTATCCTTAACCCTAACCCTAATTTAACTCTAACCCTAGTTCTAGTTCTATTGTTTTTTACTTATACATTTGTCCTAAGTATAAGTAAACCCATAACCCTAATTATATCCCTAAACCTAACCCTAACCCTAATTTTATCCCTAGCCCTAATTGTAACCCTAACCCTAATTCTAGTCATAACCCTAACTATAATTCTATCCCAAACCTTATTTATTTCGCTATCCCTAATTCTATCCGTAACCCTAACTGTAATTCTAACTATAACCCTAACTTTTTGTTTTATATATTTTCCCTAATTGTACCACTAATTCTCATCATAACCCTACCCTTAATTGTAGCCCTAACCCTAACCATGATTCTACTGCCAACCCTTTGTTTATATATATTAGCCCTAATTCTAACATAAATTTGATTTGTAACTCTAACCGTAATTGTATCACCAACCTTAATTCTATCCTTAACCCTAACCCTAATTATAACCCTAATTCTATTCCTAAGTATAACTATAATTCTAACTATAACCCATACAATTTCCTAGTTATAAATATTTTCCCTTTAACTATATCCTAATTCCAATCATAACCTAACTGTAATTGTATCCCTAACCCTAATTCTATCACTAATCATAATTCTATCCCTAACCCTAACCCTTTAATTCTAACCCTAATATTTTTGGATATATATTTGCCTTAATTGTAACTCTAATTCTAATTGTAATTCTAAACCTAAATGTAGCCCTAACCGTAATCGTAATTCTAATCCCAACACTTTGGTTATATATATTTGCCCTAATTCTATCCTAATTTTAAATTGTAACCCTAACCCTAATTCTATCGCTAACCTTAATTCTATGCTTAACCCTAACCCTAATTTAACTCTAACTCTAGCTCTAATTTTAATTTTAATTCTAATTCTAATTGTAACCCCAATTATAACCATAATCCTAACCCTAACCTTAATTCTAACTCTAATTATAAACCTAATCCTAACCTAATTCTGACCCAACACTAACCTTAACAATAATTTTAATCCTAACCCTTACCCTATTTATAAAATTGATTTATGTAAATTATTTGTGAAGACTTCCCCTTGACACACTTTCCAAAGTGGACCTAGAAGAGGCAATAATTAATTATAAGAAGAGGCAATAATTAATTAATTTAATTATATAAGTCCATAATATTAAGTCTAAGAAAATCATGCAATATAATTAAAACTAATAACTTCTAAAAATTAAAACTTAATTTTAAGAGCATATAAATAATTTAAAACTAAATAAATTCATAAAATTAAATTTAAAGTTAAAATGCATGTTTGTTTTTTCTAAAATTAAAACAATTGTTATAATGACTTGGATAAGTCATCTATTTTTTTTAGTAAACTAGAAAAACCAATTAATTTAAGTTACCAATTAAATTAAAAAACAAAAGCAAAAACTTAATATTAGTAGAGATATCTAACATAGATTAATAAGTTTGAATATTTAAAACTTATCATTCGAAATAATTTAACTCAATTCATAAATTCATTTAATAATTTCATGATTTTAATAAATTAATACTATTGGTGCTCATAATTTAAAAAATAATTAAATTTCTAAATATTTATTATACATTCCTAAATAAATTCTTAAAAAATATAGCATTTGTTGGATAACCATACCACAAGTTACTATATAGCAAATTAATCCACCACTTTATTTGAAATAATTGAAATATAAAAGTTAGAGAAATGAAATAATAAAACTAAATAATATTCTAAAATTATTTTTAATTTTTAAATGTGCATGAAAGTAATTAAAACTCACAAATTAAATGTAAATTTAAATAACATTTTTCTGAGATGGCTTCGTCTCCTCCGCTCGCCTCTATGCGCAAGTGTTTGGGTTCTAGCAGATTGCAGAGGATTTCGTTCGACCACATTAGCAGGAAGGATGCTGGTTTTGGACGGACCCCTTTAGATGTACTCCCTCCCTACATCAACGCCTTGGGCGCCGACCTAGTCTCACAAGATTTGAAAGACAGGCTGATGGATGGTGATACGGTGGGTGGGGGCATTTCTGCGAATTCCAGTCCCAATGGTCTCCCTTTGAACCCTATCTCCGGCCGGCCTCCTTCCCCTTCTTTGAATTTCAAAGTAGCCCTAAATTGGGAAGCGCGAGGGCATTTGGAGGACCGCTCATCTACTTGTCCTTATGGATTTTCAAGGGTTCCTTCTCCAGGCCTCACTTCTTCCGGCAATACGGCTTGTCAAAGCCCTCCATTTTCTGTTCGCCACTCTGAGATAGTCCCGGAGATTTGTTTGGACAATTTTGCCTGCGATAGGGAGGACTACCTGCAGGATCACGCTCTCATTTGTAGATTCATGACGATTTGGCCCAAGTTGAGCGATCTTCATTCCTGGATAAGCACACACTGGAAGAATTATTTGGAGTCAGAAATTAGTATCTACCCTTGTGCCAAAGGGTTTTTCATCTTGGAATTTGATTCTAAGGAAGATAAGGATCTGGTGCTTAAGTCAGGTCCATGGTTTTTCCAAGGAGATTTCCTATGCATGAAGCCATGGTTTCCTTCTTTCGACCCGCGTACATAGATTTTTTCTTCAGCATTTTTCTGGGTGCGTCTCCCTTTTCTTCCTCTGCAATTTTGGGAAATTGATTGTCTGAAAGCTATTGCCAATGGTCTAGGTAAGTATCATTGCATTTCAAAGGAAACAATTAATTATGAAAATTCCACTTATGCCCATCTCTGCGTAGAATTTGATCTTTCAAAAGGCCTTCCTTCTGAGATACTTTTAAAAGTAGGGAACAGGAGTTGGCACCAACCTGTAGACTATGAAAAAATTGCTTTCAGGTGCAGAAAATGCTATGCAATAGATCATGTCACCACACAATGCAGGAAGAAAGTAGCAATTGAGAGGGCTAAAGGTGGCCCAAATAGTCGGCCCACTTGGTGGGAAGGAGTTGAATCTCGCCATTATGTTATTTCTCCTATAGAGAAAGATACCTCCACCTCTTCTCCGCACCCTCAGGGTAAAGTTCCAATTTCAAGTCCCGTCTCTCCTTCTAGTGTTCATTCTCATGAGATCGTGCAAGATAAGAGCCCTAAAGCAAATCCCACTAAGGTTTTTTCTCTCTCTGAGAAGGAATCTAACATGAATTCCAAGATCGTGGAGTTTTTCAGCTCTATCTCCAGAAATTTCAAAGGCCAATAACAATGATGGAACCGTGAATGAGGAAACCGAAATAGAAGTAGAATGGACAAAGGTGACAAAGAAAAAATCACCATCATAAAAAACAAAGCTCTCGATGACTTTAAGATCCTCAAAAAAAGGACAAAATCTAGACTGTATTTAGTTGGCACACCCAAGTTGGGTTGATGCAAGGCCTATTTTTATTATTATTATATACAAAGGGAGCCATCCCCATGATGGCACTTACCAAACAAAAAAAAATAACATTTTTCTCAAATATAATGAGACATAACTATAAATTTAAAATAAATATTGTATACTTTAATATTAAATTTATTATTATCATTTTAACATATTATATGTAACAATTCTAATAACATAACTTATACTTTTAAAATATAGCGTAAAACTTATACTATACAAAACCTCATATTAAATTTGATATATATTATATACACCATATTATTAATTTAACTAAGTGATGCTTTGACTTTAACCACTGGAGATTAATTTAATTTTAAATTCACAATTATAAAAACAATTTGTATTTTAAACATCATACAAGATTTTTCCTAAAATTCTAATTTAACTACTACACATTAATTTAATTTTGAAAGAGATCACTTAGAAAATAGGGAGTTGTGGAGCTATAATTTTAGGAACTATTAAAACTTACCAAAATGATATAAAAAACATATAGAAACTCTAGTTTTACACTACCTTGTTTTAATTTTCTCCATTATTGTTTTTTTAGGAGACTCAAATTTTCTTGGTCTGCATGGAGGGTTGCCCTCAAATTTCTTCTTCTTGGTCTGCATGGAGGGTTGCACAATGAAAAAATTTGGAATGGAGATGTTTTACAAATTATTTTAACTATTTTATCAATTTAGTTGTGCAGCTGCATGATTCACTGGGAAGATGGTATGCATGTAGGTTAAGAGGAAGGAAAATGAGATATTTAGCTAGAGTTTGATTGCAGGTATAGAAGATTGCAAAAAAAATTTAGATCCAAAAACCTCAGTTTTCTTAGTGGGTTTACACATATAATCTATATATGATTGGGTTTCAATTATTTTAGGTCTATCATTTTAAAAATAGTATAATATACCAAATATACCCAATTAATAATATGTATGTATTAAACTTAAACAAAATATATTAATCTATATCCTGGTAGGATAAGGAAGTACATAGTTAAATTATCAAAACAAATTTAATAAATTACAGGGGAGGGTGTATGTATATATATATATATATTGTATGCTATCTTTTTAAAAAATTAGAATACTCTTTATAAAACTACAAAAACATTGATTTTTTAAATTATTTTTATTCTATGTTGTGCTTTTATTTAAAATAGAATGTAGAGTAAAGTCTTTTAAAAAAATTAAAATACTTTTATAAAAAAATAAAAGCATTGATTTTTTAAACTATTTTTACTCTATGTTGTATTTTAAAAAAATAGAATGTAGAGTATTAAAGTCCATTGTAATTGCTATTTTGACACTTTAAGATAACATTATAATATTATAATATCATATAATATTATAATATATTATTATTTAAAATAGAATGTAGAGTAAAGTCTTTTAAAAAATTAAAATACTTTTATAAAAAAATAAAAGCATTGATTTTTTAAACTATTTTTACTCTATGTTATATTTTAAAAAAATAGAATGTAAAGTATTAAAGTCCATTGTAATTGCTATTTTGACACTTTAAGATAACATTATAATATTATAATATGTTATAATATTATAATATATTATTATTTAAAATAAATTGTAGAGTAAAGTCTTTTAAAAAAAATTAAAATACTTTTATAAAAAACTAAAAGCATTGATTTTTTAAACTATTTTTACTCTATGTTGTATTTAAAAAAAATAGAATGTAGAGTATTAAAATCCATTGTAATTGCTATTTTGACACTTTAAGATAACATTATAATATTATAATATGATATAATATTATAACATATTATTATTTTTATTTAAAATAGAATGTAGAGTAAAGTATTTTAAAAAATTAAAATACTTTTATAAAAATAAGAGCATTGATTTTTTAAACTATTTTTACTTTATGTTGTGTTTTTAAATAATAGAATGTAGAGTGAAGTCCATTGCTATTTTGACACTTTAAGATGACATTATAATATTATAATATGATATAATATTATAATATAGTATTATATTATAATATGATACAATATTATAATATATTATATAATATTATAATATACTATTATAAAATAATATGATATATTATAATATAATGTGATACGCCTTTGATCAATTTCTACAATTCTATTCTATTATATTATACTAAAATGAAATACTTTTTGAAAAAAAAATTCTTGCAGGCCATCAATTTCTTCTGCAATGCTATTCTTTTATGTGAATATGTGTCCTTTCATATGCCATTTATGTAACGTTTCTTTTCATGTTAGTGGATATGCCATTCTATCCATCCAATAATATATTTTAAATTAGGGAATCTTAATTGGTATTTTTAATTTTTTTTTACATCAATTTTGTTTTATGATTTTTGCTTATAGAATCTTAATTGTTTACGGGAATCTGAATCTTTCAGCCCTTGCTGCCACTGTAGGACACCTCTCGGTGTAATTAAAAAATATCCCCACTATAAAATAAATAAAATTTGGGTTGCAGTATTTTGAAATTACTGCCACCTTGAGGGTCTCTTTCTAGGATAGGAACCTTTTTACTTTTATTATGCACTTTTACTATTCACTATTCACTATTCACTGTCACTATTCACTTTTACTATTCACTCTTCTCTATTTACTATTCATTTTTCACTATTCAATATTCACTTTTACTATTCACTATGTACTTTTATTATTCACTTTTCACTATTCATTTGAAGGCAAACTATATGGAGTTTAAAACATTTGACTTGAACTAGAAATCTTAAATCAAAGAAAGTGGGATTTATTTATGCATATTGTATAATACGAATTGAATAGATGCTTAAACTCAGAGTTGCAATTTGGAAATACAATGTTTATATTTGTAAAAAAAAAAAAATTAACTCATTGCTCTGTTTTTAATGAATTATTCTATACTTTCTAGTTAAGGAATTTATTAATGAAATTGAGAGTTAAAGTGAACTGAGATAATGGCGGTATATATATATATTAAATTTAAAAGGAGAAATATAATTATAATATAAAAAGAGCATAAGAAAATATATTTTAATTTTAAGTAAGAGTTTCTCGGAAGTTTCAACAATTATCACAAATTACTTAACAGGAAAATGAAGAGGAAAATATGATCCTTTCATTTACAAAGGACATTGAAAATAAACACAAACAAGCCCTCACAGGCATTCCATGAGTGGCTATTTTAAACTCAACTGTAGATTTAGAGAATAAAAGTCTAATTGAAAAAAAAGATAGAGAAAGAGAAAGAACGGCTAATCTTGGAAAACAAAGAGGAGAAAATGCGTGGCATATCCGAACAGGGCTAAGAGAACTAAGTAACTTTAACCTACCGTTAATCTTGTTTAGGAACAGGTTGATTATTAAAATTAATTCAAACGTTGAACTAAAACCTAGAGCAAAACCCTAGGGGGACTGAGTCAAGTGAAGTTAACCAATCCTGTGTAAGTGATCTGGTTTACCAAGAATATGAATAATGTAAAGGATGTAGTGTTATTGTTGTTCGATAAAGAACGTGAAGAAAAATAATAGGATAAAAAAAAGAAGATTTTGCACAACGGGAAGGGAAATGAGATAGAAATACAATCAAAACTAAATTCCAAGAAAAGGAAGAGAGGGCAAATGAACAGATGATCATGCTTTGTTGAAAAATGATCTATCACCTAAAACAACTTTGTTCAAATATAATTCGTGAGATTAACCTAAGTCAGGGAACCACATGTTTCCTTGTCGAGGGTGTGCGCATATGTATTTGGTACACCACCATCAACTATATTGCTTTCGCCTTAAGCGTGCACTGCCGAGCATGCTTATGCGTGCGAGGGGGTCATCAGAGTAGTAAGGGAAATTTTTTGATAGTTCGTATCATGACCACATGGCGCATGTGGACATGACACGTGTGTAATGCGTGTTATAACTACATGGAAAAAGTGGGCATGACAATAAGACTAATATTCTAATGTCATGCTTGGTTGTTTTTATTTTTTAATTTAGTTATTAATTATAGTGATGACTCAGCTCACTTTCCAATAATACTACAATATTCCAATGACTCAGCTCCTCTATACTATCATTTCAAATTTGAAAATATGTGTCTAAGGGATTTGAAACTACCAAAGAAAATGGATGATTGATGGGTAGTAGCCCCAAAATTTAAAGGCACCAAGATGTTCAAATTTTATAGGAAGCTAGGATACATCAAGGGACAACTGAAGGAGTGGAATAGAAGACATTTTGGGATCATTTTTGAAGAAAAAGAGAAGATGGAAAAAGAAATTGTACAGCATAAAGAAATGATTATCTAAAGATGGATGGATCAAGTAGTGTTTCAGAAAGAGAGGGAATTGAAAGAGAAATATACATAAGTATTGAAAAGAGATTAAATTTTTTGGCACTAAAAATCTAGAGAAAGTTGGTTGATTAAAGGGACAAGAACACATTTTTTTCCCACAACACCACTAAGATAAAGATAAGATTGAATAAGATAAATTGCATTAAAAAAATTGATGGTAGCATTACAAAAGATCCCAAAGAAGATCTAGGGGAAAGTATAGAGAAGGATGAGGTATTGAGTCACAATCATCCAATCATCAGACATGAGAAACATAAACTTTTAAGAAGAATAATCATAGAGGAAGAAGTTAAAATAGCAACCTTCCAATTAAGAGCTAATAAAGCCCCTAGGTTGGATGGGCTTTTGGCAAGCTTTTCTAAGATTTCTAGAGTATAATTGGGAAGGAATTGGTGGAGGCTGTGGAAGAATCAAGGAAGAATGCAACAATTTTGAAAGGTATGAATAATACTATGATAGCTCTGATTCCAAAGAAGAAAGTAGAAACTATGGATGATTACAAACCCATATCCTTATACAACACAATATACAAGATGATCATGAAGATTGTTGGTTTCCAAATCTACAGAGGGTTTGCCAGTTCCAATGCATGGGCAGATTCAGCCAACAGATTATAGGAGGTTGCGTGAGCTGCCTCCCCTTCACTTCTGGTTCTGCAGCACCAAGGGGGGTATCCCTATAACTAAAGATATAACCTTGATTAGACCAATAACACAATGATTTAGCTTGACAGCAATAGGTAGAATACTCTCATGTGTGGACCAAGATTTGCATGATAGATCACAAGGTTGGCAACATTCTTGGACATATGTGTCTAGTTGGGTATGAGAGTATGCAAAGGGTCCTAATCCTACTCCTACAACTAACAGGTGGAAGATATGAAATGGGTGGACATAGTGTCCTGGATGCAAGACAAGGGGTTTTGGCTCATAACTACTGACCTAGGAGCAGACTGGTGCCTATCCATTGGGCAAGGAGTCAACTAGACATATACATTAGATGGTTTGCAACTTTCACTCAAGTTTTAGGGGGTTTGAACTGATGCTTGCCTTACAAACATCACCCAGGAAAGGGTATCTAACTACCTCTACTTACAAATATCCCTACCAACATGCAACCTTCTCCATCCAATGACCTAAAACAGTTTAATCCACTCCTTGAATGGAAGTTAGAGATCAAACATGTGATACAGAACCCTATATCCTAGAATCTATGAAACCCTTAGCAACCAGATTCAAAAGAAAGAGAATAACATGTAGCAAATGGAGACAAGCTGATAGACACATGCAATGAAGTATTTCTCATATAAATCAACACTGAAACTGAACATATGTGCAAAATACATACATGCTACAACACATAAACTCTAAAATGGGATAAAACAGCCAAGGTCAGGCCCTGTTCTTCATTATTTACACAAAAATTGCCCAGGCCTTCAACAACCTCTAAATGGGTCACACAGTCTACCTTTTATAGTAAAATTGTTTACTCAGCAAATTAATTACAAGGTACAACAAAAATTTGCCAGATACAAAGCATTAGAAAAATGGCACTCAAAATCATCAATGCAGAAGAGGGACAAAGAGGAAGGAGCAGGTGAGATCAAAATCTGGGCCGCCGCGTAAAGATTTTTATCATAAAAATGGTGGTTGAGCCATCAACTCAACCCACGCCTTCTGCAAAAAATGCCATTAATGTTTCAATAACCTGTAGCCCCTGGAAAGTAGCAATGGCACGCCCCTGGAGTTTCTCCTACCAAAAATAGTTGTAAACGCGAAGAAACCCATGACACTGCAGGTTCAAAATGTGGCTGTCGATATATCCAGTCGCAGAAATCTACGGCTTCAAAAACTGTTGAAAAGTCACCAGCCAATGATACTGTGCCACGTAGGCACCTTGACTCTCTATCGCTGACCTTTCTGCTTCTTCATTTTGCCTTTCAAAAAGGGACAGGTGGCGGCATCCGCAGTCTCCTTTGAAACATTAAGGCCCTTCCACGAAACACAGCGGAAGTAGACACTTGGTGCTGTCTGCGCTACACTTGAGAAACATTTGAAACAATATTGGGACTCACACGGATGCCGACACTTGGCACCGTCCACAACACATACGAAACATACTGTGTCTTTAAAGCCTTGGAAGTGACACTTGTCACAACCCGCGGCATTTGAAATACGAGACACATTTAAGAAACAGGGCCCACAACCTCCCGCGCCAAACCAAAAGAAAACAGGGGCAAGCCCGCGGAGGCTGACACTTGTCAAGCTCTGCGGCTATCTCTTGAAACACTTAGAAACTTTTAGAAACACTCACAGAGATTGACACTTGGCAGGTTCCGCGGTCATCAAAGAGACTAAGAAACTTACTTGAAATGTTTCGGCAGAGGCTGCCACTTGGCAACATCTGTAGCAGCAAGGACACATCATCAGGACCCACCACCATTCAATACTTTGCATCGCAGGGCACAAATAGAAACATATGCAGAAGCTGACACTTGTTAGCTTCCATAGCAACCATAAGGGACATGTGGCGCTGTCTGCAACATCTTAGAAACTTTTAGAAACTTTTTGGAAACTCCTATGGAAGCTGCCACGTGGCGCCTTCCGCGGACTTGTATCTTAAAACAGGGTCCCACCTCCAGCCTCGCCACACTGAATATGAAACAAATAGAAACAATGCGGAGGCTGACACATGTCAGCTTCTGCAGTCACAACCAAGGGCACGTGGCACCTTTCGCCCCAACTTAGAAACTCAGAAGAAACTTTTTGAAACATGGGCGGAGCCCGACACTTGGCATGGTCCGCGGGGCTCTGAGTTACTTTTCTTGTGTCCCTCTGGTGCCTCCACGTGGTGCCTTCCACGCCACTCTCAGAAACTTAAAGGAAACTCTATTGAAACTTCGGCTTTCGAAACATAAAAGAAACTTTATCGAAACTTCGGCGGAAGCCGACACGTGGTGCCTTCCATGTATAGTTGGAGCTTTTAGGGGCTACACTCCGCTGCTGACACATGGCACACTCCGCGGGGATGCAAAAGCGCAGATTTAAACTGGGGTTTAAACTTGGCGGTCTCGCGGCACTTGAAACATAAGACCCTCATAGCCACTCTTGGAAACACTCAGACACAGTAACAGTGACCCGATAAGCATCTAGAATGCATTCGACCCATATTTTCATCATTTTTTAGGGGCCGATAGTCTCTTCTAACCCACAGATGCAAACTTTCAATTGCGGAGGCCGAAAGTGTTGGAGCTTTTTGGATTTTTTTGGGAAAGGGCCTGCATAATTAAATGTTTGAAACTTGAATGTTTATGCAAGCACAACTAGTGGCTCTGTCTGGGGACACATGCCTCTTACAGGCATGGCAAGAACCTCAGATCTCTGGGATGCAGACCAGTCCCTTATTCATTGGGCACAGAGTCAAACTTGCACCAATCTGCATCACCAAACACATTATTTCAAAATAAACATGGTGGCCCCGGGCCACCAAAAAGGAAAAACCATAATTTCCCTTTGTCAAACACCTGATTTTCTCTTGATTTCTTCAAATGAAGCCTAAAAGTATTTAACCACTTGCAGCAACCCTCTTTGCAATTATTTGTGCTTCTGCTCATTTCTCTTTCTTTAACAATTCTACAACTAGCTTCATCAGCATACATTATCATAAGTTGTAGAATGTCATCATCATATGAGTCACTGATGTTGCTTGGAAGAATGACAGACTCATATGAAACAAATGAATCCACATCAGAATTTTGCCCTTCCTCAAAAAATAAGAGCTCCTCTGTATCAAACATGCAATACTCAGGCACAAGCAACATCTCATAATCAAATTTATCTTGATGAACATATAGATATCCATCATCATCATGCTCAGCAGTTTTGTCACTAAGGCCCACCTGAAATGTCTCAAGAGAAGGCAGAAATAACTCAGAATGTAGCCCTATACTAAAAGCTTTGTAGTTTCCCATGCAATCAACATTACCCCCAACTGTATGAGCACACACATCTGTAACTTGTCTGTCCACCTCTGAATCACCACTGCACTGATAATCAAAAGCAAATTTTTCAACCTCTGCACTATGAAGGTGGTCAGAATCTTCAAGGAAACACTCATATTCAGCATCCAAATATATTTCATCATCTGAAAGGCTCATACATGCATCTGAATGCTGACAATCACTAATACATTCACTGCCATCCCTTGAATCAATGTTTTCTATATTCAGAGTGAAGCTCTGCATATCCACCTCATATAAATAATCAGGAATAACTGGGATATGCCTATCACTGCAAGATGCAACTTCATGTATATCTTTTATTTCATCATTTGAAAAGCATTTTGCATCTACAGGTTTTCTTCTAGAGGCTAACAACAATCTTTGTTCACATCATTATAGGATGTGCCTATATTTTCTACAACATTTTCTTCATGCATCACATCATGGCTGCACACATTATTCTGAAATATATTTCCCTCTACATAATCATCTTTCAATGCACATACTGGGAGAACTGAAATATATTCACTTTGATAACTACTTTTACAACTTGCAGCCATGAAACCTACTGGCATCCCATATTTCTCATTGTTTTCAATGTCCATAGCAAATTGGAAAGCTTGGTGAAGTGTGACTGGTTCTTTATCTCTCAATAGATAACTCATTTCTTCATCAAATGCAGCCAAATAAATTGTCAAGCACAATGCATTATTGGTCTCATATATTCAGGAATTTGCTTGAGCAACTTAATAAACCTTAAATTAAAGGCTCAAACTAGTTCCTCATCCTCCCTTTGGATATTCATAAAATGTATGATCAATGAGGCAACATCAAATCTTTCACCAAACTGTTCTAGGAATGCAACTTCTAAATCTATCCATGAAGAAACTGAACAAACAGGCAGGTCTAAAAACCATATCCTAGCATCATCTTCCAATGACTGAACAAAGAGTCTCATTACTACATCTTCATCCTCTATCTCATAATCTTCTATCAAATTGCAAAACTTTTGTAGATGTTTGTTTGCCGATTCAGAATCTGATCCACTATATTTTGGCAAACATCTTCTAATTTTATTTGGAATAGCATTTGGGTAACCACCTATTCCTGTGAAATTTAGGGCTTTATACCTTTCAATAAAAAATGGTCTTCTTTGAGAGCACAACCAGGTTTACTGTTTTAAACTTAACATTTTGAATCAAAGATGAAATACGTGGAAATATGTTGTAGCATTGATAGGATCAATCAACAGAGTCGCCACCTCTCACAGAGAGGATAGAACTTCAACAAGGCACATGTATTTTCTAGATTCACCACGCCAGCAGAGCACCATATGGTTACTATTTTGCTGCAACAACTTCACTGGAAACTAGATTTTCCAGCCTTCAAATCACTTGACTCTCACTCTCCCGAGTAGAGTCGCCAAAATATGTTGGTTTCCAAATCTACAGAGGGTTTGCCAGTTCCAATGCACGGGTGGATTCAGCCAACAGATTACGGGAGGTTGTGTGAGCTACCTCCCCTTCACTTCTGGTTCTGCCGCACCAAGGGGGTATCCCTATATCTAAAGATATAACCTTGATTAGACCAATAACACAATGATTTAGCTTGACAGCAACAGGCAGAATACTCTCATGTGTGGACCAAAATCTATATGATAGATCACAAGGTTGGCAACATTCTTGGACATATGTGTCTGCTTGGGTATGAGAGTATGCAAAGGGTCCTAATCCTACTCCTACAACTAACAGGTGGAAGATATGAAATGGGTGGACATAGTGTCCTGGATGCAAGACAAGGGGTTTTGGCTCATAACTACTAACCCAGGAACAGACTGGTGCCTATCCATTGGGCAAGGAGTCAACTAGACGTATACAGCAGATGGTTTGCAACTTTCACTCAAGTTTCAGGGGGTATGAACTGATGCTTGCCTTACAAGCATCACACAAGAAAGGGTATCTAACTGCCTCTACTTACAAATATCCCTGCCAACATGCAACCTTCTCCATGCAATGACCTAAAATAGTTTAATCCACTCCTTGAATGGAAGTTAGAGATCAAACATGTGATACAGAACCCTATATCCTAGAATCTATGAAACCCTTAGCAACTAGATTCAAAAGAAGGAGAATAACATGCAACAAATGGAGACAAGTGGATAGACACATGCAATGAAGCATTTCTCATATAAATCAACACTGAAACTAAACATATGTGCAAAATACATATGCTACAACACATAAACTCTAAAATGGGATAAAACAGCCAAGGTCAGGCCTTGTTCTTCATTATTTACACAAAAAATTGCCCAGGCCTTCAACAACCTCTAAATGGGTCACACAGTCTGCCTTTTATAGAAAAACTGTTTACTCAGCAAATTAATTACAAGGTACAACAAAAATTTGCTAGATACAAAGCATCAGAAAAATGGCGCTCAAAATCATCAATGCAGCAGAAGGACAAAGAGAAAGGAGCAGGTGAGATCAGAATTTGGGCCACTGCCTGAAGATTTTCATCATAAAAATGGTGGTTGAGCCATCAACTCGACCCACGCCTTCTGCAAAAACTACTATTAATGTTTCAACAACCTGTAGCCCCTGGAAAGTAGCAATGGCGCGCCCCTGGAGTTTCTCCTACCAAAAATAGTTGTAAATGTGAAGAAACCCACGACACTGTAGGTTCAAAATGTGGCCTTCGATATATCCAGTTTCGGAAATCTATGGCCTTAAAAACTATTGAAAAGTCGCCAGCCAATGATACTGTGCCACGTAGACACCTTGACTCTCTATCGCTGACCTTTTCGCTTCTTCATTTTGCCTTTCAAAAAAGGATAGGTGGCAGCAGCCGCAGTCTCCTTTGAAACATTAAGGCCTTTCCACGAAACACAGTGGAAGCAGACACTTGGCGCTGTCCATGCTACACTTGAGAAACATTTGAAACAATATTGGGACTTACGCGGATGCTGACACTTGGCACCGTCCACAACACTTACGAAACATACTGTGTCTTTAAACTTAAGTGGCCCCTGCAAGTGACACTTGTCGCAACCCACGACATTTGAAATATGAGACACATTTAAGAAACGTGGCCCACAACCTCCTGCACCAAACCAAAGGAACACAGGGGCAAGCCCACAGAGGCTGACACTTGTCAAGCTCTGTGGCTATCTCTTGAAACACTTAGAAACTTTTAGAAACACTCGTGGAGATTGACACTTGGCAGGTTCCGTGGTCATCAAAGAAACTGAGAAACTTACTTGAAATGTTTTGGTGGAGGCTGCCACTTGGCAACATCTGCAGCAGTAGGGACACATCATCGGGACCCACCACCATCATAGGGACAGAAACATACGCAGAAGCTGACACTTGTTAGCTTCCGCAGCAACCATAAGGGACACGTGGCGCTGTCTGCAACATCTTAGAAACCTTTAGAAACTTTTTGGAAACTCCTGTGGAAGCCGCCATGTGGTGCCTTCCGCAGACCTGTATCTTAAAACAGGGTCCCACCTCTAGCCTCGCCACACTGAATATGAAACAAATAGAAACAATGCGGAGGCTGACACATGTCGGCTTCCGCAGTCACAACCAGGGGCACGTGGCACCTTCCGCCCCAACTTAGAAACTCAGAAGAAACTTTTTGAAACATGGGCAGAGCCTGACACTTGGCATGGTCTGCGGGACTCTGAGTTACTTTTCTTGTGTCCCTCAGGTGCCTCCATGTGGTGCCTTCCGTGCCATTCTCAGAAACTTAAAGGAAAGTCTATTGAAACTTCAGCTTCTGAAACATAAGAGAAACTTTATCGAAACTTCAGCGAAAGCTGACACGTGGCGCCTTCCGCGTATAGTTGGAGCTTTTAGGGGCTACACTCCGCTGCTGACACGTGGCACACTCCGTGGGGATGTAAAAGCACAGATTTAAACCGGGGCTTAAACTTGGCGGTCCCGCAGCACTTAAAACAGAAGACCCTCATAGCCACTCTCGGAAACACTCAGACACAGTAACAGTGACTCGATAAGCATCTGGAATGCATTCGACCCATATTTTCATCATTTTTCAGGGGTCGATAGTCTCTTCTGACCAGCAGATGCAAACTTTCAATTGCAGAGGCCAAAAGTGTTGGAACTTTTTGGATTTTTTTGGGAAAGGGCCTGCATAATTAAATGTTTGAAGCTTGAATGTTTATGTAGGCACCACCAAAGACAATGACAAACAGATTGAAAACCATATTACCAGATATTATATCAAAGGAGTAGAAAGGATTTACATCAGGGAGATCAATTATGGAAACAATCATTATAGCACATGAAGCTATACATATGGTTAGGCAGTCCAAGGTGGAAAATATGATTGTGAAATTAGATATCAAAAAACTTATGATCAAGTGAATAGGAAATTCTGCCTGGAGGTGATGGAGAAGTTTGGGTTTTGTAAGGAATGGATAAAATGGATCAATAGATGCGTCTCTAATCCAAGATTTTCAATTCTCTTAAATGGAAGCCCCCAGGGGTTCTTCTCATCCTTAAATGGAATCACACAAGGGGATCCCCTATCCCCTTTCTTGTTTATTAATGTGGTAGAAGCCCTTGGAAGGAGTATTCAAGATGCAAGGATGGGAGGAGAATGGAAAGGCACCAAAATTGTACAAGGAATGGAAGCCACTACCCACCATCAATTTGTAGACGACACAATCCTTTTTGGAGTAGGAAAGAGGTAAAGACAATAAAGAAAACATTAGAAAAATACTGTAAAGCATTTAGACAAAGCGTGAACTAGAATAAGTCTAAAATTTTCTTCTTTAACATAGGTTTGAGAAAAAAAAGGAAAGTGACATCAATCTTGGGACTAAAGACAAGCCATCTACCTAGAAAATGCCTAGGTATTCCCCTATTTGTGGGTGCCAAAAGAACAAAATTATGGGACTCAGTTTTGGCCAGCTATAACTCCAAGGTCAAATCATGGAAAGGTTAGCAACTCTCAATAGCAGGTAGAATAACAATGCTAAAGTTAGTGATCTCTACAACTGCAATCTACACAATGTCATGTATGAATATTCCAAGGAAAATTTGTGACACATTGGATTAGAAAATGAGATCTTTCTTCTGGCAAGGTACCTCAGAGCAAAAGAAATTCCCACTCATTGCATGGGAGAAAATTTGTAGACCAAAGGAAGTAGGAGTAGAATTGAGGAAATCAATAGTGATGAACAAGGGATTGGGGGTGAAGTTAGTATGGAACTTATATAGAAATCTACAACAAAAAATGAGCCAAAATACCATTGCACAAATAGTTGGATTCCACTAGCCTAGATAGGATTTTTTCCATAGCTAACCCCCATCTAGTTCAATTGTGTGGAACTTCCTAAACACAAGAAGAGAAATTATCACAAAACACTTGATGTGGGAAATTAAAAATGGAAGGAAGGGAATGTTTTGGGAGGATTCATGGAATGAGCTACCAAAACTTAGGGAGGTGAATGGATTGGAATACATTAGAGAAATCCTAATCTATAGATTGGGAACACATGTCAGGGATTATGTATCTAGAAATGGAAACTATGGCAGGGACTAGAGATCTTAGAGGAACAAAAGGAAAATCTCAAAAGAGTACTGGTAGAAAGAAGAATAATAATCACATAAGGAGAAGACACAATAAAGTGGAGTGGAGAAAAATTAGGAAAATACAATGTTAAATTCGGATATATTGTGGAAGAAGTAGCAACCAAGAAGGAAGACTGGCCCATGAAGTTATGCTAGAATAAGAAAGGTCTACCAAAGGCAGGAGCATTTGCATTGGATGAACTCCAATGAAGAATTCTCATAGGTGACAGATTAAGGAAGCTCAAATTTATAGGCCCATTAAGATGTGTCCTATGCAAAAAAGTAGAAAAATCAAGCAACCAGATATTGCTAAATTGTGACTTAGCTGAAGTATGTTGGAAAAAGGCCATGAACAAACTAAAATGGTGCAGTCCACTTCCAGAAAAGATGATATTGATTTTCAATGCATGTCCAAGAACCCATAAAATGATAGTGTTTTCAATCCTATGGATAGTGTGTTTGGCAGTGATAGTGTGGGAGATATGGAAAGAAAGGAATAGAAGAATATTTCAAGATAAAGAAATGACTAGTGAGGCACTCATAAGGAAAATTGAAAATTCTATAACATAAATTGTGAACAATGGAGTCAAGAACCAAACTCTGAAAAATAGTTCGTTCATAGCTTGGGATGATGAGATGATGAAAAATTGGCTAGGATTGAAAGTATCCCCCATTTATGGGGTTGCCTAGGATAATTTGGCTAAGAAGATAAGGGATGACACTAGGTGGGTTCCCCTAGGGGAAGGATGACATAAGGTTAACTTTGATGGTGCTTCTCAAGGAAAGCTAGGGAAATCAGTGGCAGGATGTGTAATACATGATCATAAAGGAAATATTGTGGGAATAGCGGCAAAAAACTATCAGCCAAAACAAATAACGAAGTAGAGATACAAGTAGCCCTATTAAGTGTTCAAACATGTAGGAAATTAAATCTTAGAAAGGTACAATTGGAGGAAGATTCATTGAACATCATAAACACATTGAGAAAGAAGGTAACCCAATGTTGGAAGTTAAATAGATATATTGAACCAATATGGGAAGTTATTAATGAATTTGAGGATTTCAAAATTGGCCACGTCTTTAGAGAGGGGAATAGATCAGTAGACACACTGGCCAATAAAGTGATTGAGACGAATGAGGATGACATCATTCAGAGTGCCGATTTGGGAGAGAAGGAATTATGGGAAGAATTACAAAGAGCTTAACATGTTTGGCAATAACTAAAAAATGTTGACAATGTAAGATGACAAGGAGGAGTAGTACATGAAGTAAAGTAAGAGGACAAAAGTCATTGATGATCACACACTTTATAGCGGCTATGGTGAAGGATTTTAGGTCAAAGGGAAATGATCAATTCACATGTAAACATGGACACCACAATCTTCTTGAAAGAAAAGTGTAGACAAGTCACTTTTATTGGCAAAATTACAGAGCTCAAGATAAAGAATTTTTTTAGGGTTGGGTCTTCCATACTGATACACACCATAAAAATGGTCCTTGGAGAGGTGTATTTGGAGGCTAGCCACATATACTAAGTGAATTCAAATGTCACCTTGATGCTCATTACAGTGTCGCTAGATGTTGGGGAGGAGAAGAATAAGTCAGGAAAATCTCCAATGTATTGATAAAAGCAAGGTAGTAGATCAGGTTGAAGAAGGTGGTGGATGAAGTGATTCTAAGACATGATTTCCACTCAAGGAATGGTAACTAGCCATGAATTACGCTAATATACATAAGCTCTTGGATTCCATTCATTCTCCCTATGGTTGGTGGAGATGAATTCAATAGATGTTGAGAGGCCAGGTGGCAAATTACATTTTTGAAGGAGGTCATGGGGATCATACCAGGAGACAATGTAGATTCATCCTTCACAGTGGATGCTCCAAGCTCTGGGGTAGAGGCTAACAAAGAAATGGAGCTAGGGGATCTCAATGGTACAGGTACCAATTAAACAGTGTGGGGAAAATAGCAAACACTAACCCATTTTGTTTAATAGGGTTATAAAACATAGGATGATATATTAGTATATGTAATTGCCAGGCACAACATATCAAACATAGATATGTTGAACACACCAAGATACTGAGAGGGGGGGTGAATCAATATCTAATTAAAATTCAACTCTGCTAGAGCGGATTAAAACTTAAGTATTACAATATCAACATAAGAATGAAAGATTAACACAATTCACATCAACACATAACACTAGATATACGTGGAAAATGCAAGAAGGGAAAAACCATGGTGAGGATTAACTCACAATATGAAGCTCAAAATATAACTTTTCTTAGGGCTACAACCCAAGGAAGCAACTACTCCCTGCTGAATTTATTTCAGGGATACAACCCAAAGAAGCTACTACTCATTGAAGATTTGTTTTAGGGTCACTCCCAAGGAAGGAACTACTCCCTGCATTGAGAACAAACTCAAAAAAAATTACAGTATGACAATCCTTCTACGGCCTAAAAATTGACATTGAATCTCACACCTTTGATGATTGCAATTTTTCTTCTTCTAAAGATTGGATCAGTTAGGCACACTCTTCACTTCCCTTCTCTCAAAAAATGTCTTCAAGATCAATCAGGACAACTTCTAACACTTCTGCTCTTTCTCCTTCAGTCAGACATCACAATGCATATGATATTCATACTCTATGTAGTGTCCTTACTATGTCTAGTAAACTTGGTGACAATCACACAATTTAGAGGAAAAACCTGACTGAATAGTCCACTTGGACCTTTGGAAAGAACTTCAATGAATTATCAACCAAGGCTAGTAAGCTTGTGATAGCATTTGCATTATATGTGCTTTCAAAGATTAATACTACCTAACTCATCCTAGTATAGTGTTATACTTACTAGAAAATCTCAAACTGCACAATGGTAAAGAAAGTAATGCTAACACTATTGCTATGGGTACATACATAATAAGACTATAACTAATTACTGTCAAGGAATGAATGCTAAGGTTTAACTTAATATTGATAATCTAACCTACACTCTATACTTCAGAGTACAACAAGTTGAAGCAACTAGAATATCTCAAAGGATCTAATGCATTTATGAAATAACTATTACAACAATGATAATATACAGGAAATGAAGTGAGGGATAGTTACCTTGAGTGGCCCTTGCTCAAGTATCTGTCTCCACTAATCTAACTCAAATCTAATTTCTTAGATTAACACAATCATACTAATTCTAAATCATTCATTTCACAATCTTTACAATATCACATGAGATTCTGCTACAAGATTTTTTTCATGAATTCATCATCAAATAATAAACATTGTATGTGTAACTAATTGGAAAAATATCTGGTAACTATATCTATGAATTGAACAACTTACAAACTTCAAAACTTTAACTACCTCAACCACCGAGCCATACATATAGGCATGGGGGAGTTTATTAAAACAAGGTCTCTTAACTAGAATCATAAATCACCAGTCCCCACATACTAGAGTGTGATAAATGCCAAGCAATTAATAGCTGAAAAAGAAAGAAAGAAGAGTCCAAATGAAATTGAGAATCTTGCTGTAAGAGAACTGGAATGTGGACTGGTTGAATCAGTCACATTAGACTCCTGATTGTAACATAATTCTTCTCCTTCAATCATCTTTATTAATTGTCATCACGATGCATAATCATCTTCATAAACTGCCTCCATGTTGTAGTTGATGTGCTCAGTTTATTCTGGAACCTCCCCTATTCTCCTATCTGAGAACTCTTTGGCTGTAGGCTATACCTTACAGTTGCTACAAGCTATAGTCCATCTCGTCCAGCTACAAGAATTAGTTCACAAAACATGCACACAATAATAACAACCATAGTCAAGCATAGATATCCTTACAATCCATACATATCCTCACATAATAATACAATATCCATCATATTATAACCATATTTCCATATAATTAATAATCAGGTTCAGGTTTGCATAATAAACATAAAAGATCGCATAATATAGGATGATGTATAAGATAATGTCTGAGAATTTCTATGAACTTGCATAAAACCATAAGAAAACTGGCTAATAACTAGACTCATCATTTCCCCCCAACTACCCAATAGCATGTCAAGCAAATTAACTAGGGCTAGAGGTTTTAGTGCAAAGTGAAATCCTTGAAGTAAGTTATAGCATCCACTCCTTCTGTTAGCACAGTAAAAATTTGAAATTTTAACTATCTCCTTACTCCATCATATTTGAATAAATCCTGAAGAATATCCCAAAAAAGACCATAATAAAAATTTTTGTATCTCACGAGATGTCTATGGATGAGCAGTGCCGAATTTCATCAAAATCAATCCATCGGCAAGAGGTTGTGTTGCTTACACCGATACACAAGGAATCGTTTGAAAACAACCATCGGCGTGAAAATAGAGATCAGAAGAAGAATTGTGGAAGTCACCGATGGAGTAAGTAATACCGATGACTTTACATCAGCAAGAAAGGTAAGTGGTCATACCGATCGGTATGACAGATATCTATCGGATGACTTTTTAAAAGATGCCCCGACGGTATATATCATACCGATAAAGCATTTCGGCAAGAGTTTCACTGAACAGCATGCGGGGGTAACGAAACAAATAGCCATCGGCGAGAGGTAAGCTATCGGGATAGAAAACAAGTAAGCCTCCGATGATTAAGAGTCTTGGCGATAAGAGAGCCATCGGCGAGACTCACAGCGATACACCTCTATCAGGATAACTTGACATATCGGAACAAAAGATCCAGGTCTTGCCGATTCACAAGTCACGGCGATCAAAAGGTGTCGGTGACACTTTACTAAACTTTGCCTGATGAAGGATATGAAAAGGGTTATCGGAGAGATATTTAGGATCGGGATAAAACTTCCAGACCTCTTCGATTATATGTGTTATGCCGATGGGGTGGGCCACCAAGATTGTATTTGAAAATATTATGTGGAGATAATAAATGATATTTTGTAGCAAACACCTTTTCTCAAGGAATTATCTGAATATGAGGCAGAAATATACATCGGCGAGAGAAAACCAATCGGAGCAAAAATTGTTAATCATGCCGAACTCTTGTGTCACACCGATGGAGGCTTTATCGGCAAGAAACGGCATATCGGTATGTAGTATTTTAAAGCTCCCAATAAACTTATGTTATACCGATGGACCCTGCAAAGGAAAAGTAATCAAAGAAAAAATAAATATTTAGTGGTGCAAGAAATGAATAAAGTAAAACCAAAATAGAACAAAAATAAATATTGGCATCATATCGGTTGAGAACATTTCAAGAGATGAAATATTTTTCTGAGGTTTAAGAAGACATCAAACCTAGAGAGTAATTTATAGTAAAGTATTTTCACCGAGCAAGAGAGAACTGGGTAATATTTATACCCAAATTAATATTTTTATCAAAACAAAGGTGAAGACACACGAAGTAAATGTAATACGAAATATTTTACCAGAGGAGTTAAAATGGGTGATTAAGTATGGTAAACATATGTACGAGTAAAATTGAGCTTGAAGTTTAATCAAAATATTTAATTTGCCAATGGCAACTAATTAAATATTTTATTTTTGCTGAAAACAATTGAATGAAGAGCTGTACCAAAGGATGCACCGGTATGTGAAGGGTTGCAACCCTAAAAATACAAGATATATATGGGAGATGCAAACAGAAAGAGAACAAGAGTAGATTAGGATCAAGAGTAGATTAGGAAAAATATCAGTTAGATAACTGGATGGATTGACCAGTTGCCAGAATAAAATATTATGTTGTACATTGTAAAACCTTTCAAAATTGTATAGTGGAGAAAATGCACAAATTAATGATTTAATATTGGTGTCTATTGTTTGTTGAGCTGAGCAATTATTTGGTTGTCTCCATACTGTAATTTCTTTGTTATTTGAACCTGAGTTTCCAAGTTGATATTTCAGTTTCATCAAAACACACTTGCTGTTTTCGTGTAATCAAACTAATTGGTTTCCATTACAGATATAAAATCCTTTTGATTGATTACAGTAACCTGGAGGTAGCATTTGGATAGGTAAGAACAGCCTTATAATTGTCAAGATTGCCATACTGTCTCCAACTCGATATTGTCTTGTTATTCAAATTGAGCATCAACTCCATTTGTCAATACACATTTGCTGTCATTGTGTGATTCTTTTGATCGGTTCCTTCAAGCAAGGATTAAAAAATCCTTTCAATAAGTCATAGTAACCTGGTAAGATTCGAGTGGATCACTAAGTAGAGTCTGTCAGTCACATTCTTGCACGTTTATACAAGCTATAAACAAAACAAGTGCCAAACAATCAGAATTGTAACCAGTAAGTAAATCGTATATCATATATACTTTGACTCCATTAGCCCAATAGAAATAGGCACTGGTCATACCATTTCCATTTTAGAATTCCATAAAATCCTATTCAAACAAATACAACTCATATCTTAGTACTAGGAGTAGGAGTAGTTCAAAAGCTTTTATCTATTTCACATTTTATGCCATTGTGAGTAGATACCTAAATCCAATCAAATCATATAGGGTTAAGTCTGCTTTAGTTACAAAGGTACACCCGCCTAGGTTTGCAGGACCTGAAGTGTAGGGAGCAAATAGCTCTGTCAATTGGTCCAAAAACGTTGCAAATCCAAACATAGAGTCTGGCATCCTCTTAGGGTTAGCAACCTGCATTTTTGGGAACCAACAAAATGGCGACTCCACTGGGGAGAACACACAGAGAAACCTGGTAGTAGACCATGTTATTAGAGTTAGAAAATTAAAAGGCATAACTCTGCTGGTGGAAGGAAAAACTCAGAAAAATTGATTAGTCTTCTAAATAGAGGTGGCGACTCTACACAAAATTCAAATACATATTGGTAGACTCTGCTGGCAAGAACCTAGAAAGATGAAATTTTCCTCTTCTCACAAGAGGTGGCGACTCTGAAAATAAAATTGATGAAATATGAAAAAATATAACATACCCCCTTTAGATGCATTCTTTGAAATAAGGAGACATGAAGGAGAATCTGGATATGAGTTGTTCATCAAGTTGGCGGATATCTATGAACAGATACCTTTTCATCTCAAACCTAGGAAATCCTTATTCATTAAAATGTTCATGCTTGCTTATGTGCCTATGTTAACTAATTGGCCTGAATCATTAAAGCCAATTACTCTAGACCAAGTGGTTCAATTGATTCATAGCATAGAAAGGACAAGGCCTAAGGATATTATCAATATTGAATCTGATGATATTGAATATGAAGAAAATGATGGACTAGCAACATACCAAGAAAATGAATACTATCCACCACTTGGATAGCAATATGCTCCACAATATCATCATCTACATATGTCACATCAGAATTTGCACTCTCATCAACCCACCCAACAAAATGTTTATTATCAGCCTCCATATCAAACAAATTTTATCCCAACCCACCCACTGCAATATATGAATCAACAGTATTGGGAGGAAGAAGAACATTGTTTTCAAAAGATGGGTATACCAGAACATGAACTCCAGATGTTTCCAAACCCATGCTATCCTGAGGATGAAATCTTTTCAGATAACCAGGGTGAATATTTTCAAGATCTTGATCAAGAGGAAGTGCACATGGCAGAAAAGAATCTTCAAGCCTGTTCAAAATCATTATATGATGATATAGCACAAAAAGATGAAGAAGATGACTATTTTCAAACAGGGCAAACTCACAATGAGGAGGAAGTGTACATATCTGAAAATGATTTTCAAAATTTTTCAAACCCATTGTATGATGAAAAGATGGAAGAAGATCAGATGACATTTTGCCAAGGTATGCCAGAAAATGAATTTCAAGTGTTCTCAAATCCATGTTATCAAGAAGATGAAAGGCATTTAAACAGTCAGGGAGGTGGATATTCTGATAAAGAGTCTATAAATGATGAGGTTGATGAAATATGTACATCAAATTTTGAGCATTATAGTAGTGATGAAAAGAATGATGAAAATTTCAGTAAGAGGGTTGATGAAGAAACATGCTCACTTGACAGTGAGCATATTTCAGAATTGCTCACCAAAGAATATCAAAGATATGTAAATAAAGATGATACCCAAGTACTGTGTCCAGCACATATATCTTTCGACAGTGAATCCATTCAACATGATAAAGTGATGAAATATATGAGGCCATATTTCCCAAGTCACATTTTTGCAAAGAAGAGACAGATAGTGGTCATGAGTTCTCTTGTGACACTAATCCAGAGATAAAGATGTCCATTGAACCAGAGGAGGTTAACGATTCCAGTATGTATGATTGGCATATTATTGACTCTCAAGCATGTGGGGAAGATGGATGTGATAAGGAAAAAGATATGGTGTTTTATGTTGGAGCCAGCATTGATGATAGCATGTGTCAAAAGCAGCTTGATTTATTCCATTTTCCAATTCAGTTAAAAAACCAGCATTTGGTGAGTAACAATAGATATGATAGAGTAAGACATCCTACAAGGTTTGATAATCATAACTTTCTTATGTCATACAATGATGAAGGTGTTCAAAATATGCCTCATTTCCAGATACCAAATAATATAGAACACACTTGCAGCATAAACTATGATGTGTTAATGAACTATATAAATAGATTTAGTCAGGTAGATGGGGTGTCATTACAACATGATCAGAACAAAGTTTTTGATAGGGGAAAGACATGGATTTTCTTTTCTGATATGGTCTTTTGACCATATCAATTTTGGGACAAAAGTAGACTCTGTTACCCAATGGAGAAGGCACCAGTCTGCTCCCCAGGAGATCTGGATCCTTGTTATACTCATAGGGAGTATACATCCCAGATAGAGCCACTGTTAGCACAGTAAAAATTTAAAATTTTTACTATCTCCTTACTCCATCATATTTGAATAAATCCTGAAGAATATCCCAAAAAAGACCATAATAAAAAATTTTGTATCTCACGAGATGTCTATGGATGAGCAGTGCCAAATTTTATCAAAATCAATCCATCGGCAAGAGGTTGTGTTGCTTACACCGATACACAAGGAATCGTTTGAAAACAACCATCGGCATGAAAATAGAGATCGGAAGAAGAATTGTGGAAGTCACCGATGGAGTAAGTAATACCGATGACTTTACATCGGCAAGAAAGGTAAGTGGTCATACCGATCGGTATGACAGATATCTATCGGATGACTTTTTAAAAGATGCCCCGACGGTATATATCATACCGATAAAGCATTTCGGCAAGAGTTTCACCGAATAGCATGCGGGGGTAACGAAACAAATAGCCATCGGCGAGAGGTAAGCTATCGGGATAGAAAACAAGTAAGCCTCCGATGATTAAGAGTCTTGGCGATAAGAGAGCCATCGGCGAGACTCACAGCGATACACCTCTATCGGGATAACTTGACATATCAGAACAAAAGAGCCAGGTCTTGCCGATTCATAAGTCACGGTGATCAAAAGGTGTCAGTGACACTTTACTAAACTTTGCCTGATGAAGGATATGAAAAGGGTTATCGAAGAGATATTTAGGATCGGGATAAAACTTCCGGACCTCTCCGATTATATGCGTTATGCTGATGGGGTGGGCCACCAAGATTGTATTTGAAAATATTATGTGGAGATAATAAATGATATTTTGTAGCAAACACCTTTTCTCAAGGAATTATCTAACTATGAGGCAGAAATATACATCGGCGAGAGAAAACCACTCGGAGCAAAAATTGTTAATCATGCCAAACTCTTGTGTCACACCGATGGAGGCTTTATCGGCAAGAAACGGCATATCGGTATGTAGTATTTTAAAGCTCCCAATAAACTTATGTTATACCGATGGACCCTGCAAAGGAAAAGTAATCAAAGAAAAAATAAATATTTAGTGGTGCAAGAAATGAATAAAGTAAAACCAAAATAGAACAAAAATAAATATTGGCATCATATCGGTTGAGAACATTTCAAGAGATGAAATATTTTTCTGAGGTTTAAGAAGACATCAAACCTAGAGAGTAATTTATAGTAAAGTATTTTCACCGAGCAAGAGAGAAATGGGTAATATTTATACCCAAATTAATATTTTTATCAAAACAAAGGTGAAGACACACGAAGTAAATGTAATACGAAATATTTTACCAGAGGAGTTAAAATGGGTGATTAAGTATGGTAAACATATGTACGAGTAAAATTGAGCTTGAAGTTTAATCAAAATATTTAATTTGCCAATGGCAACTAATTAAATATTTTATTTTTGCTGAAAACAATTGAATGAAGAGCTGTACCAAAGGATGCACCGGTATGTGAAGGGTTGCAACCCTAAAAATACAAGATATATATGGGAGATGCAAACAGAAAGAGAACAAGAGTAGATTAGGATCAAGAGTAGATTAGGAAAAATATCAGTTAGATAACTGGATGGATTGACCAGTTGCCGGAATAAAATATTATGTTGTACATTGTAAAACCTTTCAAAATTGTATAGTGGAGAAAATGCACAAATTAATGATTTAATATTGGTGTCTATTGTTTGTTGAGCTGAGCAATTATTTGGTTGTCTCCATACTGTAATTTCTTTGTTATTTGAACCTGAGTTTCCAAGTTGATATTTCAGTTTCATCGAAACACACTTGCTGTTTTCGTGTAATCAAACTAATTGGTTTCCATTACAGATATAAAATCCTTTTGATTGATTACAGTAACCTGGAGGTAGCATTTGGATAGGTAAGAACAGCCTTATAATTGTCAAGATTGCCATACTGTCTCCAACTCGATATTGTCTTGTTATTCAAATTGAGCATCAACTCCATTTGTCAATACACATTTGCTGTCATTGTGTGATTCTTTTGATCGGTTCCTTCAAGCAAGGATTAAAAAATCCTTTCAATAAGTCACAGTAACCTGGTAAGATTCGAGTGGATCACTAAGTAGAGTCTGTCAGTCACATTCTTGCACGTTTATACAAGCTATAAACAAAACAAGTGCCAAACAATCAGAATTGTAACCAGTAAGTAAATCGTATATCATATATACTTTGACTCCATTAGCCCAATAGAAATAGGCACTGGTCATACCATTTCCATTTTAGAATTCCATAAAATCCTATTCAAACAAATACAACTCATATCTTAGTACTAGGAGTAGGAGTAGTTCAAAAGCTTTTATCTATTTCACATTTTATGCCATTGTGAGTAGATACCTAAATCCAATCAAATCATATAGGGTTAAGTCTGCTTTAGTTACAAAGGTACACCCGCCTAGGTTTGCAGGACCTGAAGTGTAGGGAGCAAATAGCTCTGTCAATTGGTCCAAAAATGTTGCAAATCCAAACATAGAGTCTGGCATCCTCTTAGGGTTAGCAACCTGCATTTTTGGGAACCAACACCTTCAACCTGTTTCAAATAAAAGCCTTTATGACATGCTAGTTTGTTCATTCTGGTAACCTATGCCTTCTCACACTCCTTGTTCTTCTTCCCTGTCCAGTGTGGTACTGGGTACAGAAGCATTGGTGGATGGAAGGTAAATGGCACCCATTCAAGTCCATGTCCTCTGGCAATATCCATAATTTTTTGTACTCTTTCAAACATGGACATAAAATTATAAACAGAGCGGGGTTCTTTTCTCTACAATTCATGGGTTAAACTATTCCATCTTTCTTGCACAAACTTATAAGAATGGTGGATGAGTTCAAAGTTAAATGTTGCATTCTTTCATAATCCTATAGTCTCAAGTTCATGATTTTTCTACCTACACCTTTATGATCCAAAAGTTGTTTCCATTCTTCAATGATCAATTCAAGGGTTTTAGATTCTATCCTTATTGGAAGAGAAATTGATTTCTCTCTCTCCATATATGCTTTCATAATTTCACCCCTCAACTTATCATTTCTGAAATAAGATGCTAGTGCCCTTAATTGTAAATCTCCTACAAAACTTAATGGTTTTCATTTTGTGTCTTCAGGCACAACATAGTTATGTAAGTAGTACTCACATAACTGATCCTATTCTTCTGGTGTGGCATCAACAATTTTTTTTAGAAAAGTCATTTTTCCACTCATAGCAATTGACTTATTACTGATCAATTTACTAAATTGATAACTCAAAAAAATTTCTTCTAAAAACAAAGCATATGCTCTGGTTGGAGGTCTACATCTAACAATTTGGGTGGCTTTATTTGCTACCTCTTCCATCTTGGCTGCTAACCTTCTCAATTCAATATATTTTCTCTCCAATGCCTGAGTATGCTCTACAATCATTACTTCTTTTTCTTTCTTCCACTCCTCTTCTCATTTAGAAAAGTCTTGAGTAACTTTCCACAATTGGTAACCTAGGGACATAATTGTATGATAGGTTGGGGTTTTTGTGATAGGAGGTCTTCTTTCCTCAGCTACTAGTTCCGTGTTTCCTGCTACAACTATTTCTAGTTCTACAAGTATATCTAATTTTGATCCCTGCCCATAAGTATTTACTTTTTCCTCCAAGTCCTGAATCTTTTCTTTTCTTTCCTTGTCTCTTTTCTCATATGTTTTGACCAGTTCCTCCAGCTACTCAATTATTTCAAAAGCTTCTTGCAATTATATTCTAACATTTATTTCTTCTAGAAATAATTCTTCATTTCTCAAAGACTGTTTAGTACCATCCCATGTGGATTCATAACCCTGACTGTCAGGGTTAACTGGGGTTTTCTTCGTAGTTTTCTTGGCAACAAAAATATCTTCTGACTCTGATTCAGAGGTAGTGGATATATACCATTTCCTTTTTGTGGGAACTTGCACATTTTTTAGTCACATTAGCCTCTTGTTCAATGTTGGTATCCACTGTCACAACACCTTCTTTTTCTTCTCCTGGTTTCTCAATACTACTACTCATAACACCTTTCCTTTTTTAGGTGGTGTGAATGCCTTAGTTATGTGGGTTTCTTCTTTGACATTTTTGAAGGTGCAGAAGAAGAATCACCTCTCTTCTTTCTAGTTTTTGGTGTTCTATTTTTGGGCAATTTACTAGAAGATGGGGTTTGATGTACCTCTTTTGCTATAGGTTGACCAAATACTGCATGTGGTGAATTTTGCACATCTTTCTCCCTTGTTTCTCCCTTGTTATGGGTGGGTGAAGTAGTAGGTGGAACAGGAGGAGTTTCCCTTAAAGATGCAGTAGGTAATTCTATATTTCTTGGTATTGTTGGCTCCTCAAGAATATCATTTATGTTTGTACATATTAAAAATTCTCCTAGGACACCTATGGGTGCTGAACTCTAAGGCTCCTTTTCACTAAAAATGTAATCAAACAATCATGTGATAGAGATAAATTATTTAACTTCCATTGGTATTCATACCCCATTCTTTTTTAACAAATTATATAGAAAATTGGGTACATTAAGTATTCTATTATGACGAAGGTGACACAATAGCTTAAGATGCATAGTATATAGAAGGGACTATCTACCATCACAAGTAATGTATTTAATAATGTGAACAGCACAAGAAGCCCATACACGTGAAAGTGATAATCTCTTGGTACCTTGTGACATTGAGTCAAGGTTCTCCCCTACCTTGTTGAACTCATCCCCAGCAGCTACTGCATTTTCCTTGACATGGAATTCTTCTCCATTCCTGGGTAGACCAAACACTTTTGCAATTGCAGCCTCTCAAGCATCCACTTTCAAAGCCTTAATAGTGGCTTCATCATGGTGTAATGTGGCTGCAAATTGCCTTGTCATGCCTTCATTATATTCTGAGCTTCAAAAAGTAATCAAGCCATCCTACTCTTATGAAAATTGGTAACACTAACTCATCCTCCAATATTGGCTAATGTACTATTGATTCCCTTCTAATAAGATCACCTCCCATGCTACCAATTTAACTCAAGGTTTAATTTTTTAACAACCCTCTTCTTAACCCCCTATTATACTTGCATGCACTTCAAATTTAACAACCCTCTACTCAACCCCTTGTTATACTTGCATGCACTAAGCTTGAACCAGCCTAAGCTAACTCAAGATTTAGGAAGTTGGCAAGACAAAAGGTTATAGATGTAGGAAGGCCAAAGGAAAGAGGTTGTATCTGTCTATGTTTTGGTGGCTTTTGGTGGAAAGAAATATTTTTGTTTTGAACATATACCATCTCCCCACAACTAAATCTAGAAGTGACCTCACTTCAATGCTTGTATGAGATGAAGGGGAATGATTAAAGAATATGCAAATAAGATTAATAATGAGAATTATGCTAAATTATTTATGTGAGTTCATATCAAATGTATTGGAAAACTATGCTAATTATGGAAGGTTAGTATGTGTACCTATGATTTGAAGTGAAGAGAACTCTGCACGTGTGAAGCTTTGTGAAGAGTGTCTACAACAGAATGTGATTAGATGTGGAATCATTATTATGGGAGACAGAGTGAATGATAGGTTGGCACATGTGAACGAGTTGAGTAAACTTGCATGTAGTGATAGGATGGATGGCAGATGCATGCGCTAGAAAAGTGGAGTAAATGTTGTTGGAGTGTATTTAACTTGGCATGAAATTTGAATGTTCTGATAGATAGCTGCTGCATGTACCTTCATCAACAGGTCCCAAAGTGAACTATGGAAGATTTTATTTTGCTTGCTATAGGTCCCTATGGCATAGTGAAGTGGTCTTCAAGAATATTGTGGCACTAATGTTGTGTGTGCACGTGAAGAAGGATAAGGAATTATACCTCAGTGATCTCAGGAGGTGAGTTGTGTAGCTCATCTACTAAGTCACTATGAGAATCGGTAGTGTCTTCTGCTAAGTTATTATCTGGTGGTAACATGTCGGTATCAAAATTAGGGCTTAGACCATAGCAATGCATTAGAGAAAGAAGAAAATCATCTCATTTTGTTGGCTTTGTGTATAACTTCAATCTGTGGCCATTAACTAGCAACGAGAATCTAACTGCATCTATGGTTTGCAATTTGACTGCTCCATTAGGGAATACCTATTACATTTCATAGGGGCCTAACCATCTGGATTGTAGCTTGCCCTTATAATCTTTGTATTTGGAATCATACAATAAAGCCCAGTCACCTACATGGAATTCTTTAGTCTTTATAAAATGATCATGCCATTTAGTCCTCTATTTTTGAATTATCTCCATGTGATGGATAGCCTCCATTCTTATTTCATCTAGCCCATTTAGAATATGTAGCCTCTCTTTCTGTATTGTTGTTAAGTCCACATCAAGTTATACTATTGTTCTGAGTGTCTTATATTCAAATTCAATTGGCAGGACTGTTATTTTTCCATACACTATTTCATAAGGTGTAAAGACTGTAGTTCTTTTCCATGTTGCTCTATATGCCCACACTGCTTCTGGCAATTTGGCTGCCTAGTCTTTCATGTGAATGTGCATTGTTTTGGTTAGAATATTTTCAATTTCCCTGTTTGTAACCTCCACCTACCCATTGGCTTGGGGGTGATAGGGTGTTGACTTTCTATGTCTAATTTCATATTATTTAACCAATGTAGAAATGAGTTCAGAAGTGAACTAGGGACCTTGATCAATTACAATTTCTCTGGGGGCTCCATACCTGGTAAAGATATCTTCATACAAGAACTTAGATACATTCCCATCTCTTGCAAACTGGAATGCTTTGACTTCAACCCATTTTGTTCGATAGTTTGTGCAAACTAAAATATATTTCTTATTATTGGATGTTGGTGAAATTAGCCCAATGAAGTCTAGCCCCCATTTGTCAAATGGAGCTAGTGCTATACGTGGCTACAAAGGCATCTCATCTATCCTTGTTGGTCTACCCATTCTTTGACATCTGTTATAGCTCCTTGTATACTTTATTGAATCCTTATGTAGAGTTGGTCAATAGTAGCCTATTGTTAAGATCTTAAATGATGTCCTTTTGGTTGCAAAGTGACCCCCATAGGGCTCATCATGGCAATATTTTAGGATGCCAAAGACCTCATCTTCTCTTATACATCTCCTCATAATATTATTTGGACTAGAGTATAATAGATAACCATCAACCCAAGAGTATGGAAAGCTTTTATGCACTAGCTTTCTCTTTTCTCTAGGAGAGAAATGTGATTGTATTTGTCCTACCATTAAGTAATTTGTAACATCAGGAAACCATGGTGTGTGTACATTGAGAGAAAACAAATGCTCATCTATAAAAGAGTCATCTACAACACCTTCATCAAGTTGTGTGGGCAATCTAGATAGAAAATTTGTCACCACATTGGCTTTCCCAGGCTTATCCACTATTGTTATATCAAAATCCTATAGTAAGAGCAACCATCTGACTAGTCTACCTCCAACCACAGGTTTGTTCATTAAGTACTTGATTTCAATATGATCTATGTGGATAAAGACCAGATAGACAGTGATGTAATGCCTAAACTTGCTAATGGCATAGACAATTGCCAACATCTCTTTCTCTGTGATGATGTAGTTAATTTCTATTCCTTGTAAGTTCTTGCTAATGTAATAGATAGCATACTCCTTATTACCTTCCTTTTGTCCCAATACAACTCCTATAGCAAAATAAGAAGCATCAGTGTGTATGTGGAAAGGTAATGTCCAATTTGGTCCTCTCAAGACAGGTTCTTGTGTCAAATCTATCTTAAGTGTCTCAAAAGAGAATTGACATTTTGTGGTCTAGTCAAATTCTATGTCTTTTGTGAGCAGAGTAAATAAAGGTGCTACAATTTTACTGATGTCCTAAATGAATCTCCTATAATAGCCTGCATGACCCAAAAAGCTCAGGCGACATATTTTTGTTTCTGTGGCACAAGAAGTGTAGAGATGATCTTGATTTTATGTGGACCCACTTGAATTCCTTCACTTGATATAAAATGTCCTAGAATAATCCCTTGAGTCATCATCATAAAACATTTCTCATGACTCAATGATAGATTGTGTTCTTGACATCTATTTAGAACTTTCTCTAGATTACTAAGTGTTGTTTCATATGTTTCTCCATAGTGTTGTTATATGGAGCCTAATTAGACTTAGAGGTTAAATTTCCCCACTTTTATCGGCATGGTTTACCCCTAAATTATAATCAAATAAGTGCCTCCATGATGTAGTTGTTATGCTCAATTTATTCTAGAACCTCTCCTACTCTACTATCTAGGAACTCTTTGGCTGTGGGTTGCACCTTACAGTTGTTGTGGGCTAGAGTCCATCTCCTCCAGCTGCAAGAGTTAGTTCAAAAAACATGCACACAATACTAACAACCATAGTCAAGAACATATATCCTTTACAATCCATACATATCCTCACATAATCATGCAATATCCATCATATTATAACCATATTTCCATATACTTAATAATCAAGTTTAGGTTTGCATAATGAACATAAAAGAGAGCATAATATAGGAATATGTATAAGATAATGTTTGAGAATGTCTATGAACTTGCATAAAACCATAATAAAACTAGCTAATAACTAGACTGATCACTCTACTCTTCTTACTCACTAACTTATTCATTTTCACAATCGTGCTTCCCCTCGACCAACTAGGTTAACAATATATGCATGTCATTACATTGATTACATTCTAAGTCAGCCAATACAATAAGAATATTACATTGGACAAGTCGGCCAAAGATTACATATCATGAAACATGCATAGGGCAAGCCCTATCATGAACAACACACTACTCTAGAAGAGAACACATTCCTTGTGGATCCCAATACATGCTTAGTCCTATCCTAAGCAACCTTCACAACATCATTCTTAAAGGAATCTCATCCACACATTTTGATCCTTTGAAATAGGATGGCCTTAAGCAGGAAGATGTGAAACTTGATGTATAATGATCACTACCACTTGAAAACCTTGTATGGTAATGGAAACAAGAAAGATCTTCATGAAATTCTTCTAGATGAGTCGTCATGACTCATACAACACCTTTAGATACACCTCTAGCTTTGTACAACAAAGACATTGTCCCGCATACCTTAAAACATGTACACTAGAATCAAATAGCCATCCAGAACACACTGTAACACACTGTTATTGAGAAACTAACCTGGCAGAATACCAAAACACCTGAAACTTGCAAAGATGCATGCAATACATCCCTAAACATATCCTTAAGGAAATATAATCAAATCTTCACTTGTGAAGGAATGCAGAGTATTTCAATCAACTTTTATCATCACAGTATATTGCAAGAGCATAGGCTAGAACCCAATCACTTGTACTTTTATCATCACTGCGGAGGGTGTTAAGACTTGATATTTTGGCAATAACCCCTCCACCAGACACTGAACTTACTTTCTGAACCGCAAGACCTCATCTTAGAACACAGAGGAATGCGGAGCATTCCAAATAGTCTTCACCATCACTTAATTCAGCTAGAGTATAGACTAGAACTCTTTCTCTCATAACTTTCACTGCGCATGGATAAATGATCTAGAACTTTGGATTTAGTAGCTTTACATCACACTATACTTAACTTCTAAACCACATGACCATATCTTCAAATGAGGAGAAATACGGAGCATTTTACCAAATAGTCTTTCAGGCACCTTTTTGTGGCAGAAACCTTCACCAACTTCTAGAGGCCAAAACCGTCATGTAACAACACATGCATCCTTGGGAATAGTAGGAAGGATCATGCAACATCCCACAGGCCTTCAACAACATCTTCTTATCCTCAGCAAATCTTAATGTATCATCATTTATCTTAGTTCTTCAAATTCACATATTAATATGTCTTCTTTGTCGTCTTAACAAACATACTCAATGAATACTATCTATGTTGACTAAGAGCATGACATCCAACCATGAACTTCTAATTCCCATCTTAAAATATCTTATTTATATTCACTAGATAGGACATGGCATCCAACCATGAACTTCTAATTCCCATCTTAAGATTTCATCATGAAATCATCTTTGCTGACCATAGGCATGCTCAAAGTAACTTGAATTGACACTGATCAGAGCATGACATCCAACCATGAACATCAACAACCCATTATGAATATCAAGAGTATCACTTACCAGGGCATGATATCCAACCATGAACATTGGGAACATCACAACATCTCACTGGTATATCATCATCATAAACTGAGTGCTGACCGTACTCTAAGTGTTGACATCAATGACAACACAATGACGACACATATTGCCAACAAGATGATGATGTAGAACACTATATAGTGTATAAAAGGGCCCTCCATTGGAGCAACCAATAATAAAATACCATATTTTCTATCTCTTTATTATGGGTATGACTCCCTAAGTCAATTTCATTTGTCAAAAAAAAAAACATTGACTCAACACATTTATAACACACACACATATAAGCCAATATTCCTCTATATAGAATAGGCTTAGGATAATGGGTTTAGCACATGATTATGTTCTTGGAAAATCTATGAAATTTATTGCCTTGGCCACCACCTGCAAAACTCAAATTTTGAATATCAGAATGTCTTTGTAGAAATAGCCCAAGAAACATTAAAGTAATCATACAATTAAAATATTAACTAATCATTTCTCATCAAATATCAATTTAATTAAAAACAGCATTAACTTTCACAATTCGATATAACTATTTAAACTAAATCCATCCATACAATCATATAATTATTCTAACATTCCATTTTTCAATTCAACATACATCATAACACATATATAATGTCCAATCCACATAGACCATAGTACCCTACTATATGCAAAATAGTATCATCATAATAACAAAAGAATGTAGTCCTCAAAGTATAAGTCATAAAAAAATAAAAAAATATCTAAGTAAATAGGTAGGCCTTACAGAACACATGCCAAAGAGCAAATACACATAATGAGATCTAGAAGCATCAATTACTTTATTGAACCTTGGTATCCTTTTATGTATAAATGTTTACTTCACATGCATATTTTTGAGTGTTCATTTTCTTTGAGACATATGTTCACTATAGGATTCACAATCACCTCGAAGTCAAGGAAAAATGTAATGGTGAAATTTACATACCCCATGCCAATTCCCGTTTAGTTTTAGGCTCATTTTGAGATAATGTCTTGATATAATTATATATTAATAAATATCACAATTTTGTAAGTTGTAACCAAATCTTTAAAACTATCAACACATCAACCACTTAATCACTGTTATTATAATTTAACCATGAAAGCATGAAATTAGAACTTAAACACATTCACACATGAGACACCATATTTTTACGTGGAAAACCCTATAAGGGAAAAACCATGGTGAGTGTTAGCACACAATATAAAAGATATATCAAAATTTACAACAAGGTTCACTGCTAATGGGGCTCACTACCCAAAATGCTCACTCCAAAAGAAGTGGCTCACTACCAATGGGTTGGCTCACTGCCTATGCATGGATCACTACTAAAGTTGGTGAACTGGGATAGTAGCATCTACACAATGCCAACATTCAGTCCCATTGAAGCGCAATAAACTTTCTCTGCTCTGCTCTACTTTTTCACTTCACACTTATCTTCACATCTTTACATCCTCTACCATCATTCACAACTTTATTACATGTATTTATTCAATTCATCAACCTTGGAATGAACATCAAGGTTGGCATAACAATCATCAACCATTGGAACAATCTCCAAGGTCGGCATACATACATATTTAGCCAATATTCAAATTAGGTCTAGACCTAAACAGATTAGGGAAGAAGAGAAATGAATGTGGACCATGCCAATCCTTAGTTGGGACTCAAATGCAATCTTCTATGCAACAACACATTTTACAAACTTTGAAGCATAACTACAAGTAGTGAAAACAACCAAGTTGGCTAAAACTAGTGTCAAAACTAAATTCTTTAGAAACACACTTCATACATGATCCAAATTACACTTTGCAGACCAATCAAAAGGCAAGAACATGATCTAGAGATATCCACAAGCATGTTACAATCACCAAGAACATCTGCGTGCAACCTCAAAACACTTTATCTTTAAGATTCTTCAAACTAGAGCACTTGAATATTACTGTCAGCCATTGGCATGAAGGAAAGATCACTTGTGAAGCATGAAATCATGAACCATTTGAACTAAAGGCACATAATATCACTACAAACTTAATTCTAGAACTGTAGACTGTAAAACTTAAATGCAAAGAAATAAGAAGAATAATACATTCTCCCTGTCACCATTAAATACACAGGAAAATAATTTTTACTCTGGTTCACTCAAATCTTCACACTGGAGGCTCAAAATTGAAACATAGCAACTGCAAACATCTCTTAACATAACTTCCAAACTGGAGGCAAAGATATTCAATCTACAGGATATGCAGAGCAAAACACTATACTGTTCTTCTCAGATACTTGCTCAAACTCTTTCAAATGATTTCATCAAATGCTGAACTTAGGTGTTGACATCAATGACAACACTTACTGCTCATACTAGCAACAATCTCCACCTTTTGTCATTGATGGCAACACATGATGTGGAAAATCATCAAGACATACAATCTTGCTTTTTTTCTTTGCTCTCCCTTACTTGATGCTTTCTTTGATTGCAACTTTCTTCTTAGGTTTTTCACATGAACTTCTCTCCCCCTTTGACATCAATGGCAAAGGGTGCCAGACCTTTTCTTTCTCTTTACTGCTCAACTCCCCCTATCATCAACACTGCAACACTTACTGCTTTTGATCATAAACTTATACTAGCAACATCTACCAACTCCCCCTAAGAGGTAGCCTACAAAACATCAATCCAGATAAAAAAATGTGACTTTGAGCACCACTAGCATGATGCATTTCTTATGCATCTTAGTTAAGAGTAGGAGAGGTAATAACCCCTAACTTCTTCCTAAGATACTCAAAAGTATCCTTAGGCAGAGGCTTGGTAAAAATATCTACAATCTGATCCTTTGTATACACATATTCCATCTTAACTTCATTCTCTATTACCTTTTCTCTCAGAAAGTGATAGCTTATTGATATATGCTTTGTCCTTGAGTGCATCACTGGATTCTTTGAAATGTTTATAACACTTGTATTGTCACAAAAGATTGAAATTGCTTCTTCATACACAACTCTTATGTCCTTCAATGTTTGCTTCATCCAAAGCACTAAGTGCAACAACATGCTACAACAATATATTTTGCCTCTGTAGTAGACAAAGAAATAGATTCTTGCTTAACCATGAAACCAATCTATCATGGGCAAGAGGAAAGCACCTCCACTTGTACTTTTCTATCATCAGCATCTTCAACCCAATCTACATCTGTATAGGCACTAAGAGTGAAATCAGTATCTTTGGGATACCATAATCCATAGTCTGAAGTGCCTTTTAAATACCTCATGATCCTCTTGACTGCCATCACATGTGACTCTTTAGGATCTTCTTGATATCTTGCCACAAGATAGACTACATGCATTATGTCAGGTCTGGGATGGGTTAGATAAAGTAGTCCTCCAATCATAGACCTATACTTTTTATGATTAGTCTTAGATGATTCATCATTTTTTCTCAGCTTGCAACCAGTTACCATAGGAGTACATACTAGCTTAGAATCTTCCATTTCAAACTTCTTCAACAACTCTTTCACGTACTTGGATTGAGAAATGAAAATTCCTTTTTCTGATTGAGTAATTTGCAATTCTAGAAAGAAATTCATTTCACCAAACATAGACATCTCATACTCATTTTGCATTTCCACTGCAAATTTCTTACACATACCTTCATTGCATCTAAAGATAATATCATTAACAAGGACTACAACAATCAGAATTTGATCATCATTAATTTTGAAATAGAGATTACTGTATGCAGTGCCTTTACTGAACCCTAATTACATAAAATACTTATCCATCCTTGCATACCAGGATCTAGGGGCTTTCTTGAGTCCATACATGGCCTTTTTCAATCTGTACACCATGTCACCTTGGTTTGATGACTGAAATCCTTCCAGTTGTTCAATGTAAATTTCTTCTTCTAGCACTCCATTTAAGAATGTAGCCTTTACATCCATCTGATACACCTTGAAATCTTTGTGTGCTGCAAATGCCAAAAACATTCTTATTGCTTCAATCCTTGCCACAAGAGCATAAGTCTCCTCAAAGTCTATACCTTCAACCTGAGAATATCCTCTGCATACCAGTCTTGATTTATTTCTTACAACTTCTCCATTTTCATTCATCTTGTTTCTGAAAACCCATTTGGTTCCAATCACATTCTTATCAGTAGGTCTAGGGACCAATTCCCAACTTTGATTCTTCTCTATTTGTATCAGCTCTTCTTCCATGGATTTTACTCAACTTTCATCTTGGCAGGCTTCATTTATAGTTTTAGGTTCAATCTGTGAAAGCAAATAGTAGTTCACCTATTCCTTTGTAGCTCTTTTCCTTGTCAATACCCCTTTACTTTTGTCACCAATAATTTTATCTTTAGAATGATCAATCCTTACATACCCGGGAGTCTTAACAATACTTTTCAGAGCCTTTTCTTCTTCAACTTGTCTATCTTTTTGTTCCACCTTTTCTTTATTGACTATAACAACAGGTTCATTCAATTCATAGCCACTCAGATCTGATGTTATTTCCCTATCTTCATCAACCTTCACATTAGCACTCTCCATGACCTTTCTTAATCTCTTATTGTAACACTTGTAGGCCTTACTCTTAGTAGAGTATACAATGAAAATTCCTTCATCACACTTAGCATCAAACTTGCCTAACTCTTCATCTCTTCTTATAAAATATTTTCTTCCAAAGACTTTGATTTATTTTACTATGGGAACTCTTCCATACCACAATTCATAAGGAGTTTTAGTACCATTACCTTTGACTTGGACTCTATTTTGAATGTAGATAGTAGTATGTATAACTTCTCTCCAATACACTTCCAGTAGGTTAGCTTCCATCATCATTGACCTAGTAGCCTCTTGAACTGTCTTGTTCTTTCTTTCAACAACTCCATTTTGCTCAGGAGTCCTAGGAGTAAACAATTGTCTCTTTATCCCATGCTCTTCATAGAAAATGTTGAATTCATTTGATGTAAACTCACCTCCTCTATCATACCTTAAGCATTTGATTATCAATTCTAACTCATTCTCAACCATTGACTTGAAAGATTTAAACTTGTCTAGGGCTTTAGATTTCTCTTTTAGAAAAGTAACCCATGTCATTCTGGAGTAATCATCAATAAGCAACATAAAGTACATGTCTCCTTGCATACTTCTTGTTCTTGTAGGGCCACACAAATCTGTATGCACCAATTCAAGCAATCCAATTGTTCTTTACTCTTGAAACTTGTCCTTGTTTGTTTCCTCAATTGACATTCCTTGCAAATAGTATTAGTAGGCTTCACAAGCTTAGGCAGATCTCTTACAGCTTGTATTGAGCTTATCTTCACCAAGTTGTCAAAATTGATATGACACATCCTTCTATACCACAACCAACTCTCATTTGTCTGAGCCAACAAACAATAATTATTAGTTCCTCTCAAGTGATAAACATTGCCTTTAGTCTTCTTACCAGTTGCAATCACTGTTCTGGAGCTTTCCATAATCTTGCATCCATTATCCTTGAAGCTTAGATCATACCCTTTTTCACACATCTGGCCAACACTTAAAAGATTATGCTTTAAACCCTTCACATATAAAACATAATCTATGTTATTCTTACCATCAAAAGAAATAGATCCTCTTCCACAAATCTTACCAGCTGCATTATCACCAAACCTAACCAGTCCCCCATCATACTTTTCAAAGCTTACAAACTTACTTTTATCACTGGTCATGTGATGTGAGCATCCACTATGAATGATCTATTCATCCTTATCTTTCTCAACCTGGACAGACAAAGTACTTTCTTCCACTAGTTTTTCTTCCTTCACACAGCTAGCAAGATTAGTAGACTCATGTTCTTCTTTAATAGCAATAAACAAGCATTCATTTCCACTAGTACTATTATCATCAGACTCATCATCTGTTACACCATCATCATCAAGATCTCTAACATAATAGCATTTCTTTATAATCCTAGGTCTTCTTTCAAATTTCTTCTTACCTCTCTCAATTCTCTCCAGACACCTAAAGGCATAGTGACCAATCTAACCACAAGAAAAGCATTTGAATGGTAATTTGCCTTTGAACTTATCGGAACCTCTTTGCATTCTGTCCATAAAGTTGGCTCCAATCTCATCAAGGTCATCATCAGATTCTACAACATATTTATGAGATCTTGAAGTTTATTCTGAAGTGCTGGCTTTAAAAGCAGTCTCAGTCTTCAGCAGGGCATCTCTAAACTCTCTCATCTCAAAGGCTATAAGCTTCCTGAGCAACTAATCCTTAGAAATATTTTTCACACTCATAACCTCTTCAATTGTTGACACCTTGTGACTATAGGATTTAAGCAATGATCTAAGAATCTTCAGTACAACCTCATCCTCATTTATAGTTCCTCTAAGACCTTTGATTCCATTGACAATTTCATCAACTTTTTGTATGTAGACTGTTATGTTCTCATCTTCATTCGTCTTCAGGGCTTCATACCTCACCTTCAAGTTTTGTAATTTTGCACTCTTTATAGAATCATTACCTTCATACAAATTTTTCAACTTATCCCAAATCTCATGAGCAATTTCCAAATCCATAACTTTTATTAACCCAGTATTAGATAAGGCATTTAATAGAGCATCTCTAGCTTTTCTATTTAGCTCATAATGTTTGACCTCATCTTCATATGATGGACCATTTTCAAGAATAGTATACTTTTTCTTTGTCATCTTCCAAACACCATAACTAAGGGAAATGAGATGACTTTTCATTCGTACCTTCCATAGAGCATAGTTTGTTCCATCAAATTGTGGAGACTCCTCCTTGTGCACCATCACGGATCTTCCTCGAGCTGTAATGTGTAATACAACTGCTCAAGGGTGGTGAATCAGTTGTAACCAAAACTTTAAAACCATCAACACATCAACCACTTAATCATTGTTATTATAATTTAACCATGAAAGCATGAAATTGGAATTTAAGCACATTCACACATGAGACACATGACACACCAGATTTTTACATGGAAAACCCTAAAAGGGAAAAACCACTGTGAGTGTTAGCTCACAATATAAAAGATATATCAAAATTTACAACAAGGCCCACTGCCAATGGGGCTCACTGTCAAAGTTGGTGAACTGAGATAGTAGCATCTACACTATGCCAAAGTTTAGTTCCATTGAAATGCAATAAACTTTCTTTTCTCTACTCTACTTTTTCACTTCACACTTATCTTCGCATCTTTGCATCCTCTACCATCATTCACAACTTTATTACATGTATTAATACAATTCATCAACCTTGGAATGAACATCAAGGTCAACATTACAATCATCAACCATTTGAACAATCTCCAAGGTCAGCATACATACATATTTAGCCAATATTCAAATTAGTTCTAGACCTAAATGGATTAGGGAAGAAGAGAAATGAATGTGGACCATGACAATCCTTAGCTGGGACTCAAATGCAATCTTCCATCCAACAACACATTTTATAAACTTTGAAGCATAACCTCAAGTAGTGAAAAGAACCAAGTAGGCTAAAACTGGTGTCAACACTAAGACCTTTAGAAATACACTTCATACATGATCCGGATTACACTTTGCGGACCAATCAAAAGGTAGGAACATGATCTAGAGACATCCACAGGCACATTACAATCATCGAGAACATCTGTACAACCTCAAAACACTTTATCTTTAAGATTTTTCAAACCAGATCACTAGAACATTATTATCAGCCATTGTCATGAAGGAAAGATCGCTTGTGGAGCACTAAATCATGAACCATTTGAACTGGAGGCACATAATATCATTACAAACTTAATTCCATAACCATAGATTGTAAAACTTAAATGCGAAGAAATGCAGAGCAGAATACATTGTCCTTGTCACCATTAAATACATAGGAAACTAGTTTATACTCTGGTGAACAAAACTCGCTCAAATCTTCACACCGAAGGCTCAAACTTGAAACATAGCAACTATAGACATCTCTTAAGATAACTTCCAAACCGCAGGCAAAGATATTCAATCTACAAGATATGCGGAGCACAACACTATACTGTTCTTCTCAGATACTTGCTCATACTCATTCAAATGATTTCCTCAAATGCTGACCTTAGGTGTTGACATCAATAACAAGACTTACTGCTCATACTAGTAACAATACAAAGTTGGGCTCATTCTCCAATCATTCACCTATCCCCATTTACACACATTCTCATGCACTTGAGCCTATTTCATTTGTTCCTACATATTTTCCCATACATTTCACATTTACTACACCCATGTCTAGAGATTCACTTCCCACACCAAAATTAGTGCTTCATTATTTTGGTGAAATCCTAGGGCATGGGTTCAATCCCTCATCATGCAAAACTAACCCCTAAATTTTAAATTTTTTAATTCAAAATTTTGCCAAATCCCATCCATTTTTATTTTTACCATGACTCAAATTGGTACATATTTTGTGTGATCTATTGATATGTAGTAGTATTTAAAATCATTCAATCTACGTTCATTTATTATTTGATTGCATTTGAGCCAATTATCCAATTTTCATCCACATATCATCCTAAAATTATGTCAAACTGGAGCACTAAAAGGAACTTAACTCTACGTCATCAATCTAGAGCATATGTGTGATTGATGAGTATTGTCTTTATTCATTTCCTCAACTATAAAGTTAATCTTTAGAGGTGATTTACTTAGGAGAACTTGAATTTAGAGATTTGACAACCTGCTCAAGGTACTTTTAGATATTATTAGTCCTTAATGATCAATGACTGATAGAGAATTTAGCAAATCAAAACTACAAGTGCAATTTTTATAGGTCAAATCTATAGGTCATAAATAGAATTCACACTTGCATAAATGACCTATATCCATGGAATAGACCCATAAGAGAGTTGACAATTTGTCCTAATTCTGAGGCAAAGTATATAGAAAAATATGATCCATTTCCAATTTTGGGGCAGTCAATTTAGAGTTGTATAAGAATTGTTTAGTTTTTGATATTCTTAGGACTCCCAAGGGATTTACCTAATAGACCAATGGCATAGAACATGCATTTGTACAGTACTAATAAACATTACTAATTTCATTTCCACCCCTTAAATTTATATTTTGATATCCCTCTACATACACTAATACAATTGAAATAACTCCTTATTTTTACTAGGTATCCTATGTACTTATTTTTGTTACATTTTTATATCTCCTTATTATTTCTACTCTATGAACAATGGGCACCATTCGAACCTACATCTAGCTCAAAACTAGTTTTACTTACAATCCTATACATTAATACTTCATCACATTAAACCTAGATGAGTTATGGCAAATATGTAATCATGTAGAAAGCTTTTATTTAAAAGCACTTATGTATCTTAATCCCCAAGCCCTTTCTACACCAACTCTAATACCAAATCCCCTTAATAAAAAATTAATTAATTATAATATATGTATTGATCTAAACTGTAATGGAAGGGTTTTAGAGTTACTTGGTGATTCTATTAAGTAGGATTGTCACATTACCAAAAGGTGTCCAATAACTTTTTTTATAAAACTTGAGTAGGATTGTATTGAACCCACACATGTGTGACCATTGTTTCTTTTGTTTATTGCATTAAGTTGGGATTAAGCAAATGTTTTGGGGATGATAAGGCAGCCTTTCACAAAATACAAGACTACATGTGGTGTAGAAAAATGATAATTTCACAACCCTAGCAAGATTACCATAATAAATGACATTTCCTTTAGTTGACTCATATAAAATGATCTATATAGAACTTGGAATGCCACTTATAAACACCCAATTCCTTTTTTGCACATGCTTCATAATCCCCAATACCAACCTACATCACATTAAGTAAATTATCCCATTTCTCCTTTAGAATACTAAAACAATATATTGAGTCACACTTTGGTTATTTAAAAATTCAATATGCATACACATGATAAGATATTACCTTAGAGGTAAATCCCCTAATGAATCTAAGTATCTTAACCTTCTTCACATTAATTTCCTAACAAAAAAATAAATTTTTAATGATCAAATCCCACAACTAAAAATAATTAATCTCGGTTAATTTATGCTAAGTTGTCACACATTTTATTATGTTGAAAAACATCCTATAGTGGCAACAAGGGGAGAAGCATTGATCTAGTGAATATGAAAGAAAAACTCTTATCTTTTATCTTAAATGTGATAGCCATTTACACGTTAAATTATTAATATTTAATAATAAAGACAATATTAGTGATACCATTTAAATATTAAAATAGCTCTTAAGTAAAACAACTTTTTATTTATGGGCTTGGCCCTTTGATATTTGTCATCTTAATTTTAGACTATGTCCCACATAGATTTTGTGGGTTTTCTTTGATTTTTGACATGAGTAGATAGGCCCTTAAACACTAAAAAGTAATAAAAATAATATTCATAAAAAATATAAAGTAAATAAATAATTTATTTTCATTTAAAAATAATAAAAATTCAAATAAAATTTATAACCTATTTTTTCCTCTATTTTTGACATGAGTAGATAGGCCTTTAAAAATGATATCTCTAATATCTTTTACATACTTAATCTAAGATAAGTATAATAGTTTAATTAGCCTCGATTAAATTTGCTGCCTTCCCTTTACAATAATATATTTAAGCATATGTATGTGGCCCTATATATGTCAATGCCAACACATACAATCCATTCATTCTTTCTAGGGTTTTGATTTACTCTCTTGAATTGCTTGGTCTGGTGGAGTCATTTAAAATCTTTCATTCATTCAATCATTTTCTAAGGTAGTACTTGATTGATTTCAACAAGCAGAGCATATCACTCAGCAATGACTTCCAAGGCAGCGCTAAAGAAAGTCGTGGCAGCGCGAAAGAAACATAGAATGAGATGGAAAGAAAGCTTTCCGAAGCTGTGAAAATGCCAATGATGGCACAGAAGTCTCCAGCCTCAGAGGGGCAGAAGAAACTCCCCACTCGGGTGGAAATAAAGGTGGGAAAGAAGGGTAAGTATAGCAAGAGGAAGATAAGAAGTGAGTCATACAAGTTTTATATCTTCAAGGTGTTGAAGCAGGTCCACCCTGATGTGGGAATTTCCAGGAAATCCATCAATGACATCTTTGATAACTTGAGTAATGAAGAGTGTACAAACTGGCCAAGCACGTCAAAATGAGCTTGGTGACATCCAGAGAGATTCAGGCCACTGCAAGGCTTATGATTCCCAGAGAACTTTCTAAGCATGCCGTCGGTGAGGGTAACAAAGCCGTCGTGAAATTCATAGCGGCTGAATAATTAGTTTGATTTTTGCAGCAATTTCCATTCATTCCGAAGTTAATTTTTCCCGACAACTGCTTGGTTGTTTATTAGAGTTTTAATAGATTTGTTATCTGAATATCAAATTTAGCATGATTGCAACTTGCCATGAGTTTAATTTTGAAGTTTGGTGTTAAATATGTACATTAAATTGTTTTATTTCTATTATTTAGTATTTTGGTGTGGATTCAGATTTAACCTAGTATTTGGTTTTTAGTTCTGATCTTGCAATTCAATATCAATATGCTTCCTTAGTAAGGTCTTAATTTAGTCCTTCTTGCAGTTCATACAATACAAAGTCCTAACCCTATTTGATTCTAATTTTTGAAGGTCTTTTGATTTTTCAAATGTCATAATTTCTTGTTCATTAGAGTTTTGGCACAAAGATAATAGAGAATTTGACAGAGAAAGGAGTTGTTAGGTTAGTTTATGATGATCAAGGATGGAATGTGTATCTATTGAAGTATTTGAAGTAGTTGTGGACCTTAGAACAACCTAGAAAACTTGTTTTGAATGAAGTTTTCACTTAGAACAAGTGGTGAACATGTGTTCAACCCAAACATCTCATTAATTATTGTGGTTTGCCCCTTGGTGAAATTGGTCATAGCATGGAATTCAAAGTATTTTTGGTGTTTCATCTTCCTAATTAGTCATTTGGTTTTCTATTTTCTTGTATATGGGAGACTTAAGGGAGATCATTTTATTGGTTCTCCACATTTGGTGAAGGGTGGGATCTCATTCTCTGGTGGTTGTAGTCCATCTTGATTGATACAAGTTTTTGTGTATGTCCAAGGAAGCTCAAAATTTATTGTGTGAGATCATTGATTCCATAGAGGAATGTGAGTATGTAATTCAATCTTTGTGATAGTGGAGTAAGGCGAATTTGTTCTCTATAGTTAAAGTTTTTCACCAAATGTTGGGATTTCTCTAGGACAATTTGTGTGTGCAATTTGTTGTGTGAATATTCTAATTATTATCTTTGAATGTGAGATGATCTTCATATTTTTTAATATACATGTGGCTATAGTTAATTTAGCATCAATTTTAATTGGTTAAAGGTGTATTTTGAAAGATTGAGAGGTCATTTTTTGTGTTTTCATTTTCTAATGTTAGTGCTCCATGTTCATGAATGAAGTATAGGGATAATTTTAAGAAAACCCCCTTAAAAAGATATAAATTTTGATGAATCCTAGACCAATGCATTAATATATGTGGCCTATGTTATGCCTTTTGTTACATTATTGTCATGTGGTGGATCTTCTTGTGAGGCTGATTATTTTCACTTCCCTATTTTGATCGTTTTACATTATAGTTGGTGACAATATCAGACTTTTAGAGACTATTATGTCCATTATGAAGATTAGACTATATCACCTGATTTTTGGATTAGCATTGATTAGACATGTGGTGATTTGATTAGATCATATTTTGATGTTATGATGATGTTAGACATGTGAGATATATTTGATGATGATTATTGATGTGATTACAAGTTCATTATGTGGATTTATTATTTGATGATGATTATGAGACATTAGATAGAAAATGCAGTTTTAATCTTAATTATGATGTAAATGATTAATGTTGTATGCATTGACTTGCTTTAATTTCTATTGCTTCAGCTATGATTATCCATCATGTGATTGACACTTGATCTAGTTGAGGTTATATTCCCAGGCCACGGGAAATCAGAGGTAGCTTTCAAACATTTGTAATTCCCTGTAAAGCCGATCCATTCCCAAGAGGGATGAGGATCACGTTTGATCGAATGTTTCTTATGTGCATGCTTAATTTATTTGTTTGGCCTATTTACCCCTTTTTAAATTGATTTATATCATGTGTTGTATATTTATATTTGATCTACACCATTTGGGATTATTTTTTATTTATGGACCATTTAAAAGTGATTTTATACCTCCCTAGGTGTGTACTAGTGTCCCAAACTTACCCTAGGTGGTAACCCTAGGGTCTAGGGTCAATTTTGACTAACTAAACCCTAGGGTAACTCACTTTTGGTCACTCTAAACTAGGATTTAGTGAAAGTGACGAATTTTGAATTGGCTAAGGATGGGAGATGAGTCATGCTTTGGGAAAGACCCATCTCCCTTACCAAAGTTTGGGGATCCCTTCACCAAGAAGACTTGGGAGGTCTTCAAGACTCCCAAGTGTGTGGGATCTCCCTCCAAGACTCTCACACATGTGTGAGAGAATCTTGGAGGGAGATGGCTCTCTTGGAGAGCACAAGTGGATAAGGTGAGGGTTTGAATGGAATTGGAGGGCACACACCTTCTCCCTTGCAAGTGGCATGGGATGAGGAAGGAGAAGGTGACAAGTGTCACCTTCTCAATCCTCAAGGCCAAATTGGAAGGCCTATATTCTCTCCTCTTGGAGAGGAGTGTGGGGTTCTTGCTTTTTACAATTTCTTTCTATTTTGGAGGTTTTGGGAGTGTTGGAGAAATTTCTTGGAGGCTTGGAGATTTTGGAGAAGTGTGGGCTCTTCTTCAAGGGTGCTTCCATTTTAGGGCTTTTGAAGGTAATCTCCATGGTACTAGCCATTTCCCTATGTATTTTAATTATTTAGCATTTGTGCTTGTGAAATTATGTTGTTTGTTACTTTCTCTTTTATGTGGGTTGGGTGTTTGTGAGAGCACCTCCATTTGGAGGAAAGGCTCAACATGTATGGGGTGGGGGAGAGTGAACCTCCTCGAGGTCACCTCTCAATGTAGTCTATTTTAGCCTTGAGGGATTTTCTATGGTGTTGAGAGTATTTTGATGGCAAGAGTGCCATGATAGTTTTGAGATTTTCAGAGACATGTATTATTTGATTTTGGCTTGAGGCCTTGAGACTTGGTGATTTTGAGTTCTTGGAGTGACCTCTTGAGTTGAGGTGTCCACTCTCCTACCCCCTTCAAACTCATTTTCATGAGTTTAGTCTTGTGCAAACCTTTGGGGCAATTTTTGTGTGTTTGGAAAATTCAATTTGTTGTGGTGTGTGTGTGTGTAGAACCGTGTGATTCCTTCCTCCCCAGCTCAGGGGTGACCAACTAGCGGGTCTATGGTAGGGAGGAGGGCATTACGTAGTGGCTTGGTTCCCCATTTTGGTGTTTTATTTATTGCAGGTGTTTATTGGAGAAAATGACATTTGGAGAAGGCCATCTTTACCTTATTTGCTTTATTTTGGGTGGCTGTTGTGAGCCATGGCCTTAGAGGCCTTATTGTAATTATTATCAAAATTATTACTATCCTTTGTGTTGGCTGTTGTAAGGAAAAATTAATGTGAGCACTCTTTATTGTTTATCCAAAATTTGTTTATTATTTTATACTGTTGTGTTCATGTGTTTATGGAAAATTTGTCAAAGAAAATGCATGTTTATTCATCTTGTTGTTGCACCTATGTGTGTGTTGAAAGTTTGACAGAAGTGATTTTGTATTTATTGTCATTTTATACCTAGAAAGAAAGAAATAAAGATGTTGATGTATTCCTTTGAAATTGGTTTTCGAAATAAAAGAATCTTGTTGTGTAAACTATACTTTATACATAGAAAATTTCAAAAAAATGAGATGGTATATTTTCTATTATAAACAAAAGAATAGAATTATGCTTCATTTTATGTGTAGTAAAAAAGGCAAGAAAGAGATAGTTAGTTGATTGTTATTGTTGCAAAAAGGAAAATATATAAAAGTAAATCTGGTCCTCTCTCTTGCAAAATAATAATGATAATAATAATAATAATAATAATATATTAATGGTGTTTAAAAGATTTCAGATCTGGTCATTGTTATATTACAATCTGGTTACAATTCTTTCCCATTTGATTGTGTTTATATTCTAAAAATATGATATCTATATGTATATATACATATGTAATATATATATATATATAGATACATATGTATAGATATATTATATGGGTATAAAGATATTGTTGTTTCTTTTTTTTTTCCTTTATATTTATATTTTTGCCTACTACTGAAGAATAAACACACACACACACATATAGGTTAGTATTTAACTATATCTTACCAAATGCAAAGTAAAATATACTTAATATTCATGGCTAATAAATGGCCGAACCTTAGGCATTGAGTGGGGTTTTCAAAGTTTTTGAAATTAAAAAAAATATATATACACAAAATACAGTGAGCAGCGGCGGCCGCCCACTGTTGTTTTCCTTGGAGCTATGTAGGGATGTGGGGTGGAGGCATGACCTCCTCCCCACACCCCACTACCTTCCCCGAAACTTAAACCCTCCCCACAGCGATTTCTCCCCCGTGGCACTGTCGCACCTCTCCCCCTTCATACCCCTTAACACAATATGTGGCGAAATAAAAATCGTGGGCTGTCAGCCCTCATTTCCTCAGAACTCAGCCAGTACACTGTTGAAACCTGAAAGGATATTTAGCATATTTACAGTGTATATATATATTTATATATCAAATCTGTGTATCAAGAAAAAAGAATATATACTCAAATGTATATATATGCATAAAAAAAGATATATATATATATATATATATATATATATCTGCGAAGAGTATAAACCCCTACTGTTTATTCCCTGAGCATATCTCTGTGTAAATTCTCTTATGGCAGCCTCCTCAATAATCCTTCAACCTCCAACAATGGAGGCTAAACAAAATACAATAGAGAGAAGAACAAAATAAAACAAATGAGGAGAAAACAAATGAGCAAGTTAGGGTAAATCCATAAGGAAATGATAAAATATAATTAGGGTTTTCTAGTGTCGAAAACAATAAAATATTGGGATCAGGTTGAGTGGAGAATGTGAGGCAAATAAATTTATTATTTCATTTATTCTTTTTAATCATTCCTTGTGCATGGGAATTTATTTTCCCTCTCTTGTGCTCTTAAGTCATATTTGATTTGTTTGACTTCTTTGTGTTTCTTTTAAGTGGCTTTTAATAATCCTTGGGGTTGGGTATTTTAATTTGCATGAGGAATATATTTTGATGGGATGGGATTTTTGAACTATTGAAATTCTTTATCCCTTTTGCCATTTATTTATTTTGGACACTCTTATTTTAGTTCTAGTGCACTTTAGTTAAATTCGTTTGGGTTACCTCTTTAAATTATTTACTTTTTTATTAGATCAATTTTTATTTTTTTTTTTGGGGGGGAGATATACTTTAATTTTTCCCCTTTATAAATTATTTTTGAGTTAGTTAATAAATATAATGGTCGAAATTATATTTATTAAAGGGCTTCATTTTGAGTTTTATTTTGGTCATTTATTTATTTCAAATTTTAATATTTTGTGGAATGGTTAAATTCATCTAAACTTGGAAATTTATTTAATTTTCCTTATCATTAATTATTTTATTTTTTGCATTAATTTCGTCTTGGATATTTTCTTTTAAAATTTTTATTTCAATTATTGAAAACACGTTATGCTGTCAAAATTTTCCCAGATCTTAGGGTTTTATTTTATGGCATTTCACGACTTTCTTTTTGTCCACTCCATTTTGTCATGTGGCCATCATACCATTGGTTGTGTTATTATATTCAATTTTATTTCTGCATTAGAGTTAGGGTTTGATTTTGATTCGATCGAAATCACCTCTTTCGCTTAGGAACCTTAGGGTTTGAATTAAGACTGTTCTAACCCTAGTAGTGATGCTCATCACATCGCATAACCCCCTAGTCAACTATCATCATGCAAGGGATTGCATAGGTAGGTGCTCTACCCCAAATATCGATTGACATGTATACACCTTATGCGTATTGCCACTGAGCATGCTGACGCGTACGAGGGGGTTTCTAGGGACATGCGAAAAAGTTTTTATTAGTTTGTATCATGACCACATGTCAAATGTGGACATGACACGTGTTGCATGTCGTGACCACATGGGAAATGTGGGCATGACATTTGGTATCAGAGCCCAAGTTTAAACACTGGGCTTGTTTTGGGCACGTTATTATTCTGCAACTTTGATTAATTTGTAATTACCTCAATTTAGTAGGATGCCTCCCCGACGAGTTCAGTGATTACGATCCCACCACACTGCATCCACTGAGGTGCACAGTGATTCTTTAGCTGAGGGTCAGGCACTGCCGGCCCCACAGATACCGCAGGCACCACTGGCACCACAGGCCCTATACCTATACCAGATATTGGGCCACAGATATTACAGGCACTACAGGCAGTGTTAGATAGGCTACTAGCAGCCACAGTTGAGTGACACATAGAGCCACGTGCTGAGCCCCACGTTGATCCATAAGAGGAGCCACTTATGGAGCCATGAGCAGAGTCACGTGTGGAGCCCTACATCAAGCTGCGAGAGGTACCACGTGTGGAGCCATATGTTGAGGTACTAGATACGATGGCAGAGGAGATTGAATCAGCCTATAGGGCCTGTAGTAGGAGCCCTCCACATCATGCTGTGCATGAGGAGGCAGTGAGAGTGGAGCAGATTATTCACAGGCCTTATGATTATTATGCGAATGAGCCTATTTGAGGGCGGAGAGATAAAGGAGACCCTATCAGGGATTTGTTGAGGCCAAATCCACCTACATTCATCGGGACCACAGAGGGAGCTGAGGCAGAGGCCTGGCTCATCAGCTTAGACAGATGCTTCACATTGCGTCCTTACGAGGGCAACATGAAGGCACGTGTGGTAGTCCACCTATTGCGAGATGCAGCAGCTACTTGGTGGCGCACTAAGGAGTGCAAGCGCCATCTATCATTAGACACACTCACATGGAAGACTTTCATTAAGCACTTCAATGCATGATATTTATTAGATCACTATAGGCAGTGTCGCATAGATGATTTTCATGACCTTCAACAGAGAGGACTTAGGGTTGCTCAGTATGAGGGTAGATTCACTGAGTTGTCTTGATATACAAAGTATCTCCATGATGAGAAATTCCTGGTTCATAAGTTTATCAGAGGGTTGAACCATAGAATAGCAGGGCCTGTACGCATGGCAGACCCCCAGACATTGAGTGATGCTTCCGAGAAGGCATACATAGCTGAGGAGATACAGGGATGAGGGTAGAGTTCATGTCCTTAGTTTCAGGATCGTGGGCAGCGGTAGCATCAGCAGAGATACCGTAGACCACCACTGCCACCTCAGAGAGGAGGATTTAGTTCTGCATCCTTACCTCCTAGGCCCCCACAATAGCAGCAGCAACCATAGTAGCAACAGAGATCTAGGCCACAGTAGAGGGCACATGGGGGGCATAATCAAGGTTGGTAGCAGTAAGGCCCGCATAGAGATCAGAGGCAGCAGGGACCACCTGTGGGACCCATGAGGTCACATCAGTCATACAGGGGTTCACAGGGATCCATAGGTAGATCTGGGTAGCAGTAGTTGGGTAGGACTCAGACTGGATAGGTACAACCTAGGGGCCCATGTTATGTGTGTGGTGGAGTGGGACATCTATCCAGAGAGTGTCCACAGGGCTTTACAGCAGGGGGACAACCTTGTGTAGGAGGCTTAGAGCAGACGGTTGGAGATGTGGGTAGGTCCCATCGTATGTTTGCAGCGGTTGATAACCGCCAGGCTAATTTTCAGGCATCAGTGATTGAGACATCAGGTATGATAGGGGGTGTCCCCATTTCTATTCTTTTTGACTCTTGTGCTACTGACTCTTTCATATCTCCATTGTTAGTGGAGCGTTGCAGGCTAGTGGCCTCTAGGCAGGGTGATAGGTGGGAGGTTGAGTTGGCCACTAGGACTAGGATGGCAGTAGACACCTTAGTCTGTGACTGTGAGATATCCATGGGGGGGGCCTTTACCATAGTTTGTGACCTTAGAGTTATGACATTAGGATCCTACGATGTGGTTTTTGGTATGGACTAGCTTGCGGCTCATAAAGCCAAGCTAGATTGTTACTGAAAGGGAATTAGCTGCTTAGATGATCATGGTACATCAGTTGAGATAGTGGGCACTTAGAAGCCCACAATAGTTCGTATGATATCCGCTTAGAAGCTTTAGGGCTACATGTGGAAGGGATTCTAGATGTTTGCTATTACAGTGAGTGATAGATCTGACGATGAGCTTGAGGCATCTTTGGATGACCATCCCATCCTGAGAGAGTTTGCCGATGTGTTTCTAGCAGAGTTACCAGGGATGCCAGCCCGTCGTGAGGTAGGCTTTCATATTGATTAGTGCGGGGTGTCGAGCCAGTGTCTCGTACACCCTACAGGAAGACCACTCATGAGCTCATAGAGCTCAAGTTGCAGCTTGAGGACTTGTTCGAGAAGGGGCACATCTGACCAAGTGTTTCACCTTGGGGCACTCCTTTCATCTTTGTGAAGAAGAAGGATGGCTCTCTTTAATTATGCATGGATTATAGGCAGTTGAATAAGGTGATGGTGAAGAACTGTTATCCTCTGCCCAGTATTGACGATCTCTTCGATTAGATGTAGGGAGCCAAGGTGTTCTCTATGATTGACTTAAAGTCTGACTACCATCAATTGCATATCACAGAGGTGGACATCCATAAGACCACCTTCTAGACTCGATATGGCCACTATGAGTTCATTGTCGTCCCCTTTGGTTTGATGAATGCCCCTGTAGTGTTCATATGTCTCATGAACGGGGTGTTTCGTACCTACTTGGATCAGTTTGTGATTATTTTTCTTGATGACATTGATCTATTCACGGACTGAGGAGGAGCATGAGGAACACCTACGTCAGGTTCTATAGTGTTTGAGGGAGCAAAATCTTTATGGGAACTTGGCAAAGTGTGCATTTTTTAGGACAAAGGTACAGTACTTGGAGCACATCCTATTTGGTGATGGAATATCTGTAGATCCATCGAAGATCAGGGCTATCAGAGAGTGGCCAGCACCCACCAGTGTGACAGAGGTCAGGAGTTTTATGGGGTTAGCTGGTTATTACCGTAGATTTGTAGAGGGTTTCTCTCAGATAGTGCACCCCATGACTTCCCTTCAGCGGAAAGGGAAAAGTTTTCTATGGACTGAGTACTATGAGAGGGCCTTTGGGGTCCTCAAGGAGCATCTTACCAGCGCTCCCATTTTAGTAGTTCCTGAACCAGCAACAGATTTTATGGTTTGCATAGATGCATCACTTGAGGGTTTGGGAGCCATACTTATACAGGATGGTAGAGCGATCATGTATGAGTCATGAAAGCTCAAGACCCATGAGCTGAACTACCCCACTCATGATTTGGAGCTCGCAATAGTGGTTCACATTCTAGTTCATTAGAGACATTTCTTATTGGGTCATCACTTTGAACTTCATTTAGATCATCAGAACCTTCAGTACATATTCACACAGCTAAATCTGAACACCCGTCAGTGGCGTTGGATGGAGTATCTTTGTGAGTACAACTTTGATGTCCACTATATCAAAGGGAAGGAGAATGTGGTTGCTGACACATTGAGTCGGAGGTTCCACGAGATCTTGACCTTGACTCTGAGTGTGGACTTGAGAGGACACATTATTTAGCATCTGCCTGAGGATGAGTGGTTTCTTGAGGTGCAGCAAGAGATCCGTTCATAGAGGGCCCTTGTGGGCAAGTTTGCAGGGTACTCACTTGAGGCAAATGGGTTACTTCGTCATGGATGACGCATCTATGTACCCCGTGTAGGTGACCTACGTATTGTGGTTTTATCAGAGGTTCATAGAGCACCATACGTAGTACATACGGGGGTGAAGAAGATGCATACCGACCTATGGTAGCTGTACCATTGGGAAGGTATGAGATGGGATATTACAAAGCTTGTTGCTCGATGCCTTAAGTGCCAGAGGGTCAAGGCCAAGCATCAGCATCCAATAGGTCTTTTATACCCTCATGCAATACCTAAATGGAAATGGGACACTATTTCCATGGATTTCATTATTGGTCTTCCTATGTCTTCATGTCGCCATGATGCCATCATGGTGATAGTCGGCAAGTTAACCAAGGTGGCGTATTTCTCACCTGTACGCATGACGTACAATGCACCAACAGTGGTGAGAGTATTCTTGGATGACATTGTGAGATTGCATGGAGTACCTCGTCACATCATTTCTGACAAAGATTTAGTGTTCACTTTAGCCTTTTTGGAGAGCTTTGCAACAGGCATTGGGCACACAACTCAACTTTAGCTCTGCTTATCACCCTGAGATAGATGGACAAATAGAGCAGGTGAATCAAGTGTTGGAGGACATGCTCCATATGTATGTTATGGACCATCAGTCTAGATGGGAGGAGTATCTATATCTAGTTGAGTTTTCCTACAATAATATGCATCACAGCTCGTTGGGTATGCCTCCTTTTCAAGCTTTATACGGTAGACCATGTAGGACACCATTGAGTTGGGATTAGACAGAGGATAGAGTTGCCATTGGTCCAGAGTTGGTTCAGGATATGGAGCAATAGGTCACACTGACTAGGTAGAGACTTTAGGAGGCATAGGATAGACAGAAGAAGTATGCCGATGTTAAGAGACTAGATCAGAACTTCTCAGTTGGGGATAGAGTATTCCTTAGAGTGCGGCCACACAAGAGTCCAATCTGTTATGGAAAGGGCTCTAATCTCACACCATGGTTTGTAGGACCTTTTGAGATCTTGGAGGGGATAGGAACTATAGCCTACCATCTAGCGTTGCCACCTAGCCTGTTGCGTATCCATGATGTCTTTCATATTTCTATATTGTGGTGATATATATCTAATTTATCTCATGTATTGGATTGGAGTGCTCTACAAGAAGAGGCGGACGGGTAGTTGGCTTTGGAGCCAATTCGCATATTGGATCATTAGACACTGGGCCTTCGAGGTTGCGAGCTGGACTAGGTTAGGGTCCAGTGGGATCGTTATGATGAGGTCACAGCAACTTGGGAGGATGCAGCTAGTTTGAGGGGCATTCTATCCTCACCTTTTTTACAACTTCCAGGAGCAAGTTTAGTCTTAGGGGGGTAGGATGTGAGGCTGATTATTTTCACTTCCCTATTTTGATCATTTTACATTATAGTTGGTGACAGTATTAGACTTTTAGAGACTATTATGTCCATTATGCAAATTAGACTATATCACCTGATTTTTGGATTAGCATTGATTAGACATGTGGTGATTTGATTAGATCATATTTTGATGTTATGATGATGTTAGACATGTGAGATATATTTGACGATGATTATTGATGTGATTACAACTTCATTATGTGGATTTATTATTTGATGATGATTATGAGACATTAGATAGAAAATATAGTTTTAATCTTAATTATGATGTAAATGATTAATGTTGTATGCATTGACATGGCTTTAATTTCTATTGCTTCGGCTATGATTATCCATCATGTGATTGATGCTTGATCTAGTTGTGCAGGTTATATTCCCAGGCCAAGAGAAATCAGAGGTAGCCTTCACACATTTGTAATTCCTTGTAAAGCCGATCCATTCCCAAGAGGGATGAGGATCACGTTTGATTGGATGTTGCTTACGTGCATGCTTAATTTATTTGTTTGGCCTAGTTACCCCTTTTTTAATTTGATTTATATCATGTGTTGTATATTTATATTTGATCTACACCATTTGGGATTATTTTTATTTATGGTCCATTTAAAAGTGATTTTATACCTCCCTAGGTGTGTACTAGTGTCCCAAACTTACCCTAGGTGGTAACCCTAGGGTCTAGGGTCAATTTTGACTAACTAAACCCTAGGGTAACTCACTTTTGGTCACTCTAAACTAGGGTTTAGTGAAAGTGACGAATTTTGATTTGGCTAAGGATGGGAGATGAGTCATGCTTTGGGAAAGACCCATCTCCCTTCCCAAAGTTTGGGGATCCCTTCACCAAGAAGACTTGGGAGGTCTTCAAGACTCCCAAGTGTGTGGGATCTCCCTCTAAGACTCACACATGTGTGAGAGCATCATGGAGGGTGATGGCTCTCTTGGAGAATAAGAGGATGCCATGTGGCATTCCTTATCCTCATGGAGGCTTGGAGGGAGTTACCACCTCTCCACTTGGTCTCTCACACATGTGTGAGAGCACAAGTGGATAAAGTGAGGGTTTGAATTGAATTGGAGGGTGACACTTGTCACCCTCACACTCCTCCCTTGCAAGTGGCATGGGATGAGGAAGGAGAAGGTGACAAGTTTCACCTTATCATTCCTCAAGGCAAAATTGGAAGGCCTATATTATCTCCTCTCGGAGAGGAGTGTGGGGTTCTTGCTGTTTACAATTTCTTTCTATTTTGGAGGTTTTGGGAGTGTTGGAGAAATTTCTTGGAGGCTTGGAAATTTTGAAGAAGTGTGGGCTCTTCTTCAAGGGTGCTTCCATTTTAGGGCTTTTGAAGGTAAGCTGTATGGAATTAGCCATTTCCCTATGTATTTTTATTATTTAGTGTTTGTGCTTGTGAAATTATGTTGTTTGTTACTTTCTCTTTTATGTGGGTTGGGTGTTTGTGAGAGCACCTCCATTTGGAGGAAAGGCTCAACATGTATGGGGTGGGGAGAGTGAACCTCCTCGAGGTCACCTCTCGGTGTAGTCTATTTTAACCTTGAGGGATTTTCTATGGTGTTGAGAGTATTTTGATGGCAAGAGTGCCATGATAGTTTTGAGATTTTTGGAGACATGTATTATTTGGTTTTGGCTTGAGGCCTTGAGACTTGGTGATTTTGAGTTCTTGGAGTGACCTCTTGAGTTGAGGGGTCCACTCCCCTACCCCCTTCAAACTCATTTTCATGAGTTTAGTCTTGTGCAAACCTTTGGGGTGAATTTTGTGTGTTGGGAAAATTCTATTTGTTGTGGTGTGTGTGTGTGTAAAACCATGTGATTCCTACCTCCCTAGCTCAGGGGTGACCAACTAGCAGGTCTATAGTAGGGAGGAGGGCATTCCGTAGTGGCTTGGTTCCCCATTTTGGTGTTTTATTTATTGCAGGTGTTTATTGGAGAAAATAAATTTTGGAGAAGGCCATTTTTATCTTATTTTTTTTAATTTTGGGTGGATGTTGTGAGCCATGGCCTTAGAGGCCTTATTGTAATTATTATCAAAATTATTACTATCCTTTGTGTTGGCTATTGTAAGGAAAAATTAATGTGAGCACTCTTTATTGTTTATCTAAAATTTGTTTATGGAAAATTTGTCAAAGAAAATGTATGTTTACTCATCTTGTTGTTGCACCTATGTGTGTGTTGAAAGTTTGACAGAAGTGATTTTGTATTTATTGTCATTTTATACTTAGAAAGAAAGAAATAAAGGCGCTGATGTATTCCTTTGAAATGGGTTTTCGAAATAAAAGAATCTTGCTGTGTAAACTATACTTTATACACAGAAAATTTCAAAAAAATGAGATGATATATTTTCTATTATAAACAAAAGAATAGAATTATGCTTCATGTTATGTGTAGTCAAAAAGCCAAGAAAGAGATAGTTAGTTGATTGTTATTGCTGCAAAAAGGAAAATATATAAAAGTAAATCTGGTCCTCTCTCTTGCAAAAAAAATAATAATAAAATATTAATGGTGTTTAAAAGATTTCAGATCTGGTCATTGTTATATTACAATCTGGTTACAATTCTTTCCCATTTGATTGTGTTTATATTCTAAAAATATGATATCTATATGTATATATAAATAGGTAAAATATATATATAGATACATATGTATAAATATATTATATGGGTATAAAGATACTGTTGTTTCTTTTTTTTCCTTTACATTTATATTTCTGCCTACTGCTGAAGAATATATTTAAATAGTATATATATATATATATAAACTGGATTGAATGATTAGTTAACTGATTCACATGAGAGTAATTAATAACATGTTGAGAGGAAATTATGGAAAGAGGATATAATTAGGAAATTAAATAAATAAATAGTTTAATTTCATGTGCATAGATAAATAAATAAAACATTTAAATTTTATTTATTTAGAAGAAATTGAAAGATGGTATAATTAGGAAATTAAATAAATAAATTATTTAATTTCATGTGCATGGATATATATATATATGGGTATAAAGATACTGTTGTTTCTTATTTTTCCTTTACATTTATATTTCTACCTACTATTGAAGAATATATATAAACAATATATATATATATATATATAAACATATATAGATGTTAGTATTTAACTATATCTTACCAAATGCAAAGAAAAATATACTTAATATTCATGGCTAATAAAGGGCCGAACCCTGGGCATTGAGTAGGGTTTTCAAAGTTTTTGAAATATATATATATATATATATATATATATATATATATATATATATATATATATATATATATATATATATATATATATATATATATATATATATATATATACATACATACAAAATACAATGAGTGGTGGGGGTTGCCCACTGCTATTTTCCTTGGAGCTATGTAGGGGTGTGGGGAGGAGGCTGTGCCTCCACCCACACCCCACTACCTTCCCCGAAACTTAAACCCTCCCCACACCTATTTCTCTGCCGTGGCACCGCTGCACCTTTCCCCCTCCATACCCCTTAACACAATATGCGGTGAAATAAAAATAGTGGGCCATCGGCCCTCCCTTGAGACGGCTCTCATTTCCTCAAAACTTGGCCAGTACACCGTTGAAACCTGTAAGGATATTTAGTATATTTACAATCTATAAAATTATATATATATATATATATATATATATCAAATCTAGGTATCAAAAAATAGAATATATACTCAAATGTATATATATGCATTATATATATATATACTCTTATATCTGCGAAGAGTATAAACCCCTATTGTTTATTCCCTGAGCATATCTCTATGTAAATTCTCTTATGGCAGCCTTAATAATCCTTCAACCTGCAACAATGGAGGCTAAACAAAATACAATAGAGAGAGGAAGAAAATAAAAGAAATGAGGAGAAAACAAATGAGCAAGTTAGGGCAAATCCATAAGGAAATGATAAAATATAATTAGGGTTTTCTAGTGTAGAAAACAATAAAATATTGGGATTAGGTTGAATGAAGAATGTGAGGGAAACAAATTTATTATTTCATTTATTCTTTTGCTCTTGAGTCGTATTTGATTTGTTTGACTTCTTTGTATTTCTTTTAAGTGGGTTTTAATAATCCTTGGGGTTGGGTATTTTAATTTGCATGGGAATATATTTTGATGGGATGGGATTTTTGAATTATTGAAATTCTTTATCCCCTTTGCCATTTATTTATTTTGGACAGTCGTATTTTAGTTCTAGTGCACTTTAATTAAATTCATTTGGGTTACCTCTTTAAATTATTTACTTTTTTATTGGATCGTTTTTATTATTTTTTTTTGGGGGGAGAGATACTTTAATTTTTCCCCTTTATAAATTATTTTCGAGTTAGTTAATAAATATAATGGTCAAAAGTATATTTATTAAAGGACTTAATTTTGAGTTTTATTTTGGTCATTTATTTATTTCGAATTTTAATATTTTGTGGAATGGTTAAATTCATCTAACCTTGGAAATTTATTTAATTTTCCTTATGATTAATTATTTTAATTTTTGCATTAATTTCGTCTTGGAGGTTTTCTTTTAAAATTTTTATTTCAATTATTGAAAGCACGTTATGCTATCAAAATATTCCTAGATTTTAGGGTTTTATTTTTATGGCATTTTCACGACTTTCTTTTTTTCCACTCCATTTTGTCATGCGACCATCATACCATTGGTTGTGTTATTATATTCGATTTCATTTCTGCATTAGAGTTAGGGTTTGATTTTGATTTGATCAAAATCACCTCTTTCACCTAGGAAGCTTAGGGTTTGAATTAAGACTGTTCTAACCCTAGTAGCGACACTCATCGCATTGCATAACCCACTAGTCGGCTATCAATGCGCAGGGAATTGCTTAGGTAGGCGCTCTACCCTAAATATCGATTGACATGTTTACTCCTTATGTGTATTGCCATCGAGCACACTGACGCATGCGAGGGGGTTTCTAGGGACATGCGAAAAAGTTTTTGTTAGTTCGTGTCATGACCACATGTCAAATGTGGACATGACACGTGTGTTGCGTGTCGTGACCACATGGGAAATGTGGGCATGACACTTCTTGCTTATTGGAGTACATAAGAAGGATCCATGGTTGTGTGTTTTACATGATTGACCTTTACATAGTCCTGAATGCTTTGGTATTGCCATGTGATAGAATGCTATTGTAAAGAAGTGATTTGATTTGATGTCAGTGATATCTAGATGAATTGTTATGCACTCTCCTTGTGAATGGCACATTTTGTTTGTTAAAAGAGATGATGCTTTGTTCATATGTTTGTTATTTGGAAGAAGGGTGTCGTAGTAATACTATCGTGGCTTTAGCTATTAAAAAGCATTTGATTGAAAGAGATAGATTAGTTGATGTATTTGGAAATAATTCTTTTGGTGAAATGTGTTCTAATATTTTCTTTTAGTAGTAAATTGTGGTCTTGGGGAGCACTCCCTTTATATTAATATTAATATAAACATGTATACAATTTCAAAGTTTATCAATTTTAATGAGGAGAGAAACAAAATCTCTTGAATTATCCTTCTATTTTTCATTTCTATCTTCTATTTTCTTTTCTTTCATACAGAAAGAAGCTAATATAACTATTCTACCTATATTATGTAGATATATTTCATTGTAACAATAATCTTACTCAACCTAGCTAGTAACTTGCTCTTGTTTCTTCTAGTAGAAAACCCATTATTTGTTTAAAAAATGCAACCACTTTTTTCTTTAGCTCTATGTTTGGCTTCTTTCATTAGTTTATCTAAAGAAATAAAATGTTTCCATGAGGCCCAAACAACTCCATTGTTTATTAGTAGAATGTCATTGGCTAGAGGAATGCCTACTCCAATGACTTCTCATTGATTATGTCATCCAGCCCCCCTAGGAATTTCTTCTTGATTAATAATTTTGCAAGACTTTTAATTGTGTCCTTTTCTTCCCTGAGATCTAGAAGCATTGCTACTACCATTGATGCCACATCTATATTCACCCTATATCTATGTTTTATTACCATAAAATACTCCCCAAGAACCCATTCTAAAGGATGTAAGATGTATCCATTGCTTGTATTAAATATACTTCTCATCCTTTGTTTTCTTATGCTACCAAGGAAGGCCATTTTCCTTTGGTTGTAGATCAAATGTACTATATTATCCATAGTAGCAAGGATTGTTAACTAAATGCAAAGAAAATGGGGGAGAAATAAGACAAAGACATTTTATCATTAGGTGAAAAGTCTTAAAAGTTGACCATAACAAATGTTTAATGGCTCCTTGCTTGGCATGAGCCAAACTGAGTCGATTGATTATGAATTTTACTTTAGCTTCAATTGATCAACTTTGAACATGTTTTTAAATGATTATTCATACATATTGATTCTTGGGAATGACTAACTTTATCTTATCTTGATTACCCATTAGTTCTTGTAACTTTGGCCAAGTATTTAGGGTTGGACTTATAATGCTTTCCTCCTTCATGCTAATGGCATAATTTTCAAGGAGATCTAGTTCAATGTTTATCTCTCTGAAAAAATGATTTGTGGTCAAGTTCTCCAAATTGTCCAAAAGAGGTCAAACTTGTGTTAATAAGTTGTTTATCTTCCAATTGGGAGATTTTTTCTTTTTTATTGCATTAATGATTATCATTGAGTCCCCTTCTATCTCCACATTTTTTCATTTAAAAACATTGCTTAATTAGAGGCTAAGAATAAGGGAGTGTATTTATACTTCATTATTTATTTCCTCTTTGATTTTTTTGATATTACACCAATGACTTGCCCATTTTCATTCCTGATGATGCATCCTTCCTGCATTCAAAATGTTGGGG